>OX359296.1:25342608-26542608 GCA_947179395.2 Pulicaria dysenterica | reverse complement strand
CAGATTTCAGGCAAATCCTAAAGAGTCTCATTTGTTGGCAGTTAAAAGAATATTAAGATATCTTAAGGGTACTCCAAATTTAGGTTTGTGATATCCTAGAGATTCTGATTTTGAGCTAATTGGATATTCGGATTCTGACTATGCAGGGTGCATGCTTGACAGAAAAAGTACATCCGGCAGTGCACATTTTCTGGGAGACAGACTAGTATGCTGGGCGTCAAAGAAGCAAAACTGTGTGTCAACTTCCACTACGGAGGCTGAATATGTTGCTGCTGCTCTCAAAGTCTGTGGATTCTCACACAACTATCGGATTTTGGACTGGATTATTCTCACATACCACTGATGTGTGATTCCCAGAGTGCCATCGCAATTTCATGCAATCCCGTGCATCATTCTAAGACGAAACATATTGACATTCGGTATCACTTTTTAAAAGATTATGTTGAAAAAGGATTGATAGAATTAAAGTATGTTAATACTACAAATCAACTCGCTGACATTTTCACCAAACCGTTGGATGAAAATCGTTTTAATACTCTAGTTTCAAAATTGGGCATGTTGAATTTGAGTATTTTAACTCTTCCTATAAAATCTCCAAAGATAGGTACTTGAGTTCAGGGGGAGCTAATACTGATTTAACAAGTTATGAACTTCTGATGGTTCATACTTGTAGGGGGAGAGTTATATTACTTGTTTTATTTGTCTTATTTTATGTGTCTTTTTAAAATCCAAAAACATGTGCAAAATGTTCAAAAAGTCAAAAATATTTTTTCTTTTTTTTTCTAATTAATGCTTATTTTGGGGTTTTTTTTATGTTGTCTTTCTCTTTGTTATATTCAAAAATGGTCATGAGAGAAAAAATCCAAAATTTTCACAAGTCAAATTCACTAGGAATTCATTAAATTCCAAGTAGTTTAGTCGGAATCCGACTCTCTGAGTATTCTAACCGGAATCCGACTCTACGAGTATTTTAGTCGGAATCCGTCTCTCTCATGTAGGAATTCATCATTGTAAGCTCTTTAGTAGGAATCCGTGATTCACATCAGTTTAAAAGGAAAAGTAGTCGGAATTTTGACTTTTTACTCAGATTTCCTTTTCCTTTACTCTCAAAATGACTTTTTCTCTCTGATTACTATTGGATCTTCAAACGACTACTGGTTGCTTTGATTTTCTAAGTTTTTGATCGATATCCTTGTGCGAATTCAATGGTAACATTCTTTTCCTCTAATTTATTGGTTAATTTCATGTATTTCATCATTTGAGGTTTACTGTTCGTGAAAAACCCTAACTGCCGAGAAGGATTTAGTCGATTTGGTGCTTAAATGATAATCAATCCTCTGTTAATACTTATTGGTTGCTTAGTTGTAGTGATTGACATGCTTCGTATACGTTTTTAATTGTTACTTATGTCTTTAATCGTGATTAAGATAATCTGTTTTGGAATATTTGCGTATTGTGGGTTTTCGGGGTTTATATCTTCAAATAGGACTGCTTAGTGTTCTTGAAAGAGGGTAGTTTGTTTGTTAAAAATGCTTACAATGCTGATACGACCACTCGTTATGGATTTGAAAGGTCAAAATTTTACTTTGAAAAGTTGTATTTGAATCTGTTAATGAACTGATGAATGAGTCGGAATTGAGAATTCCGACTGTTTTTGAATCACTTGAAAATATCACTTCACTCGGAATCCGTGTTCACTCAAAATCCGTGTTCACTCAGAATCCGTGTTCACTCGGAATCCGTGTTCACTCAGAATACTAAAATTCATTTTACTCGGAAACCTTACACAAGGAATTCCACACTCATTTTACTCGGAATCCGAGTTCACTTGGAATACATACAACACTCAATTCACTCGGAATGTCTAATCACAAGGAATTCCAAAGTTCACTCGGAATGTCCAATCACTCGGAATTCATGTTGGATTTTTGGTCGGATTTCAACTTTTTACTTGGAATTGAACACATCTGTCACTCAGAATCAACGTACTCGGAATTTAGCCTAAGTTTTAGTCGGAATCCTCAATTCCGACTAAACACTTAGTCATTTTTTGATATTTTTCAAAATTTTTCAAATTTCCAAATTTTTTTCAACAAGGAAGGGACAGTCCAATATGATCTTATCTGTTGAACATCTTATAACTAACCAAGGACTTTAATTATGACTTATTGCAAATGGCTAACCCTGACAAACCTCCAGCATTTGTTCCTTCTGAACAACTGTTTTCCTCTGCTAATTACCTTCCCTCTCTCTTAAACAATCACTTCTTTGATTCCATCACAAACTCTACCCAATTCCCTATCATTTCTGAACTCATTGCATCTCATCCATTAAACCACCTTTTTTCATATAACCCTACTGATGATGATGAAGAACCTCACATCCCCGAGGTCTATGTACAACAACTCTGGAGTTCCATGCATAACATAGTTACTGTTGAGGGCCAAGATCAAATTGGTGGCCAGATTGAAAATCTTGAATTCTCATTTGATACTGATCAATTGAGGAGAATGCTAAGACTTCCAGCTGTAGCGGGTACCTATACTCACAAGTAACAGTTTGATCTGATACCATCTGGCAAGGACATTTATCCACATGTGACTGATCTGGGCTTCAATGGTGTTTTAACAAAGAATGCACATTTCAAGAGATCTAACTTGGTTCCGATCTGGCAGACGTTGTATGCAATAATCAACAGATGCCTCACAAGTGTTTCAAGAGGGGTTGATGGTGGAAGTACAAGAGCTTTTCAAATACTGGTTGCCATGGTTAAACATTGGCACGTAGACTACGCGTCCATTATTTTTCAAGATCTGCAAAAGGTGGTTCATCAGAAACAGATTCCACTTCTAGGAAAAAAGTTTCTACCATATCCTCGGTTCTTATCCATGATTGTGCAGAGTATCATGCTGGAATACCCAAATGAGATTTATCTGAGGGATAATGATCCTAAACCTACCATATATGTGATGCAAAAGCTTTATAAGATTAATACAAATTCTACACTCTAGGCTTATGTTATGCCTGTTGAGCTGGTCATGTTAATGGATCTCGATGATCTAACAGTTCAGGCATATGTACGTGAGAATTATATAGTTCTTCCAGATCGAAAAGAACCTATTGATCCTACCCAAAGAACAGTAGAACCTGAGGGATTAGATGATAGTGATCAGTTGTCTTTGGGTGACACTGACGGGGATGAGCAGAGCGAAAATTCCGAGAGGGGTGGTGAAGAGGATGTGGGTGATGTGAGTATAGGAGAGGGAGATAAGGATGATGATATGCCTATAGGAAAATTCTTGGAACAATCTCAATCTATGGAACCATCCGTTCAGGGTGCTAATAAGGAAACACATATGTATACTCATGATGATATGTTTGATTTTGATTTTGATGAAGATGAAGTGGAGAGGTCAAAAGAAAAAGAGGGTGAGAGTGTGAGAAAAGAACATGAGAGTGCTGAGAGTTCTCCAGCATCAAAACGCCGGGAAACCACACCTGCTATCGGGTTTGACACAGTCAGTCCTGGTATTGAAAAAGACTCTGTCATCCCAGCAGAGCATGCACTCACCCCACCAAGCCACTCAGTTTCCTCTCAACAGGAAATTGTTTCATTTGATCACGGGGATAAAGCACACAATCTATCGAAGTCTCCTTCTGAGACAGTAGATATTGAAAAAGGGGCCACTTCTCCCCAGGCACCCGACGTTCATCTTGATATGCACATTGATGACCAATTCATTTTTCAATCAGATGACACGTTCGTATCACCAAGTGGTGTTCTCTCCAAAGAACCTACCGGAACATCTATAGAAGGTACTACTGACAGTGTTCTTTAAGGATTAGATGGAAATCCCACCACAGTCAACACTGATCCAACTGTGAACGTGGGTGGCTCTACTTCTGGAAGATTTGTTCCTCTAGTTGTTAAAGTCTTAACGGGTAATCTAAGTGATCCCGGTCTTGTTACACCTTTGGTTGCCTCAGAATTTATTTATAAGGCTGACCTTATTGCTGCACTTTCTGAGGTTAACACTAAAATGGATAAGATACATCAAGCTCTTAATTCCAAAGTAGATGCTTTAAATGAACAGGTGTTGGCTACTAATTCTACTCTTGCTAAGATACAGAAGGAGAATGCCTCAATACATGAAAAGCTTGATCGTCTATTGGCAAGCAGGGTCCGGATGTGAGCATTGATGAGCTTAAATCACAATTATATGTAAAGCTGATGGCACGACCAGACAACAATGAGGAATATGTCACTTTACTTGATTTGGTTTGTAATGAATATAAAAAGTCTGATTTTGAGAGCTTCAAAAAGAAGATGAAGGATAGCATTGCTGCATTTGGGGTTGCCTTCCATAAAAGGATGGATGCCATTGATCCAATACAGGATGTTGCTGCCGAGCGAGTTGTTCAGGGGGAGAATCTTAATGAAGAGGAGGAGGCTGATCTTAATGCTGCATTGAAAGCCTCTCTTGAATCGTGTCAGGCACAAGGGACGAAACGAAAACATAATGACCGGGATCCTGATCCAGATCATTCTGAGGGGGAGAACCGACAGCTACTGTGCCTGCTACTGTGCCTATCACTTTTCTGCTAGCAAAAATACCTACCGCTTCTACTTCTCAAAGCAAAGAACCAACTCCAAAAAGAGGAAGAGGAAGAGGAAAAGGAAAAGAGAAAATGGCTTTAATAGATGAAGAAGAAGAGGATATAGATAGACAGGTGGATGATACATTTGAATTCCTGACTGGTACAGATTCAGATTTTAATGATTACGGGTCACTTGTAACAGAAGCTGGTGAACATGAAAAGGAACTAACTCTTCAACAACAAATCAACAAAATAAAAGAAACGAAAACGGTAACAACACCAAGGGTTGAAGAGCCTGAGGTAGATGAAGCTCCAACTCGTGAGAAGTTTGACATTACAAGTGTTTTAAGGTTGAACAAAGAAGTGGCTGACTTAATTCCTCCAACTCCGGACGAATTTAGAAAAAATACAAGAGATTTATTGAGGGAACAAGATAAACTGGAAAGGTTAAGAAAGATGAAGTGGGGTGCTGAATGGAAATACCTAAAGGTTACAATCCAGATACAATATTAACTACAGGCATGAGAGATGTCAGACTAGGAGCTGTGTTGACCATAAAGGCCTTGAACAAGACTAATAGAAATTTGAAAGCTTCTGATGTTGCTGTTGCCTTTCTGAAAGAAAATATTCAGGGTATTTACACAGATTAACTACAAGATGAATTACCTGTTAATCTGATGGGAGTCACAGATGTCACTGAAGCTGGTAAAAGGTTGTTATTAAACTGGCATGGGCTCTCAAGCAAAGAAGTAGCATCAAAGTTTCCGATAATCAAAGTCAAGTGCGCTTTTAGCAAAATTCTCAATGTAATCTGGGTGTACTTTCATGTTCAAAGATCAGATCAGAAAAACTATGGATTCAGCCAAGTGGACTTGAAGCACCTCAGTTTTGCTGACGTTGAATACATACAGGAAGTACTTGAAGCTAAGAAAGATAGTTCTCGGGCAAACTATGCAGGCTATATGATCGTCTTGGACTTTATGAAGCAAAGAATCAGAATTGCTGAAAGAACTGATCTCCAGCTTGGTGCAGAGGCAGATAAAGCAAAGATTAATGTATTGAAGCCAAACACCTCTCATCCTAGAATTGACGAGCTTGAAATGTATCAAACTATTTGGAAGGATGATCAGACTGGTGAGACAGATGATGGTATAGTTTTATTCAACAGTCATAAGGAGAAGTTCTTCCTGAGGATCAACGAACTAAATGCCTATTCAGATGGATCACTCAGAGTCTGGATTATCAAGATCAGAGAGCACAACTTCAGTCTCAAGGATGACTTTGATCAATCTGTAAGAGTAAGCCTAACTGAGGTTATAGAGAAGATAGAAGAGAAAATGCAAGAAAGGGTCACTCTCCGTAGATGGCAAAGAATCCTAGGTGACCGAAACTTTGTCAAGATCCAATCAAGGGGGAGATTGTTAGATCTGTATTAGTGATTAGATCTAGACAATATTATTGTAATAGAATATGCATTTTAGTGTTAAGGTATAAATACCTTGTAACCTTCTCTTTCATTGTAACTTTTGGCATATTGAATAGAATACACACACTTAAAGGTGTTTTTGCCCTAATTCTCTAAAAGTTCATTCTATAATCTACTCATTCTTGCCTTTCAACTGTCAGCGTCTTCTTCAGATTCCTCTATAATTTTTCTTTTCTTTGTTGCAGGTTCTGTTGAATCTTTTTCTTTATCAACCATAATTTCTAACTCCCCCTCAATCTGAGTTGGCTCCTCTGCTAGAACTAACTCAGCCTCAACTTCATATGTACCAGAGGTTGGACTCTGTAACTCACCTTGGATTCTAGGTGAGTCACTGATAGGTCGTGTAGGAGAGTGTGAGAATTGAATAGAATGTGTTCGGCTCAAAGTGTGATGAGAAAGGTTTGGTGGTTGGTTAATTTGGTAGGTAGGGGTAGTTGACCCTGGGGAGTGGTCAAATTTTCAATGTAACCTGAGTGTTTCTGGTCAGGCATAGCAACGGGCTCTCCCATGGCTCTAGAGAGTGTGGGCTGAGTAGAAACCACGCCCTGGCTTGGATGTTGGGTTAGATTGAGCCTCGAGGTTGGCACCATAAGCTTAGGTGTCTCCCCCTCAACTCCTGCCTGTGGTGGTATCAATGTGATATCAGCTCTAGTAGTGCCTTTAGGTGTGACACCACTTTTGACAATTATCCTACTATAGGTTCGGGAAATTTCCTTGGCAGTAGTGGACACACCAAGGTTGGCTTCAGATTGGTGTTGTAGATGGATAGAAGGTGGAGGGGATAGGTTAGACTGTGTTGGGCTATTCACAGTCTTATCTCCAAATGAGGATGGAGAATAATAATAAAAAGAAGAAGAGAGTGGTGGAGTTATACCTGTGTTGGGTCTTCCAACCAATGGAGACTTTGAAGATGGTAGAGGGATGGATGAAGATGTACTAGACTCATCCTCAGCTTCAATAGTTTCAAGCTCAGCTTGAGCAGAGTGCTCAGCTTGAACTTCTTGATCAGCTTGAGCTGCTCCACCTTGGTCAGACTCCTCATCTTCACTCTCTGAAGATGTTCCTTCAGCAATCCAATGCATGGGCTCACTAAGTCCTTCTTGCTCTGGAAAGATATAATTATTGAACATCTTGGAGCTGAGTGCTGGTGTGAGGAACACATACTGACCAGTCTCATATAATGGAACTCCTAACTCAGCTTCCATCACCAAGGATAAGTACCGAATGAATAGAACGTGTAGGTCCCTTAGTGTTTTCGTCACTTGGACCTTGAGCTCAAACAAATTGTTATTTGGTGGAACTGATCTTGCTACCTGTCTTATCACGGGAGGCTCAAACAAATTGTTATTTGGAAGATGTAAAACTTCTCTTAGCGTATTGACCGTGATTATCACTGTTCTCTCTCCGTTTAGAACAGTTCCTCTAATTTCTCCTCTAGCCTGGTCACAAGAGGTATTGAGGAACAACATGGAGTGGTGCTCCTGTTAAAGCAAATGATAATGGAACTTGCGAATGTAGTTTACCCACTCTTCATATCCCCTGCCCTGTTTTCGCACAGGAATGGCAAGGCAGGCTTGTTGATTATTAACTTTAATCAACGGCACTCCATTGTTTTTGAATGTAGCACCCCACACCATTTTGTCACTTAGGTTTAGAATGATCCCGTCCATTGTATAAATGTTTAGACTTGAAATCGATTCACACTTAGTAAAATCGTATGTCGCACTTAGCAATTGAGGTATATGGAGAAGGTATATAGAGTATTGCAGAAGTAGAAAGATGACAAAAAATAGGCGTAAACTTCTGAATGTCAGTTATAATCGATATATATACCTTATTGATGAGAGAGAAAGTTACCGTTGTAAGACCCTTTTTATCCGTTACTCTAGCTAACTAATAGATAGAGATAACCGGAATAAAGATGAAACTTATCATATCTAATGGGTAATTTGGTAAAATAATACTCTTGACATACAAAAATATTATTTACTCTTTTGTATTATACCAATACATAATCATTATAAAAATATAATTTGAGACTGACTCAAACATAATTCTGCATGAATTAATAACACAAAGTAATTAAAACAAGGTTTGGACATACCAAGCTGAGGAAACTTACCACTCAGCGTGAGTCAAGCACTCAGCTTGATTGTATCACTCAGCTTGAGTTGAGCACACATCTCAGATTCAATGACACTTAGTCATTTTTATTTGAGACTAACTCAAACTTATATTTTAACAATACTAAGTAGTTAAACCATGTTTGGAATAACCAAATGTGTAAACTTGTCACTCAGCTTGACTAAGTAATCAGTTTATGGTAATATATCTATAAACTGTACTCTCAGCTTAAGACACGTAGTCATTATCAAGCTGAAACTCAGTTTTAGAAACTTATCTAAGGGTTGAGCATACCCAATTTACTTAGCAGATAAGAAAACCTTTTATCATCAAGTGGTTTTGTAAATATATATGCTAGTTGATCATCTGTGGAGATAAAATTTATTTCAACTTTACCTTTTTTCACGATGTCTCTTATGAAGTGAAGTCTAATTTCTATATGCTTTGTTCTTGAGTGGAAGACTGGATTATTTGTTATGTCTATCGCACTTTGGTTATCACAAAAGATAGGAGTTTTCTTGAAATTCATACCAAAGTCTTGAAGCTGATGTTGCATCCACAGAATTTGAGCACAACAGCTTCCTACAGCAACATACTCAGCTTCAGCAGTTGAAGTAGCCACCGAATTCTATTTCTTACTTGTACAGCTTACTAACTTCCCTCCAAGCATTTGACATCCTCCTATTGTAGATTTTCTGTCTAATTTGCACCCAGCATAGCATCAGAAAATCCAACCAATTCAAATCCAGAATCCTTTGAATACCAAAGACCTAGATTTGGTGTACCTTTTAGGTACCTAAAGATCCTTTTCACAGCTTGAAGATGTGATTCCTTAGGATCTGCCTGATATCTTGCACAAACACATGTAGCAAACATTATATCAGGTTTACTAGTTGTCAAATAAAGTAATGAACCTATCATTTCTCTATAGGTAGACTGACATACAGACATTTTATCTGAGTCCTTGTTCAGCTTGACAGCTGGTGACATGGGTGTTTTCATGGTTGAACTAGAATCAAAACCATATTTATTTATCAAATCAAGAACATACCTGCTTTGATTTATGAATATTCCATCAGGCTTTTGTTGAATCTATAAGCCTAGGAAATATGTCATTTCACCCATCATACACATCTTGTACCTTTTTGACATAGATTTGGAGAACCATTCACATTGAGATTCATTTGTAGAACCAAAGATAAAGTCATTCACATAGATCTATATAAGAATCACTTATCTTTTACTCTTTTTAATGAAGAGTGTCTTATCAATGCCACCTCTAGTGAAGTCTATTGATAGAAGATATTTGGACAGTGTATCATACCAAGCTCTTGGAGATTGTTTTAGACCATACAAAGCCTTGTTTAACTTATAAACATGATGTGGACACTTTGAATTGACAAAGCCATGAGGTTGTTTCACATAGACTTCCTCCTAAAGTTTTCAATTTAGGAAAGCACTTTTTACATCCATTTGATAGACTTTAAAGTCTTTATGTACTGCATAAGCTAAAAACAGCCTAATGGCTTCAAATCTAGCAATAGGAGCAAATGTCTCATCATAATCTATTCCTTCTTCTTGTCTATACCCTTGTGCTACCAGCCTAGCTTTGTTCCAAACAATCACTCCATCCTTGTCCATCTTATTTCTATAGACCCACTTAGTGCCTATAATTGTATGATCTTTGGGGGCTAGGACAAGATTCTATACCTTATTTCTCTCAAACTCAGTCAATTCCTCCTGCATTACTTCAATCCAGTCTTCATTCTCTAAGGCTTGTTCAGTCTTCTTTGGTTCCATTTGAGATAAGAAACCAAAATAAGCAGCATAGTTTGCTGTTGCCTTTGATCTGGTGGTTACTCCTTCTTGAATGTTACCAATCACTTGATCTTGAGGATGATTTTTGAAGGACTTAAAGGTTGTAGTAGGAGATTGTGGTTCTGGGCTTGAGTGGTATTGAGGACTCTGAGGTGAACCTACATCCTCAGTCTTAATTGCAGCATTGTCATCAAACTATTGATCACTAAGATCTTCAGTCTGAGTAGTATCCTCTCCAAAAGGATTAAAGAACTCATCTTCTTTCTCAGCTTGAGAATATTTTGGAGGCTGTGATGATCTTTTAGATGTACAAACATCATCATCACTGTCTTCATTATCTATGACATATATAGGATTGGACCTTTTGGTTTCCCCAGGCTTTTCAAGCTCACTCAGACTGACTGAGTCAGCTTGATCAGCATTGTCTTCATTAAAGGAGACATGAATTGATTCTTCTATTACTTTTCTCCTTGAGTTATATACTCTGTAAGATTTTGAGATTGAGGAGTAACCAACAAAAATTCCAGGATCAGCTTTAGGTTCCAACTTATGGAGCTGATCTCTTTGATTCAGCACATAGCATTTTGAACCAAAGACATGGAAGTAACCTATATTGGGCTTTCTTGATTTATACATTTCATATGCAGTTTTGCCATGTATTTTGACTATGATTGATCTATTTTGGGTGTAACATGTTGTACCAACAACTTCATCACAAAAATAGCTTTTCAATCCTGCCCCACACAACATTGTTCTAGCAGCCTCAATTAAGGTTCTGTATCTTCTTTCAATAACTCCATTTTGTTGAGGAGTTCTAGCTGAAGAGAAATTTTGTATTATTCCTTTTTGTTCACAAAAGCCTTCTAGGGTTAAGTTTCTAAACTCAATCCCATGATCACTTCTAAGTTGCTTAACAGACTTACCTTTTTGCAACTCTTCCTGTGTGATAAAACTTATTATCACTAGGGCAACTTCACTTTTGGATTTAAGGAATATTACCCAGGTGAATCTAGAGAACTCATCAACTATCACCAGGGTGTACCTCTTGCCACTTAGGCTTGAAGTACTTATGGGTCCAAACAGATCCATATGCAACATATGCAATGGGTCTGTTATTGAAAAGTTTTGATTTGACTTAAATTACCCTTTAGGATGTTTCTCTTGTTCACAAGCTGAGCACAGTTTGTCTTTTACAAATGTGATCTTTGGCAATTCAGAGATAAACTCTTTGTTGGATAACATATCTATATATTTGAAATTCAAATGTGACAACCTTTTATGCCACAGCCAACTCAACTTAGGAACATATTGAGAATATAAGCAGGTTTCTGTATAAGGATCTGTAGATTTGAGATCAAGTAGATACACATCTCTTTCTCTCTTTTCTATTAGCACTGGATTACCCTTTGCATTGTAGATGTTCCTGTTTTCCTAAAAGTAACAACATTGTCTTCATCACACAATTGACTGATACTTATCAGATTTTGTTTAAGACCTTTAACATATGCAACCTTCTGGAAAGTAACCTTGCCAGCATGCATCTTCCCATATCCTTTAGTTCTTCCAAGGGAATTATCACCAAATGTTACTTTAGGACCTTCAACTTCCTGGAATTCACTTAGAAGTCCTTTCCACCCTGTCATGTGCCTTGAGCATCCACTATCCAAGTACCATTTACTTGAACCCTGCACATGACAAACTAAACATATTAGTTTTGTTTAGGAATCCCCTCTAAAGTAGGTTCAGATGATGAGTACTTAGCCGATTCATTCGGTGGGGCTGACTGGTCAGCTTGAGCAGGTGTTGAGTCCTGCATAGGCTGATCACCATGTTCCTTTTCGGGCCTTAGAATTTCACTATCACAGTCTTTGGCCTCATGTCCTCTACCTCCACATTTGTAGCACTTTCTTCTACTAATAACTACAGGGGGTAGGTTATCCAATAATCCTTTTGAGAATATGCTCTCAGTTTTAGGATTATAGATTATGGATAATTTTTCAACTTTCTTTGCAAGTTGATTCACCTGATGTTCATTAACTTTGGACTTACCTTTGTCATTGTTGGGAATATGATCTCATCAGTTGAAATTTGATGAGATAAAGTTAAGTTTATAGATATGTTATAAATGCAACATAAACAGAATTATGGAGCTTAGTCAGACTGAGCACGTATAGTGTTTTAGACTGAGTATAAGCTGAATATAAGTTGAGCGTAGGTTGATTAGCTTAGACTATATCTTAGTAGGATTATCAATGTGTTTGATAAGCTGTGTATGTAACCTAAGGTATAGGTTGAGTATTCAGCCTGATGTGTTTCAAGCTGAGTGACTTAGCGTATTTACTGAGTCAGCTCAACAGAGTTGCTAAATAAGTTCTAGCTAACTCTTAGGACTTCTAAGGATGAGTTAATCATTATGCATGTTAGTTCATGTTTGTTTTCGGGTTTGTTCTCGAAGAACGCAGCTTGATGAGTTTCAAGCTGAGTAACTCAGTCTAAGCAAAATGTCAGTTTAAAGAGAATTTAAATATGTTTTAAATTTATCTTTTATCTCTCTATATCTACGGCAAGAATAAGAAGATTCCAGAATTAAGATTGAAGATTGAAGACTCAAGATTCAAGATTCCGGGTTATCCGTTAGTTTGTTAGCAGATTAGGATAAGTTCTAGTTTGTTAAGATCCGTAGGAACAGGATTATAAATACTTATCATCCTGATAAGTTTAGAGGGACGACGACTAGACTACGAGTTACAGAGACAGAACTCAAGTCTCACCTCAACATTGATCGTATGTGTTACGAATCTTGATTCACTATTTGTTTGTTTAACGTGATCAAGATACTCACAGATTGCCAAGTTATTCGTGTGTTCAAATATTCACATCTGTTGTGAAATTGGTAAGTTTTCAATCTGTGATTAAATCCTGTTTAGAGAGTCGTATGGTATCTATAATCATAAGTTGATTATAGATAGCAAAGTTTGAGAGATTGAGAGATTTGATTTACATTAGGTGCTTACATATGAAGTGTTGCTTAATTGATAGAGTATGTAATCTTTTTATTAATGAAAAGCAAAGCATTCGATTGTGGTTTGATTTACTATGTGTAACACTTTATTTTGATTTGTTCAATTTTCGCAGAAAGTGTATTCAACCCCCCTTCTACACATCTGTTGCTTGTTGTTATTCTCATCAAGGGACCAACAACTGGTATCAGAGTAGGCTGAACAATTTCATACGTTGAAAGTTTAAGATTATGAGAAAGTGTACAATGTCTACAAGCAACAATTCATCAAAAATTCCTCAGATGTCTGCTAAGGGTTGTCCTATCTTTGATGGATCTGATTATCCTATGTGGAAATTCAGAGGCATGTTGTTCCTCAAGTCCATTGACAATCATATGTTCGATGTCATCACTAAAGGACATATCATCCCCAAGATTTATGCTGTTATTAGTGATACGTCCACTAACAAAACAGACAGAAGTGAAAAAGAAGTAAAGAAGCCTGTTGCATCTTGGACATATGAAGACTGGAAACTGTTTAATCTGGATGACAAGGCAAATAGTGTTATGGAAAATGCCCTGACCCACGAGATCTTGCATACAGTGACTGGGTGTCAAACTGCAAAAGAGATCTGGGATACATTAAGTATTACATATGAGGGCACTGATCTGGTCAAGCAGCAGAAGAAGAATCATCTAAACAAATCTTATGAAAACTTCTTCTCTAAGAATAATGAAACCTTGCCTGATTTGTTCACAAGGTTTCACTGCTTGATTAATGACCTGCTAAGTGTTAAGAAAGATGAAGTTGAACTTGTGCTAAAAATTTTGGATGTGTTACCAGAAAGGTTCAATGAAGTAACTACAGCACTGAGGGCTGGAGGAACATTACATATGTATAACCTACAGTCCATCTATGGTTTCTTGCTCAATCATAAATAGATCACAGAGCACAAGAGAACTTCTCAACAACAACTTAAGGATTCTTTGGATAAAGTTGATATTACATTAGTTGCACAAAAAAAGAAGAAAGGTTCCAAGGCCTTGGTTGTTAAATCTGAGACTGAGTCAGAATCTCAAGCTGACCACTCAGACTCAGGTGATACTGATGATGTTCAGACTATCACTGAGCATATTTCTATGTTAGTCAGATGATTGAGAAGAGCTCAAAGAGGAAGAGGAAGATCAAACAGGGGCAAAGGAAAGAGTTCTTTTGATCCCAAGAATGTTGTGTGCTTCAACTGTCAGAAAAAGGGACATATTGCTGCTGAGTGTAGATCTAAGAAGGTAGAATCAGCATCAGTTGCTGATAAGAATGCTTACAGGGCTGATAAGTACAAGAAGAAATATACTCAGCTCAAGAAAGGAAAGCCTGAAGACAAGCTCAATGCCAAAGGACTTTACACTGAAACCTGGGATACATAATCATCTACCTCAGATGATGATGTTTGTCTAATGGCTCAAGAAGATGAAGAGTTTGAAATTGATGAAGTTGATTATGGTCTGTCCGAGTCAACTTTTGAAGCTGACATGAAGGAAGCTGAGGAAAACAGCAAACTTAGTGATTGGGATCCTGCTTCCATGTACAAGGTTAGTAATTTCAACTCTTACACAGATGAAGAAAAGGGTCTTGCGTTATTACTTGTTAAATGATTTCAAGGCTGGCCTTAAGTCTAAAAAGGTCCTCAAAGCTGAGATATCTAAACTGAAGAATGAGATTAAGAAAAATCAATCTCTCATTGATGTTGATAAGAAAGCACAATGTGATCTTGAATGTCAAAGACAGATTAATAAAGGCAAAAGGCAAAAGGTCTGGATAATGAGTGCTCAACATCCAACCAGCATTGTAAGTCTATTCTAGACAGATTAGGCACTCAGCTTATTCAAAGAACTTCAGTCATAGAAAGGCTTAATTCAAATCCTTTCAAAAGACAAAATTCTCTATCTAGCTCAGAGAGAAGTTACAAGAATAGGAAGACCACTGTAAGTCAGAGGTCAAATCACAACAATGGTAAGTCTAAAGTTATGGATCTTGGTAAGTCCAAGGATATCAACAGTGGTAAGTCCAAACCTGTTGAAACTGGTGAGTCCAGAAGGCATGACAAATGTAAGTCCAAAGTCATGGAAAAGAAGTTTGTTGGTCAAGCTTCTAATCAATAGGATAACAAACAAAGATTTGACAAAGGTAAGTCCAAAGTCAGTGAACTTTAAGTAAATCAACAAGCAAAGAAGGTTGAAAAGTTATCCACTACATATAATCTTAAGACTAAGAGCAAGTTCTCACAAGGATTATTAGACACTCTACCTCCTGTTATCATTGGAAGAAGGAGATGCTACAAGTGCAGAAGTAGAGGTCATGAGGACAAGAACTGTGACATTGAAATCTCAAGGCTTGAACAAGAACAGGCTGATCATCCTACACAGGACTCAGCTCCTGCTCAAGCTGAACAGTTAGTTCAACAAGAACAAGATGCTAAGTGCTCATCATCTGAACCCACCAAGAAGTGGGTTCCCAACCAAAACTAATATGTTTTGTTTTTATATCATGTGCAGGGTTCAAATAAATGGTACTTGGATAGTGGATGTTCAAGGCACATGACTGGATGAAAAGGACTTCTTAGTGATTTCCAGGAAGATGAAGGTCCTAAAGTAACTTTTGGTGACAACTCCCATGGAAGAACTAAAGGCTATGGGAAGATGCATGCTGGCAAGGTGACTTTCCAGAAAGTTGCATATGCCAAGGGTCTTAAACACAATCTGATCAGTATCAGCCAATTATGTGATGAAGACAACATAGTTACTTTTAGGAAGAAAGAAGGAACCATATATAATGCTAAGGGAAAGCCTTTATTAATAGCTAAAACATAAAGAGATGTGTATCTACTTGATCTTAATTCTGCTGATCCCTATAATGAAACCTGCTTGTATTCCTAATCTGTTCCTAAGCTGAGTTGGTTGTGGCATAAAAGATTATCGTACTTAAATTTCAAAAATATAAATATGCTATCCAATAAAGAGTTAGTCTCTGGATTACCAAAGATCACATTTGTGAAGGACAAATTGTGTTAAGCTTGTGAACAAGGGAAACACCATAAAGGGTCCTTTAAATCAAAGCAAATTTTTTTAATAACAGACCCACTACATATGTTGCATATGGATCTGTTTGGACCCATAAGTACTCCTTGTCTAAGTGGCAAGAAGTACACACTGGTGATAGTATATGAGTTCTCACGATTCACCTGGGTAATATTCCTTAAAGCCAAAAGTTAAGCTGCCCTGGAGATAATAAGTTTTATCAAACAGGAAGAGTTGCAGAAAGGTAAGTTTGTAAAGAAACTCAGAAGTGACCATGGGACTGAGTTCAGGAACTCAACACTAGAAGGCTTTTGTGAACAAAAGGGAATATTACAAAACTTCTCCTCAGTCAGAACTCCTCAACAAAATGGAGTGGCTGAAAGGAGAAATAGAACCTTAATTGAGGCTGCTAGAACAATGATATGTGAGGTAGGTTTGAAACCCTATTTCTAGGTTGAAGCTGTCAGTACAGCCTGTTATACCCAAAATAGATCAATCATTGTCAAAGACATGGCAAAACAGCATATGAGATGAACAAATCTAGAAAGCCCAATATAGGCTATTTCTATGTCTTTGGTTCAAAATGTTATATGCTGAATCAAGGATATCAGCTCCATAAGTTGGAACCTAAAGCTGATCCTGGAATATTTGTTGGTTATTACTTAATCTCCAAATCTTATAGAGTGTATAACACCAGGAGAAAGGCTATAGAAGAATCAATTCATGTCTCATTTGATGAAGATAGTTTTGATCAAGCTGGGAAAAGACAAACTGACTTGGTCAGTCTGAGTGAGCTTGAAAAGCCTGAGGAAACCAATATATCAAATCCTATGTACGTCATGGGAGATAATAGTGATGATGATGTGTGTCCATCAAAGAAATCATCACAAGTTCCAAGGGACTCTCGAGCTGAGAAAGATGATGAGTTCATCAATCCCTTTGGAGCTGACGTCACTCAGACCGAAGATCTTAGTGATCATCAGTTTGTTGACAATGCTGCTATTGAGAATGAGGATGTAAGTTCACCTCAGAATTCTCAACATCACTCAGATTCAGAACCAGATTCTCCAACTACAATATTTAAATTCCTCAAAGATCATCCTCAAGATCAAATAATTGGAAATGTCAAAGAAAGGGTTATGACCAGATCAAAGGCTACAGGTAACTATGTTGCTTACTTTGGTTTCCTATCTCAAATGGAACCAAAGAAGACTGAAGAAGCCTTAGAGGATGAGGATTGGATTGATGTTATGCAAGAGGAATTAAATGAGTTTGAGAGGAATAAGGTCTGGAGTCTTGTCCCTGCCCCCAAAGATCATACAATTATAGGCACTAAGTGGGTCTATAGAAACAAAATGGAAAAGGATGGAGTGATAGTTAGGAACAAAGCCAGGCTGGTAGCACAGGGGTATAAGCAAGAAGAAGGAATCAAATATGATGAGACCTTTGCCCTTGTTGCTAGAATTGAAGCCATAAGGATGTTCTTAGCTTATGCAGCATATAAAGACTTCAAAGTCTATCAAATGGATGTGAAGAGTGCTTTCCTAAATGGAAAACTTCAGGAGGAATTCTATGTGAAACAACCTCCTGGTTTTGTCATTTCAAAGTTTCCACACCATGTCTATAAGTTAGAAAAGGCTTTGTATGGTCTTAAACAAGCTCTACGAGCATGGTATGACACACTGTCCAATTATCTGCTATCATTGGATTTCACCAGAGGTAGTATAGATAAGACCCTCTTTATTAAAAAAAGTAGAGAACAGGTGATTCTTGTACAAATCTATGTGGATGACATTATTTTTTGATCTACAAATGAATGTCTATGTGAATGGTTCTCCAAAATTATGTCACAAAAGTACAAGATGGGTATGGTGGGTGAGACGACATATTTCCTAGGCTTACAAATTCAACAAAATCCTGATGGAATATTCATAAATCAAAGCAAGTATATTTTTGATTTGATAAAAAAATATGGTTTTGATTCAAGTTTAACCATGAAAACACCCATGTCACCAGCTGTCAAGCTGAGTAAAGACTCATATGGTAAGTCTGTATGTCAGTCTACCTATAGAGGAATGATTGGTTCATTACTCTATTTGACAGCTAGTAAACCTGATATCATGTTTTCTACATGTGTTTGTGCAAGATATCAGTCAGATCCTAAAGAATCACACCTTCAAGCTGTGAAAAGGATCTTTAGGTACCTTAAAGGTACACCAAATCTAGGTCTTTGGTATCTAAAGGACTCTGGATTTGAGTTAGTTGGTTTTTCAGATGCTGACTATGTTGGGTGCAAGTTAGATAGAAAATCAACAACCGAAGGATGTCAAATTCTTGGAGAGAAGTTAGTAAGCTAGACTAGTAAGAAACAGAACTCAGTGGCTACTTCAACTGCTGAAGCTGAGTATGTTGCAACAGGAAGCTGTTGTGCTCAAATCCTGTGGATGCAACATCAACTTCAGGACTTTGGTATGAGTTTCAAGAAAACTTCAATCTTCTGTGATAACCAAAGTGCTATAGCCATCACTTACAACCCAGTCTTCCACTCAAGAACCAAGCACATTGAGATTAGACATCACTTCATCCGGGACATAGTGGAAAAAGGTAAAGTTGACATTAAATTTATCTCTACTGATGACCAATTAGCAGATATCTTTACTAAACCACTTGATGAAAAGAGGTTTATGTATCTGCTAAGTGATTTGGGTATGCTAAACCCATAGCTGTATGTCTAGAATTTGAGTTTCAGTTTTACAAAGACTAAGTGTCTTAAGCTGAGTGCACAGTTTATAAATATGTTTTCATAAACTGACAAATTGTCAAGCTGAATAATGAGTTCACGTGTTTGAGTTAGTCTTAAACAGAAAATACTAAGTGTCATTGAGTCTGAGCTATGTGCTTAACTCAAGTTCTATGATTGGTTCACATGTTTGGTTAGTTCCAAACATATTATAACTACTCAGTGTAGTTAAAATGTAAGTTTGAGTAAGTCTCAAACAAAAATGACTAAGTGTCATTGATTATGAGCTGTGTGCTCCACTCAAGCTGAGTTTCAATTTCAAGCTGAGTGCTCATTTCAAGCTGAGTGCTTGACTTAGACTGAGTAATATGTTTACTCAGATTGGTGTGTCCAAACTATGATTTAATTACTAAATGTCATTAATTCATACATGAATGTGTATTTAAGTCAGTCTCAAATCGCATGTTATACCTATTATGTATTGGTATAATACATCAGTGTTTATAATATTTTTGTAAGTCAATAATATTATTTCACACATGTATCCGTTGGAAGATAATGTGTTTTTACCCTATTACTGTTACATCAAGCCGTAATTTCTCCGCCGTAACGGATGAAAAGGGATTTCAACGGTAACTTTTCTATCTCCTCGGAAAGGTATATATATCGACCATAACCAATTTATAGAGGTTTACGCTTACTAAACTTCTGCTATTTTCTCTATACCTTCCACAACAACATATTTGCTACGTGCATTCAACCGTTCACGTTCAAAACCCTACAATTGCTCAGTGCAATCTTTCAAACGCTAAGTGCGAATTTCATTTTGCTCAGTGCGAATCAAATAGTTACTCAGTGTAATCTTCTGAAATCAATGATGAACAGAACCATTTCAGTCTCGGTGATAGAATGGTACGGGGTGCTGCGTTCAAAAATAATGGATTGCCTGTGCTCAAAATCAATAATCAACGTGCATGCCTTGCAATCCTTGAACGCAAGCGTAACAGGGGATACGAACCATGGGTGGATTACATCCGTAAATGCCAATTGGCATTCATTTTCACTGGAGCAACTATTCATGTAATTCCACAACATCTACTGGAGTTTTGGTATACGTGTGTCTATGACCAAAACAACAATGAAATTCGGGGCACGGTGCTAAACGGAGAGAGGACCATTGTTCTCACAGTACAAAGGCTAAGGGAGGTTCTTCACCTTCCCCAATCTGATGAGTTCGAGCCTGCTGTAACGAGGCAGGTGGCTAGGTCTGTCCTACCCAGAATGGGTCAACCACAAACAGAGGGTGTTATCAAAAAGGCCACCTTTCCAACCAGTTGGGGTTTCATGGTGTCTACGATGATTCGTTCACTTGGTACCAATGTTGGAGGACTGGACCAAGTAAATGAGTTTGAGATGCAATAGCTGTACAACATTTATTTTGCAAGGAACTTGGATTATGCACAGCTCATATTCAATTCACTCAATGTCCAAGTGATGAAGGCCACAAGGGATATTCATGTACCGTTTATAAGGTACATGTCCTTGGCATTTGAAGCAAATCTGGGGACAGCACTGTACGAAGATGATCAGGATGTGTTCTTGACACCAACACTCAGGTCAAAGATGTTCAACAATGACATCTTTTTGGAGCAGGAGGGTCTTAGTAATCCTATGCTTTTAATAGCTGAGGGAGCTTCATCAGAGAGTGAAGCTGAGAAGTCTGATCAAGGGGGAGCATCTGGAGCTGAACCAGATCATCGACCTGAGTAGCCAGCCCAAGCTAAGTCTTCTTCTCACTCTGAATCTAAGTCTTCTTCAGAGTCTGCATTCGTTGCATTACCAAGGCAAGGTACCACTCCTCCTCTCTCAACTTCTTCTCACTTCTCTTTTGGAGATAAGAGTGTGGTAGACCTAACCCAGTCTAACCCATCTCCTCCACCTTCTTTTCAACTCCAATCTACAGCTACCCCTAGTATGTCCACTGCTGCTAGGGATAATATTCAAACCTACAACAAAAACACTGCCAAAGGTGGTGCCACTCCTAAAGGCATCACTGGAACTGAGATCACATTGATCCCTCCCTAGGCAGGAGTTAAGGGGGGGATGCCTATTCTTCTGGTGTTAACCTCGAGGCTCATATAACCCAAAAGCCTAAGTAGGGTGTGGTGTCTACTCAGCCCACACTCTCTAGAGCCATGAGAGCGCCTGTTAGTGTGCCTGAGCAGACACACTCTGGTAACATTGAAGAAATGACCAATCCCTAGGGTCAATTACCCCCCTCCAAACCAATTAGCCAACCACCTACCCATACACTTCACATTTCTAGCCAAATTACTTCTCTTCACTTCTCACACCTACCTGCACGACCTGTCAATGTTTCATCTACATACCAAGGTGAATCACAGGGTATAAACTCTGGTGCACATGAGTTTGAGGGTATACAGCAACCCTTTTATGATGCACCCAAACACTAATCCAGAAGCATCTGCCTCCTCAGGTATTGAACAGCTGAAGCAATATATTGCTGCTCAATTTGGTTTGTTCCATCTCAAGCAGAAGAAGCACAAACGCCAAATCTATCGAAAACTTGAGAAGCTAACAAAAGATGTTCAAGAGATTGCCTCTGCAGTTGCTGCACTCCAACAACAGAAGACCTCGACCCCTATTAATGATGACAAAAGGGGGGAGAAGGTTCAAGCTGAAGCTGAGTTAGTTCAAGCTGAAGCTTTACTAGCACTATCAAAAGGAGCAGAGAGGAAAACTCAGCTTGAGGGGGAGTTGGAACTAGAAGAAGAGGAACCTGCAGCTAAGAAGCAAAAAGTGACAGAATCTGAATCTGAAGCTGACAGGTTTTTTGAGACTAAGGAAGAGACAGCATAAGAAAAGGCTACAAGAGAATTAATAGAGATGCTCGAGCAAGAAGAGGAAAATGAGCTTGGGATCTCTATAGCTGAATTGAACAAGAGAAAAGAAAAAGAAGTAAGGGACCAAGAAAAATAAAAAGAGAGAAAAGCTTTGGCTCAAGCTGAAGCTGACTACACTGGTCCGAGACCTGATCCTATCCCATATACAGACGCAGAAATTCAAGAGTGCTACTTCAGAAGAAGTACCAGCAAAGAAAATGATGGTCCCGTATGATACTACGGATGCAGCAATGATTAGATTGTAATCTTGCTAGTGTATGTTTGTGTATGTAATCGGTTAGAAAGAGAGAGCCGAGAGCTATTGAGAGAAAACACAAACACAAGATATGTTGAAATGCAAAGCTTAATTAGAATTGGTAGGACAAATGCCTTTTATAGCATTTGCCCAAGTTTACAATATTGACATATTGCACCCTCACTTTTTATAATCTAACATTCTCTCCCTATGTAAGGTGTGCAACGATTCACAACAAACAAATACATAAATCTATTTATAAGCTGATTTGTTGCGAATCCCAAAAGCCACTTGCCACTTGCGTATTTGCCTTCTGCTTGATAGTGTAGTTTTCATCTTCTCTATAGCACGATTGGCTTGAGCATGTTCTTCATCAGTGAAGGCTGCACGGTTATCCCATATTCTCTGATGTATCTTATGATGAAGGATTTTCAAGGTGCCGTCTGAATATGATATTAGTTCATCAAGTCTGATGAATATCTTTTCACCTTTTGTATTCCTTGAGACATCGCCTCGATCACCTTTAAAGTTTTCATGCCCATCATAGATAACTGTCAACTCTTCAAGCTTTTCTAAGTCTGGATGGCTCTGGTTAGGCTTTAAGAGATTGATTTTCAGATAGTTGTTTTCAGCTCCGTGTTGCAGATCGTGTTCCTCAAAATATTCCATTAGATTTCTCATATATTTCATCAGAGCAACTCTTCTTCAGGCCACTTTCCTCGTTTCTGAGATAGGGTGTCAAAGATAAAGCTGATGTCTTCAATATTAACAAACCTTAAATCTGCTTCATTGAGGAAGTATGTCAGGTTGTTTGCTCTTTTGACATGAAAGATGACATAATTTATATTGAATGAGGTTTGAGTATGAACATTAATGAGTTTAACTATTGGATACTCTGATTTAATATTTTCTGGTTTTGTTATGGACTGTGAGAGGATGTGTTCATATCTTCTTCTCTATTGGTCATCCATGTTCCGCAACTCGGGGGAAATAACCTGTATTAGCTCAGTGCTGAATATGTCTGGTATTCTTTCTTCAAGATTGGCAGCATTGACATAATACGGTTTCCATATTGGTTGTTGGCCAACACTTCTTGTGAACATGTTGCTTGCATCAAGACCTGGATCTCCACGATACATTGGAGGAGCAGGTGGCACTGTGAAGCTTTGTGGCAAGGGCCATTCTGATTCTTGTCTTGCTTTCTCAGCTGCTTCTTTCTGTCTATTTCTTTCGAGTACATCAGCAGCTGATTCTTGAAACTGACCACGAGGAGGAGGAAATTTTTCATGAACTTCTATGTTTACTCAACTGAGGACCCTTGAAACATCAAAGGTAGACTTCTTCGTTTTAGGCATTCTTCTTGCCTCTCTTCTGGAGATTGCAGCCCATTCTTTCTTTTTATGTGCCAGTTCTCTTTCACGCGTGTCATCATCAAATCTGTGAACTATTCTGGGTGAACTTAAGCGTGTAGCAATCTCGACATATTCATCAATGCCTTTGAGGAGACTTTCCATTTCAGGATTCTCAATTTCCTCCTCTGGTTGAGTAGAACTGTTTTCTCCCCAATGCCTTGCAGGTGATGTGTATATAGACTCATATAAATCCTCCATTTCATCTTCTGAGTCTGTGAATCCCTCAAACATCTCAGCATGGGACTGCTCATAAGGTATTTCACCTTCTTCAAGATCTAATGGACTCTGTTCAGATTGTTGCTGGGGTACATAGAGTACAATTTGCTTGTCAGCATTTTCACGTTGCTCTTGAACTTCATCGGCCATTTATTATTGTGTATGCTGCTGGCTGGAACTAGTACCTGCAGATAATAAAGAGCTTAATGGAGTAGCTGGTACAGTTGCAGCTCCAGAGGGAGAAGATAGGTATACTCTTCTTCTTTTCTCCCCCTCGGGTTGATCATTAGGATCCTGATCATCCCGTCTCCTCTTACTACCCTGTGCCTGGGCCTGACAGGTTTGTTCAAGAGTTGTCAGCCGGTTAGTAACCTTCTCCAGAGAAGTATAGAAGCCCCTAGTCATCCCATCTATCTTGTTGTTGACATCTTCATGAGACTCGTGAAAGTCATCCAAGGAGATTCCCTGTGGACGTTGTTCGCTGAGGAGAGTTGTCAGAAGATCTTGGTCATAAGAAGATTCGGGCCTTTGTTCAAGTAATTTGACATAGAGTAGTCTCTTTAAAGCATCCACAGACATGGTTGATGGATCAGGCTGCGGGTGTGTCGTAGGGGCAACAGGTCTGGTAGCAAGGAGTGCTTCAATCCAATCCAATTTTTGATTAGTTTCTGTGAGTTGCTGTTGGATAGGTGCCACGGCCTGTTGAATGGTTTCCTATAATTCAGCACGTGTAATAACCCCGGAATCACGAAGACTTCCGGTTGAGGTACCAGCCACAGAGGCAGTACCACCTACTGGAGCAGCAGAGATGTAGGCTCTAGCAGGATTTCCTTCCAATCCTTTAATGATACCTTGAGAGGTACCACCTCTAGAATTTGAGGAGACTTGTTGGACATAGAAGCTCAGTGCATCAATCATAACCCTGTGTTGGTCAAGATAGGCGGAGATCCGCGGTATATCGATTTGTGCATTGAAAGGAGTCGAGGATGAGGGAGGCAGTCCTCTATATTCAATAGGTCTAACGCCCGATTGGGGTTGACCTACTGTATGTGCTATTGCCTTGTGCAATAAAAATGGTGCCTGTTGAGAGGAACCGTAATGGCTTGGTGGGGTAGAAAGTTGCGTGGGTGGGATGAACGCGACTTGTTCAATACAAGACCCAATAATGTCTGGTCCGTAGTAGATGTGGCTACCCGGCTTTCTGTGGCAAGGGGTCCCTCAGCACTATCATTTTCTTTTCTTGCCTCCTCTCTCTCACTCGCACTCCTAACTACAAAGCTATCTCCTTCTTCACTACTACCTGGACCATACACAGCATATTGAGTTGGCTGCAGTAAAGAATCTGGGGTGACAGAGCCAGTTTCAACTGATAGATCTTGAGTGGGAGAAACGACTGGAATGTCATGGTCAGAGGCTACTATGCCCCTTCTTGTGGTAGGAATTTTAGTAGGTTGTGTAGGAGGATTGAAAGTTATGACAAGCCCACCTTATTGAGGAATGACAGTGTCAGGTTGAGTAGTGTGGGTTACATCAGGTGAGGTGGCTTGTGGGTCTGTGAGTTTCATGAAGGAAGGGGTGCTTTCAGCTGGTTTTTCAATGGTTCTTTCAGAGGTGCCCAAAAGTGATTGGTCTGGTTAAAAGGCAGGGTCACCACCTGGTTAGGAAGCTGACTCGGCATGGGAAGATTGGGAACTGGATGACTCAGAAGTGTCAAGACCTAGTTCAGTAAGTACAGCTTGGTTTCGGGTGGTTCGAGAGATAGATTGGACAATAGTTTGAACGGTGGTAGGATCATATGCATCCCCTCCCTCTCTAATCTCTCCACCTTCATCTTCTTCTCCACCCCTCTCTTCATTTTCTCTCTCCTCTTCCCTCTCAGCATCTCTAATAGATGTCTGAGGCCTATTCTCTATATCCTCACCAGGTACTACTCCTCCTTGGGCAGGTATGGCCGGTGCTGGCACAACCATAGGAGATATTCCTACACTCGCCCTATAAATCACAACGACATCATTCTACTCACATAAGTCTACGAGTGTTACAAGGAAAGGTCTTGGAACATGTAAATTAGCCGGAATGGTAGGTTTAATATATATAAAGAGTTATGGAGTAATAGAGGGTAAACCTGCCCGGCGAGGAATATCTGCATTCTGTTCCATCAAATACTGGATAATCATGGGTATGAAGCGATGGTATGGCAGCATGTTGGCATCCTTCTTCTTTTAAGAATTCTTCCTTAGCATTGTAGCCTTTATATCTTGGAACAGTATGAAGTCATAGTCCACATGTAGATGATTAGCAGCTGCCACAAAGATTTTGAGATGATGCTCCGTTGGAAATTCATACCCTGAATGCTTGGGAGTAAGACATCGTTGAAGCACCATCATAAGAGTGTTGTACTTTGGATGTAGACCGGTGCGTTTGAACTAATTCTTACGGGTGAGCTCACCAACATAGCCCATTTCTCGGATTGTAGTAAGACATGCCTCCTCGTCAGGGATTTCCTCAAAGGTTGTTGCAGGAGGTCTGCTGTCAGCCCTTGGTAATCTAAAGATGGTTCTGAGGTGATTGATAGGTATATCAGTGGTGTATTCATCAACCTCAGCATGGATGACCTCATGCCCTCTTTCATTTGTACGGACATCACATGTCTTCCAGAATTGCTGGACATATAATTCAGGGATATGTGTGCCGGTTGTAGCTTGATTGTATGTCAGGAGGTGGTTCAAGTGGTTGAATTTTAGAATTTCTATGACAATGGGGTAGGTAGGGTTTTTGAGTTTGGCCAAGTCTATATAGTGGTTGTTTTTATGAATCCTGGTATTAAGGAACTCCGTTTGGGGCATAATCTCCTTAGGGTCACGCACAACTTGAGTCATCTTATCTGTACAGATAGATAAAATAGTTAAGTTAAAGATTTAAAAGATATGTATGAAAACAACATTCAGCTTTGAACTTTGGTCAAACTTTAGTGAATGTGATAATGTTAACCACTGTTGACCAAAACTATTCGATTGGAAAAGTATGAGAAAAAACCCTTAGTGTTGAACCCTCATTGTATACATGATGATTTTCAGTATAAAAAAGTTGTTTTGATACTTTGAAAGTGTCAATTAGATAACAATAAACAACTTTGTAGTACTGGAGTATAGTCCAAAAATCATCCTAATTCCCCTTTTTGAACCAAAAAGTGAATTTTTGGTGTATGTTCATACCCCCCAAGAACACGAAGAACACTTTTCGAGATTTTTGAAATATTTTTGCATCAAAGTGTTCTCCATGTGTTCAAAAGTCCCATCGCAAACTTGGATTGATCAAACAAGTTTGTTTCGTGTCCCAAAAGTCCATTCAAAGTTCCGAAAGACCCTATCGCAGATGGCTATTCGAAGGCCAAAAATCAACCTTTTAACTCAAAATTTTCAAAATGTAAACCATACAAGTTGTTACCTTTGTGATTAGGAGTATTTTGAGACTAAAATTGCAAATTTTGGCAGAGTAACGAGATGATTTGCGAAATCAAGTAACCAAAAACGAGAGAGTATTATGAGTTTGAATTTTGAATCGTATGAAAGAAGAATGAAACTGATGGGATGTTAAGTCGGTGAAAAGGACACGTGTCATGTTCTGATTGGCTGTGAGGGTGGTGAAAAACACCCGGCTTATAGAGTAAAAACCCGGCTTATAGAACATTTGAATCGCATGCGATTCACCCTTTGGTGTGTTAATCGCGTGCGATTCACCCTTTGGTGTGTTAATCGCGTGCGATTCAGCCTTTGGTTTGCTAATCGCATGCGATTGAAACTAAGTTCATTTGCATATTTCTAAGGCATGCGATTAGTACTTGATTCATGTTTCAGTGGTAGTCTATCGCATGCGATTGATGGTTAGTTAACAAGTGTTTTAATCCCATGCGATTGACTGCCAATGCGATTGAAGTCTATGCGATTGAACCAAGACTTAGAAAAAATTAATTTTGTTGAGTTTTAAGAGAGTCCATGCGATTGAAGCATAGGATGCGATTCCTTGAAATAGAACCCAACACTTAGAAATTTTCTGAAAATTCAAAGTATTTGGATTTGAGTTTCCCATATATCTTGATTTTAGTCTTTGTCTGACACACTCCCCCTAGACTCTTGCATCTGTTTATGAAAAAATTTCAAATTTTAGGGAATGTGTCTGTTGTATACTTCTCCCCCTACACATGTGCAGTATATGTAATAATTTCTCCCCTACACATATGGTACATGTGTAGCACCAGGATATCACTCCCCTTCGAATGTTCCATCAGATAGCTGCAAAATAAACCAACAGTATAACAACTACTCTAGACAAAGAGAAAGAAAGGAAAAATGAAGCAAAATTATGTTATATTTTCAAGTTTACCATGCCTAACTTGGATACCAACTCAGTGAAGCGACATTCGTCTAATGGTTTGGTAAACAAGTCAGCGAGCTGATTTTCAGTAGGAACATACTGGAGCTCAACAAGACCTTTCTCTACGTTTTCTTTTATGGAGTGATAATAGATATCAATGTATTTAGTTTTAGAGTGGTGTACCGGATTGCAGGAGATAGCGATAGCAGACTGGGAATCGCATAGCAATGGAATTTTGTCATACCTGAGGGCAAATTCTGATAACTGTGTTCATATCCAGATACTTTGTGAACAACACATTGCAGCGGCAACATACTCAGCTTCGGCTGTAAAAGTGGATACGCAGTTTTGCTTCTTTGAGGCCCAGCAGACTAAACGATCTCCCAGGAAGTGTGCACTACCAGAGGTGCTTTTCCTATCAATCTTGCAGCCGGCATAGTCAGCATCTGAGTAAGCATAGAGATCCAAATTTGAATCATTTGGATACCATAGACCAAGATCCATAGACCCTTTAAGATATCGGAATATTCGCTTTACTCCCACAAGATGTGACTCTTTTGGATTCGCCTAGTATCTGGCACAGAGACAGGTAGAGAACATAATGTTCGGACGACTTGCAGTCAAATACAGTAATGATCCAATCATCCCACGATAAGTTTTCAGATTTACTGGAGAACCATCAAGATCTGCTGATAGCTCTGCCTTAGCAGCCATGGGTGTGGATATGGGTGTGCAGTTAATCATATCATACTTCGTTAGAAGATCTTTGATGTACTTGGATTAGCAAATAAAACTTCCATGACTTAACTGCTTCACCTGGAGTCCGAGAAAGAATGACATCTCCCCCATCATACTCATTTGAAATCTATTTGCCATGATTTTAGCAAACTCGTTACTGTATTTTGGATTCGTAGACCCAAAAATGATATCATCCACATATATTTGAACTAAAATCTTATCTCTACCTTTGGTCTTTATGAACTGAGTGGTATCAGTCTTTCCTTTTGAGTAGCCTTCACCAATCAAATATTCAGATAAGATATCATACCATGCACGTGGAGCTTGCTTTAACCCGTATAAGGCCTTATCTAATATATAGACATGATTTGGATGTTTTGAATTGATGAACCCCTCAGGTTGTGAGACATAGACTTCTTCTTTGAGTACACCGTTAAGAAAAGCTGTCTGCACGTCCATCTGAAAGACACGGAAGCTTCTGGAGGCTGCATATGCAAGAAAGAGTCTTATAGCTTCAATACGAGCAACAAGGGCGAATGTTTCATCATATTCAATGCCCTGTTGCTGATTGTAGCCTTTTGCAACCAACCGAGCTTTGTTCCGAATGACCACTCCATCCGAATCTCGTTTGTTCTTGAACACCCACATAGTTCCAACAACAGATTTGCCATATGGAAGAAGAACTAATCGTCAGACTTTGAGACGATCGAATTGGTGTAGTTCTTCCTGCATTGCGATTACCCAATCCGGAACATCTAATACTTCAAAAGTCTTGGTGGGTTCAATGATGCTTAGAAAACCCGAAAATTGACATTCATTTGTTGTTCCTGTTCGTGTTTGAACGCCAACTGAAGGGTCTCCTATGATGTTATCCTCAGAGTGATGTCTGGTCCACTTTATCTCATGAGAAGTAGAGGATGTAGGAATAAGATGTTGTAAATTTTGTGCTTCCTCCTCATCTTCACGGGAGAAATGTGGGTCTGAATCAAACACAGGAGGACTCTCTGGGTCTGGAATCTGAGAAGTCACAGGGGGACAAGTGACAGACACAGAAGTAGAATCCTCAGCATAAAGATCAGCAAATGGATTTGTCTTAGTGACCGTAAGAGCCGTTATAGTAACACTTGTTTGTACTGCTGTGTCGTTCCTGTTGTCAGTTAAAACAGGAGAAGATTCAGATCTAAAGAAATCAAACATAAAGTCAAGATTAGTATTTGAACTGGACGGATTGTTTGATTCTTTGTTTTGAAGCACCGGTCCTGAACAGGTATGTTCAGAAGCGTTTACTGTTGATTTAGGTGGAAAATCTATAACATTCAATGAGTCATCAAATGTTATGTTGATACTTTCCACAATGTTTTTTGTTCTTTTGTTAAAAACTCTATAGGCTTTGGACTCAGTAGAAAATCCTAGGAAAATAGCGTCATCATCTTTGGGAGCAAATTTTCCTAGATTATCCTTGTCATTAAGCACAAAGCACCTAATTCTTGAGAAGACTTTTGTTGCCGTTCATATGCTTGGTACAACCGGAGTCCAGGTACCAAAGGTTAGGCTCCTGCAAAAGGAGAATAGAACACGTTTAGGTCCCCATATAAGAATGGGTCCATGATTGTTAGTCTCTATTAATGGAGCAGTTATTGGTTGAGGGTTGTTTTCTGTTAATGGTGGTGGTGAAACTTCTAGTGATCTATTCTTAGGTACCCATGTGGATGTGGTCTTATGACGAGAAGGAATAGATTTAGGGGTGAGTTGCGTAGATGGAAGTTTCGGTGCCACCTTTGGTTTAACAGTTGATGGAATCTGAGGTTTAGGATTCGGAAGAGTTGCGGAAGCGTTATGTTTGCGAATCCAGGCTTTCGAGAATTTCTTAAGAATTCGTTGCGGCCTCGATGCATCAACTGGCTTTTGCTGAACTAGGACTTTGGGAGCAGTAGGTTATACTACTCTTTGATTGGAGGAGGGCTTTGGTTTGGAAGTTTTGACATTTTGGGAAATTGGATTGATAGATCGTCTTTTAGAATGCAAGAGTTTCTCCTAAGCAATCCATGCCTTTTTGAAAGAATCATAGCCCTGTCTCCTGTAGACTTCCAGCTCCATGATTGTCAGCAATCGGTTTGATTTGTTTAAACGTTTGAGTGCATGTGACTGACGAGTGGTGATCCATTGATGAATGATATTACCGCTGGATTTTAGAAATGGAACATAGATCTAATTAGCGTAAAAGTCTGTCCAGTCCTCACATGGTTTAATTCCAATTTGTTTTCTTAATTCATCATATTCACAATTAAATTCACAATGGCCATGGAGACAACCATCACTAATACAAAATTTTGAAGAGGCAATTTGATCATGTAAACTTGAATGATTACAAACAGTATCAAAAATCAAAATTTGTTTACATATTTGTCTAGTGTTCGAACATTTCCTACTTGACTTAGGAATGCCTCTCTTCCAAGTTCTGTTTATTTTACGCTCTTCAATCTCGAACTTCTTCACATCTGCAGCAGAAGACAAAATGTTAGTACTTAGTCTCGGTCTACTGGCTGCTGCTTTGGATGATTCAGGCATGTCTGTGTTCACACGAGAAATGTGATTAGAAGTGGAGGTTTGTTTTGTATTGAAAATCTGTCAGGATCGGATATAGATTATATCAAATAACAAGAACTAACTTTTGAATAACAAATCAAAGTTGAATAAAAGTTAATCTTTAACTATGATCACAATCAACTAAGAAGTTTCGGAATCACACTTAATTGATTAAAGAAGGTTTTGAACACAAGGCAATTCAATCAAACAGTAGTTTTATTGATCAACCAGAATGATTACAATAGAAAACTTCACCCCCAATCTAACTTATTTTGTTAGACGAAGAACACAGATTGTTCTTAGGTTTCAACGAGAAACTTAGAGGCTTAGCACTATTCTGAAAGCAAATTACAACTTGACGAATGAATGCAAAAACTTAATCAACGAGTACGTACAAATTATAAATTCTAATCTAGCATTTATACTCCTTGATCTTCCTTGATTTGCTGACAGTTAGGTAATCTTCTATCTTCTGAGATAATCTTGATGATCTTCCAAGTATTTCGAGATATCTTCAAAGATAGGGTTTCTCCATATTTAGCTCAACCGGAACTGTTTATTGAATGCAACAGTTCTTGGTTCTTCTAACAGTCTTCGGCTTCAAGGTCTTCAAACAGTTGTAGTAGTTTGTACTAACAGTTCTGAACTCTATATAACAGCTTTGAAGTTCACAGCAACTGTTGGTTACAACTGTCTTCACAATTTTCACTAACAGCTCTAAACTGTTTCTTCAACACTTCTTCTAACAGTTTCAAACTGTCTTCCCAACATCCATTAACAGTCTTAACAGTTTTTTGATTTATGCATGTATAACAGTTTCAATGACTTAGCCAATTTCCCAACAATCTCCCCTTAACTTAAAGTATTGAACAATACAATTAAGTTGTTTGTTTTAAGGGTTCAATCATAGACAAATTTAACATAAGTAAAGAATACAATTATCATTGAATGCAAAATCAAGCTATTATAATCAAAAAAATTCAAAAGATAGAAAAATTACATTTTCTTTGATCTCAGGGATTCAAGTCTATCTTTGAACTTCTGAATTAGCTCATCCCTTACTTTGGCTGGACCATAGAACTTGGCTTTCAATAAGTATTGGAGCTTGATCTGACAGTGTTCGATGAAATCCATGTCAAACCATTCAGTAATTGCATTACCCATTACCATGTAGTATACCCTTGGCTTAGCATACACTTTAACAGATTAAATTGGAATAGTTTCATCAGCCATCAGTATTGACATCACTTTCTTTGGGTTGCAAATACTTGTCAAATGTCTCATCAATATCTTAATTGTAGGATGCTCAGATCCTCCATAATGCCTTGTTCCATACTCATACAATTCTTCTATGTCCCGCCTAGTAATGCTATCCATCATTTGTAAGTAGCCTGAAAACTGTTCGATCTGATCATTCTCCCTTACAATGATTACTCCTTCCTTCCCAGTATCAAACCGGACAACATCAAACTTCCATTCTTTGATGTGAGACTTCTGGCATAAATGTTCTGCTACAAACTTGTTAACACCTTCTTCAACATCGACCAAGAGCCTATCTTGAATGATAGTTTTAACCATTTTAGCTTTGATGGTTTGATCTGTTTGAGTTGGTTGGACAGCTTTGGACTTTTGGGATTTGGATTGTTGAGGTTGAGACTTCTTCTTAGTTGCTGGCTTAGGAAGTTGAGGTTGTTTCTTTTTCACAATTCTTTTTCTCTTAACTCCCTTAGCAGCTTTTTCTTGTTTTTCCTCCTCATCAATCTGAGCTGTGATCTCATCAGCTAGCTTCTTTGCTATTTCAAAATCAGTCTGTTCTTGTTGTTGAAGATCAGCAGCCAACCTCTGAGCACATTCAAAATCCCTTTCTTCTTGTTGTTGTTTTGTTAATTTTAGCTTTGGTAGCTCAACAACAATCTCCTTTCCTTTTCCTTGTACCTCTTGCACTGGCTTTTCAACAACCTTTTCTACAATATGAACTCCTTTGAATCCAGGCTTTGGCTTAATAGGTTTTAACTTTGCACATTTGCCCTCAAGCCATCCATCATCAATCTTTTGTCTCATTTGGAATTCATTGCAGTTCAGCATCTGAGCACCCACTTTAACCAAATATTATTGTTTCACCTTAGGCCATGACTTGTAAACCTCAGTTGTTGGATAATCACCAGACAAAATTATCGTATTAATCAGCACTCTATCCACCGCTGATAGTTTCTCTTCAATTGTTGATTCACTGGGTGCAACTGTTAGTTCATCCACTGCAGCTGTTTGTTCTGGCACTTCAGCAACTGTTGGTAATGAACTCTCCCCCTCTTTGATTGGAACAGTTGAAGGGGGTCTTGCAGCAGCTGTCAACTGTTGTAGTACTTGATCATGCAGCTTTAGCACCTCATTAGCATGCTTCAAATTGTTTGTCAAAACCTTGATTTGCTGCTCTTGTTGAAGAATCCTTTTGTTTTGTAAGGCAATCTTCTTTTTGAGTTGTACATATGCAGCAAAGAAAGGTGCAAAGTTGGAATCTGTCATTGCTTGGTGTTGCATTCTAGCCTAAATGTCAGCCAGTGTTGCCACTGTTAACATATCATTGACAGATAAAACTGGTGGTTCACCCAATTGAGATTCCACACCAGTACCCCTCTTTTCTTGGTACTGGGGATTTCCAGAAACTGTTTGACCAGCCTCTGTTGCCGTAGCTGAGGTCTTAGTTATGTTAACCCTGTCCTGTTCACCCCTTGCGGATAAAACAGTAGGGTTAACCTCAAATACCACATGATCACCCTCTAATGGAGTGATCACCTCCTCATTGTGCCTGGGAGACAGCACAAGGGGTTCCCTTTCGATATTCTGCACAGGTGAATGCACCTGTGCAGGGTTAACAGTTTCAGTTTCATGAACTTTGGTGGAAGGAGCACCAACAGTTCTTTTCCTCTTCTTTTGAAATATTTTTAGTACAGGGGCTTGTGTTGTAGCTCTCTCAAAGGAAGCAGAAGGGATTATTTGAGTATCGTGAGCTGTGGGTTCCAGAGGTGGTGGTGTAGCAATAAGTTGAGCTTCATGCTCACCCCTGGCAGCTCTATTTCTTGAAAGAAACTCCACCATTGCAGAGAGTGGTGGAGTTATGGCACCTGAGAAATTCTTCCCATTAACCATCAACTTGCTCAATGTGGAGGCCACATGAGCAGAGGGAATTAGGACCCTCTTGTGTGCTTTAATATTTGGCATAAAAAAGTTTAACAAAACTTGCACAAATCGCGGGTACATCAAAAAGAGACCATATTTGGTTTCGAGATGCTTTACAATTCCATTAAAGATCATTTTTGAGAAATTAAAAGCTTTGTTGTTGGCTAAACAAATGAGTGCGAGAGCAATGTTGCTCCCAAATTCATTCCAGCCAGTTCTCTTAGGGCTCATGCACTGCTGGAGAGTATGCATAATGAACTTCCAGTGCGAGCAAAATTGCCCTTTGTAGAAGGTGCCCTTTCCCCTAGGGCCCTCATACCCCAACTTTACAAGTTCAGCATAAATAAACTCAAGTGATACAGAATCAGAGTACTCACCATCCTGATCATTCAGTTGAAGTTGGTGGCTTATTATGCTTTCAGAGATGGAGACAGTGATATCATCCACCATAGAGTCGATCCATTGCACTCCATTTTCTTCCCTTAGTGAGGCATTTTTCCAAAACTGATCAATATGAGAGAGGTAAATGGTGGGGTTGACAGTAAGAGCATGGTGGAGGGTGGAGAGTGAGAGGTAGTCAATCACATCATGGAAAGCACCGAGATGATCGGGTTTGGACAAATATGTGAGCATGTTGTGTTCCTTAACGAATGGAAGGGGAGCCATGTCGATTTGCGAACAGGTTTCTAGGGTTTGAGCGTTCAAGAGCAAGTATATTTAGTAAGCGTAAATAAACTTGTGAGGAGGGAATGACTTATATATGTTTCGAATGTTCAATGCACTTCAAATCGTCCTCAAAATTTTGCAAAGACCAAAACACCCTTTAGTAACTTAACAGTTGACGGACAAAAATAACGCTAACAGTTGAAGAACTGTTTTCATAAGATGTAACAACTGTTATTTAGAAATAACTCCCTTTTCGAAGATCATGATTTTGGACTAACAGTTTTGTATTCTACACACTAACAGTTGAAGGCTGTTTTTGTTAGAAAGTACAACTGTTATTGGACGAGTTTCTCCCCCTCAGATGCACATGGATTTTGCCTAACAGTTGTGCAGGCCATATGCTAACAGTTGAAAACTGTTAGTAGTATTTCAAACAACTGTTAAAAAAAAAGTGCAACTGTCAACAAAACTTATCTCATACACTCATCATAAGCTGATTCATCATAAACAAACCATTAGCCAACACAGATATCAACAAAATATGCATTTTATTCATGTTTAACACAGATGAACTACAAAGTACATGCATTTTCACAAGCTATTGTTGGTACTGTCTATCTAATTGTGCAAGGGTCAACGAAATTCAGTCTTTACTGATTTCAATTTCTACACCCATCTCTTTCTCTAACGGGTGTTTGTCGCTAGAGGGGGAGAAATCAAAGTTTTGAATAACAGTTCTAAACTGTTTCTTCAACACTTCTTCTAACAGTTTCAAACTGTCTTCCCAACATCCATTAACAGTCTTAACAGTTTTTTGATTTATGCATGTATAACAGTTTCAATACTGTCTATCTAATTGTCGCTCTGATACCACTTGTCAGGATCGGATATAGATTATATCAAATAACAAGAACTAACTTTTGAATAACAAATCAAAGTTGAATAAAAGTTAATCTTTAACTATGATCACAATCAACTAAGAAGTTGCGGAATCACACTTAATTGATTAAAGAAGGTTTTGAACACAAGGCAATTCAATCAAACAGTAGTTTTATTGATCAACCAGAATGATTACAATAGCAAACTTCACCCCCAATCTAACTTATTTTGTTAGACGAAGAACACAGATTGTTCTTAGGTTTCAACGAGAAACTTAGAGGCATAACACTATTCTGAAAGCAAATTACAACTTGACGAATGAATGCAAAAACTTAATCAACGAGTACGTACAAATTATAAATTCTAATCTAGCATTTATACTCCTTGATCTTCCTTGATTTGCTGACAGTTCGGTAATCTTCTATCTTCTGAGATAATCTTGATGATCTTCCAAGTATTTCGAGATATCTTCAAAGATAGGGTTTCTCCATATTTAGCTCAACCGAAACTTTTTATTGAATGCAACAGTTCTTGGTTCTTCTAACAGTCTTCGGCTTCAAGGTCTTCAAACAGTTGTAGTAGTTTGTACTAACAGTTCTGAACTCTATGTAACAGCTTTGAAGTTCACAGCAACTGTTGGTTACAACTGTCTTCACAATTTTCACTAACAGTTCTAAATTGTTTCTTCAACACTTCTTCTAACAGTTTCAAACTGTCTTCCCAACATCCATTAACAGTCTTAACAGTTTTTTGATTTATGCATGTATAACAGTTTCAATGACTTAGCCAATTTCCCAACAAAATCTGTTTGAGTTTTAAATTTACCACAGACTAATTATTAACAGATTTTATAGTAGGTTTGACATCTTGAGAAGATGTTGTTGCATGTTTGGAATCTTCAATTCATTCGTCAAAGGCTGTTCCATATGGTGAGAAGGTGAATGGAGTAGGCGGTTCCATTTGAGCTTCAACCTGCTTGATACGCTCGTGTAATGCTAAGTTTTCTTTGCATAAGTCGTCAATGATCTTACCATCAAGATTAAATACTATTTGGAGACGCTTGTGGAGGATGGTGTTTTCTTGAACCAGTTGAGAGGGTTCAGGTAGGTGTTCAGGGATGATTTCAGGTGTGCTTTCTGTTTGGATGGCTTTGGTAATGTCTCCTTATACCAGATGAGTGAAGCAAAACTCTTGTAAGGTTTGGAACCTTTGCTGCAATTCCTTGTGGGGAATGTATTGAAATTCGGGTTTTGGCACTTCAGGAGCGTAGAGTTCCTCATCTGTATATACTGGTGTAGTGACAACAGAGTCAAGTGTTGGAATGGGGTAAGTGAAGTATGAGTCATTAAGGTCAGAATAGTTGAAGGGAGTTTCACTTTTGAGATGTAAGGTTCGTTTGACATCCTCTTCAAGTCGTTCTTCCTCTTGACCAATAAATACCATTCGTTGAGTGAGTCCCTCGCCAAAAAGATGTACATTGTATAATTGTTTGGCTGATACTTTACTCAAAACACTTGGGTTTTCAAAACCAAGTCGATCGAATGTCCATCTTGAAAAAGGTCGTTCATTTTGTTTGTATAGAAAGATGGTTTGTTCACTTTTCCCTGTTTTGATTAGAAGGTCTTCAAGTTCTTTTATTTTTAAACAAAGAACACTTTGATCGTTTTTAAGAATTTCTGAATCTTTTTCTGCACCAATACGTTCTGCTTTGAGATCGTGTATGATGATATTTGTTTTATCCGTTAATTCAAGAAATTCATATTCTTTTACTGCTAATTGAACTTTTAATTCATTTATGTTTTTCTCTAACTATTCAATTGTAGTTTGTGCTGCTTTGTCTTGTGTATGAATGACTTCTTTTAACACTTGATTTTTGCTTGTTAGTGTGGTCACTTTAGATTCTAACTTTTTCATGCGTTTTAATATGGTTTGTATATGTTCAAAGTTAAAACCCATGTTAGAATCATAGATAGAATGTACCTTTCCGCTTTCACCAATCTTCTCCTCAACATCGGAGAGATCACCACCATCTTCATCCCCATCACTTTCTTCATTAGTAGCCATGAAACGGAACTGTGCTTGATATTCACCGTCTAGATCACTCTCGGAGTCTGTGTCCTCCAGAAACTGGTCTTCTTCCACCATAAGGGCTTTCCCAGCCTGCCTTTGTTTTGACAGGCGGTACTTTTGTCTGTAGTATTCAGCATCCTTGATTTTCTTCTGTGGACAGTTTCTGATCATGTGGCCAGACTTACCGCAGTTGTAGTACTTCAAGTCTGTTTTCTTTTCTTCTCTCCTTTCTTCTCTTTGAAATCTAGGCTTGTCAACCGGAGCAAGCCTTTCTGGTCTCCTAGACCCAGAGGTGAACCTTTGTCAGTTGTTGGTTTTATTAAAACGATTTCTGAAGGTATTCCCAACAACAGAGAGAGCATGAATGGCTGCTTCAACTGAATCTTCATCATCATCATCATCCGGTTCAGATTCACTGAGAATGACCTGTTTTAACTTCATTGATCTGAATGAAGATTCCCTTGGAATTCTTTCGACAGCTACCAAGGCTAAAGGATCTGCCGCTGGCTGTTTAGGGAGAGACTTCAGTATTTCATCTTGGTATTGATTGAGGTCTTCAAAGATGTTGTGAAAGGTGACTGTAGTGAGATCTTTGTTGATTTGTTTGTAGAGTCGAACATATTCCTTCCACTCTGGACCTAGTGACTTCAGAAAAACACAGTTTAAGTTCATCATCTTCCTCATGCTTCATGTTCTTGAGTTTTAGGTTAAAATGGTTAAATCCGAATTAGCCATTAACTATTAGATTTCTATGTTCCAATATGTTCCTATATGATTTCTAAGTGTTTACGAATCACTTTCTTGAATTAAGATGTTGGTTTTGAGCCTATTCCATGAAAATTATCAAATGGGTCAAGATTGAAGATTTTGATCCCATAGCTTTAATTCTTGATTAGAGATTGTTATATGGATGTTTTTGGATTCATTATGATGCCTAGTATGATATGGAATCACTGGAAATTGATTTGGAATGCTGGAAATTGAGATTGGAGTGCATAAGGACTTAACAGGGGATGGAAAAACGACACTGGACTGTTCTGCGTGGCTTTGCGATCGCATGGCTTTCCCATGCGGTCGCATAGTGTGCCTTGTGATCGCATGCATAACCCTTGCGATCGCATGGGGCCTAACCAGATCATATGGGGCCCCACCAGCCACAGTGCGTTGTTTCTTTGTTGTTTTTCGATGTTTTATCGTACGGGATGCTCATTTAGGATTCTAATTAGTCTAATGGCAGAATTAAGGGATTTATATTAGTTATATTAGTTATTATACTAGTGTGAAGTGACTAAACATGAGTATTATCTTATAGGTGAGCCGAACGACCCAGACGATCGAGACGATCATTATATTTGTTTGCTTTAGCCTCTCAGGTGAGTATAGGATAACATAAGAATTAATATAACCGTGTTATATGTTATCAATATGTGTTAGAAATTCCATGAAATGTAATTAACCTTAATGTACGCTATGTTTATGCATAACACACGTAACAATTGAACCATGATTTATGATATGATTATGATTATGCAAGAAGCATGTATGAATTGAACCATGGGTATTATATGGTTATGATATGCGTGCTATGAGGCCCGTATAGGTCAGATTTGTGTTTGTGATCGGATCCGAGATAAGGGGGGCTGGTTATAGTCCTTGAACAGGGCCAGCTGTTGAGCTGGGGCGCTTTGAGACCTACGGGTCGATAATAACCGTCAACTACCTGGGGTTGCAAACCCAGCGTTCCCCGAGCAGGATGGGGATCGACTTATTGTTGTACCCCATGAAGGCTTTGGCCTGAAACACAACGGTGGACCGCTACCCGCTCACCCACCCGCGCGGTTGATGTGTCTGGTTTCCCCAGTTAGTAGTGTTGAGCCGGGCTAGCTACCCTGCAAGATTTTGCTTCCTTCTGGTTGTGCCAGCTCATCGCGAGATGCTAGGATAGCACTATCTGATAATTGATATGTAATATGTGATATGTGATATGTTTATATTACTGATTATGCTATCTTATGCTCACTAGCTTTAAATAGTTAACAGATACTCTCCCCATGATTACAGGTAATATTTAGGCGCGTGAGCTTGGGTATTTGATGGTTTTAATTATGCTTTTGGAGGAACACTTGTCTTTATACTCTGTTTGTATATATTTGTATATGGTGGTCGGTGGAAAATTTCGGTAACACCAACAATACTTTTATATATCGTGCAAATTTTGTATGTAATTATAGCCACTTTAAATGTTTTCCGCTGCTTAGGATAATTTGAAAAACAGGTTTGGTTTAATTTGAGTTTACAAACGGATCCACGCAGTTTGGATTCTTGAATTTATTGTTTTAAAAAAAATCTAGTTTTCAAAAGCGCGGTGTTACAGGTTGGTATCAGAGCCTAGGTTTGAGTGAATTGCGTACTTGTAAAAGTATTCAATCTCAAACTCAGGCCCGACCATTGTTTAGTGTTCCTCGGGAGGTCATGGTGAAAGAGAGTTATATTTCTGACATGCTATTTTTTAATTACTTATTATACTAATGAAGTATGATAAGAGTACTAAGTATGCTACATGTGTTTGGTTTGGCCAGATTATTTGAGAGATTAATATGGCTGAACATAGTGGTAGAGAGGCTTATATTAGAGACTTAGAGGCTCATTTAAAAGCAGTTGAGGAGCAGATATCCGTACAACCAGTTGTAGAATCTGAGCAATCGCCTGATCTTAGAATTATCTTATCTTTGCCAATTTCCTATCTATGACGGTAGCAGGGATCCTAGTGTAACTGAAAGATGGATCCGTGAGATGGAGCTAGCTTTTGAAAGCATCAATTGTAAGGAATCTAACAAGGTAGGTTTTGCTCGGAAGCAACTGAGGGGCAATGCAATTACCTGGTACAACACAGTGATCTCATCTACGCCTCCAGAGATGACAGTTGCCTTCACTTGGACGGACTTTCTAAGGATTCTTCGCAGCAAGTATTATTCTGATCAGGTAATGGATACATTGGAAGAGAATTATATGGGTTTAAAAAGGGGTGATAAACCGGTGGAAGAATGGACCGAGCAGTCTTCTGATAAAACGAGGTTTGTGACTTATTTGTTGCCTGATAAAAAGGCAAAGAATAAACATGTGCAGAAGAAGAAATCCACTGGCGCAGGTTTCAAAAGAAAATTTGAGCAATCTTCTGAGTTAACTGATTTTGGAAGTAGATCTTTGCAACGACAGGGAGGTCAATGGAATAATCAATTAACTACTCCAGGGTGTTCACAATGCCATTCTAAGCATACTGGCCACTGTACCCGGGAGACAGACCGATGTCATAAGTGCGGGCAGAAGGGGCATACTACTGAGGCATGCCGTTTCAAGGAAAATGTTTGTTATAAGTGTTTTAAACCTGGACATCACTCATCGGAATGCAGATCAGGTCAGGGATAGGGATCAGGAGGAGCCGGAGGGTCATCTTCAGGTCAAAGGAAGGAGAACACACATCGGGCAGTTGGCAGGGCGTTTCAGATGACGACCGATGAGGCCAAAACTGCAGGTGATGTTATAATTATCACATTCTTAGTTAACTTCATGTCTTGTTCTGTTTGAATCCTATGTTAATTACTCCTTCTTTTCTTCAAAACTTCGTGATAGAACTAATTGCTTAGTTCCTTTAAAACAAGTTCTCTTAATAAGGAAACATATTGAGATCTTTTACGTAAATGTCAAACGGTTAAGAAAGAAGAATAACCAGTTAGTCTTAGTAAAGTGCAAACATAACCTCTAGTCAGACTGGACATGAGAGACTGGGGAAGGCATTAATGTCTGATATCCCCACATGTTTACAGAAAAGGTGGAATGACGCGGAAGGTGGAACGATGCAGACACGTATTGATAAAGGAAGCACAACTAATTGCGTTGGGAAACGAGAGTTTGAAAGGCATAAGCAATGAGAAAATAAATGAGGAGAGCATTTTTGTGAAGTGTTAACATTGTAGTTAGTGGAAGTAAGTAGATTATAGTATTGAGGATTCTCATGTTGGTCTATTGTAGAACGAGGGTGGTAGTTTATAACTAAGTGTGTGACTATAGTAGAAAGAGAAATTGTAGATATGTTCCTATAGAGAATATATTCGAAGTAAAGATGAATTGAACTATAGCTGTAATAGGAATATAAGAGGTCTGATCTTTTCATTGTGCACTTTTGCGCTGTTTAGAACAGACGAATCCCGATATGTTAGAGTTAAGAATTTAACTCGATGAGACTTGCGGGTCTAATGGTTGAAGGTGTTACTCATTATAAGAAGCCTGTTGGTGACTTATAATTGTGAGTGTAAGTAAGACAGGATTCCGAGGACGGAATCCTCTTTAAGGAGGGTAGATTTGTAACATCCTCAAAAAGGGCCTAGTCGTTTATACTTTTGGTACGTTCTAATCTTTAGTTTTATAATGAATATTAGAATTATTTTATCAAGAGAATAATTTAGAAATAGTGATATTAAAATATTAAAGAAAATGAATAAAACTAGTATATTAGTAAATGGTTTTGAATAAGGATTCCGGAAATATCCCCGTTAGTTGAAACGGGCAAATGAGTATTAAGTTGTAAGTTGAATAGGGGAACAAAATACCCCTTATGGATAAATTAGAACCCAGGGTCGGTTCTCCTCTTCTTATCCCCTGGAGACTAACACGACACACACACTAACACACACACTTCTCATCTTGTTCTTGAAACCTTTGAAGGAGAAATCATAGAAGAATCATCAAATCAAATCTTCCAGCAGTTAATTCAAGTTTTAATCTGCTTTGTTTCATCATCTTCCTCATCCAAGCTCTATTGTAAGTTCATCATCTTCTTCATGCTTCATGTTCTTGAGTTTTAGGTTAAAATGGTTATATCCGAATTAGCCATTAACAATTAGATTTCTATGTTCCAATCTGTTCCTATATGATTTCTATGTGTTTAGGAATCACTTTCTTGAATTAAGATGTTGGTTTTGAGCCTATTCCATGAAAATTATCTAAAGGGTCAAGATTGAAGATTTTGATCCCATAGCTTTAATTCTTGATTAGAGATTGTTATATGGATGTTTTTGGATTCATTATGATGCCTAGTATGATATGGAATCACTGGAAATTGTTTTGGAATGCTGGAAATTGAGATTGGTGTGCATAAGGACTGAATAGGGGCTGGAAAAACGACACTGGACTGTTCTGCGGGGCTTTGCGATCGCATGGCTTTCCCATGCGGTCTAGTGTGCCTTGCGATCGCATGCATATCCCTTGCGATCGCATGGGGCCTAACCAGATCATATGGGTCCCCACCAGCCACAGTGCGTTGTTTCTTTGCTGTTTTTTGACGTTTTATCGTACGGGATGCTCGTTTAGGATTCTAATTAGTCTAATGGCATCTTTAGGGGATTTATATTAGTTATATTAGTTATTGTACTTGTGTGAAGTGACTAAGCATGAGTATTATCTTATAGGTGAGCCGAATGACCCAGACGATCGAGACGATCATTATATTTGTTTGCTTTAGCCTCTCAGGTGAGTATATGATAACATAAGAATTAATATAACCGTGTTACATGTTATCAATATGTGTTAGAAATTCCATGAAATGTAATTAACCTTGATGTATGCTAAGTTTATGCATAACACACGTAACAATTGAACCATGATTTATGATATGATTATGATTATGCAAGAAGCATGTATGAATTGAACCAAGGGTATTATATGGTTATGATATGCGCGCTATGATGCCCGTATGGGTCAGATTTGTGTTTGTGATCGGATCCGAGATAAGGGGGGCTGGTTATAGTCCTTGAATGGGGCCAGCTGTTGAGCTGGGGTGCTTTGAGACCTACGGGTCCATGATAACCGTCAACTACCTGGGATTGCAAACCCAGCATTCCCCGAGCATGATTGGGATCGACTTATTGTTGTACCCCATGAAGGCTTTGGCCTGAAACGTAACGGTGGACCGCTACCCGCTCACCCACGCGCGCGGTTGATGTGTCTGGTTTCCCCAGGTAGGAGTGTTGAGCCGGGCTAGCTACCCTGCAAGATTATGCTTCCTTCTGGCTGTGCCAGCTAATCGCGAGATGCTAGGATAGCACTATCTGATAATTGATATGTAATATGTAATATGTGATATGTGATATGTTTATATTACTGATTATGCTATCTTATGCTCACTAGCTTTAAATAGCTAACAGATACTCTCCCCATGATTACAGGTAATACTTAGGCGCGTAAGCTTGGGTACTTGCTGGTTTTAATTATGCTTTTGGAGGAACACTTGTATTTATACTCTGTTTGTATATATTTGTATATGGTGTTCGGTGGACAATTTTGGTAACACCAACATTACTTTTATATATGGTGGCAAATTTTGTGTGTAATTATAGCCACTTTAAATGTTTTCCGCTGCTTAGGATAATTTGAGAAAACAGGTTTGGTTTAATTTGAGTTTACAAACGGATCCACGCAGTTTGGATTCTTAAATTTATTGTTTTAAAAAAATCTGGTTTTCAAAAGCGCGGTGTTACAGAGAGAGGCTAGGGTTTCTTTTTTATTCACGTTTTGAATGCTTTATCATAAAATGAGCCTTATATAGGTTTAAATACTTAAACCTCCTTTATGCCCAAACCCATTCAATTAAAGCCCATGACTTTAATTGAAGTTTCATTCCTCTCACTTTGACCCCCTAGACTTTACTAGTTAATTAATTAACTGGTCCGTTAAATATTAAACTTAATATTTAATTTCCCTTTAAATAATAAATGACTATTTATTATTTCTTTTCTTCTTAATAATTAGTTCAACTGATTAATTATTTATTTTTCTCTCTAATAATTAATCCATCTAATTAATTATTTCCACACAGAATTATGGTAAATTCCAACTGTTCTAATTTGGGTGTGTAGCAGTGTGACCCTTTAGTCCCTTATAACATTGGATACAATGTACCTGTTAATTATCTCTGCACACATAATCCAACAAACTCCCACTTGTGCAAGATAAGTAATAGTTACTGTACATTGTTATCCTAAGGAAGTCCCTAGCCAGACACTTAGAATAACCAGGTCATAAGAACTCTTATACCCCAAAGAAACTTGTGATAATGTAAACTCTCATAAAACAACTATTTATGAGCAATCTATCATGAACTAATTGTTCATGGATCAACTATCATAAACTACCTATTTAGGTTTGTCCCTTGCAGCGCGATATTTCAATTTTGAGCATGAGCATGGAGAGTGTCAACTCAAAATCTCAAGAATTATGTTCATGACATACTTGATTTCAAAACTGCTTGATAAACGACAAAGAAAAAATCAGTTCGTTTGGGCACGGCCGTGCACATACCAGTTTCTCTAATCAGTCAAGGAGCCCAGAAATATCTCTCCTAAAAAGGAGGTGCAAATACCTTCTTGCATATTGCATTTGGCAATACGGCTCCCACTAAATCTAGATACGCCCCTTATGACCACCCTGTTACGGCGTGGCATTAAGAAGCACTAAGGAGACAATAGTTACCGCATCCCAAACCAAATACCTCAGATTTAAGGATAACCTATGTGATAAATACTTTTGACACTAATCCACGAAGTATTTTTCACGGTGGGTCAATCCAATATTCATAACCCTAACGAATATCCGTAAATTTTGGTCCGCAAAAGACTTTTGCAGCTATATTCGATATACCTTCGAATCTACCCCAAAATTACGATGACTTTACAACCCTATCAAGGTTCCCACCAAGATAAGTAGTGAAGTAATGTTTTGAATAAACCAAGTTTATTCCTGGATGGACTAAAACATACAAAATGGTGAAGAACAATGAAACTAATTTCTACACCCTCCATATTCCACCAAGGAATAAAGATACATAATTTCAACCATTTCATTGACTCAATTCACAACGTTTATCTGAATTACTTTATTATTTTACATTGTAACTTATCACGGATTACAGAGAAAATAATATACCTATAAACCTAAAACTCAAGACTAGTACTTTAAAGTACTCCTTCTTGGTTTTGCTAGAAACCGGTTTCGCAACCCAAAAAACCAATTCTAGACTTACTTATTTTATAAATTTCTTAAACATGGAGAACTGGAAAATAACTCCAAAATTTGTGTGTTTATAAAATAATCCCCTTGTAATTAAAACTATAATTACACTTGTAGATGTGATAAACCTTACTAGGTTCATATCCACCCTTTTGAAATGATAAAACCATTTACACAAACTTGTAAACTTGAGATTAGATCCCCAGTATATACAAACACTTATTTAATTTTATTACTAATGATACAAAAAAAATCCTATTTTATCATCTCAAACGTGAAGGGTTTTGATCTGACCAAACCACCCTAAGACACAAACTGGTCAATCCTGGGTTTGATTCTACTGGTTCAATCCTAAAGCGGAAACAGATTGAACACAACCCTCTAGACCCCAAAAAGGGTTAGGATCTTACTAATAATCATGTTAGTTTCTCAATAACAAACCAGATAAAAGGTTTAGAATAACAATACCTGCTTGATCTTGGGAATGCTAAAGTTAGTCCACTACTACTACACCACTAATGAACTGGCTGCTAGACCGCTCCTGGAATTTACCCAAGCTTCAACACGCGCAAGCTTGCGTTTGTGTGTGTATATCATCGATCACCAAAAGCAGAAAGGCTTTTGCCTTTTGTTTCTTTTTCTACGCAAAGAGAGAGAGCCGAGAGAGAGATCGACGAGAGGGAGACGAGGGATGCTAGGGTTACTCTTTTGTTCCCTTTTGAACACTTAATGATAAAATGAGCCTTATCTTGTTTAAATACTTAAACCTTATTCAAGCCCAAGCCCGTTCATTAAAGCACATGACTTTAATTGAAGTTTCATTCCTCTCATTTTGACCCCCTAGACATTACTAGTTAATTAATTAACTGGTCCGTTAAATATTAAACTTAATATTTAATTTCCCTTTAAATAATAAATGACTATTTATTATTTCTTTTCTTTCTAATAATTAATTCAACTGATTAATTATTTATTTTTTTCTCTAATAATTAATCCATCTGATTAATCATTTCCACACAGAATTATGATAAGTTCCAACTGTTCTAATTTGGGTGTGTAGCAGTGTGACCATTTAGTCTTTTATAACATTGGACACAATGTACCCATTAATTATTGAAGGGTTTTGAACCTGACCAAAACACCATATGACTCAAAATGGTCAATCCTGGGTTTGATTCCACTGGTTCAATCCTAAAAGCGGAACTGGATTGAACACAACCCTCTAAACCCCAAAAGGGTTAGGATCTTTAAAACTTATATGATCAGCATAGTTTCTTACATACAACCCATAGATAAGGTTATAAAGAATTATACCTGATCAAGAAAACTTGGGATTGCTAAAGATAGTCCACCACTACTGCACCTCCGATTGAACTTGCTGCTAGACCGCTCCTGGATCATCAAAGCCTTCAACAAAACTCCAAGCTTGATTGTGTGTGTGTGGTTCTCGTATAACACCAAGTCGCAAAAACACCTTGTGTTTTTGCCTCTTTGGTTTCGTCGAACAAGAAGAGAGTCGAGAGAGAGCTTGCGACGAGAGAGAGATCGATCGTGAGAGAGAGACGAGATCGATAGAGTAGGAGAGAGTATGTTATGGAGGCTAGGTTTAATCCTTGTTACATGTATCTAATCCTTAAGGCTTAAGGATATTATATAGGGATTACCTTGGACCTAAGCCCGTTTAATTAAAAGTCTGTTGGTTTTAATTAAACTTTCAATCTCTTCACTTTGACCCCCTGGACTTTACTAGTTAATTAATTAACTATTAATTAACTTAGTCCGTTAAATATTAAAGACTTAATATTTAATTCTCCTTGAATAATAAATAACTTATTTATTATTTATTTTCTTTCTAATAATTAATCCAAACTGGATAATTATTTTTATCTCTCAATAATTAATACTACTGATTAATTATTCGTTTATCTCTTTAATAATTAATCTAACTGATTAATTATTTACTCTTTCTCTTTAATAATTAATCTAACTGATTAATTATTTCCACACAGATTTATTGTGAAATCCAACTGTTCTGAATTGGGTGTGTAGCAGTGTGACCCTTGAGTCTCTTATAACATTGGATACAATGTGCCCATTAATTATCTCTGCACATAATCCAACAGACTCCCACTTGTGCAAGATAAGTAACAGTTACTGCACATTGTTAGCCTAAGGAGGTCCCTAGCCAGACGCTTAGGATAACCAGGTTATAAGAACTCTTATACCCCAAAGTAACTTGTGATAAAACTTCATATGCAACTTGCTTAGAAGTGACTTGTTATAAACTAACTGTTTATAAACTAAACTATCCTAAACTCTCTGTTTATGAATGGGTACGTTTTTATATATACATAACTTGCATATATATAGGTTTGTCCCTTGCAGCGCGATATTTCAATTTTGAGCATGAGCATGGAGGAAGTCAACTCAGAGACTCAAGAATTTGTTCATGACATACTTGATTTTGAAACTGCGTGATAAACGACAAAGAACAGATCAGTTCGTTTCGGCACAGTCGTGCACTTACCATTTTCTCTAATCAGTCAAGGGGCCCGGAAATATCTCTTCTAAAAAGAAGGTGCAATTACCATCTTGCATATTTGCATTTGGAAATACGGCTCCCACTGAATCTAGACACACCCCTTATGACCACCCTGTTACGGCGTGGCGTTAGAGCTAGCTAAGAAGACAATAGTTACCGCATCCCAAACCAAATACCTCAGGATTAAGGATAACCTATGTGATTAATACTTTTGACATGAAACCACAAAGTATTATTCACAGTGGGTCAATCCAATATTCGTAAACCTAACGAATATCCGTCAATTTTGGTCCGCAAAAACCTTTTGCAGCTATATTCGACAAACTTTCGAATCTACCCCAAAATTACGATGACTTTATAGCCCTATCATAGTTCCCACCACGATAAGTAGTCACGTATAGTATTTTGAATAAGCCTAGTTTATTCCTGGATAAACCAAAACATACAAAATTGTGAAGAACAATGAAACTAATCTATACACCCTCCCATATTCCTCCCTGGAATAAAGGTGCATGATTTCTACCATTTCATTGACTCAATTCACGGTGTCTCTCTGAATTACTAATTATTTTGCATTGTAACTTATCACGGATTAGAAAGAAAATAATATGGTTATAAAACCTAAAACACAAGACTAGTACCTTGGAGTACTCCTTCTTGGTTTTGCTAGAAATCATTCTTGCTACCTAAGAACACTTCTAGACTTACTTATTTTATAAAATTCCTTAAACTTGGAGAGAACTGGAAATAACTCCAAAGTTTCTGATTTTACAAAATAACCTCTCTGTAATTAAAAAAACTTTAATTACATTTGTAGATAAATTAAAACTTACTAGATTTATCCATTTGAAACGATAAAACTTTCTTACACCTACTTGTAAGAACCTTGAAATTAGATTCTCTGTGTATGACAACACTAATCTAAAATTATTACTAAGAATGTTAAAGAACATCCTATTTTATCATTTCTAACGTTAACCAACCAACAATATTTAATTAAGCTGACTTACTGAACATTTTAGAACGTATATAATTTCAGGTCATAACTTCACTCGAAATCTTGGAATGATATCTTTATTGAGTACCTCCCAATAAATCATGCATTCCATGGATTAGTTCTTTCTCAAGAACTTACTGTTTTAGATAGCTTCTAAAAACATCCAATAATTATATACTCTAAAAGTTCGATTTTGTATTTATCATACTGGTTAACAACAACCTTTTATTAACTCTGATAGATACATTTGTCAGATGCTCCCACTGTCTTTTATGGAAAAAGTGCATTACTTTAAAACATCTTTTTAGGCCTCAGTCAAAACTTTGACTTCTATGCTTAAACCTTGTGTTCCAAACACATGTTTTAAAGCTTAGTTTTTGTAAGAAATTTATTCTATGAAACCAAGAACTTGGATCTTCATATATCCATCTTTCTAATTACAGAAAGTGGTTTCATTAAACTTGTCATGAGCACAAAAACTTTGTGAAGGCATTTCAATTTCTTTCTAAAAACATTTAGTATAAAACTTCCTTGATTATAGTAACTACCATAATCACTTTTATAATATCTTAAATGTTTTATCAAAAACTATTTATACTTGGAAATAATGACTATTATTTCCACTTGTTCAAGACTTGAACATTCACTTTTTCACTTAAATACTTGTTAAATTAGAAAAACTATCTAATTTTATAAACCACACTAGTTTATTTAAGTATTTTGAATAGTGGAGCCGGCATTTATAATAACTACAACAAATCACAGCATAAGATTATTATGAATCACCAATCGAGTCAACACTTGACTTAATGGCACTCTTTTAGTCATAACTGGACTAATCCTGATTCATAAGATAAGAACACGGGCACGGATATATAACCAAATAATTAAATTTCCATAAACTCAAAAAGTATCCATAAACCAACAATATAAAAATTGTTCAAATAAACTTAAAGAGTTTAATAAACTAGTAAATATAAATATTAATAATATCCGCATGCTACATGTGTGATCTCCTCATGCTGGGCCGCATCACTTTCCATCTCCTCCTGCAATAAACGATTGCAAGATATTAGAATACTCGTAAAAACCTTTACAAGTAGAAAGTGACAAAGAAGCTACACGATACCTGAGGTGCCAGCCTTGTCACCTGCCTCGTGACCCTTCGGGCAGTCTCTTTTCCAGTGCCCGACCTTGCCGCATTTAAAGCACCGATTCTCAGCTTTAGCTTTGTTCGGCTTCGGCTACTTGCCCTTGTTGTTGTTATTAGCCCTGGGTGCACTCTGGCTGGCTGGGCTGGGCCTTGCCCTTTCCCTTTCCGTGACGCCTTTTCCTCTTCGTATGCCCGCCATGACCCATCATGAGAACGTCCTTAGACTTGGTCCAGATACTCTGCTCAGCAGTCTTGAGCATTGAGTGCAACTCAGCCACGGATTTCTCCATGTTGTTCATGTTGTAGTTGACTATAAAAGGCTTATAGTCATCCGACAACGAGTTGAGTATCGTATCCGTTGCTAGCTGCAACGGAACTGGGTGCCCAAGTCTCTCTAGGTGGTCCATGTAACCCTTCATTTTCATGACGTGGTTACTGACCGAAGTCCCCATTATCCATCTTGCACGAGTTAAATGCCCTGGTGGCGTCATAACGCTCAGTGCGAGCTTGCTCCTGGAACATGTCCCTCAGCTGATGGATCATGTCATAGGCAGGAGTTTCCATCATGCTCGACTGCAACTCTGGACTCATAGTTGCGAGCATGAGGCAGCTAACGTCCAGGGCGTCATTGGAGCACTTCTGAAAAGCCTCCCTGACTTTTGCCCTAGCGTTATTGGCAGGAGGATTTCCTAGAGGTTGTTCTAGGACATACCACTTTCTCTCGTGCCTAAGCACGATCCGGAGATTTCTCTCCCATGTGAGAAAGTTAGGAACGACAAGCTTGTCCTTCTCAAGAATAGAGCGGAGAGAGAGGTTATTGGTACTAGTAACGTTGGTTGCCATCTACAAATTAAAACCCGGTTTAATTATTAATTGCAAATAAAATTTCTAATCATATATCATCAAACCCATAAATAATATATATTAGACCTAGGATCCATATTTCACATACTTGACGCAACTTATGGGCACTTCCGGCCAAGTCATGCTATTTCTGGTAGGTAACACCCTGTACCAATCGTACCTAACTGATATGACTCCTAGAACCTTGTAGAGCACTTAGACCCAGTCTAGTATGTTTAACTCTACTCTAATGCTTTTTGGCCCGGGACTCCCGATTATCACCAAAATAGATCGCACCACCTAAGACAACATGAATTCTGGCCGGGACTCCCGATTATCGCAGAACCTTTCATGCCCCTTCCCGCAATGGTTTGAACCCGGATGCCCAAGGTTTGGGCACTTCCGACACCCGAGTACCGTTTAACAGTTAGGGTGTACCATTAGGTGGGTAGCACACTGATCTAAGATTTTTCTTAGGTTTTATAATTAAGTTAAAACTTAATTTTCCAGTTTTTGAAAAACCATTTTAAAACTAACTGTTTTAAAAATACGATTTATATGTGTACCTAAACTAGGTGCACAAAAACGGTCTTTATAAGTTCCAAACTTATAACCTTGACAAAACTTTAAATTTAAAAATTTAATTAACACGACTAACAGCCTGTAGTCGTATTCTAGTTTGTCATAAAGCGCGTGGTTTTTCACTGTTTAATAACAGTCTGTTATTAAATCCCTTTTTATTTAGCATCATATAAGTGTCGCAAGAATATATGATAAACAGTAAATAAAAGAAACACAACCACGTAGATATAAGAGTAAGCATATAAAACCCTATTGTTTTGCCAACTGATCCTAAGGTCGAACCAAAGGAAAAAGTGACTTGGATTCGCCTTTCTTGACATGCTGCTCCTACTAGCCTTGAAACCTTCCCGAAGTATCCGTGCTACGCGTATAAAACACCATTTACGTCGTCATCTTCTTCGAGTCCATCTTGGTTGAGGGATTAAACTAACACTAGTCTATTAAAAATACAATATTGAATGGGGTTGTAAGTGGCACGCAGGCATCCCCGAACCAGTACAATATTACAAATAAGAAAGGAATTGTAATTGGCACGCAGGCCTTCCCAAAAACCAAAATAAAAGAAGAATGAGAAAAACGAGTCCTAAGTCGGCAAAACTATAGCTATCACAACCACGCAATTATATATAAGCACTATATATATAAAAGTCAACCACGCAGTTATAATAAAAGTAAACAATAAACTGTGTTGTTAAGCACGCAGCCTGATTTGTTTAAACTTTCTCATTTACCCTTTGATTAATACCTATTAACCAAAAATGAGAATTATGATCTTCTAATTTATTTGACCAAACTAGTCTTTCAACAAAACTTAAAACGTTGACCTCATTCAAAACTTGAATGAAATCCTCACGTCGAGTTTTATTACTAGTTTTCCAAAAACTTAAAACCGACACCTTTGGTCAATTAATTACTATCTCATTTGTTTCTTCATTAAATATATATATAAACTTTATCCTTTTAGACTTTATTCAAAAATGACTTGAACTAGTCATAATAAATAAAATCTAAAATATATATTTTAACTAAACTAATTAAAATATATATAGTCCTAGTTTATATAACACCTTATTAATTTTATAACTTAAAAATTAATAATCCTTTTTGTATTAATCCGGAAAAACAATCTTGGCTAACATTTCCCGTCAACCCGAGAAACCTATTTGGGCCGAGACCCTCTTGGGTCGAAGACCCACTGGACCGAAAACTTCGTTGGGCCAAAACCCCTTGGGCCGAAGCCCATTAGGCCTTAGCGCCGCTAAGTCCTACTTAGCACCGCTAAGTCCTACTTAGCACCTCTAAGCCTTCTTTAGCGCCACTGTGTTGGGCCGTGGCGTACTGGGTCGAAATCACTTGGGCTGAAGCCCACCATGACCCTTAGCGCCGCTAACCAGCACCGCGACACGGTGATGTTCTCGGTTCGTGTTTTCCGATTGATACATTTTAAATCCTTTTAACCTATTAAAACTAACTGTTTTAATATACTGATTAAAAACGGATTTAATTTCTAAAACCAAAAACTATTAGTTATTAATATCAACAAAACTTGTTTTATTAATACTAATTATCCTAAAACTTGATTTCAACCTTTTTAAACAAAAAGTCAAAACTTGTTAAAATCTAGTTTTAGATAAAAGTTTATCCCTTTTAACCGTTTAAACACAAACCTGGTTTAAACCTAACTGGTTAAAATTAAACCTTTTATAAACTGGATAAAAACAGAAAACTTGTTTTTACCACATTATGGTTTTCGAAAAATTCCAAAAAGAGAAGAATAACAAGAAGGAGATCATACAACTATTAAACAAACCAACTAACTAGATTATCTAGGTTTCTCTAATTAAACAAACTGTTTAATATTGAACAAAAACTACCATTATCCAAAAAATCATATACCTTTTAACCATTCAAACTAACTGTTTGAACTTTCTGATTAATAGGATTAAGCTTGGTAGCAAAAAACAAACTGTTTTTGATACCTTCTTGATTTTCGAAAAAAATCAAGAATAAGTAGAAGACCAAAAACGAAAACCTTAAATCTAGAAACAAAACAAACTAGAAACTATGGATCATAGAGCCGAGGCTCTGATACCACTGAAGGGTTTTGAACCTGACCAAAACATCATATGACTCAAACTGGTCAATCCTGGGTTTGATTCCACTGGTTCAATCCTAAAAGCGGAACTGGATTGAACACAACCCTCTAAACCCCAAAAGGGTTAGGATCTTTAAAACTTATATGATCAACATAGTTTCTTACATACAACCCATAGATAAGGTTATAAAGAATTATACCTGATCAAGAAAACTTGGGATTGCTAAAGATAGTCCACCACTACTACACCTCCGGTTGAACTGGCTGCTAGACCGCTCCTGGATCACCAAAGCCTTCAACAAAGCTCCAAGCTTGATTGTGTGTGTGTGGTTCTCGTATAACACCAAGTCGCAAAAACACCTTATGTTTTTGCCTCTTTGGTTTCGTCGAACAAGAAGAGAGTCGAGAGAGAGATCGATCGGGAGAGAGAGACGAGATCGATAGAGTAGGAGAGAGTATGTTATGGAGGCTAGGTTTAATCCTTGTTACATGTATCTAATCCTTAAGGCTTAAGGATATTATATAGGGATTAACTTGGACCTAAGCCCGTTTAATTAAAAGCCCGCTGATTTAATTAAACTTTCAATCTCTTCACTTTGACCCCCTGGACTTTACTAGTTAATTAATTAACTATTAATTAACTTAGTCCGTTAAATATTAAAAACTTAATATTTAATTCTCCTTGAATAATAAATAACTTATTTATTATTTATTTCCTTTCTAATAATTAATCCAAACTGGATAATTATTTATATCTCTCAATAATTAATACTACTGATTTATTATTCGTTTATTTCTTTAATAATTAATCTAACTGATTAATTATTTACTCTTTCTCCTTAATAATTAATCTAACTGATTAATTATTTCCACACAGATTTATGGTGAAATCCAACTGTTCTGAATTGGGTGTGTAGCAGTGTAACCCTTTAGTCTCTTATAACATTGGATATAATGTGCCCATTAATTATCTCTGCACATAATCCAACAATTATCTCTGCACATAATCCAACAGACTCCCACTTGTGCAAGATAAGTAATAGTTGATGTACATTGTTTGCCTAAGGAGGTCCCTAGCCAGACACTTAGGATAACCAGATTATAAGAACTCTTATACCCCAAAGTAACTTGTGATAAAACAAAACCTCATAAGTCAATTGCTTATGAGTTACCTCTTATAAACTAACTGTTTATAACTAACTATCATAAACTACCTGTTTATGAATGGGTACGGTTTTTATATAGGTTTGTCCCTTGCAGCGTGATAATTCAATTTTGAGCATGAGCATGGAGAGTATCAACTCAAAATCTCAAGAATTATGTTCATGACATACTTGATTTCAAAAACTGCATGATAAACGACAAAGAACAAATCAGTTCATTTGGGCACGGCCGTGCACTTACCAGTTTTTCTAATCAGTCAAGGGGACCGGAAATATCTCTCCTAAAAAGGAGGTGCAAATACCATCTTCCATATTTGCATTTGGCAATACGGCTCCCACTAAATCTAGATACGCCCCTTATGACCACCCTGTTACGGCGTGGCATTAGAACGCACTAAGGAGACAATAGTTACCATATACCAAACCAAATACCTCAGGTTTGAGGATAACCTGTGTGATAAAGACTGTTGACACGAAATCCACGAAGCATTTTTCACGGTGGGTCAATCCAATATTCGTAACCCTAACGAATATCCATCAATTTTGGTCTGCAAAAACCTTTTGCAGCTATATTCGATATACTTTCGAATCTACCCCAAAATTACGATGACTTTATAGCCCTATCAAGGTTCCCACCAAGATAAGTAGTCACGGATAATGGTTTGAATAAACCAAGTTTATTCCTAGATGATCTAAAACATACAAAATGGTGAAGAACAATGAAACTAATTTCTGCACCCTCCATATTCCACCCTGGAATAAATATGCATAATTTCTACCATTTCATTGACTCAATTCACAGCATTTATCTGAATTACTTTATTATTTTACAGTGTAACTTATCACGGATTACAAAGAAAATAATATGAGTAAAAACCTAAAACTCAAGACTAGTACTTTAAGGTACTCCTTCTTGGTTTTGCTAGAAACCGGTTTTGCAACCCAAAAAACCAATTCTAGACTTACTTATTTTATAAATTCCTTAAAACTTGGAGAACTGGAAAATAACTCCAAAAATTCTGAGTTTATAAAATAATCCCCTTGTAATTAAAACTATAATTACACTTGTTGATGTGATAAACCTTACTAGGTTCATATCTTTTTGAAATGATAAATCCATTTACACCTACTTGTAAATATGATATTAGATTCCTAGTGTATATAAACACTTATCTAACTTCATTACTAATGATATTGAAGAACATCCTATTTTATCATTTCTAAAGTTAATCAACCACCAACATTAATTATCTTGACCTTTTGAACATTTTTATATATAATCCCCTTTTAAGTCATGTCTTGACCTTAAAACTTTGCAATGACTTCCTTATTGAGAACTTTTCAATAAGTCATGCGTTCCTCGGATTAGTTCCCTTTCAAGAACTTTTATTTTAGATCACTTCTAAAATCATCCGACAATTATATACTTTAAAATTTCATACTTGTATTTATCATACTAGTTAGATCAATCCTTGATAACTTGATAAATACACTAGTCAAGGTGCTCCCACTATCTTTTATGAAAGAGTGTATTACCTTAAAACACCCCTTTTAGACTCAATCAATCCTTGACTAATACGTTTAAAATTTGTGTTTTTAAACACTTGCTCAGTTTTTTTTGAGAAATTTAAACCTTTTATGAAACTAGAACTTGGATTTCGCATATATCCATATTTCCAATTACGGAATGTGGTTTCATTAAATCTAACACGTTTACAAGTATAAAACATTTGTAAAGATACTTTAAATTTCTTTGCCTAAAACATTTAGTATAAAACAACCTTGATTATAATAAATATTACAATCACCTTTATACTTTATTAAATGTTTTGTCCAAAAACTTTTATCTAGAAATAATAACAATTATTTCATATTTGATCATGTTCAAAGCCTTGAACATTTGTCTTTCATAAAATTCTTAAATACTTGCAGATTAGAGAGATTTATCTAATCTCATAAACACGACTTGTTTATCCAGGTATTTATATAGTGAGAATTAAGTAACTACAACAATTATTGCATAAGATCGTTAAAAACCATCTATTAAGTCAAAACTTGACTTATTAGTATCCTTTATTCATAACTGGACTAACCTGATTCATCAAAAGCACACGTGCACGGATATAAACTAAATAATTCAAATTTCCAAATATTAAAACCATAGTTTCTACCCAAGAGTTTTAAGCAAACCATGCCAAAAAAAAAACAAAAAAAAGTTTAATAACTACGAAAAAGAATTATTAAATATCCAAGCTACACGTGGGATAGGGATGACTGCTGATCTCAATCGGGGTTTGTATTCCTTTTAAATGGTGGTGCTGTGAGCTGGAGGAGCTCCAAGCAAGACACGGTGGCTGATTCGACTACTGAGTCGGAATACATTACGGCAAGTGAAGCTGCAAAAGAGGCCGTGTGGATGAAGAAATTCATCCAAGATCTACAAGTGGTTCCAAGCATCACTGACCCTATTCAGATATTTTGTGACTATGAGGGTGCAGTGGCCTTGGCGAAGGAACCAAGAGCTCACAAGAGAACAAGACACATTTTGCGCAAATACCACTTCATACGGGAAGTAGTTGAAAGTGGTGAAATCGTCATAAGCAGAGTAGCAACGGATGAGAACCTTGCGGATCCGTTCACGAAACCATTATCGCAAGCAGCTCATGATTCTCACACTAATGCTATAGGTGTAAGATTTGCTAGCGACTTGGTTTGAGTTTGTATATTTAGTTTGTTTGATATGTAAACTTTATTTTATATTTTGGGAACGACATAGACAGTATTGTAACTTATGCTTGTTTCGATATATAATAGAGATTATATATGCGTATGATACGGTTACATTCATAAGACTCTACTGTGTTCCATCTTAGCATGTTTAATCACTTCCGGAAATATTTTATATTTCAAACTTTCCACGGTCGGTCAATCTTGTGGAAGGAAGATTGAAACAAGACCGAGATAAGCATGTGACCTTGAATTCAAGATGGTCGAATTAAGGAGCAATGCCTATCTATACTTGAAAAGAGTTTCAAGTGATTGGAAGACCCGTACCCAAGTATACTCCATGGATTATAGTCACGAGTAACTTGGGATGATAATATCTTACGTCCTTAAACCTGAGATGTATGAACCGCTATATCATATTTCTTTCTTACTTTAGCCATTTTCAAAAGCAGTTCGTGACTGGCTGTGATAAAGGAAATGACTAGATAAGTTAAGAGGTATGGTTTAGGGTTATACAGTCAAAAAGGGATTTGTTCTTCTGATATGAGAGATATCACTGGGCCCCTCGATGATTGGGAGCTGACACCAAAACTTTGCATGGCCATGCGCAGGGAATATTGGTTTAGAATCAGATATGTCCTTAACTTTTGGTCACCACCAATCAAGATCGAGAAACACAATCGTGGACGATCTGGAGATTGACACTCAATCCATGTCTCGTGTTCACATTGATATCGTGAACAAAAGGATGTTTAAGATCACTTATCTATAGGACCTTTCTTTATGAACAGGTTTCATTCGGATAACGAAACCCATACTGACTTGGGGGCAATGATGCTTTTGCTAGAGGCCGCTCGTTGTCTGTGGTTTATTAGAAATGGTACATCGTGTGCAAGTGGGAGTTTGTTAGAATATGCCCACCGATGCACGTACACCATTTGGAATCACTACCGATGATGTATGGGCCTATTGGGTCATACACCGGGGTCAAATCTGACAGCAACTTAAGTAAAGGGATCAAAAATAACAAAAGAGAAAAGTTGACTTCGCAGGCCGCGTTAGCGCCGCTAACTATTAGGTATTAGCGCCGCTAAGTCCTAGAGGTTAGCGCCGCTACGGCTGCATGGGCTTTCTGTCATGTCAGCTGACAAGCCGCGTTAGCGCCGCTAACTTTTATAAGTTAGCGCCGCTAAGTCTTGGATAGCGCCGCTAAGTCCAAACGGCACCTTTTTGTCAAATCACCTCTCAACTAGACCAATGCATGTATGTTACTTTCTGCGACTTGGGCCGGCTTGGGGATAACCTAGAGTCGTTTTGAAGTCTTTATAAGGCTATACTCCAGCCTCATTTGTGCTGCTTGGCTCTACATGCATTTGTAATTCTCTAAAAGGGTTCTTTGACTTAGAGAGAGTTCTAGAGAGAGTTTGATCCAGAATTTGATCCAAGCTTCGTGAGTTGCTGTTCCATAAGTGATTTTCGAGTTAGAAGAATCACCAAGGCTTGCTAGCTCAAGGGATTTAGCGTGTTGCCGGGGTATCCACTCAATAGCCGATTCGTTCAAGCCACAAGGAACAAGTTCATCATCTTCATCAAATTTCTGGAGCTCAGGAGCTGGTATAACCTCCTTTACTCTCTGTCTTTGTTGCATTTCGTTTCATAGAGAATGATCCATGTTAGGGGTTTTTACGTTTTATGCTTTACATGCTTGTACCTTGGGCTTTTTGTGTTGTACCTTGCTTCCGCTGCGCGCCCTGAAAACCCCAACAGTGGTATCAGAGCCACCTCTATGATTGTTATGCACATGGTGGCTTTGAAAACCCGAAATCGAAATTGTTTGTTTCTGTCGAACTGAGTTAGCGGCGCTAACTATTTTAAGATAGCGGCGCTATCATCGCTGGTCAGTTTTTGTTCATGTTTAAAAACAGATTTTGGTCTCGGGTTTTAGCCATGTTTTAAGGCTTCTGGATTTTTTAATCTTGTTATTTTGATGTATTATTCCAGTAGCATATATTAGTTTGGTTGTATGTGGATATTCATGTTGGTAACCTTGCCTAGACCCTTTGATTGTTTTGTGTGTTTGGATGCAAATTTGGTTGTATTATTATTCTTATGATAAATTTGTAATAATAATGTGGCTTGCATGCCATTTCATTCATCCATGTAATTGTAATAGATAAATAGGTATTTTATGGCTTTTATGCCATTTTATTCTATTGTATGTATTTTATGATGGATGATGAACACACAAGATGGGTCAAAGGAGATGGAGCTAGGAGCCCATGAAGCCCACGATGGATTCCAATGGAGATGGCGGGATTAGTGGGAGCTCGCATCGAAGATTTTGTCCCTAGAATTGACCAAGTTCTTCCCGTTCGGCTCATGGGAAGAACGCATAGGTTTTTATGGCAAGGGTTACCAATTTTAATATTTTATGCGTGTGATGTGATTTTGTATGCATGGATTGTGTAGGATTCGCATGCTAGATAATTTTTTCAAAAATTAACAAAATCAAAAGAGATTTGATAAAAATGGTTTACAACTCTCTCGCGCGCTCACATACAAGATTAACCCACCTAGTGAAAATAGGCTTTTGTCACTTGCATGTTAATCTAAAACCAAACCGGAAACAAAAGCCTGTCTTTCCACGAAACGTAAATAATGCACCATCCGTAAGATGATACCACCCGAATCTAGTCTTATGGGTTTTGGTTGTCGAGCTTAGCACGAGCTAACTCCCATAAAACTGTGTGGAAGGTGAGTGTGGAAACTCACAATTTTGGTTGTCGAGCTTAGCACGAGCCAACTTTGGTGAATTTGTCACCGTATGTCTTGACGGACTATTTGCAATTTTGGATTTGAAATCTTGGTTAGTTGTCGAGCTTAGCACGAGCTAACCAAAATTTCAAGATTCAAAATTGGTGCAAGAAGGGATCAAACATGCCAAACGACCATTGGATGTCGTAGGATCCCGCAAGGCGCTAAGGATTGCAATAGAGATTGCAATTGGCAAAATGGTTGCCGACCTAAATAATTTTATCGTGTGATCCGCGGTAACCCCGTCACATGGTGGGATGAAATACGGTTCTTAGCCTTGTTAAAGTTAATTATTTATGGGTAAATTAATTTAACAAGATAATACATATCTATAACAAACTAATTTAAGTCTACTTTGCAATTTTAGATGGCATCAACAAGCGCAAACACCACCACCACCAACGTTTCTCTTAGAGTTTTCCTTGAAAAGGAGAAGCTCGATGGGAGCAACTTCATGGATTGGTATAGGCAACTCAAACTTGTCCTACGCTATGAAGGGAAGATGCACACCATAGAGGAACCCTTACCCGAGGCACCTCCAAGCGGTGCAACTAGGGCAATCCGAGAGGCATATGAAAAACGCCTCAAGGAGACTGAGGAGATTACATGCCTCATGCTGAGCACCATGAGTACCGATTTGCAAAAGCAAATGGACCACTTAAGTGCTCACGACTTGATCGTGCAGCTGCGGGATATGTTCCAGCAGCAAGCGAGGCAAGAGAGGTATGAATGCTTCAAGTCGGCCCTCGCTTGCAAGCTTCAAGATGGAGGGAATGTGAGTGCTCATGTTTTGCGTATGAAAGCAAACATTGAGCGGATGGAGAAGCTAGGATTTACCATCGGGAGGGAGATGGCGGTCGATTTGATCCTCCAATCCCTGCCCAGTGCATATGACCAATTCACTATGAGTTATCATATGCATAGCATGGATAAATCCTTGATGGAGTTGCATGGTATGCTCAAGACTGCCGAAGCGAGCATGACCAAGAGCAAGCCATCCTCCTCCTCCACTCCCGTTCTTGCCATCCGGGAAGGCCGCATAACCAAAAGGAAGGCCGCCCCTTCCAAGAAAAGGAAGGGTAAGGGAAAGGTTGGTGCAACCAAGCCTGCCCCGGCCTCCGAGGGTAAGGGTAAGGGGAAGACTCCCCAAGCCAAGACTCCGGAGGATGCGGAGTGCTTCTTTTGTGGGGGCAAGGGCCACTACAGCCGAAGCTGCCCCAAGTACTTGGAGGGACTCAATAAGCTCAAGGCAATGAGCATATCCGGCCCGGAAACTTCAGGTACGTTCATGATAGAACTTCACCATACTTCTACTTCTAGAGGCTGGGTTTTAGATTCTGGCTGTGGCACTCACATATGTAATATGGTGCAGGTGCTAAGGGCAAGTAGGAGCTTGGAGAAGGGAGAACTAGATCTTGTGATGGGAAACTCCGAGATTGTCCCGGTGGAAGCTCAAGGAAGTCTGGAGCTTTCATTCAAGACTAGTTATTCTATTTTATTGAGAAATGTCTGCTATTCGCCCTATGTGGCTAGAAACATTATATCACTTCATGCATTGTATGACGATGGTTACAAATTTTATTTTGATGATGATACTATTATATGCTTTAAAGATAACATTGTTTATTTTAAAGCTTTACCATGTCATGGCATTTATGAAGCAACTGCATACATTAGTTCAACAAAAACTATCATGAACATTGATTCGAGTTCCAAAGATGGTTTGGACAAGTATTCCTTATGGCATGGTCGTCTTGGCCACATAAACAAGACTCGCATCACCAAGCTTCAAGCGAATGGAATCTTGGAGTCATTTGACCAAGGGTCAAATGATGTATGTGATTCTTGTTTACTAGGCAAGATGACAAAGGCACCCTTCACGGGGACAAATGATAGAGGTAAAGACCTCTTGGACATCATCCATACGGATGTATGTGGGCCTTTCAAACACGTTACAAGGAATAACACCAGATACTTCGTAACCTTTATAGATGACTATAGTAGGTATGGATATGTCTATCTTGTCAAGCACAAGAATGAAACTTTTGAAGTGTTCAAGACATTCCAAAACGAGGTTGAGAATCAATTGGGCAAAACAATAAAGATACTCCGGTCTGATAGAGGTGGAGAGTATCTAAGTACCGAGTTTATCGATCATCTTAAGAATTGTGGAATTATTTCGCAATTAACACCTCCAAGGACTCCACAATTGAATGGAGTCGCTGAGAGGAGGAACCGGACTTTACTAGATATGGTAAGGTCCATGATGAGTCGAACTGAGGTACCTATTAGTTTCTGGGGATATGCCCTAGAAACGGCGGTAAGGATCCTTAACCTTGCACCAACCAAGAAAGTATCGAAAACACCTTATGAAATGTGGCATAATAAGAAGCCGACACTTTCATATCTACGAGTTTGACGTTGTCAAGCTTACGTGAGACGTGAGACTGAGGACAAACTTGAACCTCGATCGGAAAGGTGTTACTTTATCGGATATCCTTCTGCCGGTGTTGGATATTTTTTTTTATAAACCTTCTGAGAACAAAGTTTTTGTTGCTCGAAGGGCATTCTTCTTAGAAAGAGAATTGCTATCCAAACAAAGAGGCAACAAGGAAATCGATCTTGAGGAAGTTCAAGGATCAACCGATAAAGAACTTGAGGTTGACACTAGCTCTCAACCTAGGACGGTTGAAACTGAGCAAGAAAATGCTGCAATACCTAACACTACTTCATCTCTTACTCCAAGGCGTTCCAGTAGAACTCGTTTCGAGCCAGAGAGATATGGTTTCTACATATCTGAGGGCAGCGAGTTAGTAGTGGACTCTGATGAGCCCTCTAACTATAAGGAAGCCATGGCGGGCCCTGAGTCTGCACATTGGAAGGAAGCGATGGAAAGTGAGATGCAATCCATGTCGGATAACCAAGTTTGGGAACTGGTTGATCCTACACCCGGGGTTAGACCCGTAGGGTGTAAATGGGTCTTCAAGAAGAAGACCGGCATGGACGGAACCTTGGATACTTTCAAAGCTCGACTTGTGGCAAAGGGTTTCACTCAAACACCCGGTGTTGATTATGATGAAACCTTCTCCCCAGTGGCTATGTTGAAATCAATCCGGATACTTCTGGCCATTGCCGCATTTTATGACTATGAAATATGGCAAATGGATGTTAAAACCGCCTTCCTTAACGGGAAGCTTTCCGAAGAGGTGTATATGACACAACCTGATGGTTTTGAACATCCAGAATATCCGGACAAGGTTTGTAAGCTAAAGAAGTCCATTTATGGACTTAAGCAAGCATCTCGCAGTTGGAATCTGTGCTTTGATGAGAAAATCAAGGAATTTGGATTTTCGAAAAGCAAAGATGAACCATGTGTATATGTCAGGGCTAGTGGGAGCACTATTGTCTTCTTAGTCCTATATGTGGATGACATATTACTCATTGGAAACCATGTTCCGAGCCTTAAGAGTGTAAAAGCTTGGCTCGGGAATTGTTTCTCAATGAAGGACTTAGGCGATGCGAGCTATATTCTGGGAATCAAGATCTATAGAGATAGATCTAGAAAGCTACTTGGGCTTTCTCAAAGTGCATACATAGATAAGGTCGTGAGACGCTTTAAAATGGAGGAATCCAAGAAAGGAAACCTCCCTATGGCGCAAGGCTTGATGTTGAGCAAGACTCAATGTCCTACCTCCCAAGAGGAGATAGAAGTAATGAAGCGAGTACCATATGCTTCGGCTGTGGGATCGATCATGTACGCCATGTTATGCACTCGTCCTGATGTGTCATGTGCTTTGAGCATGACTAGTAGATATCAGGCTAATCCCGGGGAACCTCATTGGAAAGCTGTAAAGAACATTCTTAAGTACCTTAGACGTACAAAAGAAATGTTCTTAGTATATGGTGGGGAAGAAGAGCTAAGAGTAAAGGGTTACTCGGACGCTAGTTTCCAAACGGATAGGGATGACTGCCGATCTCAATCGGGGTTTGTATTCCTTTTAAATGGTGGTGCTGTGAGCTGGAGGAGCTCCAAGCAAGACACGGTGGCTGATTCGACTACTGAGTCGGAATACATTGCGGCAAGTGAAGCTGCAAAAGAGGCCGTGTGGATGAAGAAATTCATCCAAGATCTACAAGTGGTTCCAAGCATCACTGACCCTATTCAGATATTTTGTGACTATGAGGGTGCAGTGGCCTTGGCGAAGGAACCAAGAGCTCACAAGAGAACAAGACACATTTTGCGCAAATACCACTTCATACGGGAAGTAGTTGAAAGTGGTGAAATCGTCATAAGCAGAGTAGCAACGGATGAGAACCTTGCGGATCCGTTCACGAAACCATTATCGCAAGCAGCTCATGATTCTCACACTAATGCTATAGGTGTAAGATTTGCTAGCGACTTGGTTTGAGTTTGTATATTTAGTTTGTTTGATATGTAAACTTTATTTTATATTTTGGGAACGACATAGACAGTATTGTAACTTATGCTTGTTTCGATATATAATAGAGATTATATATGCGTATGATACGGTTACATTCATAAGACTCTACTGTGTTCCATCTTAGCATGTTTAATCACTTCCGGAAATATTTTATATTTCAAACTTTCCACGGTCGGTGAATCTTGTGGAAGGAAGATTGAAACAAGACCGAGATAAGCATGTGACCTTGAATTCAAGATGGTCGAATTAAGGAGCAATGCCTATCTATACTTGAAAAGAGTTTCAAGTGATTGGAAGACCCGTACCCAAGTATACTCCATGGATTATAGTCACGAGTAACTTGGGATGATAATATCTTACGTCCTTAAACCTGAGATGTATGAACCGCTATATCATATTTCTTTCTTACTTTAGCCATTTTCAAAAGCAGTTCGTGACTGGCTGTGATAAAGGAAATGACTAGATAAGTTAAGAGGTATGGTTTAGGGTTATACAGTCAAAAAGGGATTTGTTCTTCTGATATGAGAGATATCACTGGGCCCCTCGATGATTGGGAGCTGACACCAAAACTTTGCATGGCCATGCGCAGGGAATATTGGTTTAGAATCAGATATGTCCTTAACTTTTGGTCACCACCAATCAAGATCGAGAAACACAATCGTGGACGATCTGGAGATTGACACTCAATCCATGTCTCGTGTTCACATTGATATCGTGAACAAAAGGATGTTTAAGATCACTTATCTATAGGACCTTTCTTTATGAACAGGTTTCATTCGGATAACGAAACCCATACTGACTTGGGGGCAATGATGCTTTTGCTAGAGGCCGCTCGTTGTCTGTGGTTTATTAGAAATGGTACATCGTGTGCAAGTGGGAGTTTGTTAGAATATGCCCACCGATGCACGTACACCATTTGGAATCACTACCGATGATGTATGGGCCTATTGGGTCATACACCGGGGTCAAATCTGACAGCAACTTAAGTAAAGGGATCAAAAATAACAAAAGAGAAAAGTTGACTTCGCAGGCCGCGTTAGCGCCGCTAACTATTAGGTATTAGCGCCGCTAAGTCCTAGAGGTTAGCGCCGCTACGGCTGCATGGGCTTTCTGTCATGTCAGCTGACAAGCCGCGTTAGCGCCGCTAACTTTTATAAGTTAGCGCCGCTAAGTCTTGGATAGCGCCGCTAAGTCCAAACGGCACCTTTTTGTCAAATCACCTCTCAACTAGACCAATGCATGTATGTTACTTTCTGCGACTTGGGCCGGCTTGGGGATAACCTAGAGTCGTTTTGAAGTCTTTATAAGGCTATACTCCAGCCTCATTTGTGCTGCTTGGCTCTACATGCATTTGTAATTCTCTAAAAGGGTTCTTTGACTTAGAGAGAGTTCTAGAGAGAGTTTGATCCAGAATTTGATCCAAGCTTCGTGAGTTGCTGTTCCATAAGTGATTTTCGAGTTAGAAGAATCACCAAGGCTTGCTAGCTCAAGGGATTTGGCGTGTTGCCGGGGTATCCACTCAATAGCCGATTCGTTCAAGCCACAAGGAACAAGTTCATCATCTTCATCAAATTTCTGGAGCTAAGGAGCTGGTATAACCTCCTTTACTCTCTGTCTTTGTTGCATTTCGTTTCATAGAGAATGATCCATGTTAGGGGTTTTTACGTTTTATGCTTTACATGCTTGTACCTTGGGCTTTTTGTGTTGTACCTTGCTTCCGCTGCGCACCCTGAAAACCCCTACAAGAATACCTGTAATAACTTTACAAGTGGAAAGTGACAAAGAAGTTATTCACACAATACCTCAGGATCCAGCCTTGCCCCCTGCCTCGTGAGTCTTTGGATAATCTCTCTTCCAATGTCTGGTCTCGCCACACTTGAAGCACCGGTTCTCGGTTCTTGCCTTGTTTGGCTTTGGCTTCTTGCCCTTGTTGTTGTCAGTGGCCCTGGGTGTATTCTGGCTGGGCTGGGTCTTACCCTTTCCCTTTCCGTTGCCCCCCTTCCTCTTCTTATAACCGCCATTGCCCACGATGAGGACGTCCTTAGACTTGGTCCCAATACTCTGATCCGCTGTCTTAAGCATGGAGTGCAACTCTGCCACAGATTTCTCCATGTTATTCATGTTGTAGTTGACTATAAAAGGCTTATAGTCGTCTGACAACGAGTTGAGTATCGTATCCGTTGCTAGCTGCAACGTTACTGGGAGCCCAAGCCTCTCCAGGTGGTCCATGTAACCTTTCATTTTCATGACATGGTTACTGACTGATGTACCCTTCACCATCTTGCACGAGTTAAATGCCCTAGTGGCATCGTAACACTCCGTGCGGGCTTGCTCCTGGAACATGTCCCTCAGCTAGCGGATCATGTCGTAAGTAGGAGTTTCCATCATGCTTGATTGCATCTTAGGACTCATCGTTGCAAGCATGAGGCAACTCACGTCTAGGGCGTCGTTGGACCGCTTCTGAAAAGCCTCCCTGACTTCTGCCCTAGCGTTGTTGGCAAGAGGGTTCCCCAGAGGTTGTTCTAGTACGTACCACTTTCTCTCGTGCGTCAGCACGATCCGGAGATTTCTCTCCCAAGTGAGAAAGTTGGGCCTTGTGAGCTTATCCTTCTCAAGGATAGAGCGAAAAGATAGGTTGTTAGTGTTGGTAACGTTGGTTTCCATCTACAAATTAAAACCCGGTTTAATTAGTAATTGAAAATAAACTTTTCTAACATATATTATCAAACCCATAAATAATATATATCAGACCTAGGACCCATATTTCACATACTTGAAACAAGGTTTGGGCACTTCCCGCCATGTCATGCTATTTCTGGTAGGTAACACCCTGTACCAATCGTACCTAACTGATATGACTCCTAGATCCTCGTAAAGCACTTAAACCTAGTCTAGTATGTTTAACTCTACTCTAGTGCTTTTTGATCCGGGAATCCCGATTATCACCAAAATAGATCACACCACCTAAGACAGAATGAATTCTGGCCGGGACTCCCGATTATCGCAGAATCTTTCATACACTTTCTCGCAATGGTTTGAACCCGGATGCCCAAGGTTTGGCCACTTCCGACACCCGAGTACCGTTTAACAGCAAATGTGTACCATTAGGTGGGTAGCACACTGATCTATGATTTTTCTTGGGTTTTATAATTATGTTTAAAAGAAAACTTAATTTTCCAGTTTTTGAAAAACCATTTTTAAAACTAACTGCTTTAAGAAATACGATTTACTTGTGTACCTATACCTGGTGTACAAAATGGCTTTATAAGTTCCGAACTTATAATCTTGACAAAACTTTTAAATTTATAAAAATTTAGCTAATACAACTAACAAATTGAAGTCATACTCTAGTTTGTCATAAACCGTGATTTTTCACTGTTTAATAATCGCTTGTTATTAAACCCCCTTTTTTTTACTTAGCATCACACACATATAAATATGAGCAAGCAATAAATAAAAGGAACACAACCAAGCAGGTAATAAGCAGATAAAAAACTATAGTTTTGCCAACTAATCCTAAGGTCAATCCTAAGGACAAAAGGACTTGGATTCGCCTTTATGATGCATTGCTTCCTCTAGGCTTAACACCTCCTCCGAAGTACCCAAGCTCTGTGTAAGCCATCATCTCCAAAAACTCCTTGAACTCCATCTTTGTAAAGGGATAAAAAAACTACAACTATTCTATTACAATTACAAAAATGAATGGAGTTAACCAATACAAGATTACAATTGAAAAAGGGATTGTAATTGGCACGCAGGCCTTCTCAAAAACCAAAATAAAAGAAGAAAGATAAAAGACGAGTCCTAAGTCGAAAAAAACTGTAGATATATATCACAACCACGCAATATATATAAACAACATGTATATATATAACAACCACGCAGTTAAAAATATATATAAACAATAAACTATGCGATAAAACGCATAACCTGATTCGTTTAACCATTCTCATCTACCCTTTTGATTAATAACTATCAACCAAAAAAGAGAATTATGATCTTCTAAAGCATTTAAATTTACTTGACCCAAAAAGTTTTTCAATAAACTTTGAAAAATTGGACTCTATCCGAAAACTTGAAATAAACCCTATGTCGGTTTTTTACTAGTTTTACCAAAAACTTAAACACGACAAAATTTGGCCATTATTTAAATGTTATCTTGTTTGTTCCCCTTTATATAAACTTACCCCTTTTGAGTTTATTTATAACATCCCAACTGGACATGATAAACAATCACCCAAAAATATATGTTTTAACTAAAGCTGATTAAAATATATAATACTAGTTTATATAGAACTTTATTAATTTTAATACTTAAAATTATTAACCTTTTTGCATTTAACTGGAAAACTACTTGGGCCAAAACCACCTGGGTCCAGAATCCCTTGGGCCGAGGGCTACATGGGCCGAGAAACCCTTGAGAGAAAACCTACCTGGGCCGTAGACCACTTGGGCCGAAGCCCTCTTGGGCCGGAACTGTTGGAACACGGTATGGATCACTAGCACAGCGGAAGCAACAAAAACAATTTAAAACCGAACAAAATCGGGTCCATACATGTTCCAAAGTGATGATCTTTCTACAAAACCAAATTGCAACTAAAAGGAACAAAAGAGGGTAGAAAAATACCTCCTTATCAATCTGAAATCCGGCTGTAGCATGCAATAAATGGAATTAATCCGAGAACCCAAGTGTGTCCTCCTCTATTGAATGATCCACACCAAGTTTGTTCAATCCCCGTATGCTAGTACACCATCAAGTAGACATCCACCACGATTCCACCTTCTGGAACAGCCTTCACGATCTCCTCTTGCACCATAAACCACTCACTACACTCAAGTACTACCAACTTAGTGTATATTATGTGTGTGTAACATCTAGTACCAAGAGAGATCAAAGAGAAAGAGATATCTAAGGCTCATGCATGTTCCAATGACCACCAGCCCACAAACACTCGGTTTTGGCCAGAGTCAATGCCTCACCCCTATTGGACCACAAGATGGCCCAATGAAATAAGAGATTTTCAAGCATACAGACCTCCACGGCCTCTCACGGCCCATGAAGAGCCCATGAAGACAAAATGCGCCACGACTGGCCATAGTCCTTCACGGACCGTGCCGCGTCGAGTGACTCATGAGGGCGTCATCCTCTACGACCCCTTCACGACCTCACACAAGCCGTGAATACCAAACGTATCATGACCCGTATGAGAGTCGTTGAGTCAAACGTGAGGGCAGTGGGCTTCACGACCCGTAGAGCATCCCTCACGGTCGTGAAGCCCCAAAATCAAACAATTTGAATTTTGGACCTTTTCTCTTTATCAATAAGCTGTCGGGATCAATCCTTGCTGTGTGTCCCAATAGGCTCGCACTTCATCAGCAGTAACACCATTGTACTTGTGTCAGTGGGCATACTCCAACAGACTCCCACTTGCACATGACACAACGTACCCAGAGGTATCACAGACAGGGAGCGGCCTCTAGCAAGGCATCCCTGCCCCCAAGTCAGTACGAGTTATGTCATCCCTTAGACAACTACCAATTCACAACCCAAAGGTTTGAAATGGCCCAATAGATAAGTGATCAACAATCCTTTTGTTCGCGATATCCATGTGAAGACCAGACATGGTACTAAGTCATTCTCAGTCCTTCACGATTATGTCTCGATCGAGATTGGTGGTGACCAAAATATACAAGTTGCAATCGATCACACATCATTGCAACCTTGAGCACGGCCATGCATTTTGGTGTTAGCACCCAATCATCGAGGGGCCTAGGGATATCTCTCTAAACAGAGGAACAAATTCCTTTGACTAAATTTCCCACCACAGTGATCATACTCTGCCCAGCTACTCCCTTTATAACAGCCAGTTACGGACTGCGTTTGAAAGCAACTAGAGCAAAGCAAACCAAAGTGATGCAGACACATGTACCTCCAGTATGAGGATGAACTGATATTAACATCCTGAATCACTCATGAAAAGTACCACAAAGTGAATTCAGGTGTGGGTCGTCCAGTCACTTGAAACCCTTTCAAGTACAGGCGAAGTATTGCGTCCCTGTGTCCCAATCACCATTGGACACTTGACCAATCACTTCCCTCAGCCTTCATTCAGACTTCCTTCCCTTGAAGAATGACTGGCTGTGGAAATTTAGAATGTAAACACATTCAGGGAAGAGGTAAAACATGCTAAGTTGGGACACAATAAGGCTTACTGAGAGTACCCGCTACACGTGCATTATCAAACTCCTTTGATAATCAATACAAGTAGAAGCACAATATTGCTTAATGTTCCCAAAGATAAAGCATATCAAAACATACTCAAGCCAAGTTCATGCAGACCTTAGGATGACATTCATCACTAGACTGCCACTATGGCTCAGTAAACGGACCATCCACAATGTCATCCGTGTGTACTCTGACATTGACCATATCCCACTTCAACCAATCACTCACCAGGTGTTCATTGATGGGATTACGATCATTTATCCAAACCATTATACCTTCATTGTTTCAATGAACCCAATAAGGCAAACAACGCTTGGTTTTATGATTTTATGTGCATAAGCCATCGTAATCTCATAGTTTTCATAAAGATCTTTATAGAGTCAGCGATGCTTGGTTCTCAATGATCATATCCCTGCTACAACCAACCACTTCCAAAGTGTGCGTTGATGGGATTTTGATCATTTTGTCCAAGTACTTATACCTTCATTGTTTCAAAAGAACCCAATAAGGCAAACATTGCTTGGTTCACAAAATTTAATGTGTATAAGCCATCGTAATCTCATTGCCTCAAAAGAACCAAATAGAGTCAACGATGCTTTAAGATACACGTAAATTAACGATACCATATTTAGAAGGATCGCAAACCCCAATCAAGATCGGTGGTTATCCTTTAAAGTAGAAGCCATCACAAGAGTAACAACTCAGTTTAAGCTTCTTCTAATTACATCACCACAAGAACATATACTCATATTTCTTGTATTCCACAAACTTCTTTGAATATCCCATATTTATTATGAACGCATAATTCTCAATTTACGCTTCTATCCAAGCTAAATCAATACATTATCTCCAAAACATAGTATGTTCTAGACATACTAAATAGGATTATAACAGCGCTCCCACTATCTCTGGCATCTATCCAAGTTTCATCATTGCTTACTGAAAACTCAAACACTTGATTTTCTTAGCAAAGATTCCGAAACTTAGATTTATTCTAAGCCCAAAAGGACTCCATGTTTGTAGACTTCATAAGGATACTCAGGATGTAAAAGACCCTCGGACAGTGTTGTGAGCACTTCCTCATAAAATTCCTATAACAAAATGCGGTCTTTGCATCATACTGCCATAAAACGGCATAAGCGTCCGCTTAAACTTCAACATAACTACTCGGAGAATATCTTCATATGATTCCTTCCCCATGGTTAATCATCATGAAATCATTCCTACCAGTCAGTATTTGAAGTTATCTACAAACTTATCCATGCAGATCTCATTCCCAAAAGATCTATTTACACCATCAGGTCAAAACCTAGGTGTTGGATTAACCAAGTTCAAAACTTGGAAATCCAGCATGGAATGTATCTTATGTTATTACACTCCTCTTCTTATCAGACTCAAGGGCCCACTGCAGCTTCCGGTAGTTGATGCATACATCACGTATCATCAATAAGTCATCTTCCTCAGATATAATAAATTATACTCTTCTAGTCTTATGACGACTCTTACCAGACATATGAAAAAATAATAACTTTATGCCAGATACTCCAACATAGCCATGTTGAGTTTCAATCATTTCTGATCGAATGCTAGTGTCAACATCAGGTCTTTTATTTAAATCTCACGTTCTTCCACTGGAATGCTTCAGTTATTCATTTCCCTTTTCGAGCAACCAAACCCGGTTCCCAAAAGGATATGAAATGAATATCTGAAACCTAGAAGAACTATTTAAATGTATCAGCATCCATTAAAGTCCAACTATCTCCCACTAAATGTAGATCAGATGACTTTAATCTATGAGATTGACAAGCAAAGAACACTTTCTAGTCAAATCTCCTTAGATGCTAATTTGACCATCTTTGTTGATGCAATATAGGAACATTGCCCGTCATTACTCAAATACACCCACTCAACAGGTTACTTAAGTTTAAGCCATCAAATAGAATCATAACTAGTATGTTCCGTTTCTCCACTCGACGATACATGTAAAACATGTATCCTAGGAGAAGTGAATTACGAGACATTCCCATAATTCTTATGATGGTTGAGGAATTTAGAGTCTACACGCTTAACATCTTGCAAGATTTGAGTAACTCAGTTCCTCTTGCCCTCTTTATCTTAAAATTGTTACGGGTGAGTCTTGAACACCTCTTAGGTTTCAGACGTTTATCTAATAAATTAGATATACCCTTCCCTTCTACCACCATCGGTAAAGGTAACAAATCATACTTAGTTAATCCTTATCACTTGCTTGATCAGTCCTCACACAAAAGTGTGAACGAAGTCCAACAAGCTTTCATTCCTCTCACTTCTACCAGTGAAGGATGTCTTTGTTATTTAGCCTTATAAGCAAGATTTGCAATCAACAATTGACCCATGGTCAAAAGATTCCAAGTTCCTAACTACATGGAGCTTGGTGATGCAAGTTTTGTTTATATAGTTAAATCAACTATAAGGATAACAATTCCATAATCATTCCATTACTTCCTTAAGCAAAAGCTTATTATAAATGCCAAGACATGAATAAACTTTGAAATAAATTCCTACCAATATCAAATACATGATTCAAAGTAGAATTCATCATCATCACAGGCATAATAGATACAATGCTTCTTGCCACGCAGGGTGTAAGACAAAGATCTAAATGAAATAATTGTATAGCTGGATGGAATGGCAAGACTCTTCTTCCAATCCTTTTAGTTAGGGACAACCACCATGTTTCCCTCTCTAAGGTCCAGCTCTCCATGCATCCATTACCTACTCCTTATAAACACCTGCACTTTGAAAGAAACAAGTTTGTGACAAACGTGAGCGTTTTGACTAGCGTTCAAAACCCAATCTTTAGAAGTAGAAGAACAATGGAGTTTGATCATGAATGTACCTGAAGATGATGAGCTAACGTTCTTCCACTTTAGGATACTTAGCTCTTCCAGGCACTTAGGGCAGACGTGACGGCGTCAATTTCCAATTTCTCCGAAAAAGTAGCAAACTACCCCATGTGGAACATCATCTTGAGGCACAATCTCATTGTCCTCCGACTCCACAGTTACAGATGGCCCAGTCATACAAGGCTTTCCATTGGAGGTCAGTTTCTCCTTCTTGCTAGTATGTTCCCTAGTAGCCAAAGTGGATGTGGACGAGGTAAGATCCTTCTCAACCATGTAAGACTGTACAGCCTTCAGCATGTCTTGAAGTTCGATCAAGGATTTATCCAAATTGTCTTTGTGATAGTTCTTGACAAACTTCTCATAAGAAGCGGGCAGGGACTGGAGGATCATATCCACCGCAATCTCCCTCCCTATTGGAAGTCCAAGTCTCTCCAATTGGTCCATGTACCCCTTCATCATAAGGAAATGGACATTTACATCCTCACCTTCCTGCATCCTATAACCGATCAAAGCCTTTATACACTCAAACCGTTCTTGCTAACCTGCTGTGGGAACATATCCTTTAGCCGGTTGATCATGTCATACGCACTCAATTGCTTAAGCTGCTGACGCAACTCAATGCTCATAGACGATAACATGAGACAAGAAATATCTTGTGTATCTCTGACGCGCTTCTCAAAAGTGTATTGAGTGGCCCAGTTCGCGTTGGTAGCAGGTGGCTCTGGAAGAGGCTCCTCAAGGACGTGCAACTTTGACTCGTGACGGAGGACTATCCTCAATACACGATACCAGTCAGCGAAGTTCACTCCTATGAGTCTCTCCCTTTCTAGGAATAATCGAAGTTTAATGTTTGGTGTGGTGTCATTAATGTTTGCCATCTATAAAAGAGTACACGTTTTAGTTATTTTCGATATAATCCTCGTTAAAATAATTACCCAGCTGATTAAGAAAACCAATTATCTTAACAAGGGCTAAGAACCTCACAATACCCCAATCCATGACGGGTTTGCCGCGGATCACTTCATGGAGCTATTTAGGCCGGTAAACGCTTTAACAATTGCAATCCGAGATTACAACTCTTAGACACTTGCGGGATCCACCGATACTCATAGCATCTGTTTGGCATTTTGATCCTTTACCTCACCGATTCCTCATTAATCCGCTTTGATAGCTCGGCCAGAGCTCGACAACTACCAAGGCGTATTAAATCTTGGAATTGTAAATCGAACGTCAAGATACACTGTGGTACTCTAGCCTAATGGCCGGCTCGGCTAGAGCTCGACAACCGACCCTTGCGAGTTGCCACACGCACCTTCCACATACTTACGCAAAACTGACCTCGGCTAGAGCTCGATGACCGATCTTGTTTCACTAGATTCGGGTGGTGTCATCTTACGGGAAGCGAGTGATTTACATTTGAGAAAACGGGATTTAGTTTTTCAAGTGGTCCTGTGGTGTGCGAGGGTTGTAAACCAATTCAAAACTCTTGGTTTTATTATTTTGAAAAATTTTCAAGCGAGCGAAGAAACTAAACAACCACGCAAGAAAAATAAACAAAACAACAACCACGCACAAGCAACATCCGGTAACATGCCCCTAATCCCTATGCACCTTCCCCGTGAGCCAAACAAGGAAAGCAAGGCCAAACTAAGGACACAACCATTTGGCCCAGCTGGAAGTGCTCCTACTGAATCCGTCATCTCCAATGAACCTCCGGATCCACCATAGCCGAGACGTCTCCTCCACGACTCTCGATGGTTGTCTTCGGTCTTCTTTTACAAATACATACAAATATTTGAAAGAAACGGTGTTCAAGCCGCGATATGCTAATCTAAGAAAATCTAACAATTACAGAGAAAAGCAATCGGCATGCAAGCCAAAATAAAGTACAAAGCACAAGACCGAAAAGACAAAATACGCCACGACTGGCCATAGTCCTTTATGGCCCGTACCGCGTCGAGTGACTCGTGAGGGCGTCATCCTCTACGACCCCTTCACGACCTCCCACGAGCCGTGAATACCAAAGGTATCACCACCTGTATGAGAGTAGTTGAGTCGAACGTGAGGGCAGTGGGCTTCACGAGCCGTGGAGCATCCCTCACGGCCGTGAAGCCCCAAAATCAAACAATTTGATTTTTGGACCTTCACTCTTTATCAGTAAGCTATCGGGATCAATCCTTGGCGTGTGACCCAATAGGCTCGCACTTCATCAGTAGTAACACCATTGTACTTGTGTCAGTGGGCATACTCCAACAGGAACTCTTCTTGGGCCGAAACCACGCCACCGCATACTGCCGCCCTGAGCCACGCTGCTGACCACTGTCCCCGACCGCCTGGCCCGCCGCCGCCCTGCGACCGCCGCTCCTGGGCTGCCCCCGCCGGCTACGGTGGTGGTCTCGGTTAATTTTCCCATTAACACAAAAATTAAATCTTTTAAATCCTAATCCCTTTTAATATATCAAAAACAAACTTGTTTTAAATATCCTGATTAAAAACTGGATTTAATCAAAACCAAACCTTTAATTATCAATGTGATCAAAAACTGTTCCATTAATAATTAATAATCCTAAAAACTCATTTTGACCTTTTAAACAAAACTTGTTTAAAATTTCTGATCAAGATCAAGTTTTAGATAAAAGATTTCTCCTTTAACCGTTTAAACAGGAAAAAACTTGTTTAAACCTATCTGATTAAAGTTAAACCTTTTATTGTCTGGATGAAAAACAGAAAACTTGTTTTTTACCCCTTTGGCTTTTCTATTTTTACAAGAAGAAAAACAAGAAGAAACAGAGGATCATATATTATAAACGAATCCACTGACTGGATTTAACTAGGTTTATCAATTAAACAAACTCTTTAATTTATCTTGATTTTAAACTCGTCTTTATCAAAAATCATAATCCTTTTAAAACTCGTCTTTAAACTAACTGTTTAAACATTCTGATCAATAGGATTAAATCCTTTTGCAACTGGATAACAAAAACAAACTGTTTTGTTGCCCTCTTGATTTTCGAAAACCATAAAGAACAAGTAGGAGATCAAGAACAAAACCTTAATCCTAAAAACAGATAAACTAGAAACTATATATCATAGAGTCGAGGCTCTGATACCACTGAAGGGTTTTGATCTGACCAACCCACCCTAAGACACAAACTGGTCAATCCTGGGTTTGATTCTACTAGTTCAATCCTAAAGCGAAAACAGATTGAACACAACCCTCTAGACCCCAAAAAGGGTTAGGATCCTACTAATGATCATGTTAGTTTCTCAACAACAAACCAGATAAAAGGTTTAGAATAACAATACCTGCTTAATATTGGGAATCCTAAAGTTAGTCTACCACTACTGCACCACCAATGAACTGGCTGCTAGACCGCTCCTGGAATTTACCCGAGCTTCAACACGCGAAAGCTTGCGTGTGTGTGTTTATCGTCGATCACCAAAAGCCGATAGGCTTTTGCCTTTTGTTTCTTGTTCGACGCAAAGAGAGAGAGCCGAGAGAGAGATCAACGTGAGGGAGAGGAGGGAGGCTAGGGTTACTCTTTTGTTCCCTTTTGAACACTTAATGATAAAATGAGTCTTATCTTGGTTTAAATACTTAAACCTTATTTAAGCCTAAGCCCTTTCAATTAAAGCCCATGACTTTAATTGAAGTTTCATTCCTCTTACTTTGACCCCCTAGACTTTACTAGTTAATTAATTAACTATTAATTAACTGGTCCGTTAAATATTAAACTTAATCTTTAATTTCCCTTTAAATAATAAATGACTATTTATTATTTCTTTTCTTTCTAATAATTAATTCAACTGATTAATTATTTATTTTTCTCTCTAATAATTAATCCATCTGATTAATTATTTCCACACAGAATTATGGTAAGTTCAACTGTTCTAATTTGGGTGTGTAGCAGTGTGACTCTTTAGTCTCTTATAACATTGTGTCCAATGTACCCATTAATTATCTCTGCACATAATCCAACATAACGTTAATTAACCACCAACATTAATTAACTTGACCTTTTGAACATTTATATATATTTATATATATATATATATAATTCCCTTTTAAGTCATGTCTTGACCTTAAAACTTTGCAATGGCTTCCTTATTGAGAACCTTTCAATAAGTCATGCGTTCCTCGGATTAGTTCCCTTTCAACAACTTTTATTTTAGATCACTTCTAAAATCATCCGTCAATTATATACTTTAAAAGTTCAAGCTTGTATTTATCATACTAGTTAGATCAATCCTTCATAACTTGATAGATACACTAGTCAAGGTGCTCCTACTATCTTTTATGAAAAAGTGCATTACCTTAAAACACCCTTTTTAGACTCAGTCAATCCTTGACTAATACGTCTAAAAACTTGTGTTTTTAAACACTTGCTCGGTTTTTGTGAGAAATTTAAACGTTTTATGAAACCAGAACTTGGATTTCGCATATATTCATCTTTCCAATTACGGAATATGGTTTCATTAAACCTAACACGTTTACAAGTATAAAACACTTGTAGAGATATTTTAAATTTCTTTGCCAAAAACATTTAGTATAAAACAACCTTGATTATAATAACTATTACAATCACCTTCATACTTTCTTGAATGTTTTGTCCAAAAACTTTTATCTAGAAATAATAACTATTATTTCTTATTTGATTATGTTCAAAACCTTGAACATTTGTCTTTCATAAAATCTTAAATACTTGTAAACACGACGTGTTTATCTAAGTATTTATACAGTGGGACTAGTTGTTATGCAACTATAACAATTACTGCATAAGATCATTGTGAATCACCTATTAAGTCAAAACTTGACTTATTCGTATCATTTAGTCACAACTGGATTAACATGATTCATCAAAAGCACACGTGCACGGATATAAACTAAATAATTCAAATTTTCAAATACTAAAACCATAGTGTCAACCCAAGAGTTTTAAGGATACCATGCCAAAACAAATTCAAAAACTTTAAACAAGTTCAATAACTATGAAAAAGAATTATTAAAAATACATGCTGCACGTGGGATCTCTAATGTTGGGCTGCTTCACTTTCCATCACCTCCTACAATAAACGATTGCAAGGTATTAGAAAACTCGTAAGAAACTTTACAAGTTGAAAATGACAAAGAAGCTAGTCACACGATACCTAAAGAGCCAGCCTTGCCTTCTGCTTTGTGAGCCTTCGGACAATCTCTCTTCCAGTGTCAGGCCTCGCCGCAGTTGAAGCACCTATTCTAGGTTCTTGCCATGTTCGGTTTTGGCTTCTTGCCCTTGTTGCTATCAGTAGCCCTGGGTGCATTCTGGCTGGGCTGGGTCTTACCCTTTCCCTTTCCGTTGTGCCCCTTCCTCTTCTTATAACCACCGTTGCCCACCATGAGGACGTCCTTAGACTTGGTCCCGATACTCTGCTCCGCTGTCTTAAGCATAGAGTGCAACTCAACCACGGATTTCTCCATGTTGTTCATGTTGTAGTTGACTATAAAAAACTTATAGTCGTCTGACAACAAGTTGAGTATCGTATCCTTTGCTAGCTGCAACGGTACTGGGTGCCCAAGTCTCTCTAGGTGGTCCGTGTAACCTTTCATTTTCATGACGTGGTTACTGCCCGATGTCTCATTTACCATCTTGCACGAGTTAAATGCCCTAGTGGCATCATAACGCTCCGTGCGGGCTTGCTCCTGGAACATGTCCCTCAGCTGGCAGATCATGGCGTAAGCAGGAGTTTCCATCATGCTTGACTGCAACTCAGGACTCATCATTGCAAGCATGAGGCAACTCACGTCCAAGGCGTCGTTGGAGCGCTTCTGAAAAGCTTCCCTGACTTCTGCCCTGGCGTTGTTGGCAGGAGGGTTCCCCAGAAGTTGTTCTAGGACATACCACTTTCTCTCGTGACTCAGCACGATCTGGAGATTTCTCTCCCAAGTGAGAAAGTTTGGCTCGGTGAGCTTATCCTTCTCAAGGATATAGTGAAGAGAGAGGTTGTTAGTGTTGGTAACATCGGTTGCCATCTACAAATTAAAACTCGGTTTAGTTAGTAATGGCAAATAAACTTTTCTAACATATATCATCAAAACCCATAAATAATATATATTAGACCTAGGACCCATATTTCACATACTTGACGCAAGGTTTGGTCACTTCCCGCCAAGTAATGCTATTTCTAGCAGGCAACACCCTGTACCAATCATACCTAGCTGGTACAACTCCTAGAACCTCGTAGAGCACTTAGACCCAGTCTAGTATGTTTAACTCTATTCTAGTGCATTTTGGGTCGGGACTCCCGATTATCACCATTTAGATCGCACCACCTAAGACAGTATGAATTCTGGCCGGAACTCCCGATTATCGCGAAATCTTTCATACCCTTTGCCGCAATGGTTTAAACCCGGATGCCCAAGGTTTGGTCACTTCTGACACCCGAGTACCGTTTAACAGCAAAGGTGTACCATTAGATGGGTAGCACACTGATCTAAGATTTTCTTGGGTTTTATAATTATGTTTAAAAAATACTTAATTTTCCATTTTTTGAAAAAACATTTTAAAACCATCTGTTTTAAAAATACAATTTATATGTGTACCTATAGTTGGTGCACAAAACGGCTTTATAAGTTCCAAACTTATAATCTTGACAAAACCTTAAATTTGTAAAAATTTAACTAATACGACTAACAAGCTGAAGTCGTATTCTAGTTTGTCATAAATGGTGGTTTTTCTCTGTTTAATAATTACCTATTATTAGACCCCTTTTTATAGCATCACATACAAATATGGACAAGTATAAAAGGATCACAACCACGCAGATAATAAGCATATAAAAACCTATAGTTTTGCCACTAATCCTAAGGTCAATCCTAAGGATAAAGGACTTGGATTCGCCTTCGCGATGCATTGCTCCCACTTGCCTTGACACCTCCTCCGAAGATTCCAAGCACTGTGCAAGCCATCATCTTGGAAATCTTCTTGAACTCCGTCTTGATAATGGGACAAAAATACATCTACTCTATTACAAATACAATAATAAAGGGGTTGTAAGTGGCACGCATGCCTCCCCGAACCAGTACAAGATTACAATTGAAAAAGGGATTGTAATTGGCACGCAGGCCTTCCCAAAATCAAAAAGAAAGAAGAAGAATAAAAGCAAGTCCTAAGTCCGCAAAACTATAGCTATATATATATATATCACAACCACGTAATATATATAAATAGCATATATATACAACAAACACGCAATTATATATATGAAAGGTAAACTATACGATAAACACATAAAACCTGATTCGTTTAACTATTCTCATCTACCCTTTTGATTAATAACTATCAATCAAATATGAGAATTATAATCTTCTAAATTATTCAAATCATCTTGACCAAAACAGTTTTTCAATAAACTTTGAAAAACATAACTTTATTCAAAAACTTGAATAAATCCTATGTCGAGTTTTCACTAGTTTTACCAAAAACTTAAACACGACAAAAATTGATCATTATTTGAATAACATCATGTTGTTAGTTTCTCCTTTTTATATAAACTTACCCTTTTAGAGTTTATTTATAACGTCTCAACTGGACATTATAAATAAACATCCAAAAAAACTATATATTTCAATTAGACTAATTAAAATATATATACTTACTAGTTTATATAAAACATTATTAATCTTAATACTTAAAATTAATAATATTTTTGTATTTAACCGAAAGGCTTTTGGACGGTATAATCTTGGGCCGAGAATCCTCTGGGTCAAGAACCCGTTGGGCCGAAACCCACCTGGGCCGAAAACCCCTTGGGCCGAAACCCACCTAGGCCGTAGCCCATCTGGGCCGAAGACCAATAGCCAAAATGGCTGGGCCGTGGTACCTGAGCCAAAGCCTCACCACGTCGCCAACCAGCTACCGACGACCGACTGCCGACCACCTCCAACCACCTGACGCCGCCGCCTGCGACCACCGTTTGCGACCGCCGCACCTGGGCTGCCGCCGCCGGCTATGGTGATGGTTTTGTCAATTTCCGATTAATACAAAATTAAAAATTTTAAAATCTAATCCTTTTAATCTATTAAAACTAACTAGTTTTAATATAAAATCTGGATTTAATCAAGAACCAAAACTTTTAATTATCAATGTAACCTAAAAAAGTACCATTCATAAATCCTAAAACTGATTTTAACCTTTTAAACAAAAAACTTGTTTAAATTTCTGATTAATATCAAGTTTTAGATAAAAGACTTATCCTTTAACCGCTTAAACATAAAACTTGTTTAAACTTATCTGATTAAAGTTATTCTTTTATATATTATGTTGGGAAAATGATCTCATCAGTTTGAATTTGATGAGACAAAGTTTAGTTTGTAAGATGAGTTCTACATATAACTTAAACAGAATTATGGAGCTTAGTCAGGCTGAACACTTAGAGTGATTCAGACTGAGTATAAGCTGAATATAAGCTGAGCATATGTTGATCAGTTTATATTATACCTTAATTTGTTTATTAATATGTTTAATAATATGTGTATGTCACATAAGGTATATATCGAGTAATCAGCTTGATGTGTTTCAAGCTGAGTGACTCAGCTCAAAAGCAGAGTCAGCTCGACAGAGTTGCTAAATATGTTTTAGTCAACTAAGTTAGACTTCTAAGGATGAGTTTATCAATGTACGTGTTAGTTCATGTATGAATTCGGTTTGTTCTCGAAGAACTCAGCTTGATGAGTTTCAAGCTGAGTAACTCAGTCCGAGTGAAGAAGTCAGTTTAAAGATAATTTAAATATGTTTTAAATTCATCTTTATCTCTCTATATCTACGGCGCGGATAAGAAGACTCCAGAATCAAGATTGAAGATAGAAGATTCCAGATTCAAGATTCCGGATTATCCGAGAGTTAGTTAGCGAATTAAGTTGAGTCTTAGTTTGTTAGGAACCGTAGGCACGGGATTATAAATACTTATCTCCTGATAAGTTTAGAGGTACGACTTTGATACAAAAACAACTAAGTGTTGCAGAGCCAAACCTCACCTCACCGTATGTGTTACGAATCTTGATTACTGTTTGTCAGTTCAAGAAAAACTCATAGATTGCCCAAGTGTTCGTGTGTTCGAACTATCACATCAGTTGTGATATTGGTAAGTTGTAAATCTGTGTGAAATCCTGTTTAGAGAGTCGTCAGTATCTATAATCATAAGTTGATTATAGATAGCTAAGTTTGAGAGATTGAGAGATTTATATTAGGTGGTTATATATCAAGAGTTTCTTACTTGATAGTTGTTGTAATCATCTTCTTATTCAAAGCATTGTAATCATCTTCTTAATAAAAGCATTCGATTGATTGTGGTTTGATTTACTGTGTGTAACACTTTTATTTGATTTGTTCAATTTCCGCAGAAAGTGTATTCAACCCCCCTTCTACACACCTGTTGCTTGTTGTTACTCTCTCATACAAGGGACCAACATCTTAGAAAAACAGAAAAACTTGTTTTTCTTATCCCTTTGGTTTTTTATTTTAACAAGGAGAAAAAAAAAGATGAAGAAGATGTTGATAAGCTATAAACGAATCATCTAACTAGATTTAACTAGGTTTCTATTAATTAAACAAACTGTTTAATTTATCTTGATTTAAACTTGTCCTTATCAAAAATCATAATCCTTTTGACCGATTAAACTAACTGTTTAAACTTTCTGATCAAATAGGATTAAATCGTTTTGCAACTGGGTAACAAAAACAAACTGTTTTGTTGCCCTCTTGATTTTCGAAAAACACCAAGAACAAGTAGGAGATCAAGAACAAACCTTTAATCTAAAATAGGATAAACTAGAAACTATAGATCATAGAGCCGAGGCTCTGATACCACTGAAGGGTTTTGATCTGACCAAACAACTTTATGACACAAACTGGTCAAACCCTGGGTTTGATTCTACTGGTTCAATCCTAAAGCGGAAACGGATTGAACACAACCCTCTAAACCCCAAAAGGGTTAGGATCTTACTAATGACCATATAAGTTTCTCAACAACAACCCAGATAAAAAGGTTTAGAAAAACAATACCTGCTTGATCTTGGGATTGCTAAAGTTAGTTCACCACTACTGCACCACCAATGAACTGGCTACTAGACAACTCCTGTAGTTACCCAAATGACACACAAAATCTCGTATGTGTGTGTGTGTGGCTCGACGCAAAGCAAAACCGAACACCCCTTGGGTGTTGGTCGAAATCGACGAGAGGGAGAGGGAGAGGGAGAGGGAGAGAGAGGTCGACGCAGAGGGAGAGGGAGGGAGGCTAGGGTTTCTTTTTTATTCACGTTTTGAATGCCTTGTCATAAAATGAGCCTTATTTAGGTTTAAATACATAAATCTCCTTTAAGCCCAAGCCCATTCAATTAAAACCCATGACTTTAATTGAAGTTTCATTTCTCTCACTTTGACCCCCTGGACTTTACTAGTTAATTAATTAACTATTAATTAACTGGTCCGTTAAATATTAAACTTAATATTTAATTTTCCTTTATAAATGACTATTTATTATTTCTTTTCTTCTTAATAATTAATTCAACTGATTAATTATTTATTTTTCTCTCTAATAATTAATCCATCTGATTAATTATTTCCACGCAGAATTATGATAAATTTCAACTGTTTAATTTGGGTGTGTAGCAGTGTGACCCTTTAGTCCCTTATAACATTGGATACAATGTACCCATTAATTATCTCTGCACATAATCCAACATCAGATTCAACGATGAAGGCTTTGGAACTCTTTTTCTTCTTCTCTGCAACTAATGCAGTTTCATTCTTCTCAAGAGAGTCCTTCATCTGTTGTTGAGAAGTTTTCTTGTGTTCTATGATCTGTTCATGATTAAGCAGAAACCCATATATGGACTGTAGGTTATACATATGTAAGGTACCTCCAGCCCTTAGTGCTATGGTCACTTCATTGAATTTCTCTGGTAACACATCCAGAAATTTTAGCACTAGGTTAGTTTCATCCTTTTTAATGCCTACACTTAGCAGGTCATTAATCAAGCATTGAAACCTTGTGCACACATCAGATAAGGTTTCATTCTTCTTAGAAAAGAAGTTTTCATAAGATCTGTTAAGATGATTCTTCTTATGCTGCTTGACCAGATCTGTACCCTCATATGTGATACTTAGAGTATCCCAGATTTCTTTTGCAGATTGACACCCAGTCACAGTATGAAAAATCTCATTGGTCAAGGCATTTTCCAGAACACTTATTGCTTCGTCATCAAGAGAATGTAATTTCCAATCCTCTTCAGTCCTAGATGACAATGGTTTCTTGACTTCCTTTTCAATCTTGTCAGGAGACTTATCACTGACAACAGCAGGAAACATGGGGATAATTGGTCCATTAGTAATGACATCATACATTCTGGTGTCAAAGGACTTGAGGAAAAGCATGGCTCTGAATTTACACATAGGATATCAGATCCATCAAATATGGGACATCCTTTAGCAGCCATCTGAGCGAAAGTTCGATGAATTGTTGCTTGTCGACATCTTACTCTATCTCAGGATCTTGATCATCAACTTATGAAAGATTTCAGACTGCTCTGATAACAGTTGTTGGTCCCTTGGTGAGATAAACAACAAGCAAGTATTGTGTAGAAAGGGGTTGAATACACTTTTTGCGGAAAATTGAACAAATCAATAGAAAGAGTTACACAAATAACTTGAATGAAACTGAATACTTTTATTAATAAGAAGATGATTACTATAACTATCAAGTATGAAACACTTGATGTATAAACATTGAATACAATTCAACTCTCTCAATCTCTAAAACTAATTGATCAAAAATGTTGTCTATAATCAACTAATGATTATAAACACAACCTAATTATCTAAACAGGATTTATCACAGATTGAATACTTACCAACTTTACAACGAACGTGAAGATCGAACACATGAACTCTTGTTGGCATCTGTGAATACTTTATCATGTTGATCAACAAACAATCAATGTATCAAGATACGTAACACATACGTTTTTGAGGTGTTACCTCTAAACTGATTAAGAGGTTAGTATTTATAACCCTACTCTACGTATCCTAACAAACTAGAACTTATCCTAATCTGTTAATTTGAACTAACGGATAAACTTGACATTTTGAATCTTCAATATTGAGTGTTCAATCTTGAATCTTCAATCTTGAGTCTTCAATCTTGATTCTGGAATCTTCTTATCCGCACCGTAGATAGATAATAACAGAATTTAAAACATATTTAAATTTTATTAAACTGACTTCTTTTGTCAGGCTGAGTTACTCAGCTTGAAACTCATCAAGCTGAGTTTATCGAGAACTAACTCGATATCAAACATTTACTAACATGTATAATGATTAAATCAACCTTAGAAGTCATAAGAGTTAGCTAGAACTGACTTAGCAACTCTGTTGAGCTGACTCAGCCTAAAGGTAGAGTCACTCAGCTTGAAACACATCAAGCTGAATATTTAACCTATACCTTAATTAGGTAACATAGAGCTTATCAAACATATAGATAAACTGACTAAGATATAGTCTAAGTTGATCAACTATAATGCTCATCTTATACTCAGCTTATGCTCAGTCTGAAACACTATAAGTGCTCAGTCTGACCAAGCTTCATAATTCTGTTTAAGTTGTATTTAGAATATATCTTACAAACTTAACTTTCTCTCATCAAATCTTAACTAATAAGATCACTTGACCAACACAATTCAAACAATAAACTGGGATTGGCTAAAGGCATATCCCTATTTTTTGAAAAATACATATCAAACGTATAAACATGTAATTTTTCAAAAATATCCTGTTTATTGATTTAATCCTTTAACCGGTCAAACCTAACTGGTTTACCTTTCTGATCAAATGTTAAAATCTACAAACATTATCTAAGAAACAAACTGTTTTAGATAAACTAGGATTCAACATAGACTTGTTCAATCCTTATGATTTTCGAAAAAGCATATACAAAAATAATATCCAAAACATGATAATAACAGATATTCCAACACACTGTGATAAACTGAGCCGAGGCTCTGTACCACTGTTGGGTTTTACAGGTCACAATTCATACTTGAGTTATCCTGATTCACAACAAAACTTGGTTTGATCCAACTCAGAATCGTATAATTAAAACAGTTATTATTCACATAGGCGGAAACAGAATAATAATCTTAATCCTAAAACCCTAAAGGATTAAAACAGATCTTAGTTTATCAAGTGTGTATATATCCAATATATATGAAATCGAAAAACATGATCACAGGCATATAGCCTTTTGCACAGAATGCATACAGGGCAAACCAGGATTGAATTAAACATAAAACTAAGCATGCAATCAATCCCATTATCATATACTCGAAATCGATATATGTGTCAAACACATATTGAGTCCATCGATTTCAGCATACATCACCAAGAACACATAAGATGAGAATATACCTGAATTGCTCAAGCTTAATCCACCCATGATGAGGTATTACAAGCACCCGCTAGAAAGGTTTAATCCACACTTGATTTTGCACTTGATTCCTTGCACCAAGAATCACCAAAATAGACTACACCCCTTGGGAGGGGGTGCCTTCGGCCGTCAAACACAAGGAGAGAGGGGAGAGAGTGATTTTTAGCATTAACCCTAATTGTTATGGTTTAACCCCTATTTATAGATAACTTATCTAGTTATCTTTAATTAGGAAACCTTTTAAACCATTTTATTATTAATATAAAATATATTAATATATATTTATATAATCGACATTTATATATATAATCCTTTAATATATTTTATTCTCTTTTTAATAATAATAATAATAATTAATAATAATAACCCTTTTAATTAATATCCAAGATATTAATCCAATAATTAACAATATATATTTATTAACTAATAAATATATATATTCTTGTCAATTATATTAACCTGGTTATTTTCTCAACTCCCAATACTGATTTATGACTAACTGTCATAATACCCGTCTCCGAACCGTGTAGATTTTCCTACTTGAATTGCATACCCTCACAGGTGTGACCCTTGAGTGTTTTATGGCATTGGGTGTATCATCAGGATTCGATGATTATGCACACAAATATTATGACACTAGCCTTTCGATTTCTATGAATCTGTGTCTATGAATGAAACAAGAAAATAGAAGAAGATTTAAGCATTTAACTTGAAAACGCTTAATAACAATGAACCGGACGCCAATGACACCTGAAACCACACTTATGGTCTAAGAGTACCTCGTAGGCAAATATCATATAATAATACTATCTTTTCGCATTTGGTCTCATAGTTACTTTTGTTTTCTTTAATCCATTTTGTATTTATACTTTAAAAATAGATTTTTTCCCATGCTTATAAATTTAATGAAGTTATTTCTTTTACTTATTTATAGGATTTGTAAAGTAAACATGCATAAAGCTTCTAAATTTGTTGTAGGGATATTTGTAACATAAAGCTTTTAAACAATCCCACATTTAATATTAAGCTTAACATATTTAATTAAAAAAACTAAAATGATTAGGAGTTTTCTGAACCATATACAAAGTTATGAAGACAAAATCAACAAGTAAACAAACAAAAGATAAATACTATTGAGTTTTTCTTTTTATTGATTCATGTTTGAAAATGATGTTTTCAAAACCATATTTTGTAATAGGGTTATGATCCTCTCATGTTTGGATCTAACATGACTGGTCATGTTCCCTCATAAACAATCAAACATGAGAATGAATCCCTTATTTTAGTTAAGAATGTGTCTATTTTGTAGGGTACACTCTTATACTTGTGAGAAAACATGATCAATCATGTTTGACTTAACGTGAGAGGATCCCAACCCTTTGTAATAAGAACATTTATATTCCCTCTTATTAAATTAATCTTCATATGAGTTAAGAATGTGTCCATTTTGTAGGATCTACTCTTATGCTTGTGAGAGAACATGATCAGTCATGTTTGACTTAATATGAGAGGATCCCAACCCGTAATCTACTAATTATCTTTACTTGTCTCATTTAGTAAGTCGAATAATGAATAGAAAGATTTAAAACACATGTTTGGGTTATCGAAACAAGACACGTTTCTATTATTAAATTAACTACAATGTGAAACCAACCTCAAATATATGCATAGACCGCTTCATAAATGCAAGTTTGAAGTTTGAAAGTTAGTCTATACATGATTCTTGCAATCGAAATTCGTGGCTCTAAGCATTGTTGTTGTATGAGTATCAAAAAATTACACGTACGTTATTGTATATGAAAGTTTATATCTACCAAACTTGCATTTAATGTGGGTGGTACATCATGGATGATGTATATTTGATTTTGTCATTCGCCTGGTCAAAAACCTAGAACAGTGTAGCCACTAATTGATGAGATCTAGAATATATACATCTTTTTTTTCAATTTTTAGATTAGTATAATTAAGAAAATATTTATTATATGATCTAATCATTTATTTAACAAAACAATTAATCTTGAACATTGATTTATTTAAAATCGATAAATCAATTTTTATTTTTTAAAGTCAAAATAATAAAAAAGTTGGCATATTTATAAATAAATTTCTATTTAATTACTATATAAGTCTAAAACTTTATCCTACTAAACTTTTTTAATCATAATTTTAAATTTTATCTTCTATGCATTTAAAGTATATTTACTAATATAAACTTATTATACATATTTTATTTGTAATACTACTAAAATTACTAATCATATTCTTATAGTATAAAAAGTTAATTTATATCTTTATAATAATTAACTAGATTATATACCCGTGTGATACACGATTAGTTTAAAAAAACAATAATAAACATCAATAATAATATATTAAATAATTATAAAACGTGAATAAACAGAATTTAAAAATAACGATAGATGACGTCAACACTTATATCAGAGGTAGAAATGTCGAAGTAGGCATAAATAGGGCAAATTGCGCGAAAATACAACAAACTATGTCAATATTATCATTGTATGCAACCAACTTTATTTTCTACCTAAAAATACATGCAACTTACAAATTTGGTACATTGTATGCAAGTTACCTATGACAATAGGTAACTTACCTGTACCTCTCCAAAAATAAAAGAAAGTTGGTACCTAAAAATACAAACAACTTTCAAATTTTATTCATTGTATACAATCAACTATCAAATTTTTTTCATTTTTATACAATCAATGACCGGTAACCTAGTAATTAGATTAATCATTGTATACAATGAATCAAATTTGTAAGTTGTGTGTATTTTTAGGTAGAATATAAAGTTGGTCGCATACAATTACAATATTGACATAGTTTGTTGTGTTTTCGCGCATTTTGCCCGGCAAAAATATGGTATCAGAATACAAAGAGATGTGATTGTATTATTTGTACAAGTCATGGGTATAATGTTACAATATTAGGTGTAATAAGGTTAAACGTTTGTTGGTGTTAATTAAAATAAAATAAAATAATTATATAATATTTTCGAATAATAAAACTTAAAAACTGGGTTATATAGTATTTTGAACTAAACTAAAGGGTAAATATGATATATGTAAATTAAGGTGAGTAAATATCATGTTTCAGGGTTTAAAAAAAACATATATGAGATTATACTAATAATTTTGATTTAAATCAAAATCAAAATTGAATTAAATTTTGACCAAGAAAAGTCAAAATTAGAAATTAATTTTTATTAAAATGGATGCTTAAGATTCAATAATTAAAATTTTTATCTAAATCCAATGGTTAAAATTTTCAAGAAATTGTTAGTTCAAGTTCTAGTGTGGACAGTTTAGTAGATTTAGAGGTAGGTTTAGAGGGGATGTGTGCTTGCTGTTAAAAAAACTAATAAATTTATTGAAGTTAGTCTTTTACTTATATTAGAAGATAATAAATTACTTAAATCCACAAATGTTTATATATAGGTACATATGTTCTTATATAAATAAAAATGAGATAAAATTTATTGTATGATCATAGTTTTTCATTTGAGATACCAATTTCAATTATATAATCTTAACTATTTATTTATTCAAAATCGAGTAAACCAAATTTGACTTTTAAAGGTCAAACTAATGTGGGTGTAATTTTTAAATGCACAACCCATGGAATTTTTATAGGTCTTGGGTAAATTTAAGATCTTCATTATTACATAGAATTAGAAATATATTCTTATTTAAAATTTTAAACTAACACCTTATATATACATTATTGATTTTAATATCAAATGTAAATTATCTTCTTAATTATAAGGGTTTAGTTTCTAAAAGTATATCAAAGTTGTCACTTTTTGCTATTGTACATACCCATCTTTCAAAACTCTTATTTAGTATATTAAACTTTCTAAAACTCACGATTTATACATTGTGTAACTTGTTAACCTGCTAAATGATGAGGTGTAACAAGTAATAGCTGATGTGGCAATGAGTTGGGTGCTTATGTGGTGTTCTCATATTTAGAAGATATTAAAAAAAGAAAAATAATTTAAATAATAATAATAATGTATGGATATCATTGATTCTTGGGTAGTGCAGATCTTGGGTTACAACAGGATTTAGGGATCTGAACAGATTTGAGAATAATAATGATCGATTCTTGGCTTATTCAACGAGAACCATCACCTCGATCTGCTTCAGATCTGAACACGATTTTGAGTTCAGATCTTGATCTGCTTCATCATCAACAAGAACCATCACCATCGTCGACGAGAACCATCAGATCCGACAGATATTGCTCGATGAACAGATCTGAACTCCTTGAAGAAGAAGATGGTGGTGGAGTGGATGAACTGAGTTCATCGTAGATCTGAGTTCCGGCGAGAACCATCACTATCGTCAACTGAGTTCCGGTGACTGCAGATCTGCTTCATCTTCATCGACCTCCGGCGACTGCAGATCTGCCCAGATTAGGGTTTGAATGTTCGATTTAGGGTTCTCGTCGATTAGGGCTAAAAGAACAAAAATATGGGTTTATCATCGAGGGTTTGTTAAATCTTCATCTTCATCGTTAATGGATCTGATATGTTCTTCATATTTAGGGTTTTCAAATCATTTGTTTCCTTGTTTGTTTATTTTCAAATCATCTATTTCATACGTTTGGTTTTTTTATCATCAGTATGTTAAGATTGAGGATTCTGTTTTGAAATCTTCATATGTTCTTGGATTTTTCAGATTAATAAATGTGTTTAGATTTTTCATATGGGTTTTCTGATTCTTGAACACCATTTACTATATCAAAGTTTTGAACACCATCGTGTTATGAAGATGCTCTTGAAGGATGAAGAACACATTGAATGTTGAAGATGAAGATGTTCTTGAAGGAAGAACACCAAGATGAAGGTGTTCTTAATTGTATGATGTGGCAAAATTTTATGAGGTGGTATGATGAGGTGGTATAAAAAAAAGTAAAAATAAAACAAATTACAGGTTACTGCTGAGCAGGTAATCGAGTATACTAAATGGTAGGTTTTAAGATTTTAGTGTATTAAATGGTAGTTTTGAAAAATGGATACACACAGTAGCAAAAAGTGACAATTTCGATATACTTTTAAGAACTAAACCCTAATTATAAATTACATATACACATGTATATATAAATATGTATAACATCACTTGCATTTTGCAATCCAATAATAGGTCTCTCAACCTTATTTGATTCATCATCTACATCACGAGTTTAATAACAAAATACAACTCTCTTGCTAAAATTGATGGTAATATGACAGATCCGTTATCAAAGTTAAGATTATTTTGCTGGAGAAATCGTATTACTACAACAGTAATATATTAAGTCTTGCAAACTTATGATACTCATGGTCATGTTTGAGGAGGTATGCATTTTATAAGCAATTGTATTCTCTTTATTGATATATTAAAATGCATGATCTAATATAATATTTTTTATTATTTTTATCTTCTAGGATGACAAAATATCACTTATAAGTACATATGAAGATTTACTTGAGAAGGTTTGATATCATGTTTTATAGTTACAATTTTCAATCAAATATTTTTCCTCTCCCGTGTATTACACATATTTCCTCTTCAATATTATAAATACTATTTGTTATTTACATTGATTACTACTTTGCATCAAATATTTCTTCTCATCCGTGTAGTACATGGGTTACTTATCTAGTATAATAATAAACAATAACCTTCCTATTATTATTATATGTATCTAAACTCACAAAACAATTACACTAATATTATCGGGCAGATTGGTGACCGGTGAGCATGAAGGGGACAAAGCAAATAGTTAGAGTTGTAAACAAACCAAACAAATACAAATATAGGTTTATTCTTGTTCGTTCGTTTAAGTGAGCCGAATAAATAAACGAACACGGAGGGATAAAAGAACTAATTTTTGTGTTCATATTCATTTGTTCAACTTTAGCCGAGCATAAACGAATGAATATATATATATATATATATATATATATATATATATATATATATATATATATATATATATATATATGGTAGGGATCTAGTAAAAAAAGTTATGGTACTAAATGTAAGGAGAGATCTCAACCATTAGATCTCACCAAAATTCAAACAAAAAAGTCAAAAAAACTTTTAAATTCGGAATAAAAAAAAAAGAAAAAGGGCAAAATGGACAAATCAACCAACAACAAATACGGGAACAGTTACTATTTTGAAAAAAAAGTCACGCGTATTTTAACGCCAGCCGTATATGGTGCATCGACCGGCGATGTGCACCAACGGCGACAGTGCTATCAACGGCAACAGTGCATCGATTGTGCATCCAGCGACTGTGCATCAACGACGGCTGGCATCGACGGCGATAGTTGAAAGAGATGGATAGATCGTGGTGCAAAGGCGGTGGTGGTCGGCAATGTACCTTGAGCACTTACAAAGAAAGAGTGCATCATGCACCCGATTTCGAAGCAACAGGCGACGGTGCTAAGCAAAAGTCGGCGGCGGCAGGGCTATCGAGAAAACCGAAACCCAAGATGGTGGGCCGATGCACACAGCAACCTTTGCAGGATCATGAAATGTGGCAATGTCACAGAGGCGGTGGTGGTCGTTAACGTCACAGAGGCGGAGATTGGAGTCGCTTGCGAAGGAGGGCTGCGCAGGAAAAAGAAAACGGAGGAAAACCCTCCTAGGGTTTACGCAGATCGGCGCTCGTGATTGGTAGAGAGAAAGGTGGAGATAGTGGCGGATTCGAATCGTCGCATGGAAGAAGCGGTGATACACGGCGGAGAGTGCACAGAGGTGGCGGAGGATACGTTGGAGGCGGAGGATGCGTGGGTGTTGGAGAGGCGTCGATTAGGGTTTTCTCTTTTTGTGATGGCAGGAGACGGGAGAACGTGGGTATAGGTAGTGGGGTACAAGAAAGAGAAATAAATATGATAGTTCCTATTTTACACTTTTATATTTTTTAAATTAAAAGGGTACAAAGAGTTAGGAGAAACATGATGGCGACACGTGTCCTTTTAATTTAAAAAATATAAAAGGGTAAAATAGGAACTATCATATTTATTTCTCTCTTGTACCTCACTACCTATACCCACGTTCTACCGTCCCCTGCCATAGCAAAAAGAGAAAACCCTAATCGACGCCTCTCCAACTCCCACGCATCCTCCGCCACCTCTGTGCACTCTCCGCCGTGTACCACCGCTTCTTCCATGCGACGATTCGACTCCGCCTCTGTCTCCACCTTTCTCTCGACCAATCATGAGCGCCGATCTGCATAAACCCTAGGAGGGTTTTCCTCCGTTTTCTTTTTTCCTGCGCAGCCCTCCTTCGCACGTGACGCCAATCTCCGCCTCTGTGACGTTAACGACCACCACCGCCTCTGTGACATCGCCACATTTGATGATTTTGCAAAGGTTGTTGTGTGAATCGACCCACCATCTAGGGTTTCGGTTTTCTCGATAGCCCCGCCGCCGCCAACTTTTGCTTAGCACCGTCGCCTGTTGCTTCTAAATCGGGTGCATGATGCACTCTTTCTTTGTAAGTGCTCAAGGTGCATCGCCGACCACCACCGCCTTTGCACCACGATCTATCCATCTCTTTCAACTGTCGCCGTCGGTGCACAGCCGCCGTTGATGCACAGTCGCCGATCGGTGCACCATACACGGCTGGCGTTAAAATCCCCGTGATTTTTTTCAAAATAGTAACTGTTCCCGTATTTGTTGTTGGTTGATTTGTCCATTTTGCCTTTTTTCTTTTTTTTTATTCCGAATTTAAAAGGTTTTTTTGACTTTTTTGTTTGACTTTTGGTGAGATCTAATGGTTGAGATCTCTCCTTACATTTAGTACTATAACTTTTTTTTTACTAGATCCCTACCCTATATATAGGGTCAGGATCTTGTAAAAAGAGAATTAAAGTAAAAAGGGTAAGGAGAAATCTCAACCATTAGATTCATCAGATCTGATATTTGATAACTAACTTTTCTTTTTTAATTAATTAATTAAAATAGGTTAGTTAAGGGTATATTAGTCTTTTAATTTATCCACCTCCTAAAACTATGTAACCATATCTTAATTCAAATTCAATAATCGATGTACTCATCTGGTTTTCTTGGTGCATTATCTTCAAAATGATTATTTAAAAAACTAATTATATATAAAATGATGAAATCAGAATCAACAGAAAACTTGATGAACACCAATAATCAACAATAAATGCAAAAAATAATCAACAAGAATGCACAAAATAATCAACAAGTACTTGATGAATACATGCGATTACATTCATCACCAAAAAAATGAAGAACAAGTCATATTTATATAAATAACTTACTAAAAATCGGATGCACAACTACTTAAATACATCACAAAAATGAAGATGGAGATCACCAATATTACTGCATCAGGGGTGATGGCGGCGGATAAGCAAACCAAGGCATCGATATGGGATGAACAGAAACCCAAAATGGTTGATGAAGCAAAAGACGACGGCAGTGTCGATTCTTACATCGGATGCAAAATAGATTTTGACGTGGGTATGTGCATCGCAAAAGGTTGTGGAGGGTGAACGGCGAACGACGAGCATCCATCGACGACAGTGTAGTTCGTGGAGCACGTGCACCCATCACCGACGTGCCTCCATCCTTTCTGTCGCGGCGACGTAGGAGAAACAACCAGCGACGGCGAAGGAGAAAAAACCAGTGGCGTCCAGGGGAGGTGGCTCGTGGCGCCGGTGATGACTAGGGTTTCGTGAGGGGAAGTGCGCATATGCAAGCGACGAACAGTATCTAAGGTTTCGCGGAAGCTAGGTTCGTACTCGGCGGCGAAGAAGGGTTTGCGTCGGTTCGTAGTCGGCGGCGAAGAAGGATTGTGGTGGGATTGTACATCGACAGGCTGCTTATGTCTGATAATAATGAAAATTGAGAATAGGGTTTTTTGTATAACGTGAGAGAGAGAGAGATAGGGAGAGGGGAAGACGTGTTAGAGGAGAGAGAAGTTGCAGGAATTAAGGAGGGATATATTTACCAAAATAACCTTTTAATTAAAAGGACACGTGTCACTTTCTCCTTTCTCCTTACATTTTTTACCATACGACTTTTTTTTACTTGAACCCCAGTCTATATATATATATATATATATATATATATATATATATATATATATATATATATATATATATATATATATATACACACACACTTATAAGAGAAAAAAACATTAGATGTTAAATTAAAAAAAAAAATCAGAATTTTATAATTAAACATACTAAAGTTTAAACTCTTTTATTCCTTTATTTTTCATAATTATATTTAGATGTTAATTTATATATTATGTTTATCCTAAGCTCCACAGCAACGCGCGGTAAATTCCATCTCGTATTTTGATTATAATTAAGTTTGTCCAAGTACCGGATACTTGTATATTGTTTTCTGTATAAATATCCTTTAGATTGTGCTTTGTTTTTATGATATTTAGGTAAAACCAAATGTTACTATTCTTTGTATAGACGTTTTTGATTATATAACTGTAACCGGGAAACAAATATCACTATATTAAATTCACTTAATAGTGGTGACACCTTTAGCTGAGATACATGCATTAGAGACGACATGTGGTTGGGCGCGCCTTGTGTCACCGCTAAAGCGTATGTCGTTGCTAAAGGTGTCACCCCTAACGCTCATGAAAAAATCCAGCCTACGTTTCCCACAATTATTTTCACCACGTTATAGATATAGGGCTGGTTACCGCTAAAGCAATAACCGTTATTGCTTGTTAAATGAAATAAGGGTGTTTTTTTCTATTGTCTCTGTCATTTCCTTAGCCCATGTCATTTTTTCAGCCCAAGCATAGAACAATCTTTTCTCTTCTCTTTTTACAATCATTCTTTCGTTGACATCATCCTCTACCGTCACTGCCCCCATTAATGAGACTATCGTCTTGATGCTACCATTGACGCCACCCATCGACACACTCCTGCTCACGACTGGCTCCAGGCCACCGTTCCAGCTCCTAATTTACCGCAGTAAATTCTTCAGCTATTTGTTACTTGTGTGAGACAAATTGATGATTTTGTGTTTTTTGTGAACCAATGTACATAGTTACAAGACACTCTTGAAGGGTTTAAAATTTTGATTGTCGCTAGTTCCTCCACCTTCGTCGGATTTCGTTGTTGACCACCCCATTTACCTTCATCTTCATTAATTTATTAAAGGTATGTTATAATTTGTTTCTTTTAACATGTCATTATTTAGTTTAGTGTTTTGATGTTTATAAAGAACATAGTTCAAAGATTGATTCATCATGGTGTTTATATTTGTATATACTTTGATTCTTGATGATACTTGTTAAGGTGGTTCTTGATGAATTTTGTTGTTTTGATGTTTATAAAGAACATAGTTCATAGATTGATGAATTGTGATGTTTATTTTTGTATAAACTTTGATTCTTCATGATTTGTGATGCTTAGTTGTATAAACTTCATGTTTAATTAGTTGTTAAATTGATTCTTCATGAGTTGTGTAACACCCGTTTTCATATTTGATTTATAAAACAAACTTACAAGGTTAGCCCAAAAGGTTTATCAGAGTCTTACAAAACATTTTTTTTATATTTACACGCGTGCTAGCAAGTTCAAAAAGTGTATCAAAAGATAGTGTTTATAACAGCTGGAGATATTCGATCCCTTATGGAGCTTGGGCCTTACCCTTGCTAGAACTCGAACCACATATAGGAACAACATCAATAAAATGTAAGATTTTGCTTAGGGAGTATACTAGCTTAAGTTATATAATCAAGTCAAGAATAGAACACCTAGGGTTTCTCTCTATCAAGCTGTATCGCCTGTAAGACATAACACCATAACACCATATAAGAGTACAGTTGCACGACATCCATAGGTATACTTTATATCACCATATAAGTATACAAATACGCCAAGTGCATATCTACATACCATAACACCATATAAGTGCATAGTTACACCACATTCATAGCTATACACCATAACACTATATATGTGCATAGTTATACACCACCAACTTACATTGTATATGCATCAGATAAGAGTTATATCATACTAGTTACACAACAATTCATATACACCATTGGTAAAAACTAAAAGTAGTAAACTCGCTTCTTGACCGAGTAGTGTGCAAAGTAAATAATGTGTTTGGATAAGCATTAGTCACCTCCCTACACCAATGAATTAACTAAGCATTACCAACTCTGAAATTGTTCTAAAAATTGACCTACACAGGCCATGAACACCTACACATGTCGTGTACCCTCTACACTACACGACCAGATAAGGCCACATGGCCTGTGTTGAAGAAACCTACTAACTTAAATTCCTCAAAACTACCTAACTTACCTCTAGGAGCCCCCACTGTCTCGCCAAATTCTTTTTTTTCAAGTTTCTATATCGATCAACACTGTCAACTTCAATCATATCGGTTTTTTTGTATCTATGAGGCTCTCCTTGAAGATTTTTTCTATTTCTTTAAGTGATTTATTCATTGTTGTTGACTTGTTTCTACCATTATTTATTGTTTTTTATAAATAAAAACTTGTTATAAAACAACAAAAATGAAAATCAACTCATATTTAGGGTAACCATGACCTGAATTGTGGATACCCGCCTCCCTTCGGGTACCCGCTGTTTGCGGTTCGGTTTCGGTTCCTAAAACTAGGTACCCGCCCCGCAGTTGCGGTTTGCAAAAAATCTGCTACCTGGCCCGCCGCCACGTGAACACCAATAGGAATCTTGGATTAAACATTTAATCCTCCACCCCAAATGCATGTTCTTTCCTTTTATTTTCCTAGAGTCTCCGTCCAACCAAAAAAGGTATAAATACGTAGGATTAAAAAAATATAACAATATCCATATGTGACATAGACTCCTTCTAGATGAAAATGATAAAAATTTCCAGATGAAAATGATAACAATATACAACATTCAAAATGATAACAATATTTAGATGAAAATAATAACAATAGACTCTTTCCAGATGAAAATGATGACCAATATTCCAGCATAACGGGATGACAATGAAGACCAAAATGCACCCAGATGAAAATGATGATCAAAATGCAACTTAGATGAAAATGATGACAAATGAAAGCCAAATGAAGATGATACCAAAATGCAACTCATATGAAAATGATAACCAAAATGCTACATCATTTTCATTTGGGTTGCATTTTGGTCATCATTCTCATATGTGTTGCATTTTCGTTATCATCTTCATTGTGGTTGCATTTTGTTCTAGGTTGTATTTTGGTCATCATTCACACATGGGTCGTATTTTTGTTATCATCTTCATCTTGGTTGCATTTTGTTCATCATTTTCGTCTGGGTTACATTTTGGTTATCATTTTCACATGTGTTACATTTTTAAAATAAAATTTTCAAAAATACAAGAAAAATGGTTTTTATTTAAAGAAAATTATATATTAGTAGATTGATATAATTTTTTTGCTCAAATTCTCAAAATTGAATTAGTTATGGTAATTTAAAAGTTTAAGGTGTAATCTTTTTTTGTTAAAAAATGAATATGTAGAAATGAAAGTCTAGAGGCGCATGGGGTTAACCTTGAATTAGTATATTCTACTTGTAATGGGTCATAACGAATTAGAATGTGTCATATTGAGTGTGTGATGGATTATAATTGGTATCTATGGATCATTTTTACATGTAAATGGGTTTACATGTGCCATAGGACATGTAATTGGTCATTGAGTATGGTTAATGTTTAACTGTAATATATCATAGCAGTTCTATATTGGTCATTTTTGCTTGTAATAAATCATAGCTAGTCAGTATGGTTCATATTTAGTTGTGATGAATTATAATTGTTGGAGTCTGCCCACTGACACAAGTACATTGGTGTTACTGCTGATGAAGTGCGAGCCTATTAGGTCACACACCAAGGATTGATCCCGACAGCTTACTGATAAAGAGAGAAGGTCCAAAAATCAAATTGTTTGATTTTGGGGCTTCACGGCCGTGAGGGGTGCTCCACGGGTCGTGAAGCCCACTTCCCTCACGTTTGACTCAATGACTCTCATACGGCTCGTGGAGTCTTCACGGGCGTGAGAGGTCGTGAAGGGGTCGTAGAGGTTGACGCCCTCACGAGTCACTCGACGCGGCACAGGCCGTGAAGGACTATGGCCGGTCGTGGCGCATTTTTGTCTTCACGGGCTCTTCACGGCCGTAAGAGGCCGTGAAGGCATGTCTGCATGTAAATCTTATTTCTGATTGGGCCATCTTGTGGTCCAATGGGGATACACTTAACACTCCGGCCAAAAGGGGTCTTTTGTGGTCTGGTTGAGTGAGAACATGCAAGATAGAGATATTCTCTCTCTCTATCTCTCTCTTCAATTCTCTCTTGGCATCTTGATGGTACACACACACACACAAATACAATAAGTTAGGATCTTGAGTGTAAAGGTGAGTGGTTTATGGTGCAAGAGGAGATCTTTCAGGGCTGTTCCAGAAGATGGAATCAATGTGGATGTCCATTTGATGGATTGCTAGCACTTTGGGATCAAGAAATCTTGGTGTGGATCAAGCAATAGAGGGGATACACTTGGATCTCTTGGTTGTCCCGATTAGAGAATTGCTACAGCCGATTTTCAGAAAGGTAGTGAGGTATTATCTACCCTTTCTTGTTCTTTTAGTTGCAATTTTTGTTTTGTAGAAAGGTCGTCACTTTGGAACATGTATGGACCCGATTGTGTTCGGTTTTTGACTTTTGTTTTTGCTTCCGCTGTGCTTGTGCTCCATACCATGTTCCAACAGTGGTATCAGAGCCAAATCTACAAACAAATTGCACTTTTTTGGCTTGAAAACCGAAAATGGACATTCTGTCCAGAATGTCTTCACGGGTCGTGAAGGTTTTTTCTTCACGGTCATGAAGGCTCACGACCAGTTACGTGGGGTGTTAGTCGTGAAGGTTTTTTACTGTGTCAGAGTCGTGGAGCTCATAGGCTTCACCGGCCGTGAGAGGCCGTGAGAGGCCGTGAAGGCTCCTGGGCCATGAAGGATGTCGTGAACAGTGTTTTTGTCCCTTTTGAAAAAGAAAAATAATTTCGGTTTTAGCCTCCTCTCGATTCTGTTTTTCCAGAATCCGTCCAAAGTTGTTTGGACATGAAAAGCCCAATTAAAAATCCTAACTCGCATATTTATATGTATCGGGTGGTTTTGGCATGATAACGCGCACGTGCATATACTTGTGTTGTGTATGTATGAATATGGTTTTTCAAAGTGTTTGGGATTCCTAATGCATACGTACAAGATTTGTTCACTTGTGCCTTAAGTGTTATAGGTTGTTTAGGAACAAATCTAGTTGGGATATTTCTACACGGTTTTGTTATGGCACACCGTGTTTTTGTTTGTGGTTGTTGTTTGATCCGGTAAAGCCTTGCCCGTTAGACCTATGTGTTGGTTGTTTAGTTGTACTTGATTATTCATTCATTTGGTGGTTTGTACCACAATTAGTTTGTAATAATTAAATTTATTCGTTCTTGTATTTTGTTCTTTATTTTGGCTTGCATGCCGATTGCTTTTCTATGTATTTGTTAGATTAGCTTAGATTAGCATTTCGCGGCTTGCACACCGTTTCTTTCAAATATTTTGTATGTATTTGTAAAAGAAGACCGAGGACAACCATCGAGAGTCGTGGAGGAGACGTCTCGGCTATGGTGGATCCGGAGGTTCATTGGAGATGACGGATTCAGTGGGAGCACTTCCAGCTGGGCCAAGTGGTTGTGTCCTTAGTTTGGCCTTGCTTTCCTCGTTTGGCTCACGAGGAAGGTGCATAGGGTTTAGGGGCATGTTACCGGATGTTGCTTGTGTGTGGTTGTTGTTTTGTTTATTTTCTTGCGTGGTTGTTTAGTTCTTCGCTCGCTTGAAAATTTTTCAAAATAATAAAACCAAGAGTTTTGAATTGGTTTACAAACCTCGCGCACCACAAGACCACTTGAAAAACTAAAACCCGTTTTTCTCAAAAGTAAATCACTCGCCTCCCGTAAGATGACACCACCCGAATCTAGTGAAACTAGATCGGTCTTCGAGCTCTAGCCGAGGTCGGTTTTGCGTAACTGTGTGGAAGGTGCATGTGGCAACTCGCAAGGGTCGGTTGTCGAGCTTTAGCCGAGCCGGTCATGGGCTAGAGTACCACCGTGTATCTTGACAGTCGATTTACAATTCCAAGACTTGATACGCCTTGGTAGTTGTCGAGCTCTAGCCGAGCTATCAAAGCGGATTAATGAGGAATCGGTGAGGGAAGGGATCAAACATGCCAAATGGGTGCTACGAGTACCTAGGATCCCGCAAGTGTCTAAGAGTTGTAATCTCGGATTGCAATTGGTAAAGTGTTTACCGGCCTAAATAGCTCCATGAAGTGATCCGCAGCAAACCCGTCATGGATTGGGGTGAAATAAGGTTCTTAGCCCTTGTTAAGATAATTTGGTTTTCTTAATCAGCTGGGTGATTATTTTAACGAGGATTATATCGAAACTAACTAAAACGTGTACTATTTTATAGATGGCAAACATTAACGACACCACACCAAACATTAAACTTCGATTATTCCTAGAAAGGGAGAGACTCATAGGAGTGAACTTCGCTGACTGGTATCGTGTATTGAGGATTGTCCTCCGTCACGAGTCAAAGTTGCACGTCCTTGAGGAACCCTTTCCGGAACCACCTGCTACCAACACGAACTGGGCCACTCGATACGCTTTTGAGAAGCGTGTTAGAGATACACAAGATATTTCTTGTCTCATGTTATCGACTATGAGCTTTGAGTTGCGTCAGCAACTAGAGCAATTGAGTGCGTATGACATGATCAACCGGCTAAAGGACATGTTTCCACAGCAGGTTAGACAAGAACGGTTTGAGTGTATAAAGGCTTTGGTCGGTTGTAGGATGCAGGAATGTGAGGATGTAAATGTCCATTTCCTTATGATGAAGGGATATAAGGACCAACTAGAGAGACTTGGACTTCCAATAGGGAGGGAGATTGTGGTGGATATGATCCTCCAGTCCCTGCCCGCGTCTTATGAGAAGTTTGTCAAGAACTATCACAAAGACAATTTGGAAAAATCCTTAATCGAACTTTAAGACATGCTGAAGGTTGTTCAGTCTTACATGGTTGAGAAGGATCGTGCCTCGTCCACATCCGCAATGGCTACTAGGAAACAAGTAAGCAAGAAGGAGAAACTGATCTCAAAAGGAAAGCCTTGTATGACTGGGTCATCCGTAACTGTGGAGTCGGAGGACAATGAGATTGTGCCTTAAAATGATGTTCCACATGGGGTAGTTTGCTACTTTTGCGGAGAAATTGGAAATTGGCGCCGTCACGCCTGCCCTAAGTGCCTGGAAGAGCTAAGTATCCTAAAGCGGAAGAACGTTAGCTCATCGACTTCAGGTACATTCATGATCAAACTCCATTGATCTTCTACTTCTAAAGACCGGGTTTTGAACGCTAGTCAAAACGCTCACGTTTGTCATAAACTTGTTTGTTGCAAAGTGCAGGTGTTTATCAGGAGTAGGTAATGGGTGCATGGAGAGCTGCACCTTAGAGAGGGAAACATGGTGGTTGTCCCTAACTAAAAGGATTGGAAGAACAGTCTTTCCATTCTATCCAGCTATACTATTACTTCATCTTAGATCTTTGTCTTAAGCCCTGCGAGGCAAGAAGCATTGTATCTTTTATGCCTTTGATGACGATGAATATTACTTTGAATTATGTTATTGTGGGTTTTCGAGATTTATTTCAAAGTTTATTCATGTCTTGGCATTTACAATAAGCTTTTTCTTAAGGAAGTAATGGAATGATTATGAATGATTATGGAATTGTTATCCTTATGAAATAGTTGATTTAACCATATAAACAAGACTTGCATCACCAAGCTCCATGTAGTTAGGAACTTGGAATCTTTTGACCATGGGTCAATTGTTGATTGCAAATCCTGCTTATAAGGCTAAATAACTAAGCATATCCTTCACTTGTGAATGTGAAAGGAATAAAGGCTTGTTGGATATCGTTTGCACGTTTGTGTAAAGACCGTTCAGGCAAAAACATAAGGAGTAACTTTTATGATTTGTTACTTTTACCGATGATGGTAGAAGGGATGGGTAAGTCTAATTTATTAGACAAGTGTCTGAAACCCGTGAGGTGTTCAAGACTCACCCTTAATATTTTAAATAATAAAGAGGGCAAAAGGGAATAAAGATACTTAAATCTTGTGAGATGTTGAGCATCTACATTCTAAAAATTAAATCATCATAAGAATTGTGAGGTTGCCTCATAATTCACTTCTCCTAGGATACATGTGTTACATGGATCGTTGAGTGGAGGAATGGAACATATTGGTTATGGTTCCGTCTTGATGGCTTAAACTTAAGTAACCTAATTAAATAGGTGTACTTGAGTAGTGGCGGGCAATGTTCTTGTTTTATATCAACAAAGATGGTCGAATTAGCATCAAAGGAGATTTGACTAGAAAGAGTTCTTTGCTTGTCTATCTCACAGATCAGAGTTATCCATTCTACATTTAGTGGGAGATGGATGAACTTAGAGGATGCTAATGTATTTAATAGTTCTTCTGAGTTTCAGATATTCATTTCATATCCTTTTAAGAACCGGGTTTGGTTGCTCAAAAAGGGAAAGGAATAACTGAAGCATTCCAGTGGAAGAACGTGAGAATTAAATAAAAGACCTGATGTTGACACTAGCATTCGATCAGAAATGATTGAAACTCAACATGGCTATGTTGGAGTAATCTGGCATAAAGTTATTACTTCTTCATATGTCTGGTAAGAGTTGTCATAAGACCAGAAGAGTATAATTTTTTATATCTAAGGACGATGACTTATTGATGATACGTGATGTATGCCTCAACTACCGGAAGCTGTAGTGGACCCTTGTGTCTGCTAAGAAGAGGAGTGTAATAACATAAGATATATTCCATGCTGGATTTTCAAGTTTTGAACTTGGTTAATCCAACACCTAGGTTTTGACCTGATGGTGTAAATAGATCTTTTGGGAATGAGATCTGCATGGATAAGTTTGTAGATAACTTCAAATACTGACTGGTAGGAAATGGTTTCATGATGATTAACCATTGGGTAGAAATCATATGAGGACATTCTTCCAGTAGTTATGTTAAAGTTTAAGCGGATGCTTATGCCGTTTTATGGCAGTATGATGCAAAGACCGCATTCCGTTATAGGAATTTTATGAGGAAGTGCTCACAACACTGTCCGAGGGTCTTTTACATCCTGAGTATCCTTATGAAGTCTACAAATATGGATTCCTTTTGGGCTTAGAATAAATCTATGTTTTGGAATCTTTGCTTAGAAAATCAAGTGTTTGAGTTTTCAGTAAGCAATGATGAAACTTGGATAGATGCCAGAGCTAGTGGGATCACTGTTATAATCCTATTTGGTATGTCTAGAACATACTATGTTTTGGAGATAATGTCTTGATTTAGCTTGGATAGAAGCGTAAATTGAGAATTATGCGTCCATAATAAATATGGGATATTCAAAGAAGTTTGTGGAATACAAGAAATATGAGTATATGTTCTTGTGGTGATGTAATTAGAAGAAGCTTAAGGTGAGTTGTTTGGCTTCTACTTTAAAGGATAACCACCGATCTTGATTGGGGTTTGTAATATTTTAAATATGGTGTTGTTAATTTACGTGTTTCTTAAAGCATCGTTGACTCTATTGGGTTCTTTTGAGACAATGAGGGTACGATGGCTTATACACGTTAATTTTTTTGAACCAAGCATTGTTTGCCTTATTGGGTTCTTTTGAAACAATGAAGGAATAACTGCTTGGACCAATGATCAAAATCCCATCAACGCACACTTTGGAAGTGGTTGGTTGTAGCAGGGATATGATCACTGAGAACCAAGCATCGTTGACTCTATAGAGATCTTTATGAAAACTATGAGAGTACGATGTCTTATGCACATAAAATAATAAAACCTAGCGTTGTTTACCTTATTGGTTTCTTTTGTAACAATGAAGGTATAACGGCTTTGATAAATGATCGTAATCCCATCAACGCACACCTGATGAGTGGTTGGTTGTAGTAGGGATATGGTCAATGTTAGAGTACACACGGATGACATCATGGATGGTCCGTTTACTGAGCTATAGTGGCAGTCTAGTGATGAATGTCATACCAAGGTCTGCATGAACTTGTCTTGAGTATGTTTTAGTCAAGGTTTTGATATGCTTTACTCTTGGGAACGTTAAGCAATATTGTGCTTCCGCTTGTATAGATTATCAAAGGGGTTTGATAATGCGCATGTAGCGGGTACTCTCAGTAAGCCTTATTGTGTTCCAACTTTGCATGTTTTACCTCTTCCCTGAATGTGTATACATTCTAAATGTCCATAGTCGGTCATTCTTCACAGGAAGGAAGTTTGAACAAAGACTGAGGGAAGTGGTTGGTCATGTGTCCAATGAGGATTGGGGCACGGGGACGCAACACTTCGCCTGCACTTGAAAGGGGTTTCAAGTGACTGGACGACCCACACCTGACTCTACTTTGTGGTACTAGTCATGAGTGGATCAGGATGATAATATCAATTCATCCTCATACTGGTGATACATGTGTCTGCATCACTTTGGTTTGCTTTGCTCTAGTTGCTTTCAAACGCAGTCCGTAACTGGCTGTTATAAAGGGAGTAGCTGGGCAAAGTATGATCACTGTGGTGGGCAATGTAGTCAAAGGAATTTGTTCCTCTGTTTAGAGAGATATCCCTGGGCCCTCGATGATTGGGCGCTGACACCAAAATGCATGGCCTTGCTCGAGTGTGCAATGATTTGAGTAATCGATTGCAACTTGTTTATTTTGGTCACCACCAATCTCGATCGAGAAACATAATCGTGAAGGACTGAGAATGACTTAGTATCATGTCTCATTTTCACATGGATATCGCGAACAAAAGGATGGTTGATCACTTATCTATAGGGCCATTTCAAACCTTTGGGTTGTGAATTGGTACTTATCTACGGGATGACATACCTCGTACTGACTTGGGGGCAGGGATGCCTTGCTAGAGGCAGCTCCCTCTCTGTAATACCTCTAGGTACGTTGTGTTATGTGCAAGTGGGAGTCTGTTGGAGTCTGCCCACTGACACAAGTACATTTGTTTTACTGCTGATGAAGTGCGAGCCTATTGGGTCACACACCAAGGGTTGATCCCGACAGCTTACTGATAAAGAGAGAAGTTCCAAAAATCAAATTGTTTGATTTTGGGGCTTCACGGCCGTGAGGGGTGCTCCAGGGGTCGTGAAGCCCACTGCCCTCACATTTGACTCAATGACTCTCATACGGCTCGTGGAGTCTTCACGGGCTTGAGAGGTCGTGAAGGGGTCGTAGAGGTTGACGCCCTCACGAGTCACTCGACGCAGCACAGGCCATGAAGGACTATGGCCGGTCGTGGCGCATTTTTGTCTTCACGGGCTCTTCACGGCCGTAAGAGGCCGTGAAGGCATGTCTGCATGTAAATCTTATTTCTGATTGGGCCATCTTGTGGTCCAATGGGGATACACTTAACACTCCGGCCAAAAGGGGTCTTTTGTGGTCTGGTTGAGTGAGAACATGCAAGATAGACATATTCTCTCTCTCTTCAATTCTCTCTTGGTATCTTGATGGTACACACACACAAATACAGTAAGTTAGGATCTTGAGTGTAAGCAATAGAGGGGATACACTTGGATCTCTTGGTTGTCCCGATTAGAGAATTGCTACAGCCGATTTTTAGAAAGGTAGTGAGGTATTATCTACCCTTTCTTGTTCTTTTAGTTGCAATTTTTGTTTTGTAGAAAGATCATCACTTTGGAACATGTATGGACCCGATTGTGTTCGGTTTTTGACTTTTGTTTTTGCTTCCGCAGTGCTTGTGTTCCATACCGTGTTCCAACACAATGGGTATATAAATGGGTCATATTTACTTGTAAATGAGTTTATATGTAGTATAATGGGTTATAACATGTTGGTATGGGTTATGTATACTTGTAATAAATCATAACGGGTATATATTGGTCACTTCTACTTGTAATAGATTATAATTGGTTGTATGGGTAATGTTTAGTGATGATGGATTATATTGGGTATGAATGTGTCATTTTTACTTGTATATAGTTTATATGTGACATATGTAGTGTAATGGTTATAACGGGTTGATATGGGTCATATGGAGTTTGTGATGGATTATAATGGGTATGTATGATTCATCTTTACTTGTTAATGGGTTTATATGTGTCATATGCCATGTAATTGGTCATAACGTTCGATATGGGTTATGATTAATAGCAATGGATCACAACGGGTTTATATATTAATTTATTTTAGTTTGATGTTTTACCTTATAAGTTTAGTAATTAGTGTATATATTTATTTTTCCAGCGACATCCCTTCAAGCAATTCTTAGTAACCCTGTCTGTAAATTCATAAATTGTATAGAAATAGGAGTTTCTATGTAATATACTCATGGAGTATATATAGGGATATGACATATGTAATGTGTAAGGGTTTTGAGCATAATGGAATAAACAACTATGTGATTTCATGGTGTTTTTACACATTCTCTCTAGTTCTTATTATAAAACCTTCATCTATCCTACATATTACTTGAATCACTTGTTATATGGGACTAACAAGTGGTATCAGAGGCAAAGGAGTGAAGATTTGATTCTGAATTCAGCAACAAAAGTTGAATTTTTGAAGATTTTTGAAGAAAAAGTGCATTTTCGGGTTTGAAATCAAAGTCAAGATTCAATGGAATTTTTGAGTGTTATTTGTTTGGATTAGGATCGCATTAATGATAGTAACACTCGTTGATAAAAAAGGAGTCATTTCATTTACAAATCAGTGGCCAAATTTGAGGATTTTTGAGTTTTTGGGTTTGTGAAGTTCTTGAAGAAAATCGATCGAATCTGCTCATTTGATCGTTTTTTATGATTATTGTTGATTGATAAGTGTAAATCGGGTGTAGGCAAAGTGATATGGGCAAGAAGTTATCAGATTTGAGCAAAATTCGAAGTTTTTGAATCTGAGCGGGTAAGATCTTGAAGCTGCCGGAATTCCAGGTTTGAAGGTGTCAGATTTGCCCTTTGAATCTGTCGGAATTGTTTAATTCCGAGAATAATTTGGTCGGAATTGTCGAATTCCGAGAAGAAATATGTCGGAATTGCTGAATTCCGAGTAGAATTGGTTGGAATTGCTATAATCCGAGAAAATTGTATCGGATTTCAAACTTTCTCGGAATTCAACTTTCTCGGAATTGGTTGTTGACCGGAATTGGTGATTTTAGTCGGAATTCATATTTTCTCGGATTTCATTATCGGATTTCATATTTTCTCGGAATTCGTATTTTGTCGGAATTCTCTATTTTCTCGGAATTCTCTCAGTGCTCGGAATTGTCAATTTTATCGGAATTCAAGATCTCCTGGATTTACACTCATTTTTCAAATTTTTAAGATTTCTGATCATTTTTGCCCCTTGGACAACGCTATCAGGGGCGCTGCCCCCGAACCCTCGTCATCGTTGTTGTGACTGAATTATCTTGTCACCTTGATTCCTAAGTCATGTGTTTGGATTTTTTGGCTGAGTCAGGAGTTCTCAAAGTTTCAGTTATCATTCTGATGTTTCTAGATTCGGGTCATATTCTGTTTTCCAGTGAACCATGTGTTTAATTGTCTAGTACCCTTATGTCTAGTCATCCGGTGCTTTCCAAACTGATTTTTGGTTCTTCTTTCTTAGTGTCACCAATTTTTGGTCTCAAAACCAGATTTTGGCCATCCATTCCTTGTTTCTTTTGGATCTTGGTTATCTTTTATCAGTCATTTTTTAAGCCCCATATCACATTGTTGGTGAAATTATTTGAAGAATTGACCAACATCATATTACTTCAGGTTTTTGAGAGGATTTTGAATTACATTCGCGCTTGCTCACGTGCATATCAATCCGACTCACTGATTATTATATCAAAGTCAATCGTTTGGTGCTCTTGAATAAAGATGAATCCGACTCACTGATTATTATATCAAAGTCACCTACCCTCTTATGTGTTCCCAAGTTCATTTGCACCCATATGTATTTCAAAATATTTGTTTCTTGCGGTGATTTGGTCAAGGTTGATTACACGGCATTGGGAGACTTACTTGACAACATTATTCTCTAATATCATACTACATCCAACAAAGATTTATTAATCTTCAAGAATTCAGATCAAATCTTTATCACTCCTCAACGATCAAGAGTGGTTCAAGTATCTATTCAAGTCAGGGAATGTTTGAAGATTATTTTGACTTGAAGTGTAGGATCCTCCCCACCCCTCTTCCATGTTTTTGCAACTGAATCTCATGGTGATGTATTTTATGCATGATGCTCATAAAGTATTATAATCATCATGAGGGGGAGAATAAAAAGTGAAGAAATTTTACATTGTTGATTCAGTTGTTGAGGGTGTCTACTCAAGGGGGAGAGAGAAAAAGAAAAATCAGTCTATATCATGTCTAGGGGGAGTCAAGATTATCAGACTTATGAAGACATGGAAACAATCTGAGCTACATTGTAGGGGGAGACAAAAAGAAGATTCTTCCCAACACATCAAAAGTGTTTATGATTCAGCTGTCAAAGGCTCAAGATAAAACAATGTTTCAGACTGATGTATATGGTGGGACGCTACATCCAAAACTGCTTATATAATCTAAGGAAGACTTAGGTTACTGGCGTGTACACTCCTATTTCAATACAAAGTGGGAGAATGTAAATTCATAAATTGTATAGAAATAGGAGTTTCTATGTAATATACTCATGGAGTATATATAGGGATATGACATATGTAATGTGTAAGGGTTTTGAGCATAATGGAATAAAGAACCATGTGTTTTCATGGTGTTTTTACACATTCTCTCTAGTTCTTATTATAAAACCTTCATTTATCCTACATATTACTTGAATAACTTGTTATATGGGACTAACACTGTCTTTAGAGAACAACTTCTTGAGATGAATCGATAGTTAACGACCCAAATGATAGTGCGGAGAAAGATGATGACGAGTAATTCATTTGTTTATTAGTTGTGTTAGTAGGCTTGTTTATACGTGTTAACAACAATTTAATTAAAATGCTTGTATTCGAATTTATATGAAGTAGATTGGGATTTATACGAGATGTGGATTTATATTTTTGGGCTTTATTATAGCATTATAATTTTATAGGAACACGTTATCTGCAAAAAAATCTTTATATATTTGAAAGATTTACAAGATTCCACAAAAAAAATCACGCAAAACGATCAAGAAGCGACCAAAAAATTCAAAAAAGGGCTCAAAGCAAGGAGCAAGAAGCAAGGAGCAGTGAGAAGGATTGGATGCTGGAGCCAGTGGGAGTTTCAGAATGCCATGGCATGTGTGTTGTGTTTTTCCACTTAGGTTTTGACCGTCGGGTTTTTCGTGTGGCTGACGAAACAGACATTAGTAAAGGGCAAGGCTAGGTCATAGTTGTTTTACGGTTGTTTTATTTCTTTACATATTCTATATTCGTGGTTGTGATTCTCACGATGAAATAAAACAAGGGTTTTAATAATAGTTAATTATTAAACAGTTGTTTTTTAAAAGAAAACTGGCATTAAAGTTTTTCTCATCAAAAACTTGAAATCCTTTTTAGAAAAATCTTAGATCAGTGTGCTACCCACCTAATGGTACACCTTTCCTGTTAAACGGTACTCGGGTGTCGGAAGTGACCAAACCTTGGGCATTCGGGTTCAAACCATTGCGGGGAAGGGTGTGAAAGACTCTGCGATAATCGGGAGTCCCGGAAAGAGTTCACACTGTCTTAGGTGGTGCGATCTATTTTGGTGATAATCTGGAGTCCCGGCCCAAAATGCAATAAAGGGACTAAACATGCACGGTTCCTGTAACCGATGTCCCGCGGATCTAGGAGTCGTGTCCAGGTAGGATATGATTGGTATAGTTTTTACCTACTAGAAATAGCATTGTCCCGGTGGGAAGTGCCCAAACCTTGCATCGGGAAATGTGAAATATGGATCCTAGTCTAGTAATTTATTGTTTAAAAGGTAATAATTATTAGAAGAAGTAATTAATACTGAATCCGTTTTATCTTTTTCTTTTTCTATAGATGTCTTTTATATCTGTTATTCCGTTTTATTCACCAAGAGAATCTCTAAGTCTCATCACCGGCAAGTGGAAGCTTTCAGGTCCAAACTTTGCTGTTTGGAAGATGCATCTGAAAAATGTTTTGGATGCACAGGGAAAGCTTCACATTATTGAGACATTACATCCAGAGCGACCAGGAATAGATACCCAGGATAGTGAGTATGACACTTACTATCAGTATCTGGATGACGAGTCTGACGTTATGTCGATTCTCATTCTCACATCATCATCCGAGTTTACGGATGATCTCCGTGAGAAGTCATCTTATGAGGTTGTTCAAGGACTGGAGCGGAAGTTCAAGTATAGTGAACGGATATGTCGCATGCTGTTGATGAAGGAAATTCTTTCAGCTAAAATGAAAGAAAGCCAGCCAATTAGCGATCATCTCATTAATATGAGAAGGCTCTTAGATTGCTATGAGAGCTTTGGGTCAAAATCAAAACCACATGAGCTAGTTATGCTCTTGTTCGGTTCCTTGTCGGACTATTACCAGAAAAGAGTAATGTATGTCCTCGGTGATTTTGAGATGCCTGTCGCAGGGTTGCACGAAATCCTTATGTGCATCGGTGATGAGTTAAATCCAAAGCAGCTAGAGTCAACAGTTGTGGACCCTATGCAGGAGGATGACTGGCTGGAAGAACTTGGAGAGATTTGTTGCCCAGACTATGGCAGCAAGGATTCATGCGAGCACTCACTCGACATAGATCAGCTGGACATTGGTTTGCCCAATGACACATATATCTTTATGATAGATTGTCTTATTACTTCTTATGAATCATGGGTATTGGATACCTGATGTGGTCATCACATATGCAATCATTTGCAGGGATTCAAGAGAAGTAAGAAGCTGAGACAAGGAGATATGGACCTGCGGGTAGGCGAAGGCTCCATGATTGGTGCTGAAGCTGTAGGAACATATTGTCTTAGTTTGTCCTCGGGCATGGTCTTTGAACTAGAACCTTGTTATTATGTTCCTAGACTCATTAAAAATGTTATTTCTTTTGATTTGCTTATAGACTGTGGATTTGCTTATGTTTTGAATGAAAAAGTTATTTCATGTTTTAAAAATGATATTTTCTTCTTTAAAGCTACTCCAGAAAATGGTCTATATACGCTAAATCTAGATAACAATGACATCTATCATATAAGTAAGAGATCCAAGAGTAACTTGAATCAAACTTACCTCTGGCATTGTCGTTTAGGACATATAAACGAGAAACGCATAGAGAAACTCCGAGATGACGGAATTCTAGAACCATTTGACTTAGAGTAATATGATATTTGCGAATCTTGTTTGTCTGGTAAAATGACAAAGCAGCCTTTCAACAGTGAGAATGAAAGGGCCAGCGAGTTATTAGGGATTATACACACAGATGTGTGTGGACCCTTTACTCCAAAAGCTAGAGGAAGATACCGGTATTTCATAACATTTACTGACGACTTCAGTAGGTTCGGTTATGTCTACCTCATGAGACTCAAATATGAAAGTTTTGACAAGTTCAAACAGTTTCAGAATGAGGTACAAAATCAGCTGGACAAGAAGATAAAGTCGCTTCGGTCGGATCGAGGTGGCGAGTATCTGAGTCAGAAATTCGACGATCATTTGAAGGAATGTGGGATTGTTTCACAACTCACACCTCCGTATACACCTCAGATGAATGGTGTATCAAAAAGGAGGAATCGTACACTGCTTGACATGGTACGATCAATGATGAGTCAAAGTTCACTACCATTGTCGTTGTCGTTCTGGGGACGTGCACTCGAGAAAGCGGCGTTCATGCTGAATCGGGTTCCAACCAAATCGGTTGAAAAGACACCGTTCGAGGTATGGACGGGGAAAAAGCCCAAAATGTCTTTTCTCAAGGTTTGGGGATGTGAGGTGTATGTTAAGCGAACATTCAAGGATAAACTCAATCCTAAATCAGATAAGTGTATCTTCGTGGGTTATCCCAAGAAAACCATGTGATACTATTTCTACAACCCTGATGAGAACAAAGTTTTTGTTACTCGTAAAGGGGTGTTCTTGGAGGAGCAATTTCTTAACTCAGAAACTCCAAGAAAAGAAATAGAGCTTCAAGAAATTAAAGAGGAGGTGATTACACCACCACCGATAATTGAACCTGTGGTTCAACAGAGAATTGTTGAATCCCAACCCGAGTCTGTGGTTGAGGAAGAGGTGCAAACACAAGACCTTCGCAGGTCTAGTAGGCCTCGTAATGAGCCAGATAGGTATCTAGGATTCCTAGTTTCTCAAGACGAAGGGGATCTTTTAGAACCCACTACCTACCAAGATGCTGCCTCAGGTTTAGAATCTGAGAAATGGCTAGAAGCCATGAAGGCAGAGATGCAATCCATGTATGACAACCAAGTCTGGGAGTTAGTAGATTTGCCTCAACACAGTAAAGCTGTTGGGTGCAAATGGGTCTTCAAGAAGAAGACATACATGGATGGAAAGGTGCATACCTTTAAAGCAAGGCTAGTGGCAAAAGGCTTCACGCAAACTCATGGCGTTGACTATGATGAAACTTTTTCCCCAGTAGCAATGCTTAAGACTATTACGATCCTTATGGCCATATCAGCATATTTTGATTATGAGATATGGCAGATGGATGTCAAAACCGCTTTTCTTAACGGGAAACTGACAGAGGATGTATATATGATACAGCCGGATGGTTTTGCAGATCCAAAGAATCCTAATAAAGTATGCAAGTTGCTTAAATCCATTTATGGACTAAAGCAAGCATCTAGAAGCTGGAACTTACACTTTGATGAGCGTATCAAAGAGTTTGGTTTTACCAAAAGTGAGTTAAAGTCGTGTGTTTACACTAAATTCAGTGGGAGCGTGGTAACCTTCCTAGTCTTGTATGTAGATGACATACTATTAATAGGAAACAATATACCTGTATTACAAGGAGTAAAATCCTGGTTAGGTAAATGTTTCCAGATGAAAGACTTGGGAGAAGCTGCTTATATACTAGGTATAAGGATCTATAGGAATAGATCTAAGCGGCTTATCGGACTTAGTCAAAGTACGTATATTGACAAAGTCTTGAAAAGATTCAAGATGGATGAATCCAAGAAAAGATTTATTCCTATGCAATCTAGCGCGATTTTGAGCAAGGCTCAGTGTCCTGTGTCTAGTCAAGATCAGGACAAGATGAAATTGATACCATATGCCTCGGCAGTTGGTTCAATCATGTATGCCATGCTGTGTACTAGACCCGATGTTGCCTATTCTAGCAGTGTCACGAGTAGATATCAGCAAAATCCTGGTGAAGCTCATTGGGTAGCCGTCAAGAATATTCTCAAGTACCTGAGAAAGACGAAAGACATTCCTAGTTTATGGAGGTTCGATGGATGAGCTCAGTGTAACTGGTTACACTGATGCTAGTTTCCAGACCGACAGGGACGACTTCAGGTCGCAGTCAGGATTTGTCTTTACCCTAAATGGAGGAGCCAAATCTTGGAAGAGTCAGAAGCAAGATACAATAGCATATTATACTACATAGGCAGAGTATATTGCGGCAAATGATGCGGAAAAGGAAGTTGTCTGGCTGAAGAATTTTATCTCGGATCTTAGAGTTGTTGCCAGTATCTCTAGACCGATCGATATATTTTGTGACAACTCAGGGGCTGTGGCGCAAGCTAAAAAGCCTAGAGATCATCAGCGGACTAGGCACGTACTCAGGAAATATCATCTCATCCGAGAGATCATTGGAAGAGACGATATTAGGTTGCAAAAGATACCGATGGACGACAACGTTGCTGACCCGTTGACGAAGCCGCTAGCTAGGGCTAAGCATGAGAGGCATGCAAGTTCTATAGGAATGCATTACTTAGAACATAGCAGCTAGTTCGTGTTTTTTATTATTACTATAGATGTAACTTGAAACTCTTTATTATGTAATTACATTTCATGGGATTGAAATAGGAGGTTTTTGCATAATTGTTTCTAGTTATCTATTTTTAGCATGTTTAACCTATCCATGACAAGTCAAGTGATGAATTGTCTAAATACCCGTAGCTACTTAATGTAGTGGGAGCTACATTAGGGAGGTAACGCTATTATGGATATTTGATGATTAATTCGAGAATGAATAAAAGCACGAGATTGTGACCAAATATTCATAGATATTTATCAGGGGATAGATATTGGGGTGATCCGCATCGAGTTTACTTCATGGAACATTAACATAAGTAAACTTGATAGGTTGTCCTTAGACCTGAGATATTTGGTTTGGGGCATGGTAACTTCTGTACTTTAGCGCGTTCTAACGTCACGCCGTAACAGGGTGATCATAAGGGGCATGTCTAGGTGCAGCGGAAGCCATGTGCTCGAATTGCAAATAGTCAAGATGGAATTTGCACCTCATTTTTAGAAGAGATATTTTCTGAGCTCCTCGACGATTAAGACTACTGAAAATGCGTGGCCGCGCTCGGTTAGAATGATAGTTTTTCATTCGGCAAACTGTAACTGCAGAGTGTCGAAATTAGAGTCGAGAAAATCTGAGTATTTAATAAGATCCCTGTTCCATGTCAAATACTCACATTACGGAATATCGCGATGCAAAAGAAAAAGCCTAGATAATCTAAGGCGTGGATTATGTCTCTAGATATAAGAGATCTCATAGTCTGGTTAACCTAAGCGTCTTGCTAGGGACCTCCTTAGGCCAACGATATATAGAGAGTGTTACTTATCTTGCACAAGTGGGAGTATGTTAGATTATGTGCAGAGATAGATAGCATGTATCATCGTGTCCAATACTATGTGACACTAAAGGATTACACTGCTACACACCCAATTAGAACCTTTTGGATTTTACCTGTTTGTGTATTACAATAATTAATAGTTTAATTAATTATTGAGAAAGAGAAAAATAATAATAGTTATTTATTATTTAAAGAAGAGAAGTTAATATTTAGTTTAAATATTAACGGGACCAGTTAATTAATAGTTATTAATTAATTAGAAAGGTTAAGGGGTATTTTCTGTAATTGATTAATAGCTTAATTAAAGCTGGGCTTTAATTAAACGGGCTTGGGCCTAATAAAGGTTTATTATATATAAACCTTATTTAGCCTTAATCAATTCATAAGTTAATCACAATAGAAAAGAGGATAACCCTAAAAGCTCTCCCCTCTCTCTCTCTTCTCTTCTCGGCGGCGGCGCAAAGCAAAACCGAACCACCAAGGGTGGTGGTCGGCAGCGACGATACACACACACACACACGGGTCACGGTTTTGATCCGAGGTTTAATCCTTAGGCGGTCTAGCAGCCAGTTCAAGGTGGTGCAGTAGCAGTGGATAACCTGCAGCTGTCTAGAGGTGGAAAGAAAAGTTTTTGGTTTTGCTCAAGTTATAACTTTTAATCCTCTTCTTCTTCTATGTTTCTGTACGAGTTAGATGAGATCACTGGAGGGGGTTTTATTCCGCTATGCATGTTCTGATATGTTTTTATACCCTACAAAACCCTTCACTAGATCGATTTGGCAACATCTGTTCATGTGTTCTTCATGGTATTCTAATCGATTTAACAAACCCAACTTCATCCCTTTTTGTTTGTTCGATTTCAGATTTTGTTTGTGGTTTAGGATGAAGATGAATGGATTGAAGGTCTGGATTTATGTCATTGATTTGAATAAAGTTCCAGATCTAGGTTCATCGATGTTGTGTGTTTGTTCGATTAGGGTCACAAATTTGGATTTATGAGTGTTCTTAATTATTGTACATGTTATTCATATGTTCATATTTAAGAATTTATCTTCCCCGATAATAAATGACATGACATCTGAGATGGGTTATAGAGAGAAAAATAATTTAAAATGATTAAAAAAATTGACAACCTGGACAAGAGGTAAGTTGATAGGTGAAATGGTAGATTTTAAAAGTATGATACATTAAATTGTAATTTTAAAAGTTAGGTATACACAATAGTAAATTGTGACAATTACAATACATTTTTCAGAAACTAGATCCCCTAACAAAAAAGGCCAAATGTCTATGTTTCTAGAATAAAAAACCAATGTGTTCTATCCTAACGGTATTGATGTTTGGCGTTTTTTATGGTTTAAGGTGATAATTCAAGTTTCGTAATAATTAAAAATAGGATAGATTCAGAAGCAATTAGAAAAAACCTGAGCCAAAAGTTTTTATTAAAAGCTCAATAATAAGCATTAGGTTTTCGGTTGTTCTATCGTTCTTCTCTTTTAATGTAGATATATTATATTTATAATTGTTTGACTCTCAATTTCCGTTGTTTCTAGAAATAGAGTCCAGGCCAATAAGAGTATCTAAGAAAAAAGAGATAAGAAGTAAAAGAAACAAACTAGCATCCTTTGTTCTTTTATATCTAAACTAATTGTACTTACCATAGGATAGAAATTAGCATTTTGGTCTTTGAATCTATTTTATTATATACTACCATTATTTCCACAGAGGTGGTGCATTTGTTTTCTAAATTACAATAGGTCAATAAAATTCCACATAAATGGTAAAATTCAAAAAAAGTTTTGATAGTATTACTCTATTCTAATTTAATTATATTAACCATTTAAAAAATCATGTAATTTTATAAATTTAGGTTATATGTTATTAAAATTTAATATTCCTAGTTATACGTAATTTATAATAGTTAAGTTAAAATATTTATTATAAGATAGAATATTTAATATGAAAAGGTTAAGTATCATTTTTTTAATTATTAAGTTAATTTATATTGATTTGAATATAAATAATCTTTATTTTGGAAGGTTTAATTGTTAAAACGCGCTTAATATCCCGTGCATAAACACGGGGGATTGTTAAAAAAAAGTTCTAAATCTTTATGATTTTAAAGGTTATTGACATATATAGTAAAAAAAGCTGTAAAATATACATATTGATATAAAATCTCTTAAAAGATGGGCAAATCAATTAGAAATTAGAAATTCATACATTATCATCAAATCTTTTGTAGAACTTTTTTATAAACAACGTTCGTAGTTCTATTTGTAGAGTTGTCTTTTTCATCGCAAATTTAGAACTTCTAAACCATTCGTAGTATTTACTCGAGAAACCGCAATATATTAATTTTTAGTGAATGACACAAAGAGAACTTTAAGAAGGAGTTCAGCATAACCATCACCCCTCTAGAGCAACTCGAATATATTTAAAAAACCACAGGTTTTATTATAAAATTGGTTCCCAAAATACAGAGTAGTATGAATCGTATAATCAACTTTGAATTTTTTTAATTAAATCCAATTGTTATACGTGTTTACATAACCACAAAAACATGTAGATGTATCTATTAAATAATTTCATAGATTTTTTTAAAGATATTTAAATTTTAACAAACAAAATCACCCAAAAATGATCAATCAACATATCTAAAACAATATTAAGTATCAAAAACTATAAAAAACCGAAAAACATATACATAACATATAAATATATACATGTAACGTTTTGATATTAATTATCAAAGTCAGTAGTTTGGTTCGAACATTGAACAACAGACAAAAAACGCATACTTGTTCAATATAGATCTTATTTAATGGCTCGTCCAACTTGCGGTCGTGCATACCCAAGAAACAAAATTGATTAAAATGCCGTTAATCAACGAGTCTAATACTTGAACTATGAGGAGATGTCTGAAAAAGAAGAAACGAAATAAAGCCTGCAACTATAAAAGAATATTAGGGTTTGACATGCAAGAAAGGTCCATATGATAAAATCAAATTAAAAGCATATCTTTATTTAAAATACGGGTCACCCAATTAATGGTAGAATTTGTGTCCAATTTTTTGTTTGGGATATTTTGACGTAAGCAAACAATAAAAAATCCAATTTTGATTAATTAAAAGATTTGATTGTCACTTCAATTAAGGAAGAAAATGTCAAAATCGCTAAGCATATAATAAAAATTAAACATGTTTTTTAAATGAAAATTCAGATTTTAATTAATTAAAATATTTTGATTAGTAAAATTACATTTAACTAAGGAAGAAAATGTAAAATCCCTAAGCATATTATAGTCTCCACCACTATTTAAAAAAGATAAATTTTGATTAATTAAATGGTTTTGATTGGTGAAACCACCATTAATTAAGGAAGATTCCTTATATATATATATATATACACACGCATTGCACCCGCGCAGTGCGGCGATGATTATAATAGTTTGTGCTCGATAACATGTGGTATGTGAAATGCGATATTAGTCAACCTATCCATGTATTTTCTACCTTTTTTGATTTCTTTACTTTTTTTTTACAATCAACCATTTCATTAGTTGTTCAAATATTTTTTAAAAACAACTAAAAAATATTATTATTGAATAATTAGAGAAAAAGATATTATAGCCTTAAAATTGTATTGATGTAAGTAATTTAGTCATAATGAGATAAATTAAATAATTTTTGTGAGGTTTAATGATTTATTAAAGTAATAATTGCTTTAAATTAGTTGAGATAATCAAGAGAATGATTGGTTAAACTATTGCTTTAAGTGTTAGTATTTTAAGCAAAAAAATTTGTACTACTTAAAATTAAGTAGTCTTAAAATTTTTAAGAGAGAGAAAGTTAAATGCTTTATAATGTAGTATATATATATATACACACGCATTGCACCTGCGCAGTGCGGCGGCGATGACAATAGTTTGTACTCGATAACATTTTTGATTTAAATAGTAGAGCATGATATGTGAAATGCGATGTTAGTCAACCTATCCATGGTATGTCATTTGCCTTAAATGACATTTTTATGCGATGTTAGTCAACCTATCATTGTTTTTCGTTATCTTAGGATACTGATTAGTGTGCAAAGGGAAAATGAAAGAGAGAGGGATGAAACAGGAGATGGGGGTGCAGATGATCAACACATTTCTCGAGCCTATCTTATCAAATCATTTTGATATGTCAAAATACAACAATTCGTGATTGTTCATTCCTTGATTGATCAAATTGTTCTTGACAATCACATTCAATAAAATCCTTACTGAAAATCATTCTAGTTGAAGATTACAATGAATCCCCATACCACTAATCACAAGTGTCCAAATGTATCTAACACACGATACATAAATATTATTTTAGAAAGAGAGAAAGAGGGAGAAGTCGAAAAAGATTTAGAGAGTTGAGGGTGAGAGTGTTGGGAAAATGATCTCATCAGTTAAGATTTGATGAGACAAAGTTAAGTTTGTAAGATTTGTTCTACATATAACTTAAACAGAATTATGAAGCTTAGTCAGACTGAACACTTATAGTGATTCAGACTGAGTATAGGCTGAGTATAAGCTAAGCACATGTTCGATCAGCTTAGACTATATCTTAGTAAGATTATCAATATGTTTGATAAGCTGTATGCGTAAACTAAGATATATATATATATATATATATATATATATATATATATATATATATATATATATATATATATTGAGTTTCAGCTTGATGAGTTTCAAGCTGAGCGACTCAGCGTGAAGACTGAGTCAGCTCAATAGAGTTGCTAAATATGTTTTAGTTAATTCTTTGGACTTCTGAGGATGAGTTAATAATTATACATGTTTGTTTTCGAGTGTGTTCTCGAAGAACTCAGCTTGATGAGTTTCATGCTGAGTAACTCAGCCTAACTAAAGAAGTCAGTTTAAAAGAATTTAAATGTGTTTTAAATTCTGTTTTATCTCTCTATATCTACGGGAAGGATAAGAAGATTCTAGAATCAAAATTGAAGATTGAAGACTCAAGATAATAAGATTCAAGATTCAAGATTCGGAGTTATCCGATAGTTATTAGCAAATTAGGATTAGTCTAGTATGTTAGGAACCGTAGCAACAGGATTATAAATACTTATCTCCTGATAAATTTAGAGGTACGATTCTGAAACAAGTTGCAGAGCCAAACCTCACCTCACCGTATGTGTTACGATTCTTGAATCACTGTTTGTCAGTTCAACGTGATCAAGATATTCACAGATTGCCAAGCTATTCGTGTGTTCGAATAATCACATTGGTTGTGATATTGGTAAGTTATCAATCTGTGTAAATCCTGTTTAGAGAGTCGTCAGTATCTATAATCATAAGTTGATTATAGATAGCTAAGTTTGAGAGATTGAGAGATTCATATTAGGTGGTTATATATCAAGAGTTGCTTACTTGATAGTTAGTGTAATCATCTTCTTATTCAAAGCATTGTAATCATCTTCTTAATAAAAGCATTCGATTGATTGTGGTTTGATTTACTTTGTGTAACACTTTTATTTGATTTGTTCAATTTCCGCAAAAAGTGTATTCAACCCCCCCCCCCCCTTCTACACATTTGTTGCTTGTTGTTATTCTCACCAAGGGACCAACAACTGGTATCAGAGCAGGCTGAACAATTTCATAAGTTGAAAGTTCAAGATTCTGAGAAAGTATGCAATGTCTACAAGCAACAATACCTCAAACTTTCCACAGATATCTGCCAAAGGCTGTCCCATATTTGATGGATCTGACTATCCTACTGTCAGTGATGCGTCTCCTGGAAGAACTGAAAAGGAAACAAGAAAGCCTACTGCATCCTGGACTGATGAAGATTGGAAACTCTTTAATCTGGATGACAAGGCTAAAAGTGTTCTAGCAAATGCCCTGACTAATGAGATCTTGCGTACTGTGACTGTGTGTCAATCTGCAAAAGATATATGGGATACGCTGAGTGTTACATATGAGGGCACAGATCTGGTCAAGCAACAGAAGAAGAATCACTTGAATAGATCTTAAGAAAACTTCTTCTCAAAGAAGAATGAAACCTTGTCTGATTTGTTCACAAGGTTTCACTGCTTGATAAATGACCTACTAAGTGTGGGTGTAAAGAAAGATGAAGCTGAACTCGTGTTGAAGTTTCTGGATGTGTTACCAGAAAGGTTCAATGAAGTAACCACATCACTGAGGGCTGGAGGAACACTGCATGCGTACAACCTACAGTCCATTTATGGGTTCTTGCTAAATCATGAACAGATCACTGAACACAAGAGAACTTCTCAATAACAACTAAAGGAGTCTCTGGTTAAATCTGAAGTTGCATTAGTTGCACAGAAAAAGAAGAAAAAGTCCAAGGCACTGGTTGTTGAATCTGAGACTGAGTCAGAATCTCAAGTTGACCACTCAGACTCAGACTCAGGTGATACTGATGATGTTCAGAATATCACTGAGCAAATGGCAATGCTAGCCAGACGTTTGAGAAGGGCTCAAAGGGGAAGAGGAAGATCTGACCAAAGGGAAGAGTTCTTTTGATCCCAAGAATGTTGTGTGCTTCAACTGTCAGAATAAGGGACACATTGCTGCTGAGTGCAGATCAAAGAAGGTGGAATCAACATCAGTTGTTGATAAGAATGCATACAGAGCTGATAAATACAAGAAGAAATATACTCAGCTCTAGAAAGGAAAGCCAGAAGACAAACCCAGTGCAAAAGGGTTATATGCTGAAACCTGGGATACAGAATCATCTACCTCAGATGATGATGTATGTCTTATGGCTCAAGAAGATGAAGAGTTTGAAATTGACGAAGTTGATTATGGTCAGTCCGAATCAATCTTTGAAGCTGACATGAAGGAAGTTGAGGAAAACAGCAAGCTCAGTGATTGGGATCCTGCTTCCATGTATAAGGTTAGTAATTTCTACTCTTACACAGATGAAGAAAAGGGTCTTGCTTTTGATTATCTGTTGAATGATTTCAAGACCAGCCTTAAGTCTCAGAATGACCTCAAAGCTGAAATAGCTAAACTTAAAGATGAGATTAAGGAAAATAAATCTCTCATTGATGTTGGTAAGAAAGCACAATGTGATCTTGAATGCCAAAGACACATTAATAAACATCTAAGTGAAGAAATTCAGGAAGCTAAAGACAAAGCTGATCAACTTCAAAAGATCACTGAGTCTTGGTGTAAGTCATCAAAGCTTGCTGAAAAGTGCATTAACCAACAAATACCTAAACAGGTAAAGGCTGTACTTGGAGGTGACTATCAAATAGAAGCTTATGTAGCTAATGATGAGATAGCAAATACAGACTCTAAGGAGGATAGACAACTAATTGAGTCTCAGAAGTCAGCCTCAAAGAAAAGACATGATCCAAACTTGAAATTCAATATGTTTGTGAAAGCTAAAGATCATGGAAATGAGTGCTCAACATCCAAACAGCATGGTAAGTCTGTGCTGGACAGATTAGGCACTCAGCCTATTCAAAGAACCTCAGTTATAGAAAGGCTAAATCCAAATCCTTTCAAAAGACAACATTCTCTATCTGGCTCGGAGAGAAGTTACAAGAATAGGAAGACCACTGGAAGTCAGAGGTCAAATCACAACAATGGTAAGTCCAAAGTTATAGGTCTTGGTAAGTCCAAGAAGATCAACAGTGGTAAGTCCAAACCTGTTGAAACTGGTGAGTCCAGTCACCATGGCAAAGGTAAGTCCAAAGTCATGGAAAAGAAGGTTGTTAGTCAAACTTCTAAGGATAACAAACAAAGATCTGAAAAAGGTAAGTCCAAAGTCAGTGATCATCAAGTAAATAAACTTGCAAAGAAAGTTGAAAAGTTATCCACCACATACAATCCTAAGACTGAGAGTAAGTTCTCACAAGAATTGTTAGACTCTCTACCTCCTGTAATCATTGGAAGAAAGATATGCTATAAATGCAGAAGTAGAGGTCATGAGGCTAAGGAATGTGATGCAGAAATCTCAAAGCCTGAACAAGAACAAGCTGATCAGCCTACACAGGACTCAGCTCCTGCTCAAGCTGAACAGCCAGTTCAACCAGATGGAGATGCTAAGTGCTCCTCATCTGAACCCACCAAGAAGTGGGTTCCTAAACAAAACTAATGTGTTTAGTTTACATCTCATGTGCAGGGTTCAAGTAAATGGTACTTGGATAGTGGATGCTCAAGGCACATGACCGGGTGGAAAGGACTTCTTAGTGATTTCCAAGAAGATGAAGGCCCTAAAGTAACATTTGGTGACAACTCCCATGGAAGAACTAAAGGCTATGGGAAGATGCAAGCAGGCAAGGTTACTTTCCAAAGAGTTGCATATGTCAAAGGTCTCAAACACAACCTGATTAGTATCAGTCAATTGTGTGATGAAGATAATGTTGTTACTTTTAGGAAGAAAGCAGGAACAATTTATAATGCTAAGGAAAAGCCTGTATTAATAGCTAAAAGAGAAAGAGATGTGTATCTACTTGATCTTAATTCTGCTGATCCCCATAATGAAACCTGACTGTATTCCCAATCTGTTCCTAAGCTGAGTTGGTTGTGGCATAAACGCTTATCTCATTTAAATTTCAAATATATAAATATGTTATCCAATAAAGAGTTAGTCTCTGGATTACCAAAGATCACATTTGTCAAGGACAAATTGTGCTCAGCTTGTGAGCAAGGGAAGCATCATAAAGGGTCCTTTAAGTCAAAGCAAAATTTTTCAATAACAGACCTACTGCATATGTTGCATATGGATCTGTTTGGACGTAGATGAGTTCTCACGATTCACCTGGGTAATATTTCTAAAAGCCAAGAGTGAGGCTGCCCTGGAGATAATAAGTTTTATCAAACAGAAGGAGTTGCAGAAAGGTTTGTCTGTAAAGCAACTCAGAAGTGATCATGGGACTGAGTTCAGAAACTCAACGCTCAAAAGCTTCTGTAAGCAAAAGGGAATATTACAAAATTTCTCATATGTCAGAACTCCACAACAAAATGAAGTTGCTAAAAGGAGAAATAGAACCTTAATTGAGGCTGCTAGAACAATGCTATGTGAGGTAGGATTGAAACTCTATTTTTGGGATGAAGCTGTTAGTATAGCCTGCTATACCCAAAATAGATCAATCATTGTCAAAAGACATGGAAAGGCATCATATGAGATGTATAAGTCTAGAAAGCCCAATATAGGTTATTTCCATATCTTTGGTTCAAAATGCTATGTGCTGAATCAAGGAGATCAGCTCCATAAGTTGGAACCCAAAGCTGATCCTGGAATATTTGTTGGATATTCCTCAATCTCCAAATCCTACAGAGTGTATAACACTAGGAGAAAGGCCATAGAAGAGTCAATTCATGTCTCTTTTGATGAAGACTGTTTTGATCAAGCTGATAAGAGTCAAGCTGACTTGGTCAGTCTGAGTGAGCTTGAAAGGCCTAAGGAAACCAACTTATCAAATCCTATGTATGTCATAGGAGATGATAGTGATGATGATGTGTGTTCATCAAATAAATCATCACAAACTCCAAGGGATTCTCAATCTGAGAAGGATGATGAGTTCATCAACCCCTTTGGAGCTGAAGTCACTCAGACTGAGAATCTCAGTGATCATCAGTTTGTTGACAATGGTGCTGTTGAGACTGAGGAGATAAGTTCACCTCAGGGCTCTCGACACCACTCAGATCCAGAACCAGACTCTCCTACTACAACATTCAAATTCCTCAAAGATCATCCTCAAGATCAAATCATTGGAAATGTCCAAAAAAGGATTATGACCAGATCAAAGGCTACAACTAACTTTGCTGTTCACTTTGGTTTTCTATCTCAAATGGAACCAAAGAAGACTGAAGAAGCCTTAGAGGATGAGGATTGGATTGAAGCTATGCAAGAGGAATTGAATGAATTTGAGAGAAATAAGGTCTGGAACCTTGTCCCTGCCCTTAAAGGTCACTCATTTATAGGCAATAAGTGGGTCTATAGAAATAAAATGGACAAGGATGAAATGATAGTAAGGAACAAAGCCAGGCTAGTGGCACAAGGGTATAAGCAAGAAGAAGGAATTGATTATGATAAGACCTCTACCCCTGTTGCTAGAATTGAATCCATAAGGCTGTTCCTGGCTTATGCAGCATATAAAGACTTCAAAGTCTATCAAATGGATGTGAAAAGTGCTTTCCTAAATGGAAAACTTTAGGAGGAAGTCTATGTGAAACAACCTCCTGGCTTTGTCAGTTCAAAGTTTCCAGACCATGTCTATAAGTTGGACAAGGCTTTGTATGGTCTTAAACAAGCTCCAAGAACTTGGTATGATACTCTGTCCACCTATCTACTATCAATGGACTTCACCAGAGGTTGTTAGATAAGACACTCTTTATTAAAAAGAGTAAAGGACAGGTGATTCTTGTACAAATCTATGTGGATGACATTATCTTTGGTTCTACCAATGAATCTCTGTGTGAGTGGTTTTCTAAAATAATATCACAAAAGTACAAGATGAGCATGATGGGTGAGATGACATACTTCCTAGGCTTACAAATTCAACAAAAGCCTGATGAAATATTCATCAATCAAAGCAAGTATGTTCTTGATTTGATAAAGAAATATGGTTTTGATTCAAGTTCAACCATGAAAACACCCATGTCACCAGCTGTCAAGTTGAGTAAAGATTCAGATGGTAAGTCTGTGTGTCAGTCTACCTATAGAGGAATGATAGGTTCATTACTCTATTTGACAGCTAGTAGGCTTGATATCATGTTTGCTACATGTGTTTGTGCAAGATATCAGGCAGATCCTAAAGAATCACATCTTCAAGCTGTGAAAATGATCTTTAGGTACCTTAAAGGTACACCAAATCTAGGTCTTTGGTATCCAAAAGACTCTGGATTTGAGTTAGTTGGTTTTTCTGATGCTGACTATGCTAGGTGCAAGTTGGATAGAAAATCAACAACTGGAGGATGTCAATTGCTTGGAGGGAAGCTAGTAAGATGGACTAGTAAGAAACAGAACTCAATTGCTACTTCAACTGCTGAAGCTGAATATGTTGTTGCAGGAAGCTGTTGTGCTCAAATCCTGTGGATGCAGCATCAGCTTCAAGACTTTGGCATGAGTTTCAAGAAAACTCCTATCTTCTGTGATAACCAAAGTGCAATAGCCATCACTTACAATCCAGTCTTCCACTCAAGAACCAAGCACATTGAAATTAGACATCACTTCATAAGGGACATCGTGGAAAAAGGTAAAGTTGACATTAAATTTATCTCCACTGATGACCAATTAGCTGATATCTTCACTAAACCACTTGATGAAAAGAGGTTTATGTATCTGCTAAGTGAATTGGGTATGCTCAACCCCTAGCTAAGTGTCTAGAATCTGAGTTTTTCAGTTTGAAAAAGACTAAATGTCTTAAGCTGAGTGCACAGTTTTTAAATAAGTTTTCATAAACTGTATAACATGTCAAGCTGAATGATGAGTTCACACGTTTGGTGAGTTCCAAACATACTTTAACTGCTTAGTGTAGTTATGATATAGTTTGAGTCACTCTCAAACATAAATGACTAAGTGTCATTGAGTCTGAGCTATGTGCTTAACTTAAACTGTGTGATTGGTTCACACATTTGGTAAGTTCCAAACATATTTTAACTACTTAGTGTAGCTAAATTACATGTTTAAGTTAGTCTTAAACATACATGATTGAGTGTCATTAAGCCTGAGTTGTGTGCTCTACTCAAGCTAAGTACCAATCTCAAGCTGAGTGCTCAACTCAAGCTGAGTGCTTGAATCAAGTTGAGTGCTTGACATAAACTGAGTAATATGTTTACTCAGCTTGGTATGTCCAACATATGAGTTAATTACTTAGTGTTATTAATTCATCTGTCAAAGCGTATTTGAGTCAGTTTCAAATCGCATCGTATATCAATTGTGTATTGGTATACTTTACCAGTGTTTATAATATTATTATGCGTTAATCATATTATATTACACTTGTATCCATTGGAAGATGATGTGTTTCTACCCTCTCACTGTTACATCAAGCCGTAATTTTTTTTATGGTGTAACGGATAAAAAGGGACTTCAACGGTAACTTTTCTCTCTCCTCAGAAAGGTATATATATCGATCATAACCGGTTTAGAGAAGTTTACGATTACAATTCTGACTTCTCAACTTCTATAACACCTTTCGCAAACACCTCAATTGCTCAATGCATACATCCGTTCCAAGCCCTGATTTGCTAAGTGCAATTTTCTAATCGCTTAGTACGTGTTGTCAGTTGCTCTGTGCTTTCTTCAACAAATTACTCAGTGTAATCATTCGAATATGGACGGATTCACATTTTTTCTCGATGATCAAATGGTTCGAGGTGCTCAGTTTAAGAACAATGGAGTGTCGTTGCTTAAAATCAACAATCAACGGGCCTGCCTTGCAATTCCACAAAGAAAACAAGGCAGAGGTTATGAAGCCTGGGTGGCTTACATTCGTAAATGCCCTCTGGCATTTGCCTTCTGTGACGCACCTCTCCACATTGTTCCTCAACATCTACTGGAGTTCTGGTATACCTGTACTTACGACCAGAACAGGGGAGAGATAACAGGGACTGTTCTCAATGGCAATAGAACAGTAGCCCTATCAGTGCAGCGGCTAAGGGATGTTCTTCGACTCCCTCATTCTGATGAGTTCGAGCCGGCTGTCACAAGGCAAGTGGCTAGGTCTGTCCTACCTAGATTGGGTCACCCACAGACAGAGGGTGTCATCAAGAAGGCCACTTTTCCAACCAGTTGGGGCTTCATGGTTTCAACAGTGATTCGTTCACTAGGAACTAAGGCTGGAGGATTGGACCAAGTAAATGAGTTCGAGATGCAGCTGCTATACAATATTTTCTTCAACAGAAATCTGGATTATGCTCTGCTTTTCTTCAACGAACTCAAGGTCCAAGTGATGAAGACCACAAGGGATCTTCATGTACCTTTCATAAGGTACATGTCCTTGGCATTTGAAGCCGAGCTGGGGACATCACTCTATGAAGCTGATCAGGATGTGTTCCTGTTTCGTACACTCAGCCCCAAGATGTTCAACAATGACATCTTCCCTGAGCAAGAAGGTCTGAGTGCACCTATGCTTCTGATTGTTGAGGCAACTTCTTCAGAAAGTGAAGAAGAGGAATCAAATCAAGGGGGAGCTTCCCAAGATGATACCGAAGTTCAAGCTGAGCACTCTGCTCAAGATGAACCAGCACAAACTGAAGCTGCTTCTGGTAAGACCTCTCCACTTTCTCTCTTATCTCATTATTCTCTATCCACTTTTGGAGACAAGACTGCAGTAAACCCAACTCAGTCTTACCCATCTCCTCCACCTTTCATTCAAATCCAATCTGAAGCTACCCCTAGTATGCCCACTGCTGCTAGGGAGAATATCCGAACCTATACACGTAAAACTGCCATAGGTGGTGCCACTCCTAAAGGCATCACTGGAGCTAAGTTCACATTGATCCCTCCACCGGCAGAAGTTGAGGGGGAGACGCCTACTCTTAAGGTGTCAACCTCGAGGCTCATTACAACCCAACAGCCTATACCGGGTGTGGTGTCTACTCAGCCCACACTCTCCAGTGCCATGGGAGAGCCCACAACTGTGCCTAAGCAGACACACTTAGGTAACATTGAATATATGACCAATCCCTAGGGTCAATCACCCCCCTCTAAACCAATAAGCCAACCACCAACCCATACACTTCACGTTTCGAGCCCCATTACTTCTCTTCATTTCTCACACCCTATCGCACAACCTGTCAATGTTTCATCTTCAAACCAAGGTGATTCACAGGGTCAAGACTCTGGTGCAGATGAGTTTGAAGGTAAACACCAACCTTTGGATGATATACCCAAAGACTCTCCTCAAGATGCAACCGCCTCCTCAGGCATCCAGCAGCTGAAGGACTACATTGCTGCTCAGTTTGGTTTGTTCCATCACAAGCAGAAGAAGCATAAACGCCAAATCTATCAGAGGCTTGAGAAGCTGATAAAGGATGTTAAAGAGATTTCCTCTGCAGTTGCTGCACTCCAACAACAAAAGACTTCAACCCCTATTGATGATGACAAAAAGGGGGAGAAGGTTCAACCTGATACTGAAGCTGAGCTAGTTCGAGCTGAAGCTGAAGCTCTACTAGTACTAGCTAAAGGAGCAGAGAGGAAGAATCAGGCTGAGGGGGAGTTGGAAATAAGCAAAGAGGAACCTGCAGCTAAGAGACAAAAGATAGTAGAATCTGAACCTGAAGCTGACAGTGTTTCTGAAACTGAGGAAGAAGCAGAAGAAGAAAAAGCTACAAGAGAGTTAATAGAGATGCTTGAGCAAGAAGAAGCAAATGAGCTTAAGATCTCTGTAGCAGAGCTGAGAAAGAGAAAAGAGAAAGAGATAAAAGACCAAGAAAAAGAAAAGGAAAGAAAAGCTTTGGCTCAAGCTGAAGCTACATACACTGGTCCAAATCCTGATCCTATCCCATACACAGATGCAGAAATTCAAGAATGCTATTTCAGAAGGAGCTTCGGTAAAGATATCAAAGGCATGACCTTGAGCAGAATTGATGGAGCCATCATCCTCAACTTTGAATTCGAAGATAAATCTACAATGGGGATAGACCTGAGATATGTTCACAGGATGGGCTACATAGAATGGCAAAGAATATTAATGATGCTCAAGAAGTTCAAGAAAAGCCAAATCAAGCAAGAGATCCTTACTGAAGTTTCTAAGCTGATTAACAGAGCTGAGGAATTGAGATATGTTCCAGTTCCTGGTTTGCAGTGGGAGAGCTTATTCGAGATACCTGAAGGTGTAGAGTTTAAAGAAAACACTTATGTGGAAAAGCCTGAGAAAGGATTCATGTACCTGGATAGAAACGGTGAACAATGCTTCCAGTCTGATGCAAGTATTTACACATGTGGGGTATCTCAAGTGTTTGCTCTGAGAAAAATTGTAGAAAAGACTGAACAAACTACAAAGTTCAGATACAGAATAAACAGAGCAATCAGATCTCAAAAGGATCAGCTTCAACACTTACCTAACCTGCAAGAAATCCTTGAAGAAATCAACAAGGAAATCAAAGAGTTTGAAGAGCTGCATCCTCAATAGATTAGTTCTATTGTAAATATTAGATTAGTTCTAATATTTTTATTAGCACTTAGTGTGCATGATCAGAGTGATCAATATTTTTGTATTATGATAAGTTCAATTAATACAAATATCTGTTTGATATGTTCAACTGTGTTATGATGTGTTCATATTTAATTAGTCTGATAAGTTCAGCTTAAATGAATAAATGATCAGTTCTTATTCATTAATGTATTTAGTTGGTGTGTTCAACTAAAAGTTGGTTTGTTCCACATATAATTGATAAGTTCAATTAAAATTGATATGTTCAATCAATATTTGATTAGTTCAGATATAAAAATCTTAATAAGTTTAAGATTTAGAACATAATTCTATTAAACAAACTTATTAACTGTTTGATGGTTTTGTCATCATCAAATAGGGGGAGTTTGTTGGGAAAATGATCTCATCAGTTAAGATTTGATGAGACAAAGTTAAGTTTGTAAGATGTGTATTACATATAACTTAAACAGAATTATGAAGCTTGGTCAGACTGAACACTTATAGTGATTCAGACTGAGTATAAGCTGAGCATATGTTCGATCAGCTTAGACTATATCTTAGTAAGATTATCAATATGTTTGATAAGCTGTGTGCGTAAACTAACATACATATATATATATATATATATATATATATATATATATATATATATATATATATATATATATTGAGTTTCAGCTTGATGAGTTTTAAGCTGAGCGACTCAACGTGAAGAGTGAGTCAGCTCAATAGAGTTGCTAAATATGTTTTAGTTAATTCTTTGGACTTCTAAGGATGAGTTAATAATTATACATGTTAGTCCACGTTTGTTTTCGAGTGTGTTCTCGAAGAACTCAGCTTGATGAGTTTCAAGCTGAGTAACTCAGCCTGACTAAAGAAGTCAGTTTAAAAGAATTTAAATGTGTTTTAAATTCTGTTTTATCTCTCTATATCTACGGGAAGGATAAGAAGATTCCAGAATCAAGATTGAAGATTGAAGACTCAAGATAAGAAGATTCAAGATTCAAGATTCCGAGTTATCCGATAGTTAGTTAGCAAATTAGGATTAGTCCAGTTTGTTAGGAACTGTAGCAACAGGATTATAAATACCTATCTCCTGATAAGTTTAGAGGTACGATTCTGAAAAAAGTTGCAGAGCCAAACCTCACCTCACCGTATGTGTTACGATTCTTGAATCACTGTTTGTCACTTCAACGAGATCAAGATATTCACAAATTTCCAAGCTATTCGTGTGTTCGAATAACCACATTGGTTGTGATATTGGTAAGTTATCAATCTGTGTAAATCATGTTTAGAGAGTCATCAGTATCTATAATCATAAGTTGATTATAGATAGCTAAGTTTGAGAGATTGAGAGATTCATATTAGGTGGTTATATATCAAGAGTTGCTTACTTGATAGTTAGTGTAATCATCTTCTTATTCAAAGCATTGTAATCATCTTCTTAATAAAAGCATTCGATTGATTGTGGTTTGATTTACTTTGTGTAACACTTTTATTTGATTTGTTCAATTTCCGCAGAAAGTGTATTCAACCCCCCCCCCCCCCCTTCTACACATCTGTTGCTTGTTGTTATTCTCACCAAGGGACCAACAGAGGAGAAAGGATAAAAAAAGAAAGATCCTCACCAAACGATGTCAATCTGGGTTGCCGCATCTACTACTAGTTTTATACTGGTATTGAAACAGACATCATGGACCCAGTGATGCAATGCACTTACCCTAAACAGCTACTCAATTATCTCTTGAAAGATAGTTATTCAACTTCACATGGAGATTTATCACATACTCTATTGACCTCTTACTTGAAGAATGTTGATATTGAAAATAGGATGACAACTGCTCCGGTCCCCGACTTCTTTCGTGCACTTATTGAGTCTAGAACCAATTGTAATATTATTTTCTTCTATGACACATATGAAATCAATTTCCTATATATGAAAGTGTCGGGGCATCTTGAGTAATATAATATGATATTTATAGTGACATATGGAAATCCTACCAGTGCTAACATCAAACTAGCACTGACGGTAGGTCACTCCGTTTATTTTAACTGACGTGTTAACGGGAAATTCATGTGATCCAGGTGTTACAAAGGATGTGTTGACTGTCACATATATATATGATATACTTATGTTTAAAGGAGTGTTGAAAACCACTATATGCAAAACCGTTTATACAACCAAAGGTTTCTTACCTTATGTTACTGGTGCGAATCTAAAAAGGAGATTTATAAAGATGTCATTGTGTGCCTGAAAGATTAAACTCTCATCAACAACTTGAAGATACCTCAAGATGAGAAGATATTCAAAAGACATCACATCTTTATTCCCATAAAGCTTCAAAAGAATACAGAAAGAAAATTAATATTTGCATAATCAAAATGGGAGATTGCTAAAGATGCAACAATAGCCAACAAGGCAAATGAACACACACAAGGCTACAAAAGGGAGAGATTGTTAGGATTTAAGTATGTTTGTAGTCCGTATGTACCTATCCTTATTATATTGTTATTATTGTGTGTATTAGTTTAGTTCATCATGTAAGGGCTTAGCCCATTTTGTAGTAATTGTCTAGTCCATGAATGTGTAATAGACTCGCCCTAGTTAGGTTACTAGCTTAGCCCAAGTAGGTTAATTGGCTTAGCCCAAGACACTTATGTATTTAAACACAAGTTAACCTAATATGTAAACAACTTTTGCATTTGCTAAATCAATTCACGAGGAGATTTCTCTCCATACATCTTGCAATTGTTCATCTTCATCATTGGTGTTCTTGAGCATTCTTCATATATTCATACACATTTACATCAAGAATCACCAAGTAACTCATCTTTGATCACTACTTGTGACTTTCAACTTCTAAAGTTCGATGCACATAATAACAAAACGTGACAAGTTTAATACATACATTTTGATGAAATAAACTTTTTTTAACAATCCTATTCCTGTCTATTTCCTATATTTTGTTCTCTTCTCTTTTGATCTATTTTAACTTATATGTTTACGAATATTTTTATCTAAAGATGGAATTTTATTTTTAGGTCCGTAGATGAAAGAACTTTTAATTTTTCTAAAAGTTTAATATCTATAAGAAACCGGAAATGTTTAATCAGACATTTTTTCTTTTGGGAAAATTATTATTCTATTTGATTATAAAGATTAATAATATTAAATATTAATTTGATCTTAGGACTAAGATGAATCTTCTTCTAATTTAAATTACAGACTAATTAGATAAAATTTATTAAATGATTTGGACCTTTGCTTAGATAAAATATTTAATCTTGATCATTCATTCACTTTAATTAAAAAAATTAATTTTGACTTTTTAGAATCAAACTATAACATTTAGAAGATTAGAAGATTTGAGTATTTAAGGTTTATTCAAAGTAATTATTATATAGATACCAAAATAATGGTTAAGATAATAACTATATATTTTTCTTTAGTTTATTTTTCTTGTGGTCTTATAGATAACTAAATTATTGATATTTACGTATTAATATGATTTATCTTTTATCCTTTTTCTTTTAATAAATTCAACTCTAATAGATCTTAGGCTATTTTAATAATAAAATATTATAGATATTAAAATTATTTGTTTTTATTTATGTTTATTATATAATACTTTTATCGTAATTAAATTATAATCCTTTCTAATTAAATTTGTTATTATTTACTTTTGATTGTCAACTGAAATTAATATAAAATTATTTTAGTTTTTAAAAAGTTTTAAATTTGGCTATTCTTTTGTCTATAAAAAAAACAGTTATAAATTTAGCTAAACAAATATTAAATAATGTAAATAATTATAACTATTTGTGTGTTTACACAGATAATCTATAATAATTATAACTATAACTATTGATTTAGATAATAAAAAAAAGAGTTAACTACACATTTGTTCATTATGGTATGTTTAAAATTCGAGGCTTAGTTTTTGTCGTTGTGAAATCACGATGGAAATCTAGATTTTTAAAATAAAAAGAGTACAATGCCCTTATATTTTTAAATTATTATTTTATTATTACATTTTTTCTATTAAAATATTATTAATAAATAATTAAATAATAAATAATGTATTTAATATATAACTAATTAATAAATAACGTATTAAATAATAAATAATTTTGTAATTATTTTCTAACAATAATGTACATAGTAATATCACCATTCACCACCTTATCACCACCAGAAACCATCAACCGGCAATCATGACCCTTGTCTCCAATCATCAATGTCAACCATCTCTTGCCTCTCATAAAAACCATCACACACAGTTGCGGATTCAGAAAAAAAATTAATGGGTTCACCACTAATCTCTGGTTTTTTCCACATTTCGCTTGTCAACTATAATTCTATTGGAACATAACTTTGTCACTGATACGGGGAATCCTAGCGGTAGCGATTAAAAGGAACGAATTTGTAGAGTAAAAGATGAGAAAAATACGTGTGGGGACATCATGTAGGAACGGTTTTAAGATATGGGAATTAAAATTTTAATCTAATTTTCTTTTTTATGGGTTGTGTAATTGGATTCACAACCTTACTTCAATGGGTTTGTGACTTCATATCCAAAATTTAGTTAGTTTCTATATATAATTTTTAACATTTTACATATACAATTGAGTTTTTATAAAATATTAGTGGGTTCGCCACCCACTCCTTTGTGACCTCTCAAAACACTAGCAACCACCCTTTACCACACCCACCACAAGAAACCTTCAATCACCACAGTAAACCATTCTTGTAAACCATATCTAATATCTTTGCCTCTGATGAACATCACCTAATTAACCTCTGTCACTTAAAAACTATTTAGTTTTAACCATCAAAACAATCATACACACAAATTATAACAAAAATAGTCTTCGTTGATAAATAAATAGAAACTTTATTAATCAGATACATCATAAACAATTTTAAATGAATAAAGAATAAACTTTAAAATACGTATACCAGATTTAGTTAAATTCTAGAAACTTTAATTATACAAAAACTTATTTACAAGAAAGTTATAAGGACATTACCTTGGAAGCTCAAGCTTAGTCTACTTGTGATAATATCTGAGAAGATCCTTCTATCCAGAATTATCAATCCCGAAAAATTAAAACCTGATCGTGTATGTGTGTCAAACTTGAACCGAAAGCAAAAATCCTTTGGGGTTTTATATATTCTACTTGGCACAAGCTCACATATATATATATATATATATATATATATATATATATATATATATATAATAGGGCAAACTTAATATTGAGTAGGGTAAACTGCACCATAATACAACGAACTTTTGCTAAGCTACCAATATATACAACGAATAATTTAAAAAAAAAAAAAATACAACCAACCTTAATATTTGTTACATTATATACAAATGACCTCTTATAGCAGGTCATGTGTGTTAATCCAGCCGGTTACCTTCTTTTAGGTATCTTTAATAATTTTTTTTAATCATTTTCCATAGAACACTAGCAGGTCAGCTTGTTGGGTTTCTTCAAAGAGACCTGCTTAGATCTTGCCTTCATACCTTCATAAAAAAACAATCAACCACTGCTTTTGTACCTTCACCACCATCGACATGCTCAGATCCAGATAGCCGCCAGTTTCAAAGATTAAAACCCACCCTTCAAGCGCCACCGTGCCACCACCGTGAAGATCAACCGCCACCGTGAAAACCCTAGATTAAAACCCACCACCATCAAGATCCAGCCCTAGTCCGACCACCGTGAAGATCCATCGTCAAAGATCCAGTGCCACCCTAATCCAACCACCGTGAAGATCCGCCGCCCTAGTCCTTCAAGTCGTCTTCATCAACACCACCGTTCACCAGGACCGCCCTAGTTCACCGCCGCTTCAAGATCTCAATTTAGGGCTCATGGTGCTTCATCTGGTTTGAATTTATTTCTGCATATTTAGGGTTCAATTTCTAAAAATTAGGGTTCTTGATTTAGGGTTCGATTTCTGAAAATTAGGGTTCTTGATTTAGGGTTTTTGAGTTTGTTCTGCATAAATTCAAAGTTGCGCAGATTTTCTTCATCATGAATTTGGTTCTTGAATTAGGAGTCTATTTCTGCATCTCGTGTAACAGATATGAACAAACGATTTGAACATGAGGTTTACATATTTATATTTGGTTTATGAGTTGTGTTCTTGGTTTACACATGAATATTGAAGAACACAAAGAATAACTTGAAGAACACTTGAATCTGAAATAAAAAAATACAAAAAGAAATTAAAAAAACCGGTTGCCTTTGCTTCAGGTTACCTTTTGTATAAATTGGGAGAGATTTGTAAGTTGTTTGTATTTTTTTTTTTTAAAAATTGTTCGTTGTATAAATTGGTAGCTTAGCTAAAGTTCGTTGTATTATGGTGCAGTTTGCCCTATTGAATATTTCTCATAAAGTTTCAATTTTTACTATTCAAATTTAAAATTGAATTTTTAATTTTAAGCTAAATTAATAACTAAGATTTAATTTTGATTAATGAAAAGCTAAGATCTTCTAATAAAATTATAATAGTTAATATTTTATTTATATTAGAAGATTAGAGGATACCTAAACTTATAAACAAATTTCATGGGGATGTAAAACACATCTTAAACTTTGTAATTTGAAAGTTTACAAAATAAATTTAAAAACTGTAACAAATTTATTTAATATTTTTTATTAATTTTAATATTTATCTTTGTAAACAACCGTGTATCACACGGGTATTTAATGTAGTTCATTTGTAAAACATTTTAAATAGTAAAAATGAATGGTTAATAAAAGAAATTCCAAGAATACAATAAAAACATTATAATTTTTTTTAATGTATATCTGCAAAAACTCACGGGTTAAAACATCTCGCTTAAATAAGAAACAAAATAGAGTACAATTATAATTTAATAATTATTATCCAAAAATAAAAAAAATAAAAGAATTATATAATCCAACCTTATAAAACCCTCATTGATTCTTTTCCTCCATCAACACCCTTTATATTCCTTCACTTTTCTCCTCTCATACCATTTATCAATTTCCATACACATTCTCTCTCAAAAAAAAAAAAAAAAAAAAAAAAACACACACACACACTAAACACACAATTTCTATGTGAAATGGGTGACAAAATTATTAGCGACAATGATCATGATGATCAAGAAACAGAAGCAATGGAAACACTATCTCTCACCGACTTCCCACTAACACAAGATCACGGCGTTCCCACCTTCCAAACTCACCGGAATCCACCGTCATCAACCGCCGGCGAAGACTTTTTTGAGTTTTTTCAAGGAGGGTTGAGTGATGACAAGATGATGTCTGCTGCAGAAGACATCATATTCTGCGGCAAACTTGTACCCATCAATGAACAACGTCGCCGTCAAAAACCACCAGAAAAAAACTGCCGGCAAAACCATCCTACTGGTTGCCGACGGTCTAGATCGGACTCAATGTCGGGGTTCAAAAGCACCCCCACGACTCCACTTGTCAGAAACAGCCGGTCGTTAGATTACAAAAAGCTGAACCGGAACTCAAGCATGAGTTCTGAACCGGCGGCTGAGATTAGCCATGACTGCTCCGGGAAAAAATCAACTTCATCAAGATGGTATGTTCTTTTATTTGGGTTAGTAAAAGTGCCGCCGGCGGAAATGGATATTCGGAATATAAAGAACCGGCAGGTTCGCCGAAGTAGTTCAAAGACGTTTTTTGCTTCATCCGAATCGATTGATCTAATTTCGGTTAATCGGAGTGTTGATCACCGGAAGTGTTCATGGAAGGTGCTTGGATTTTTGAGTTGTAAATCGTCTGGTAGCGCCGCCGTAGCGACGCCGTTACCTTACATGCCCAAAGTTTAAGGAATTGACACTTTAGTGCCCTTTCTTTTTCATAATTACAATTTTGGTGCATTTAAGTTTGAATCCATATATGAATAGTTGAATACTTTATTTTTTTCTTTATTTTTTAAATTTGAATTTTATGGGTCTTGTATATCTTTTCCCTAGTATAATGAAAATGTAATCTATAAACTAAATTAGAAATTTCATAGCAAGTATTTTATTATCAAAAAATATTTATTTTTGCCATCTTATTGTTTATATAATATTTGTAGAATTCTTTTTATCAGGATGTTTTCGTCATAAGTTTTTAAAAAACTTATAATTAAGTTTATCGACTTTCTTCATTGTTTTAGAAGTTTTTTTATTAAGTTGAGGGGTCCAACGATGGTTTAATGTTATTACTATGGAGTATTAATGGTAGGTTAGTGATACTTCTGTAACGGATTGTGATACATATTATTATTGCAGACACTTTTAGCGTTTTCTTATAAAGAGAATCATGACTTCAAAGTTTAACGGATCTAGACATCTTAATTTGAGTTTGAGCTACAGTTTAGATCACAGCTCAACCTCTAGCTAGTTTTACTAATTAAACATAGTATATAGCTCAACCTCTAGCTAGTTTTACTAATTAAACATAGTATATATAGTATTTATTATACGAATCTAAATAGAAATATATTAAGGAAGTTATAAATTATAATTTTAAAATGAAAATCTTTTAAATTTAATTGTTTTTGAGAATGAAGAATTACTTTTATGTTTTGGAGGCAGTGTAAGCAAACTAACATATGCCCTACATTTTGGAAGAAATTCTTGTGGTTGAAGCAAAGGTTTTAAACTTTAAACCTTTAAATGACAAGTCAAGTATGTAAAATAAAATAAAAACATTACGTAGAATGGAGGGTATGGTATGAGATCACAATTTAGGAATTATGACGATGATGTGTCTTTGTTCTTTCTTCTAGATTTGGTTAGTGAAAAGACCCTTTTGTCCTTATTGAGTAGGGACAGAACGACATTAATGAGCATCTCGAGGTTCCTGGCGTTGATATCATCAAAGGACATTTTTGTAATCAACGAAAAGCTTTTGTGGACGTTACATACAATATATACATGATAGTTATTTATCCTCCCATGTTTTTAACAAATCCTTTTATTATTTAAAAGAGTAAGGATATATAGATTTAATAAATATGTGTAAAAAGTATACATAGGATCTGTTTGATTTATGAGATTTTAGGGGACTTGGCAAGTTTTGCATTTCAAATTCTTTGAAATCTTATGTTTGATTGAAAATAAGAAAGAATGGATTGAGATTTCAAATCTAATAGATGTGGGATTTCAAAATCTTTGGGAGAGCGGTGGTATTTCTAAATCTATAATATGTGAGATTTCAAAATGAGACTTATATAACCAACAATTCTCGGTTCGTCTTCATCACATCAACTAACGCTTCACTCTCGCCGTCGCTACCATAATTGGTCACCACCATAAACCGTCACCGTCATTACCATTGTCGACCATCATCACCGTCGTTACCGTTGCCATTCACCGTCTCCGCGTTCGTTGTCATCTCCCTTTGCCCATCGTCTCGTCACTACCCTAACCGCCCACAACCGTGACCTTCCCCGTCTCCGCCGCCGCTATTTCCCATCTCTGCCGCCGCCATTTCCCGTCTCCGGCGTCACTCTTCGCCATCTCCGCCTACGCTGCCATCGCCCTTCACCAACTATGACTCCGCCGTCGTCGCGCTTCACCACCGTCGTCACGCTTCACCACCTCCGCCTCCACCGCCACCCTTCACCGCCTCCGCCGCCGTCGCCCTTCACCACTGCCATTGCCCTTCACCGCCTCCGGCGCCGTCAACTCCTTCACCATCTGCCCTAGAAATCCCATTGTGTTCATATCAACCGAACAAGAGATTTGATTGTATTTGAAAACCCAAGATATTTGAAATCCCATGGGATTTGGAGTCCTTAGGATTTTAAATTCATGAACAAAACACCCCCTTAATTTGTTTGTTTTTTGACATGTAGATTATATATTTTCTCCATCCTTTTTTTATTTTACCTCATATCTTTAGTCTTATACTTTAGACACATGAATAACTTATCTTTTTAAATGGCTAAACAATCACCCTAATTATACATTTTATCCGCAATTCAAAACGAGAAATAACAATCTTAAGGTTAAAGAACACTTTCCAAACTCCTATACCACCGAGTCAAAACATTTTGGTTTATTTTATTTATTTATGTAATAAGTGTAAAGAGTAGCGACTCTCAATTCTAGCACTGTGTAAGGAGTAGCGACTCTCATTACTGTTTACTATATCATCACGTAAGCATCACATTACTATCACTGAAAATGTTGTATGGTCACTTTCATCATATTAAAATTTTGGATATGTGTACTTTCTTTTTTATAAAGGCAACATAAGATTTCATTCAAAGAAATGAGTAACACAAAGCGTCGTATGGTTCAAAAAAGGGCTAATAATGAAAAAAACCTTAAACTCTGCTTTACTTTTTTGTTTAAACTTTAATTTTTATTTTTAAATGATTTAAACCTTAAACTTTATTTTACTTTTGGTTTAAACCTTAAACTTTATTTTATTTGTTAGCTTAAACCTTAAACTTTATTTCTAAATGATTTAAACCATAAACTTTAAATATATCTCTATTTAACCCATAAACTTTCATTTACATACTTAAAATGGGTAAAAAGTAAACCTACAACTTATTCAACCGACTATCTCATCTCCCATTAACACACAACTTGTAAAACGTTTAAAGCATAAAAGGGGAGCGGCGGCGAAATCGACGACGAGACCAAGGGCAGCGAATGGCGTCGCCCAATTGTACATACTTGACCGAACACGTGAGTTAACATACCATCACTCGACATCATAACTTCACCCAATTCATCCTCTCATGTTCTTCTAAATCCCAAAAAGTCATTACATTGTTTTGCCACTTTTGATTTTTATATTTGCTCGAAACCTTTCCAGTTGAGTTAAGGATGTCATTTTTGAAAGTTATGAAATGATCATTGAAGATATTTTCTCTAATCTATCTCATGTTTGATCCCTTCAGTCAACTACATGATTGACTCCTTAATACATTTAGCAAATACTGTAAGCGCGCTTCATGGAAAGACTCAAGCAAAGTAGTGATCTGATTCGAGGCTTTTCATTTCTTCGTACGAGAGCTTGACGTTTCTTCCACATTCTTGTTGCTATAATGTGGTGCACTATAGCTACCTTCTAGCTCCTCATCATCGTCGTCATTTAGAAATATATTAGCTAAACATTATTGCAATGTAATAGTCCCATACGCCGGGAGAAGTAACGTGATCGTGTTAAGATTCTTATCGTATCTAAATCCACTAGTGTTCAACATATCGAACACACTTAATTACCCAATCTTTTCTTAATGTTTCAATGTGGGGTTTTGCGTTAATATCAAAATTCGGAAGGAATTATTTCAAGTTAGCTTCAAGAAATATGTGCGTGAAATTTATAAATGTCACATTACGTGTTGAAAATAGACAAATTACAATTTTAACAAGTGAAGATCTTATAATTAACTTACCTTTGAAGCATGTCACACATTAAATCATTTTACCTGGACCTTATGACCCTTCGGTGGATGACCATGTGTGTTTTTTACTATCCTCATTATTGTTAAGCCCGAATGTCTTGACGTGTTATACCATAAGCTAAATATACTAAAGTCATGACATTTTTCTTTGACTAGCATGTGTGACTATGCCATGTTTATATGTATGTAGTGAAAACCACAGTAAAACAATTGTAGTTTTTCCAATACAGAATTTTATTAGTAATATGCAAGATTTTTGTAACGATAGGAAGTTCGGACATTTATTACATTGGTGTAACTAATGAGATGAATTTGTGAACTCTAATTCGTGTGACACTTCAGAGTTAACTAATTATATTAATTGGTCAAATGTTAGTGTTGTTTCGTGGTTATATTTATAAAATTTATTAACTAGTGGTGGATTTGTGAAAGGGTTAAGACTTGAGGCTTTATTTGTAATCACTAGTTGAGAGTAATTAAATAGGTGATTAAGTACTAATTTGGGAGTTACAACTTTCCAATTGACCAAGTGCGTTGTAAGATTGTGAGTGTGTGCTAGTGTGCGTGTGTGTGTGCGCTAGTGTGTGTTTGCGGTATGCCGATAGGGAGAACTCGATTGGGAAATCGATTTTGTGAAGGATTTTCATGAATTTTGATTCTCGGCTAATTACAAGTAAGTTCCTAATTATTGTTGCATGTTAACTTTTTATATGTATGTCGATTGGTGAGGGTTTAGAACTCAATGCTAAATTGATGAATGGGAAATGTTAGAAACATGTTTAGGATGGATTTGATGTAAGAAACATGAATTATAACTACATATCAAATAGTGTTTGGAAATTAAAGTGATAAACTTGGCAAGAACAGGGGGTCTTCGATTCCTTTGTAGGAATCGTAAGTTAAGAGCTTAATTATATAATGATTTGCGGTTCATAATATTTATTTACGATTGGGGTTTTGTGATTGGGGAATCGCAAATCAAGGGTGATTTGCGATTCGTGTGATTTATGATTCGATCACAGCTAATATATGGGGTGGTTTGCGATTTGAAAGATGGTTACCACTTGGAAATGATTTGTGACTGGGTAAATCACAAATCAAGGTGAATTGCGATTGATAAATTGCAAATTGGTGTAGTTTGTGATTGTGGAATCGCAAATTGGGACTTTGGTGTGTTTTGTCATTCGTGAATTGTGATTTGATAATTTACGATTAGACCTTGGTTTTGAGTAGAGACGATTTGCGATTGATAAATCTTAAATTAGAGTAAATTGCAATTCTGTTATGTTATTGGAGAATCGCAAATCAAGGTGTTTTGTGATTCATGATTTGTTATTCGTATGTTTGTGATTATTTGACTTGCAATTTTATTATTTACGTGTAGAACTTCGATTGTAGGGTGTTCGGTAAACTCGATTACTCTCTCGAGGACTTGTGGAAGACTACTTGCTGGATCTGAGGTGATTTCAGTATTTTCTAAAGCCGAGTACAAAGACAAAATTGTTTTCGAAAAACTTCACAATTTTTAAGATGACCTTTTTAAGATGTTTACCTGTGATTACTATTTATGATTGATTACGATGTGATTTATTATTTAATTAATGATGCTACATGATTAACTTTAATGATGCCTAAAATGTTAATTAATGATGATGATTATTTTATGATGATATGATGACTTCAGATGGGGGGTAGACATACTCCTAAGATGTAATGATGATGCATAGTAGGGAAAGTGTTTCTTCTAGCATTAGGATTTGCTAGCAAAGCGGTGATTAGTTGCCGGGTTTTCTGCCCAACCTTGGCAACACATGGTGTACTAGTGCTTTAAGGGCTTGTATATTGGAGTGGTGTTTGACCAACGATGATGAGGTCAACGCGCATAACACCATTGTCATGAAGGAGGGCCTGATGATGGGGGCATCAACTTTCACCTGAACCAGTTGTGTCGGAGTAGCTATAGCGGAGGGACCCAATGAGTTTGAGTACGAGTGGGAGTCATGCCCTGCTTGGTACTAAACTTTCCGGGCACACATATTGAACCTATGCCAGTGCGAATGGACTTTGGAACTTAGCGATTGACAGACACACATATGGCACAAGTACGGAAGGACCTAGGAACCCTAGCGTTGTCAGGCACGCATATGGTTTGGGTAACGATGGTAAACAAGGTATGATGATAGACCCCAATTATGAGCGATGGAAACTTTAATAAATACCGATGCTTAAAGATGCTAAAGATGGTTAATGATGAGCTTAGTGATCTAAATGATGATAATGATGTTTAGCTATGGTATGATGTTATGTGATGTATCTAAAGATGTTAAAAGATGATAATGATTTATAATGATGTTAATGATGTATTATGAATTAAGTGATGTAAAAGATGACAATGAAGTTTAACAATGTTAAATATGTAATACGATGTACATAATGATGTTTCACGATGACACTTGACTATGCGGGGTATATGATGTTATGCAGGTGGGTTAAGTTACGGGTTGGGACTTACCATTTCAAAACCTAAACCTGTTTTATGATTGTTTTAATAACGTGACTTTGTTGAACCTATTGTTGACTCATGAGGTGTACGCTGACACTTGTTTCTTGAAATATCTTGAAGCATAGGACCGCCAAAACCGGACCAGTCCGACCGGGCTTCTTAGGACCGTCGAGATCAGACCGGTCCTAAACCAGTCCAAGACCGCCCGTCCCAGTCTCCGTCCAAACCGTTCCAGCCCCTAAGACTGCCATGAATTATTCCAAAAGAGTCCAAAAGTCGGTCCAAACAGAACCGGTCAGGAGGTCCATACCGGTTCAAAAAATAAAGCCGGTTCGGACCGATCTAAACCGGTCCGATCGGTATCGGCTGTTATTTTTTGAAACATGAGGTACAATGGAACCTTTTCAATACGGTCCGCATTGCTAGCTCCCGTGCATAATTTTGCTACAGATGATACACGGGCTAGTTTCTATAAATACCTCTACTACTTCTTCCATTAGATGAACATATATTTTTAACTATTATATATGTTTTTAACTTGCGATTTTTACAATTTAATTGTCAAAAAATTCCTACGAAAAACATCGAAAATTGGAACTGTCTAAACAGAAACTTAAAACACAAAACCAGAAATGTCTAAACCGAAGCCAAAAAAATCCAAATGAAAACCTGACAGGTCTAACCAAAGTCGAACCGGTCCGGACGAGAACTGGTCCAAGAAAAGACCGGACCGCCCAAAAACCGAATTGTCTTACGCGAAGAACGGTCCACCAACGACCGAACCGGCCCCGGACCCGGACCGGATGGACCCAAAAGGGTCCAAAATCAAATTTGTGCACCTCTAGAGTGGGTACTACACTGGTAGTGAAGTTGTATTGATGTTTCATTTATTATTTTACCAACTTGTGGTTGAAAAATTCGAAATGAATGTTTGACTTCATTTAATGATGGTTTGATTACGTCGTAGCGTAGTGGTTTCGTTTTATGATGACAACTTAACAGTTTAAACTGTTTTTCAATTCATGATGTTTAATGCGTGTTTCTGCTGCGATAAAAAAAGATATGAATCGTTGAAACCACGGCGTTACATTTTTCTCGTTATTTGTAGTTACACTCTAATTGTCATATCTGTTATGATTTATGTCCCTCAAACTTATTAAGTTTCTCTTTGGTTTGGGAAAAATAAAGCTTTGTTTACCTAAACTCGTTTACCATTCATTAGTATAGAATTGGCCTTTCTCACACCATCTATCAAGTCTGCTAGACCTGATATGGTGTTTGCATTTTGTTTTGTTGGTTTAAGTTCATAAAAATAATTCTTAGATTTAAGAATGGTGTGAAGGGTTTTGATCTGACCAACCCACCCTAAGACACAAACTGGTCAATCCTGGGTTTGATTCTACTGGTTCAATCCTAAAGCAGAAACAGATTGAACATAACCCTCTAAACCCCAAAAGGGTTAGGATCTATCTAATGATCTATACAGTTTCTAAATAACAATCCATAGCAATAGTTCAAGAAAACAATACCTGTTTTGATCTTAGGATTGCTAAAGGTAGTCCACCACTACTGCACCACCAATGAACTGGCTGCTAGACCGCTCTTGGATTTACCCGAGCTTCAACACGCGAAAGCTTGCGTGTGTGTGTGTATCGTCGATCACCAAAAATGAGACACCCTTGGTGTTCTTTGATTCGACGAGAGAGAGAGAGAGAGAGAGAGAGAGAGCCGAGAGATAGAGTATGCACAGGAGATGGTAGAGGAGAGCATCATTCTTTTCTGAATTCTAATAATGAATTTCTTAAGGAAATTAATCCTTTTCTAGGTTTAACTACTTAAAAACCTTATCCAGACCCAAGCCCGTTCAGTTAAAACCCATAACTTTAATTGAAGTTTCAATCCTTGCACTTTGACCCCCTGAACCTTTCTAGTTAATTAATTAACTATTAATTAACTGGTCCGTTAAATATTAAACTTAATATTTAATTTCCCTTTAAATAATAAATAACTATTTATTATTTATTTCCTACTAATAATTAATTCAAACTGATTAAATATTTATTTCTCTCTTTCTAATAATTAATCCAACTGATTAATTATTTCCACACAAAATAATGGTAAATTCTAACTGTTCTAATTTGGGTGTGTAGCAGTGTGACCCTTTAGTCTCTTATAACATTGGACACAATGTACCCATTAATTATCTCTGCACAAAATCGAACAGACTCCCACTTATACAAGATAAATAATAGTTACTGTACATTGTTAGCTTAAGGAGGTCCCTAGCCAGACACTTAGGATAACCAGATTATAAGAACTCTTATACCCCAAAGTGACTTGTGATAAAACAAAATCTCATAAGTCAACTGCTTATGAGTTACCTCTTATAAACTAACTGTTTATAACTAACTATCATAAACTACCTGTTTATGAATAGGTACGGTTTTTATATATGTTTGTCCCTTGCAGCGCGATATTTCAATTTTGAGCATGAGCATGAGCATGAAGAGTGTCAACTCAAAATCTCAAGAATTATATTCATGACATACTTGATTTCAAAACTGCGTGATAAACGACAAAGAACAAATCAGTTCGTTTGGGCACGGCCGTGTACTTCCCAGTTTTTTCTAATCAGTCAAGGGGCCCGGAAATATCTCTCCTAAAAAGGAGGTGCAAATACCATCTTGCACATTTGCATTTGGCAATACGGCTCCCACTGAATCTAGATACACCCCTTATGAGCACCCTGTTACGGCGTGACATTAGAACGCACTAAGGAGACAATAGTTACCGTATCCCAAACCAAATACCTCAGGTTTGAGGATAACCTATGTGATAAGTACTTTTGACACGAAATCCACGAAGTATTTTTCACGTGGGTCAATCCAATATTCGTAACTCTAACGAATATTCGTCAATTTTGGTCCGCAAAAACATTTTGCAGTTATATTCGATATACTTTCGAATCTACCCAAAAAATACGATGACTTTATAGCCCTATCAAGGTTCCCACCAAGATAAGTAGTCAAGGATAATGTTTTGAATAAACCTACTTTATTCCTGGATGAACCAAGACATACAAAATGGTGAAGAACAATGAAACTAATTTCTACATCCTCCATATTCCACCCTGGAATAAAGATGCATAATTTCTACCATTTCATTGACTTGATTCACAGCGCTTATGTGAATTACTTATTATTTTACATTGTAACTTATCACGGATTACAAAGAAAATAATATGATTTATAAACCTAAAAACTCAAGACTAGTACCCTAAAGTACTCTTTATTGGTTTTGCTTGAAATCGTTCTTGCAACCTAAGAGCAGTTCTAGACTTACTTATTTTATGAATTCCTTAAACTTTGGAGAACCGGAAATAACTCCTCAGTTTCTGATTTTATAAAATAACCTCCTTGTAATTAAAACTTTAATTACACTTTGTAGATGTATTGAATCTTACTAGATTCATACCCTTTTGAAATGATAAATCCATTTACACCTACTTGTAAATATGATATTAGATTCCTAGTGTATATCAACACTTATCTAATTTCATTACTAAGGATATTGAAGAACATCCTATTTTATCATTTCTAACGTTAGTCAACTAAACAACATTAATCATTCTGACTTTTTGAACTCCTTTAAACATAATTTTATTCAAGTCATATCTTGACTTAAAAATCCTGCAATGACATCTTTATTATTTTTGTGAACGGCAAAGTTAGTTGTTAGTAAGTTAGTAAACCCCAAGTTAGAATTAAACTCCAATGCCAAGGTTTGAACCCTGGAACTCCTAGAAGGCTTTGCCTCCTCCTCACTCTTAACCAATAGGCTAAGAGATCATTGGTACCTCTCAATAAGTCATGCGCTCCTCGGATTAGTTCTTTTTCAAGAACTTACTGCTTTAGAGAACTTCCAAAATCATCCGATAATTATGTTCTTTAAAAGTTCATTCTTGTATTTATCATACTAGTTAGATCAACCTTGATAACTTGATAAATACACTAGTCATATGCTCCCACTATCTCTTATGAAAATGTGCATTACTTCAAAACATTCCTTTTAGACTTAGTCAATCCTTGACTAATACGCCTAAAACTTGTGTTCTAAACACTTGATTTAAACTTAGTTTTTGTAAAAAAAAATTAATTGTTTTATGAAACCAAAAACTTGGATTTCCCATACATCCATCCTTCCAATCACGGAATGTGGTTTCATTAAACCTAACACGATTACAAGTATAAAACACTTGTAATGGTATTTTAAATTTCTTTTCTTAAAGCATTTAGTATAAAACACCCTTGATCATAGAAACTATTATAATCATTTTATACTTTCTCAAATGCTTCATCAATATCTATTTTATTTAGAAATAATAAATATTATTTCCACATGTTCAAAACTTTGAACATTCATTTTCATAAAATCCTTAAATACTTGTAAATTAGAAAAGACTATCTAACTTTATAAACACAACTTGTTTATCCAAGTATTTATATATAATGAGATTAACATTTATTTAACTTCAACAATTTACTGCATAAGATCACTATGAATAACCTATTAAGTCAAAACTTGACTTATTAGTATCCTTTCAGTCACATCTGGAATAAACTGATTCATCAAAAACATACGTGCAAGAAATATAAGTCAAATAATTCAAACCTTTCAAATATTTAAGACATAACGTCAACGAGAAATGTTTTAGAACCAAACCAAAAAAGGTTAACCAAAAGTCTTAAACAGAAACAATCAAATCCTAAAAAGATTAAAGTTCAGTAGCTAAAGACATGAATTCTTAAAATATCCGTAAATGCACGTGAGATCTTGAATGATGGGCCACTTCACTTTCCATCTCCTCCTGCAATAAACGATTGCAAGTTATCAGAATACTCGTAAAAACTTTACAAGTGGAAAGGGACAAAGAAGCTAATCACACGATACTTGACGAGCCAGACTTGCCTCCTGCCTCGTGACCCTTCGGACAATCTCTTTTCCAATGTCCGGTCTCGCCGCACTTGAAGCACCGATTCACGGTTCTTGCCTTGTTTGGCTTTGGCTTCTTGCCCTTGTTGTCGTTACTAGCCCTGGGTGCATTCTGGCTGGGCTGGGTCTTACCCTTTCCCTTTCCATTGCGACCCTTCCTCTTCTTGTTTCCACCATTTCCCACCATGAGAATGTCCTTAGACTTGGTCCCGAAACTTTGCTCTGCGGTCTTAAGCATAGAATGCAGCTCCGCCACAGATTTCTCCATGTTGTTCATGTTGTAGTTGACTATAAAAGGCTTATAGTCGTCCGACAACGAATTGAGTTTCGTATCCGTTGCTAGCTACAACGGTACTGGGTGCCCAAGTCTCTCTAGGTGGTCCATGTACCCTTTCATTTTCATGACGTGGTTACTGATCGAAATCCCCTTGGCTATCTTGCATGAGTTAAATGCCCTAGTGGCATTATAACGCTCCGTGCGGGCTTGTTCCTAGAACATGACCCTCAGCTAGCGGATCATGTTATAAGCAGGAGTTTCCATCATGCTCGATTGCAACTTTGGACTCATCGTTGCAAGCATAAGGCAACTAACATCTAGGGCATCATTGGAGCGCTTTTGAAAAGCCTCCCTGACTTCTGCCCTAGCATTGTTGACAGGGGGATTTCCTAGAGGTTGTTCTAAGACGTGCCACTTTCTCTCGTGCCTTAGCACGATCCAGAGATTTCTCTCCCACGTGAGAAAGTTTTACCCGGTGAGCTTATCCTTCTCTAGGATAGAGCGAGGAGAGAGGTTGTTAGTGTTGGTAACGTTGGTTGCCATCTACAAATTAAAACCCGGTTTAATTAGTAATTGCAAATAAACTTTCTAACATATATTAATAAACCCATAAATAATATATATAAACCTAGGACCTATAAATAATATATATTAGACCTAGGACCTATATTTCACATACTTGACGCAAGGTTTGGTCACTTCCCGCCAAGTCATGCTATTTCTGGTAGGTAACACCCTGTACCAATCGTACCTAGCTGATACGACTCCTAGAACCTCGTAGAGTACTTAGACCTAGTCTAGTATGTTTAACTCTACTCTAGTGCATTTTGGGCCGGGACTCCCGATCATCACCAAAATAGATTGCACCACCTAAGACAGTATGAATTCTGGCCGGGACTCCCGATTATTGCAGAATCTTTCATACCCTTTCCCGCAACGGCTTGAAACCGGCTTGAAACCGGATGCCCAAGGTTTGGGCACTTCCGACACCCGAGTACCGTTTAACAGCAAAGGTGTACCATTAGGTGGGTAGCACACTGATCTAAGATTTTCTTGGTTTTTATAATTAAGTTTAAAAGAAAACATAAATTTTCCAGTTTTTGAAAAACTATTTTAAAACTAACTGTTTTAAAAATACGATTTACATGTGTACCTTCACTAGGTGCACCAAACGGTCTTTATAAGTTCCAAACTTATAATCTTGACAAAACTTTAAATTTATAAAAATTTAATTAATACGACTAACAAACTAAAGTCGTATTCTAGTTTGTCATAAACCGTGGTTTTTCTCTGTTTTTAATTTCCTATTATTAAACCCACTTTTTATGTAGCATCACATAAAAAAGACATGAGCAAGTAATAAAAAGATCACAACCACGAACATAAGATAAGCAGATAAAAAACTATAGTTTTTCCAACTAATACTAAGGTCAATCCTAAGGACAAAAGGACTTGGATTCACCTTCATGATGTATTGCTCCTACTAGCCTTGACACCTCCTCCGAAGTACCCGAGCTCCATGCAAACCATCATGCTCAATATCTTCTTGAACTCCGTCTTGGTTAAGGGACAAAAACTAACAACTATTCTAATACAAATACAATATTGAATGGGGTTGTAAGTGGCACGCAGGCCTTCCCGAACCAGTACAATATTACAATTAAGAATCGGATTGTAATTGGCACGCAGGCCTTCCCAAAAACCAAAATAAAAGAAGAAAGATAAAAGACGAGTCCTAAGTCGGCAAAACTATAGCTATATATCACAACCACGTAATATATATAAACAACAAACTATGCGATAAAATGCGTAACCTAATTCGTTTAACCATTCTCATCTACCCTTTTGATTAATAACTATCAACCAAAAATGAGAATTATGATCTTCTAAAGCATTTAAATTTACTTGACCCAAAAAGTTTTTCAACAAACTTTGAAAAACTTGACTTTATATAGAAAACTTGAATGAAATCCTATGTCAGGTTTTTACTAGTTTTATCAAAAACTTAAACACGACAAAATTTTGATCATTATTTAAATATCATCATCTTGTTTCAATCCTTTTATATGAAATTATTTCTGGAATTTATTTATAATGTCTAAACTAGTCGTAATAAATAAGTATCCAAAAAATATATATATATATATATTTCAACTAGACTAATTAAAATATATATATAGAACTCTAGTTTTGTATAAAAACACTTATTAATTTTACGCTTAAAATTAATAACCTTGTATTTAACCGGAAAAACAAAACTGGGTTAGTTATACTTGGGCCAACAATCCTGGGTCGTAAACCCCATTGGGCCGAGAGTTACCTGGGCCGAGAGCCACTTGGACCAGAAATTCTCTTGGACCGAGAACCTATCTAGGTCGAAAGCCACTTGGGCCGGAACCCTTCCTGGGCCGAGACCTCACCTGGGCCGTGGTGCCTGGGCCGAAGCCACGCCACTCCCGACCGCCGCCCCGAGCCTTGCTGCGGACGATCGTTGCACGCTGCAGCTACTACCGACCGGCTCCACCCTGCGACCGCCGCTGACCGCCTGATCCGCCGTCGAATGCCGCACTGCTGCAGCTGCCGCCAAACACAGCCACCGCCGATGATAGCCGCCGGCTACAGTGGTGGTTTCGATCTCCTTTTTCCAATTAATACAACAATAAAAATTTAAAATCTAATCCTTTTAATCCATTAAAACTAACCAGTTCTAATATCTGAATTAAAAAACTAGATTAAATCAAAAACCAAAGTTTTAATTATTAATATAAGCAAAAAAACTGTTCTATTAATAATTAATAATCCTAAAACTAGATTTTATCATTTTAAACAAAAAGACAGTTTAAATTTCTGGTCAAGATCAAGTTTTAGATAAAAGATTTATCTTTTAACCGTTTAAACATAAATCCTGTTTAAACTTATCTGATTTAAAGTTAATCCTTTTATTATCTCGATAAAAACAGAAACTTGTTTTTATCACCCTTAGATTTTCGATTTTCATGAGGAGAAAAAAAGATGAAGTAGAAGATCATATACCATAAAACGAATCAATTAACTTGTTTCAACTAGGTTTTATTAATTAAACAAACTGTTTAATTTTCTTGATTAAACTTGTTTTTATCAAAAACATAATCCTTTTAACTGTTTAAACTTTCTGATCAATAGGATTAAACCTTTTTGTAACTAGATAACAAAAACAAACCGTTTTTGTTGTCCTCTTGATTTTCGAAAAAACCAAAAACAAGTGGAAGATCAAGAACAAAACCTTACAACTAAAAACAGATAACACTAGAAACTATAGATCATAGAGCCGAGACTCTGATACCACTGAAGGGTTTTGATCTGACCAAACCACCCTAAGATACAAACTGGTCAATCCTGGGTTTGATTCTACTGGTTCAATCCTAAAGCGGAAACAGATTGAACACAACCCTCTAAACCCCAAAAGGGTTATGATCTATCTAATGATCTATACAGTTTCTAAATAACAATCCATAGCAATAGTTCAAGAAAACAATACCTGTTTTGATCTTAGGATTGCTAAAGGTAGTCCACCACTACTGCACCACCTATGAACTGGCTGCTAGACCGCTCCTGGATTTACCCGAGCTTCAACACGCGAAAGCTTGTGTCTGTGTATATGGTCGATCACCAAAAATGAGACACCCTTGGTGTTCTTTGATTCGACGAGAGAGAGAGAGCCGAGAGACAGAGTATGCGTAGGAGAGGGTGGAGGAGAGCAGGATTCTTTTCTGAATTCTAATAATGAATTTCTTAAGGAAATTAATCCTTTTCTAGGTTTAAATACTTAAACCTTATCCAGGCCCAAGCCCGTTCAATTAAAACCCATAACTTTAATTGAAGTTTCAATCCTTGCACTTTGACCCCTTGAACCTTTCTAGTTAATTAATTAACTATTAATTAACTGGTCCGTTAAATATTAAACTTAATATTTAATTTCCCTTTAAATAATAAATAACTATTTATTATTTATTTCTACTAATAATTAATTCAAACTGATTAATTATTTATTTCTCTCTTTCAAATAATTAATCCAACTGATTAATTATTTCCACACAAAATAATGGTAAATTCCAACTGTTCTAATTTGGATGTATAGCAGTGTGACCCTTTAGTCTCTTATAACATTGGAAACAATGTACCCATTAATTATCTCTGCACATAATCCAACATTGTGTGTGTAGAACCACTTTTTAGAATATACAAATTTCCAACCATTAATTGTTGTGCTCTAGAAGAATTCATATCAAACTTGAAAGATAAGGAACAAAAGCATAAATATGGTTCACACATGAGTGGTTATTAGTCTTTATATCACTCTATGACATTGAAGAAATCAAAAGTTTTTAGCTTAGCATTTTCTAATTGATCCACAAGATTTACTTCTTTCTCTTTTTCCTTATGTGAAGCTTAATAGCTTATAGAGGTGGAAAGGTGTGTGACAAGTACTTTGCTAGTGTCATGTGCTACCGTATCTACAGCAAACACTTCGATTGTTCTAGGAATCACTTGCTTTAACATCATATTTTGTGATACTTTCTTGTGACTAGACTTCGTTAGCTTGTGAAGCATGCTAAGTACTATTTCTTGGATCACGTCCATGCCCACGTCCACAACCATAAGGGTGACCCCGACCAAATTTTTGGTTTATGTTAGGAGTATGGTTATGGCTAAAAGAACGGCTTTGAATAAAACGGCCTCGTCCACAGTCACGACCGTGTCCCCGTGTTTTTATTTTTAGGATCAACGTTTTCTAACATTCACTCTAGGAAATGCTACTGATCCTATGGGACGAGACTTGTTATATTTCATGAAGACCATATTGTTTTGCGTAGCCATCAAAAGATATACTTGCACATAGAAATACTTTGAGAAATTTTGCAATCGCAAATTCTCGTATTGATAGGATTTGTGTGCATAACCATCGAACCCTGATGATACGCCCAATGCCATAAAACACTCAAGGATCACACCTGTGAGGGTACTTAATTCAAGAAGGAAAAATTCACGCTGTGGAAAATGGGTGTTATGACAGTTGGTCATAAACCAGTAATGTGAGTTGAGAAAATAACCAGATTAATGCAATTAACAAGAATATATATATTTATTAGTTAATAAATATATATTGTTGATTATTGCATTAATATCTTGGATATTAATTAAAAGGGTTATTATTATTAATTGTTATTTTTATTAAATAGATAAAATATATTAAGGGATATATATCTATGGATCGATATATATATATATATATATATATATATATATATATATATATATATATATATATAGGGTGAGGTTCAAGGGAGAACCCTTTTAAATAGAGAACAGAGAGAACACGTGTAAACTTGTAATTTATTATTTCTTATTTACATTCATGTTCACTCATAGCTACCCAAAAGTCAACTTTACATCCTAAATCTTAAAATCAAAATTATTTCTATAATTATTAACAGTTTGAAATTTTGGATGCATTGATGCATCAAATAACACTTTTGTATGCATCGATGCATCAGGATTGTATTCGAACATATTATCAAAAAAAAACGTGACATATTTTAAATCCGATGATCAATGGAATCAAATGCCTAAATAAATTGTGACAATTTTTGAACCATCTGATCAATGAAATCAAAGTTCAAAAGTGTTCTCTCTGTTCTCTATTTAAGAGCATTCTCTCTTGATCCTAACACTATATATATATATATATATATATATATATATATATATATATATATATATATATATATATTGATATATTTTATATTAATAAAAGGTTTAAAAAAAGGTTGCCTAATTTAACACTACAAAACAAACAGGCTATTGCGACGGAAATTTGCGACGGCAGGCATCTGTCGCAAAAAACTGCATACTTGCGACAGATTTGCGATGGATTTGTGATGAATTTAGGCCCAAAACCAACACAGCCATGTCATCAGTATTTGTGACGGAATAGCGACAGAGATATTTGCGACGGAATGAAAGACGACAATTTGAGACGGAAATTTGCCACAGCAGGCATCCGTCGCAAAAAACTACATACTTGCGACGGATTTGCGATAAATTTAAACCCAAAAACCAAATCAACCATGTCATCAGTATTTGCAACGGAATAGCGATAGACTTGCGACAGCGATATTTGCGACGGAATAATAGGACGCAAGTCGAACGCAAAAATGTTAAAAGGAAATTAAAAAAGTATGTAATTAGATGACCCCTCGCAATTTCGACGCAAAATTTTTTTTTTTTTCAAAATGATATAGTAGTTGCGTCCATCGAGACTATGTATATTGATATAAAATAAAATATATTTTTTAAATGATTCATCGCAAATCCAACGCAAAAAGATGTTACGAAAAAAAAAATTCCTTATTGAGGTCTGTCACAAATTGCTCGCAAATTTTCATAATTTGTAACGGATTTGTGACCGAACTTGAATTTTTTTTTCGTATTTTTTGAATAAAAGTAGTAAAAAAACACCACAAAGCATGGATTAACTAATTTCTTACACATGTTATAAATTAGGTGAAATAAGAGGTTTTATACATTTTTTCTATTGATATGCTCGTGTGCATTTTTATACATTAACATACATATTTACGGAAATTGATATATTCTTTCTCATATAACATGTTCGACTAGGGCGTCATAACATTATTAAATTTGTGGGTGTTTATATACTTATATAATAGTGTACCAAAGGGAGCATGAGTTTATTTTACGAAAAAATGATTTAAAAACAGAAAAACAAGTTTATTTTGTGATGGACCTTTAATTTATTTTTTGTATTTTTTTGAGTAAAAAGTCATAAAAAGACATCAAAAAGCCCGAATTAATTAATTTTTTATATGTGTTATCAAGTGGGTGAAGTTAGAGGTTTTATACGTTTGTGTATTAATATGCTCATGTGCGTTTTTATATGTTAACAAACATGTTTACAAAAATTGATGTATTGTTTCTCATATAACGGCTTGTCCAATGAGGCATGTAAGTATTTTTAAATTTTGCGTGTGTGTTTATACACTTATATAATAGTGTACGGAAGAGATCATGAGTTTATTTCATGGAAAAACAATTTAAAAACTAAAAACAAGTTGAAGTCTATCACAAATCTCTCGCAAATTTTCATAATTTGTGACGGATTTGTGACCGAACTTGAATTTGTTTTTCGTATTTCTTGAAGAAAAATTCGTAAAAAACACCAACAAGCATGGATTAACTAATTTCTTATACGTGTTATCAATTGGGTGAAATAAGAGGTTCTATACATTTCATAATTGATATGCTCGTGTGCATTTTTATACATTAACATACATGTTTACGGAAATTGATATATTCTTTCTCATATAACAACATGTTCGACTAGGGCGTCATAACATTTTTAAATTTGTGTGTGTGTTTATATACTTATATAATAGTGTACAAAAAGGGAGCATGAATTTATTTTATGAAAAAATGATTTAAAAACAAAAAAACAAGTTAAAGCCCGCCACAAAACTCTCAAAAATTTGCAAAATTTGTGACGGACTTGTGATGGACCTTGAATTTGTTTTTTTGTCTTTTTTGAATAAAAAGTCATAAAAAGACACCAACAAGCACGGATTAATTAATTTCTTATATGTGTTATCTGTTAGATTATGTGCATAGATAGATAACACGTGCCATCGTGTCCAATGCTATGAGACACTAAAGGATCACACTGCTACACACCCAATTAAAACCAATTGGATTTTATCAAGTTATGTGTGAGAATAATTAATTAGTTAATTAATTAATTGAAAGGAAAAATAATAATAGTTATTTATTATTTTAAAGAAGAAATTAATATTTAGTTTAAATATTAATTGGAATCACATAAGAAAGTTAATTGCAACAAGGAAACCCTAGCCTCCTTCCCCTTGCCCTGCGTCGACTTCGATAGGCACCCCTAGGGGGTTCTCGGCCTGCGTCGAACACACACACATACACACTCGGTCTCGCGTGATCGTTTTTGGTGAAGTCCTGTGGCGGTTTAGCAGCCTGTTCGTGGTGGTGCAGTAGCGGTGTTCTACCTTTAGCATTCTGGAATCAAGTTTCAAGATTGTTGCAAAAAGGTATAACTTTTATCCTCTACTCTTGTTTAATTCCCGTACGAGTTAGATGAGATCACTGGAGGGGGTTTTGGTTATTTATTCCTCTGCATATTATCATTATTTGATTTTATACCCTACAAAACCCTTCAGTGGTACCAGAACCACTTCTAGTCTCGTAGAGAACTAGTTAGGTTTCTTTTTATCATGATGAATAAGTTTTCTTTATATCAAAGTTTTAACCTTTTTGTTTATCCAAGTATTTTGAAATCAAGTTATGATTTTAAATGGATAATGATTGGTATTGATAAAAAGGGTTTAATGTTTATTTAAAAATTGTTACAATTTTTTTATGATGGAAGAAACCGGCGGCGGTAAAGCCACCGTGTTCGACGGCAGTTCACGACAGGGACGTCACGTGCGGCTTCGGCGATCGGTTTCGGCCGGTTGTCGGCGTCTGCTGTTTTTTCGCAGTGTCGGCAGCGAGGCGGTGGTTAGCAGCCAGATTGCCGGCGAGGGTGGCGGAGGCGTGGTGGCGGCCCAGCTGCGGCTTGCTGCCCACGGCCCAGTTTCGTCCGGCCAAAGTAAGGTGGTCGGTCCATCGTGATTTTTCCCAGCCCAGTTTTGTGGCCCAATGTTGTTTAGGTTTAGCTTTGGGTAAAACCAAACAGGATTAAACCTAAATGTTTCTAAAAGATTATTTTTTATAATCTTATGATTAAAATTTTTAATTTTTAGTCATGATTATTTTATAATAATCAAGTATTGATTGAAATTAATTATTTTAGTATTCTTTAATCGCATAACAATAATTAATATAACAACTATTGTTAAACCAAGTGATTTTAACAGTTGGTTGAAATCAAGGTAATTCATCAGGTTGTGATAATTAGAAATCAGTTTTTTGTTTTCATATATTAGTTTTAGTACATGTTTGGGATGCCATAGCCGAGCCCTAGACTTTGTGGATTGTTTTATTTACTGCTCTTGTGGTTGTGTTGGTTGTTCTATTTTATGGTGTGTGGAGGCCTGCGTGCCACTTACAACCCCTATTTTGTTATGTAAAAGTACTAGATTAGCGGGCCTGCGTGCCTTTGATTACTTTGTAATTTTTTTTTCTAGTTTTTAGTTTTTAGAATAAATAAGTAGAATAGTTTTGAAGCTGATACAAGGAGCAAGGAGCAAGGAGCAGGATTGGATGCTAGAGCCAGTGGTAGATTCAGAAGTTCATGCCTTGTGTGTTGTTTTCCACTTAGGTTTTGGACCGTCGGGTTTTTCGAGTGGTTCACGAAACCGACATTAGTTAAGGGCAAGGCTAAGGCATAGATAGCATATGTTTGTTTTATTTCTTTACATATTTATTATATGCGTGGTTGTGATTCTCACGATGAAATAAAACAGAGTTTTAATAATAGTTATTATTAAACAGTGTTTTTACAAGGAAACTGGCAAAAAGTTTTTTGGTTTAAAAACCTTGAAATCCTTATTAGAAAAATCTTAGATCAGTGTACTACCCATCTAATTGTACACCTTTCCTGTTAAACGGTACTCGGGTGTCGGAAGTGACCAAACCTTGGGCATTCAGGTTCAAACCATTGCGGGAAAGGGTGTGAAAGGCTCTGCGATAATCGGGCTTGAGTCTTAATAAGGTTTATATATAAATAACCTTTTAAAGCCTTGGATCACATAAGAAAGTTAATTGCAACAAGGAAACCCTAGCCTCCTTCCCCTTTCCCTGTGTCAACTTCGATACGAACCCCTAGAGGGTTCTCGGCCTGAGTTGAACACACACACACATACACACTCGGTCTCGCGTGATCGTTTTTGGTAAAGTCCTGTGGTGGTCTAGCAGCCTGTTCGTGGTGGTGCAGTAGCGGTGTTCTACCTTTAGCATTCTGGAATCAAGTTTCAAGATTGTTGCAAAAAGGTATAACTTTTGTCCTTTACTCTTGTTTAGTTTCCCGTACGAGTTAGATGAGATCAATGGTGGAGGTTTTGGTTTTTTATTCCGCTGCGTATTATCATTATTTGATTTTATACCCTACAAAACTCTTCATTATCAAGTGGGTGAAGTTAATCGTTTTATACGTTTGTCTATTAATATGCTCATGTGCATTTTTATACATTAACAAACATGTTTACGGAAAATCGATGTATTGTTTCTTATACAACGGCTTGTCCAATGAGGCTTGTAAGTATTTTTAAAATTTCTGTGTGTGTTTATAAACTTATATAATAGTGTACAAAAGAGATCATGAGTTTATGCGATGGACCTTGAATTCGTATTTTTGCATTTTGAGATAAAAAGTCGAAAAAAAGCACCAACAAACACGAGTCATGTCGTTTATTATACTTGTTGACGGGTTGGTCAAGTAAGAGGTTTTATATACTTTTCTATAGATACGCTTGTGTGCATTTTCATATATTTATATACATATTTACTAACGATGAAATATCGTTTTCTATACAACGACACATCTGACTCGTACAAATAATTTTTATGTGTTTGTTAAGTTATATAATAGTGTATTATAAGATATACGAGTTTGCTATATGGAAAAACTACTAAAATATGAAAAAAAACAAGTTTAGGTCCATCACAAATCCGTCTCAAAATTCGGACTTTTGTGACAGATTTGCGACAGTCCTTGAATTCGTATTTTTGCATTTTGAGATAAAAAGTCGTAAAAAAAGCACCAACAAACACGAGTCATATCGTTTATTATACTTGTTGGCGGTTTGGTCAAGTAAGAGGTTTTATATACTTTTCTATTGATATCGCGAGATTTAATTATATATTTTAATGCGATATATATATTTATTTTTGAACAAAAATCATGAATTTATGTTTAATATATATTTAATATGTTCAAATATTATTTTTCAGAAAAAAAATCGGATATATGATGCTAAGGATGGAGGAAAATGGATAAAAATGAAGATAAGATCAAAGAGTTGAAAAATCCTGAAATCTGGCCAAAATTCACTGTAGCGGCGCTAAATCAAGCTTCGTCGCGGCGCGACGGTCAACTTCGCGGCGCGAAGCCGTTGCTGACAGCTTATATAAATTCGATCTTTGTTTCTTTCGGGAGAGAAGCTTTGGGTTCCGACTTTTGAACCCTAAATCATCAGAAAACACCATTAGAGAGCAGAGAAGACTTGGAGCAAAGCTTTATAGCATTAGAGCCTTATTTTGAAGATTAAAAGTGAAGATCATTCGGCTTTTACGGTTTCTTTCATTCTACTTCATCATGTTCTTCTTGTTTCTTAATTTCCAGAAGTTTAGAATGTTGAATCTTGGCTAGATCTTCTATTTTCCTCCCTAGAGGAGATGAAACTCATGTAATAGCTTAGTTTAATTCATGGTTTTTGATACTTTATTCATTTTGTTCTTGGTTTTGCCTAATCTATGTTTATCTATGTTTATGAATCTTTCTTGATTGCTTAGAATCTGATATTTATGTTTTGAGAGACCACTTGAATCATAAAGTTTGTATCTTGATTATCTAGGACCGATAGGTGATTGAGGAATAGTGATTGATTAATCATATGTTTTTGAGCAATTAAAGTTAGAGTATTTTGCATGTGATGTCCATATAATGACCATTTATATGTTAGTTTGATGTTTTGTTGATCATACAAACATTAGGATTAGGGCTTAACTTATTAATCAAATTAATTGCTAATTAAACTCTTTAATTATACTTTTGACCATAAAGGTAATTAATTAGGATAATTAGACGATTATAACTGGACCAAGGTTGTAATCACTTTAGAAATCGATGCATGAATGTTTGAGTGTCTTTAGCTTATCTTGCCATGAATTGAGTTGATTTGAATCTAGGGAGGAAACATCTTCATTATTATTAATTCTCCGAGTTAATCGCTTCTTTGTCCTTTTTGCATGCTTTTAGTGCTTTTCAGATAATTTAGTAGTTTGAGTTGGTACAAGTTCATATCTTTTACAACAAATCCCCAATTTAATTGCTTTCTTTATTTTATTGTCATTAGTTTAGATTTAATTGCTTTTTAGTTTAGTTTAGATTAGTTTAGTTGTGTTTAATATTCAAATCATTATAATCTTATCAAATCAATCACGTTCCCCTTGAGTTCGACACCCGTGCTAACTATTATACTATAAAAACCGATTAGGTACACTTGCCTATTCGTGTCGTTTTTGGTACAATTTAATACGAAAAATATAAATAAAAAACTAGTACGTAAAACGCACATCAAGTTTTTGGCGCCGCTGCCGGGAAACGGTTGCATTTGATATTATTATAGTAATTTATTTATTAAACTTTCTGTTTGCATAGTGTTAGTTCGTTTCTGTTCGCTGTTTGTTAGATAGCGGCGCTAACTGCTGTGGTTAGCGGCGCTAACCCTTGTTGGTTAGCGGCGCTATCGCCGCTGGCAGTTTCTCCGTTTTTCTTTTTCTTGCTTTCTGTTTCTAGTTTTAGTTTTAGTTTCCTTTTTTGTTTTTTTCGGGCTTGTTAGGGTAGTGCTTTCTTTTCTTTAGACCCCTTTTAGGTTTTCTTGGTGTATGTCCCGTGCTTTGTCGTCCGAACTAGTTGAACCATTTGAAGAACCGGAGCGCGAGTTCAATCAATTGAGGAGAGCTGCACGCGAGCGAGAACGTTTACAGAGGATGGCGGAAAATCTTGCAAATCTATCACTCGAGGAGTACGCGAGTCGCATCCGAGAAGGTAACGCAGCAGGGATTCACCGCCCCGAAATTCCCGAGCAAACAAACTTTGAGATCAAGGGCAGTTTCTTCATTTGCTACGGGAGACTCCTTTCACCGGAAAGGATTATGAAGACGTCATCCAGCATGTCGAGTCCGTTCTCGAAATCGCCGATTACTTCCATATCCCGGGGGTAACGAAAGATGCCGTCATACTGCGAGTGTTCCCGATAACACTCCAGGGTGCAGCCAAAAGTTGGGTAAGATCCGAGCCACCCATCCGTACATGGGATGTGCTCAAATCGAAATTCATAAAACAGTTTAGCCCTCCTTCTAAGATTGCTAAAATGAAAATGCAAATTCAAAATTTCACACAATTGGAGGGCGAGACTCTTTATGAAGCCTGGGACCGCTATAAGGAGATGCTACAGAACTGCCCGCAGCACGATCTCAATCCTCACCAGGTTGTCCAAACGTTCTATAATGGTATTAACGTCTGCACAAGACAAATGGTCGATTCTCAAGGGCCGATACCGAAGAAAACCCCCTCTCAGGGGTATGCCATCATTGAGGAGTTGGCTCAGCACTCCCATCAATGGCATTCTGCGAGGGACCCTTCCTTTTGTAGAAACACTTCCTCCTCCACCGACAGGCCGGACCACATGGCAGCCCTTAATACCAAGCTGGATGCATTAGGGCGAGATATGAAGACAGTGCAGAAAAACATGCATGCCATGCAAGTCGGTTGCGACAATTGCAGCGGGCCCCATCTTCCGAAAGATTGCCCATACGACGAGAGTGGAAATCTGAAGGAATCAGCGTGTTATTCTTCAGGGGATAGGTTTGATTATCCAGAGGACGAGGCATACTTTCGCAACCGTAAGGCGAACTGGAAACCTTATCCCGAATACCGCAAGGAAATGGAGGCGAAATATAGGCAGCAGGGCCCGGGGCTTTATCAGCGAGAACAACAGAAGGAGCCGGCAAAGATGCCTAATTTTGAGGAGATGCTCATCCGCTTCACAGCATCGTCCGATCAGAGGCACAAGGAAACTGAAGAGCTAGTTAAGAGGATCGGATCGACTACCGAGGCAACACTTAGGAATCAGCAGGCTTCCATCCACAACATCGAGACCCAAATCGGGCAAATCCTGGACCACTTCCCTAGGACTCTTCCAAGCAACACCGAGACTAATCCTAAAGCCGATCTTAAAGCAGTGTCTACTAGGAATCAAACACTCCATGATCTTTCACCTAGTAGTCTCAACACTGATTCCGAGGTGCCGCCACCTCCGCAGCCTGAGCCAGAGAAAGAGAAGGTGGTAACTCCTGAACCTCCAGCTGCATCACCTGCTGCTCCATTGAATCCACCTCATGTTCCACCTCCTGTGAAACCGTACCATCCACCGATACCCTATCCGCAGCGTCTCAGAAAAGATGCTCAGGATCAACAATATCGGAAATTACTCGAGCACTTGAAATCTTTGCATATCAACATCCCTTTTGTTGAGGCCATGGCTCAAATGCCCAAGTATGCAAAGTTCATGAAAGACCTGCTTACTAATCGTAAGAAACTTGAAGAGGTCTCGAGCGTAACGCTCAACGATCAGTGCTCGGCAGCCATGCCCCGAAAGATCCCGAAGAAAATGACTGATCCCGGGAGTCTTACTCTGCCTTGCCAGTTTGGCAACTTGCCCATTACTCAAGCATTGGCTGATTTAGGTGCAAGCGTGAATCTCATGCCATATTATTTCTTTGCCAAATTGGGCCTGCCCGAGCCCAAGCCCATTCACATGTCCATTCATCTAGCAGATAAATCCGTCACTCATCCGCGAGGGATAGTGGAGGATTTACTAGTGAAGGTAGATAAATTCATCTTTCCTACGGACTTCATTGTTTTAGACATGGAGGAAGATGATCAAGTCCCTATTATTCTGTGCAGACCTTTCCTGAGTACAAGCTAGAGCTCTAGTTGACATTCACGAGTCACAATTGACGCTCAGGGTAGGGTCCGATGCCATCACTTTTGGACTTAATGAGTCTGTGAGATATTCTAAATGTCTAGATGACTCAGCTTTCTTTATGGGAGTTTCCGATACTCTGCAAGATAAGAAGCTGCGTGAGGAGAGAGCCAAGGAGGCCGAGAGCCCGAAACCGAAAGAAGAAAGTCTTCTCGACCCCGAGAAAGACCGACCAAAGGCTCGTGAGAAGGAGGGTAAACACTTCGACCCTGGGGATAAAATTCTGTTGTTTAATTCGAGGTTGAAGAAGTGTCCGGGTTATCTCAAATCCCGGTGGTACGGACCTTATGAAGTGAAGGAGGTATTCCCGAATAACACCATTAAGCTACTTGATCCTAAAGGGAGGACCTTCAAGGTGAGCAGGAACCGAGTGAAACACTACTCGGATGGAGACACCGACAAGAGAGGAGGTGAGGACGAAGGACGCTCCGGGCCAAAACCCTAAGTGTGGGGTTGGGAGTCAAGCTAGTGACTCTTAAAAAACAAGCGCTTCTCGGGAGGCAACCCGTGTTTAGTCTAGGTTTTTCGTTTTTCTGTTTCCAACTTTGTGGGTGTGTTGTCTAGAAACCCTCACGAGACTACAACTTGTCCACTCGGGCTACCGAGAGGTTTAAAGGCTTGTTGCATGCGCTAAATGCAACCGTGATTCCTACGAAAGGGAGTTAGGTTTGTTTTTCTTTCTGTGTGTTTTAGTTGTTTGATTCTTTGCCGAGATCTGTCTTATCATTTTTCTCTGAGTGTTTTCTTGCAGGTGGTTATGGAGCACGCGCTTATGCTGGCTTTTGCTCAGTATTATCTTTATTGCTCCATGTGTGATACCCGAAGGGAGTTTTCTCTAATCTTTTTCTACCTTAGAGTTTGATTTTGTGTACAATGGGGACATTGTACGATTTAAGTGTGGGGTAGGGGGTTAGAAAAAGATTCCTAGCTTGAACTTCATTTGTCCTTGATTAAATTATGATGGTATTTGGGCTATAATTTTTAAATTTTTAATATTATTTGAGTAAGTGTTAAATATTTGTTGAAGGTGTCAAATGTTTGATTTGTGAACAAGTTCAGAGGTTATACCTGGTATTTATGCATAATATTTAGTGGCTTTTCAACATTCCAGAGAAAGTTCCATTTATGGTAACCAACTTTTAATTTTTTAATCTAAATAAATGGTTAAGCCCTTTCTGAATCTAAGCTCGACAAAAATAGGCTGAGTGTGAATTTCCTCTTTTACTAATCATATGCTTGCAAAAGATTGAAAGAAAGAAGCCAATGAGCAAAAAGAAAAAAAATATTCAAAATGGCTGAAAATCTATAAGTCAAACATGTGGCCTTTGGGACTCGAACAAGTAAGCTCTGAGGAGTGTTCTATACCTAATCACCTAAAACCAACTGGTTTGGAATCGGTTGGGCAGAAAGTTATCGAAAGTCATAGGCTTATATGAGCTTAAAAGATAATAAAAGCATGTGTGAAGTGAAATTGAGAAATCTGCGATAAGTCTTGAGGTTAGGGGGTTCTTAAGGGGTAAATTAACCATAAAAGAATCATTAATTAAAGGTTGGTTATTTATAAAAAGAGAATGCATTTGGAATGGTGAGAAGTTAGAGAGGACCACAACACGGGTATATCCATAAATCTGAGTCTCATCATTGGCTTGTTTCTAATTAAACGTGTTGACATTTTTCAGCGGTATTTAGTGTTTACGAGAATGATATTATTTATTTGAATGCCTTAGCCTGGATAAAGTTGTGATTTGCTTGAGGACAAGCAAAGTTCAAGTGTCGGATATTTTGATATCGCGAGATTTAATTATATATTTTAATGCGATATATATTTATTTTTGAATAAAAATCATGAATTTACGTTTAATATATATTTAATATGTTCAAATATTATTTTTCAGATAAAAAATCGGATATATGATGCTAAGGATGGAGGAAAATGGATAAAAATGAAGATAAGATCAAAGAGTTGAAAAATCCTGAAATCTGGCCGAAATTTACTGTAGCGGCGCTAAATCAAGCTTCGTCGCGGCGCGACGGTCAACTTCGCGGCGCGAAGCCGTCGCTGACAGCTTATATAAATTCGATCTTTGTTTCTTTCGGGAGAGAAGCTTTGGGTTCCGACTTTTGAACACTAAATCATCAGAACACACCATTAGAGAGCAGAGAAGACTTGGAGCAAAGCTTTGGAGCATTAGAGCTTTATTTTGAAGATTAAAAGTCAAGATCATTCGGCTTTTACGGTTTCTTTCATTCTACTTCATCATGTTTTTCTTGTTTCTTAATTTCCAGAAGTTTAGAATGTTGAATCTTGGCTAGATCTTCTGTTTTCCTCCCTAGAGGATATGAAACTCATGTAATGGCTTAGTTTAATTCATGGTTTTTGATACTTTCTTCATGTTTGTTCTTGGTTTTGCCTAATCTATGTTTATCCATGTTTATGAATCTTTCTTGATTGCTTAGAATCTGATATTTATGTTTTGAGAGACCACTTGAATCATAAAGTTTGCAACTTGATTATCTTGGAACAATAGGTGATTGAGGAATAGTGATTAATTAATCCTATGTTTTTGAGCAATTAAAGTTAGAGTATTTTGCATGTGATGTACATATAATAACCATTTATATGTTAGTTTGATGTTTTGTTGATCATACAAACAGTAGGATTAGGGCTTAACTTATTAATCAAATTAATTGCTAATTAAACTCTTTAATTATACTTTTGACCATAAAGGTAATTAATTAAGATAATTAGACGATTATAATTGGACCAAGGTTGTAATCACTTTAGAAATCGATGCATGAATGTTTGAGTATCTTTAGCTTATCTTGCCATGAATTCAATGCCATGAATTGAGTTGAATTGAATCTAGGGAGGGAATATCTTCATTATTATTAATTCTCCAAGTTAATCGCTTCTTTGTCCTTTTTGCATGCTTTTAGTGCTTTTAAGATAATTTAGTAGTTTGAGTTGGTACAAGTTCATATCTTTTACAACAAATCCCCCATTTAATTGCTTTCTTTATTTTATTGTCATTAGTTTAGATTTAATTGCTTTTTAGTTTAGTTTAGATTAGTTTATTGTGTTTAATATTCAAATCATTACAATCTTATCAAATCACTCACGTTCCCCTTGAGTTCGACACCCGTGCTAACTATTATACTATAAAAACCGATTAGGTACACTTGCCTATTCGTGTCGTTTTTGGTACAATTTAACACGGAAATTATAAATAAAAAACTAGTACGTAAAACGTACATCATGTTTTTGGCGCCGCTGCCGGGGAACGGTTGCATTTGATATTATTATAGTAATTTATTTATTAAACTTTCTGTTTGCATATTGTTAGTTCGTTTCTGTTCGCTGTTTGTTAGATAGCGGCGCTAACTGCTGCGGTTAGCGGCGCTAACCCTTGTTGGTTAGCGGCGCTATCGCCGCTAACCCTTGTTGGTTAGCGGCGCTATCGCCGCTGGCAGTTTCTCCGTTTTTCTTTTTCTTGCTTTCTGTTTCTAGTTTTAGTTTTAGTTTCATTTTCTGTTTTTTTCGGGCTTGTTAGGGTAGTGCTTTCTTTTCTTTAGACCCCCTTTAGGTTTTCTTGATGTATGTCCCGTGCTTTGTCGTCCGAACTAGTTGAACCATTTGAAGAACCGGAGCGCGAGTTCAATCAATTGAGGAGAGCTGCACGCGAGCGAGAACGTTTACAGAGGATGGCGGAAAATCTTGCAAATCTATCACTCGAGGAGTACGCGAGTCGCATCCGAGAAGGTAACGCAACAGGGATTCACCGCCCCGAAATTCCCGAGCAAACAAACTTTGAGATCAAGGGCAGTTTCTTCATTTGCTACGGGAGACTCCTTTCACCGGAAAGGATTATGAAGACATCATCCAGCATGTCGAGTCCGTTCTCGAAATCGCCGATTACTTCCATATCCCGGGGGTAACGAAAGATGCCGTCATGCTGCGAGTGTTCCCGATAACACTCCAGGGTGCAGCCAAAAGTTGTCTAAGATCCGAGCCACCCATCCGTACATGGGATGTGCTCAAATCGAAATTCATAAAACAGTTTAGCCCTCCTTCTAAGATTGCTAAAATGAAAATGCAAATTCAAAATTTCACACAATTGGAGGGCGAGACTCTTTATGAAGCCTGGGACCGCTATAAGGAGATGCTGCAGAACTGCCCGCAGCACGATCTCAATCCTCACCAGGTTGTCCAAACGTTCTATAATGGTATTAATGTCTGCACAAGACAAATGGTCGATTCTCAAGGGCCGATACCGAAGAAAACCCCCTCTCAGGGGTATGCCATCATTGAGGAGTTGGCTCAGCACTCCCATCAATGGCATTCTGCGAGGGACCCTTCCTTTTGTAGAAACACTTCCTCCTCCACCGACAGGCCGGACCACATGGCAGCCCTTAATGCCAAGCTGGATGCATTAGGGCGAGATATGAAGACAGTGCAGAAAAACATGCATGCCATGCAAGTCGGTTGCGACAATTGCAGCGGGCCCCATCTTCCAAAAGATTGCCCATATGACGAGAGTGGAAATCTGAAGGAATCAGCGTGTTATTCTTCAGGGGATAGGTTTGATTATCCAGAGGACGAGGCATACTTTCGCAACCGTAAGGCGAACTGGAAACCTTATCCCGAATATCGCAAGGAAATGGAGGCGAAATATAGGCAGCAGGGCCCGGGGCTTTATCAGCGAGAACAACTTGAGTATCTTTAGCTTATCTTGCCATGAATTCAATGCCATGAATTGAGTTGAATTGAATCTAGGGAGGGAACATCTTTATTATTATTAATTCTCCAAGTTAATCGCTTCTTTGTCCTTTTTGCATGCTTTTAGTGCTTTTCAGATAATTTAGTAGTTTGAGTTGGTACAAGTTCATATCTTTTACAACAAATCCCCCATTTAATTGCTTTCTTTATTTTATTGTCATTAGTTTAGATTTAATTGCTTTTTAGTTTAGTTTAGATTAGTTTAGTTGTGTTTAATATTCAAATCATTATAATCTTATCAAATCACTCACGTTCCCCTTGAGTTTGACACCCGTGCTTACTATTATACTATAAAAACCGATTAGGTACACTTGCCTATTCGTGTCGTTTTTGGTACAATTTAACACGGAAATTATAAATAAAAAACTAGTACGTAAAACGCACATCATCTATAAACACGCTCGTGTGCATTTTTATATATTTACATACAGATGTACTATTGTTGAAATATCGTTTTCCATACAACGATACGTCCGACTCGGACAAATAATTTTTTAAAATTTTTTATGTGTTTGTTAAGTTATATAATAGTGTATAATAGGATATATGAGTTTGCTACACACTAAAATCTATTAAAAAATGAAAAAACAAGTTTAAGTCCGTCACAAATCCGTCGCAAATTTAAGACTTTTGTGACGGATTTGTGACGGACCTTGAATTCGTATTTTTGCATTTTGAGATAAAACGTCGTAATAAAAGCACCAACAAACACGAGTCATATCGTTTATTATACTTGTTGATGGTTTGGTCAAATAAAAGGTTTTATATACTTTTCTATAGACACGCTTTTGTGCATTTTTATATATTTATAAAACACAAATTTCTCACTTTTTTACCGATTTACAATGGACCTTGAATTTGTTTAGTCATATAATAAAGAATTAGAGGGCGAATAATTTTTTATGTGTTTGTATATTCATATAATAGTGTATTAGAGAATATATGAGTTTGTTATACTGAAAAACAATAAAAAAAATTTGGGGAGTGAGAGTGAAAGAGATGAGAGGAAAAGATTTGCGCAAATAATCAAATATCAAATATCAAGAAAAACGTTAACTAGTTTCTTTTAAATTATTATACATTGTTATTGACAAAGAATTCTTGTTAGGATTGTATAACTTTTTATTATCTATGTCATTTTGTATATTTAATGATAGTTGGTAATTATGTTTTAATAGGAAAAAATAGAAATTATAAAAACTAATATTCAAGAATTGCGACGGAAAACCGCACATTGGGAAAAGCTAATATTTAAGAATTGCAAAAGTACCCGATATATATATGGCAAGGGTTTATGTGCTTTCCGTCTCTTTAATATATAGGTAAACTTATGAAGCAGATGAAGACCGTATATTTCTTTTAAATTAATCTTGATCTATCATCTTTAACCAATCAAATACAATTACAAGGATTGAGCTCATAGTATAAAAGACAAGAAACACATATTTTACTTAAAAAACACATATCCGTTTCTCTCACTTCACTCCATCGGTGATTCTCCCACCACCTAGAACGCCTCCGCATACCACCATGCCAGCACACTGCAACCACCGTCATCTTCAATAACGACTTTTCTCACTCCTCTTCGCCGGTGACTCCACCGCTAACAAGACATGAGATTTGCTCAGTCGCTATTTACGACGACGCCTCCGCCTTCATCTTCACAATGCCACCTCTTAGTGAACCACCAACACAACTCGATATCTTTCTGCATTCTTCTCAATTCTGTTTGTGACGCCATCTTGTTTACGAAATACCTCCAACATCGAACACCTCCCACATGTGTTGTGGGTGTGGGATGGTGACTATTTAGGTTTGGACATTTTAACTCATTGTTGTATTGATTTGGGGGCTTATACCGACCGTAAAAATATGTGGTGATTGTAATTATTATTTGTTGTGTAACTACTAATAGTTATTCTTGCGAAATGTTTGTAGTTTGAATATTTAGATTGTATTTAAAGCAAATTTTGCACCTGAAATCAAATCTTGCATAAAAGTTACTACCAGATTATTGATGATTGCTTTAAACTATTGTTAATAGTTATTACTAAGACCATCCGCATCCATCTTCAGGTAACCCATACCATCCCACTACATGTCAACGCCACATCATTTCTCCCTTCCTATCCCACACCATCCCACAAACACCTACATCCATCTTGAGTCATCCCATGTCTAATTTTTGTTTTTTGTTTTTTGTTGGAAATAATTTAACTAATTTAATTAATTTGTGATTTGTTATTTAGTATAAAATAAAACAACTAATATTAAAAACATAAAAAAACATAAATTTCATAAAGTTAAGTTGATGATAAACATTACATAACGAAACTAAAGAACATAAATTCAAACATTACATAACGAAATTAAAAACATAAAAAACATAAAATGATGATAAATAACCGATATTTCATAGATCCCATTTATGAAGTTGTCGGAGCTTCTCCTTATGGGCTAAAACCGCACTTCGCTCAGTCCCGGTGAGATGAGCGTGTGACTCGAGGTAGTACGCGAGATCTTCTTTTTCTCTATCGAGTGTTTTCCGTAGTTCTCGCTGCTTCAAAGCTTCGGCTTTTACTTTTGCCGCCTCGGCTTTTAGTTTTGCAGTCTCGGCTTTGGTTCTCGAAACATCAAGCTTTTCTTTCTCGGCGGTAAGCAATTTTTCGTTCTCCAAGTTGAATCGATTCACATACTCCATAATACCGGCCATCACGTCATCCTTTTCCTTTGCCGGTTCCTTCGAGGAGGTTGACATGGAGCTCTTCCCTTTATCTCTCCCTGCCGGCCGTGGAGGTTCTTGGTAGAGATCATCATCATCCTCATTTGTGTCTTCGTTGAGATCGAACCAACATCGTGCGTCGGATGAAGTCGTGTTTTGGTTTGACTCCGACGTCTTGCTTCTTTTGGAGGCTCTCGGGTTCTCGTCCATCAACGGTACAATCCTCCATTTTGGATGAAACCGCGCAACTTTCCACGCCGCCTCGTGGGGAATTGTACATTTTTATTCGAGAACCTATAGAGGGAGTGCGCCCTCTCCATGTAGTCCGCGTCACTCCAACCGGATTTGTTCTCGGACCTAAGATTGTTGTAGATCCCATTGAATTTAGTCATCTTCCTATTCATGTCATTCCACTTCGAATAGATTTGGTCTTTGGTGCGTTGATGTTGTCCGGGACGTCTTTATTTAAAATTATTCAATAATGCGTTCCAAAACTTACCTACATATTATAAATATTAATTAGCAAAGATACAAATATATATATATATATATATATATATATATATATAAATTAGTATATAATATAATATATATATATATATATATATATATATATATATATATATATATATATATATATATATATATATATATATATATATATATATATTAACAAACATACAAAAAAATATATAATATAACACACACACACACACACACACACACACACATATATATATATATATATATATATATATATATATATATGTTTAAAAAAATATAAAAATGTATAATATAATAATAAGTATTAACTATTAGAAATAAATATACCCGAGCTTTGATTGTTGCCAAGGATGCTATATTTGGATATGGTAACCCACGCATTTGCTAACGCCACCTCTTCGTCAGGAAACCATTTAACCACTTTTGTCCTATTCTTGTAGCTTCTTTTGCCCTGTGTCTCAGGAACAATCTCCGGTTGTGTCTCCAGAATCTCATCCGCAAGATCCACCTCGTTATCCAAGTTGACGGCCACGTCATCGTTAGCCGGGTATGTAGCTTGATTGATTAATTGCGTAAATGATCCACCACTTTGTTGGAAGTGACCAAAACCATACTGTTGTTGATAACCTCCTTGTTTATATGCTCCAAACCCGGGTGAATACAATGGTATTTGTTGTATGTTGCCATAAAAGTTTGAAGGCGGTGGCGTCATATTGAACATATTCTCCGGGGGTTGCGAGCTTTCGGCTTTCGATTTCGAATTGCGTGGTGTATTTTGATGCTTTTTTGGTTGGCTCATTTTGTAGAAATGAAATGAAGAGAGAAATGAAAATAGATATGAAAATGGTGATTAAAATGGATGTGAGAGTGTGGTATATATAAGTAACAAATCTTTTGTCGGAGTTACTGTAGTTTGATTATTTGAGTTATCAGCAGACCCGAACCCGCTTACAGTAGCAAAAACGACACAATTCATGTCACAAAACCGTCAAAACCGTCATAATCAATATCGGTCGCAAAACCGTCATAATCTATACCCGTCGCAAAACCGTTGCAATCTATATCCGTCGCAACTTTGTCGCAAAATCGACCGTCATAAAAACATCACAAAATTGTGGTGGACGCAAATCGACCGACGCAAATCCGACGCAAAATTCGTCCGTCGCAAAGCGGTCGCAAGTTGGTTTTCCGACGAGGGTTTTCGGGACCGTCAAAATGTGTCGCAAACGTGCTTTTGTGACGGATTTGAAACGTATTTGGCCGTCACAAAAGGTGTTGTTTGTAGTAGTGTAAGGATAACTAGTTAGTTATTTATAAATAGGGGTTTAAACCTAAAAAATTAGAAAAATCATCAATTAAAAAGGAAAAACACACTCTCTCTCTCCTCCCTCCCTCTTGCTTTCGACGGCACCAACACCGCAGGGCAAGTGGTTTGCGATTTTGGGTGTTTTCAAGTAGCCAAGAAGATCAAGAACAACATTGTGGATTAAGCCTTTCTAGCATGCACTTGTGGTACCTCATTACGGGTGGATTAGCATTGAGCAACCTAGGTATGATTCTTCATCTAATGTGTTCTTGATGCCTATGGTGAATTCGATGGTCATATATGTGTGTATACACATATATCGAATTCCAGTTATGATTGTAGGATTGATTGCATGCTTAGTTTCAAGTTTAATCCAATCATGTTTTGCCATGGTGATGATTTGCGTAAATGGCTATATGTTGATCATCATGTTTTTGGAAAACCATATACTAGATATATACACATGTGATGAACTAAGATCTTTAATCCTTTAGGGTTTTAGGATTATGTTTATTATTCTGTTTCCGCTTTTATGAATAATAACTGTTTCTGTTTATATACAATTCTGAGTTGGTTCAAACCAGTTTGGTTATGAATCAGGACAACTCAAGTATGAATTGTTACCTATAAAACCCAAAACGTATAAAGTAATATTTGATGCATGAAATGTGAAGTAAGTTTCCTCCAACATATCTTCATTTGTCACAGGTTATCCACAAAATTCTAGTTGCAAATAAATTCGGAACAATGTTGAGCTATAATAAGCAATTTCTTAAAATCTTGAAATCCTAATGACCTCCATTCTTCTTGGCAATTCTCAAATCTTCCCTTAAGAGATTTGTATATAATATATGAGTATTCTATATAATATATGAGTATTCTATGTTTAAATAATCACTAACACAATTAAGGAAAGATAAATTTCTGCCAATCTGAAGATTAATAAGAGGGATGGTAGATAAAGTACATAATACAATAACGAATACTAAAACCGGGTTAATCATTTTCGAGAAATACTTTCAATGATCTTACAAAATTGATAATTTGTTTATTATGAAAAATAAGATTTGTAGTTTCCAGATTATAAGGGAGGATATAGTTGTTGTAAACAGCTATATAACCGTTACAACGGCTATATGACTGTTATGTGCGTATTAAAAATGAATTTGTAAATTATTTAGAGAATAATCATCAAGATATATACAAGGATTAGCATCTATAAGAATAAAACATGAGTATGCATGAACCATAATCACAAAAAGAATAAAGTGCTAGTATATAATAAGCGTGCCTAATTACATGTTAGTTAATAAAAATTAGTTAACATAAAATTATATGTTAGTTGTATGAATAGAAGATAGTTAGCATACAAGTAAATATTAATTGCATAAAAGTAATTGTTAGTAATATAAATGAAAGTTAGAATGTTAGTAGTCCAGTATTTGTGAAAAGTTCATAATAAAATGTCCTTTATACTTATTTTGTTTGTAAAGTATTACTCAGTTTTTATTGTATGTTATAAATTGTCAATTATGAAATACATATCTTGATGTATATCTTTGTCTTAAGAGTGATATCTTGTACTTGACTCCTCTTGATTAAGATGTAGAAATAATCTGATAACGTAATATAACTTTAACAATGATTAGCTAAAGATTAACAATATAAACTTAGAATTTTGAGATAATTAGAAGTAGAAAAAGTAGTAGAATTGTATAACTTATGGAAGAGTATACAAGAAGTGTATTTTCTTCCTTACAAGATGTGCGTATTTATATTTATGGTATATACAATTGTGAAGTACTAAACATGAGCCGGATTCACTGTTCATTCTTCGGTTTTGCTATTTTGCGCCTTTATGTTTACAAAAATATTCCGTGTTTGCAAGTTCCTTTAGCATAACTCATTACAGCCCATATTGTAAGGCTTATCGCCTACATCTAAAAGGTACCATGTTCGAATCTTCATGCCAACTCTTTTTAATATTAATTTTTATTTTATTCTTTCATTATCATCATGATGGGCTGATGGCTACGCACTAAGGCAGTAAGGCCATTTCATCGTGTTTTTCCCCATTTTTATTATTCTCTGTGAAAGAAATTAATGTAATTTATATAAAACTAATAACTTTTTGTAACACAATATCTTTACTAATTTATATACAACTTAATCTTACGAGGTTTTTTTTTTATTTTAGATTTGGTGAAAAAAACAAATTGATACTTGTGTTATCTCATAAGTTATTTAATAATTGAGTGGTGTGACTAAAATTATAACAAACTAGGTTTCAAGCCCGTGTAAACACGGGCCAACATGAAAATCTTCGACATATGAGTTTATGTTTCTATGTTTTGAATAAGATAATACTTGTTAATCGAATGTTAGCATATAAGTTACAAAACTACTCTTTCAATTAAATAAGATTAAAAAAACCTAAAAGTAGTTTATGTATTCAAATAATCAAAGAACTTAAAAAAAGCAATTACAAGTTCCCTTTTAAAGAAATAACAATGAAACCTGAAAAATAGCTATTAAAGCTAGTCTCACATTACATACTACAATTGACATAAAAGTGGAAATAATAGATATATACAACATGCAAGGTCTTGAATAGAAGAAGTAGTCAACCGCTTATTGAAACTTATGGGAGATGGTAGTGAAGATCAACGCAGGATGAACGCTCTAACCCATGAGATAACTGATCTCCAAAAAGACTAAAGAAAAAAAAATAAGAGCTAAAGTGTTTATCAGCAAAAAATGGACCTTGATTCCAAGTCAGACAAATGACTATACAATGGTTAACTAAATATCTGGATTTCACGTTTCACTTTTCAAAAGTTCGAGTTTGGGAGTTTTTTTAGGCCAAGCTGATGGGGACCATGCTCGTGAGCAGCCAGGAATTTGTTCAAATGATCGATAACATAAAGAAGGTCAAAGCATGTGCCACATATTCAAAACGGGTGAAATAAGTAAATATCAAATGAGTATAAACGTTTACCATTTTCAATCTACCCCATCATGACAACTTGTACGTGCCAAAATAATTGCAAAGAACTTACGTTAACGTGGACTTTTGTTTTAGGTTTTACGCTTTAGTATAGGCAGTAATGAAAAGCCGGTTACCCGGCTACTCTTAACGAAGCCCTTACAAATAAGATCAGACTTAAAATATAACAAAAAGAACAGTCGAGCCCAAAATTCAACCAGATAAACATGAAGATTTCCAAATAATGTCTCAATTGTTGAGAACAGGGTTACACTATCACGATGAACCGTCAACATACATATATGTTTTGCATCAAGAGAGAGTTCAGGGCCCAATAACTTGTTTATACGCCTTACAAAACGATAGTAATAGTGTCTAACCTGAAAAGGAGGGGGGAGATGAATCTCAAAACGTGAAAGGAGAAATAAGATCCAAGAAGAGACCAAAATGTTATATAATACATATTAAAAAAAGCTCAGATAAATAGAGAATAACCTGATCCTTGTTTTTGCTTTGGACACGAGAGGTGATCTTGTCATAATTCTGCACCAAACACGGCAGATGTTTGCAACCTTTATTTATTTTCAAATTTCAAAAATTAGCAACAGTTAATATATCACAGTGAAACTTGCCTTGCCAACTTGGCGTAATGCAGTAAAGAAGCTTTCCTTTTCCTGGCATGTCCAGGCAGCCCATTGTCGAGTTTGTTTTTTCACTTGATTAAAAAAATGCAAACACCATTTAGCTTTTACAAAAATGATATTATATGTACAAAAAAACGAAAGCAGCTTGAAGAAAATAAGTTAGGTGTTCCATTTACTTGGCTGATTAGATGCAATACGATTTGTTTCAGATGTGATAACGTCTTTAATAAATACATCCTCAAAGCAATCAACATGGTTGTTAGAGTCTTTTACCCTAGCGAACACCACCTCTGCGACCATGTTTTTGGTTACTCCTTCACGACCACTGCTGCATCAGATCTTTCATTCATGGAGGCGTGTAGGATTTCATCTAAGAAGCTGCTTAATTTTGCTAATGGAATCGCAAGGGGGTAGCAGACCTCCAAATAGATTGTTTAAGATTCTTGATGTTTATGAAGCAATGAAGGATTTGATCCCTGAAAACGAAGACATCATCAGTGTTCCTCTTCTATCTCTCACCAAAGAGGACCGGGAACTAAAAATTTAATACGATCGTAGCCCTAATTAATGCGTAAGCTCGACAGGAGCAACTTAAAGAATCTGAAGGAATTGTGCAGAGGAAAACGAAGCGAAGATTCTTCTAGAATTATTTAACGAAGACATCAAGAAAGAGCACAGCAAATAAGTTCTTTTAGTTTTGCCATATTCATAAGAATATAGACCATGTATCACAAGATCCCTGTTAAGCAGGGAATAGGTAATCCTTTTAACTCTCTATAGTTTGTAGTTATAAAAATTTAGAAAACAGGTTTTAATGAATTTTTTTTAAACACCCTATATAGGAGGGTTGTTGCCGATGGCTAAGTTGACTAAAATTTAAGAAATTTAATAAAAAGGAAATATCATGAAGCTATTATCTAAATGGCCGTATGTTGGTGGTATGCCAATAGCAGTTGTCACACCCCGCCAAGGAGGAAACGCGAAGGGTGACGGAGAGGATCGTCATAACACATTGATATTAAAATAGAGAAATCACTAAAATGCAATTAATACAACGTGTCACGACGCTCCCCGACACAAGAGAGGACTTGTGCCGTGTAAGGTCGGGTATTCACGACATCAAAGTCAAAATTAGTAATAGAAATTATGCGAATGTAAATTCCACAACCCGGGGCAGGTGATACAGGGCATGCAAGCCCGAAAACTGATATAATTCATGTGTAAAATAATAATATTAAAAGATAAACGTCTTAAAGGCTTGGAAGCGTTGAGTATGCTAAGGTCCGCCTAGAATCTTCTAGTCTTCCTTAGGTTGTATTATTAGCGTTACCTGAAAATGAACACTCTAAAACGTCAACACAAAGGTTGGTGAGTTCGCAGGTTTTAAAGAAAATACTAGATTACCGTACATAGCATTGTTTGGGTCAATTGCATCAATGATAACATATCACTTGAATAAGTAGCATAGTAGATAACCGAACATCTCAGCTCGGTAGCAATTGATGTGTAGCATGCAAAAACCGAACCCCAAAGGTTCAAATGTGTTGTCTTCCAACATACTATAGCCGGTCAAGAACATAAGTTGGGTCAATGCTGTCATAGCATACAAATTGTTGTCAACTAGGTTTCACAACCCATAGTTAAATAGCATTCAATTGTCATCAACTAGGATTCAATAATCCATAGTCGGATAGCATTCAATTGTCATCAACTAGGATTCAATAACTCATTGTTGGATAGCATGCAAACAAATATATCTCATAGATAGCCAAAAAGTTTAACACGGCTTGAAAACAGTTTAAACATGAATGGGGTGTCATTTTACCCCAAAAATATATAAGAAAAAGGGCTACGAAACTCACCTTGTTTCTTCACAAACACTTAGCTTTGCAAAGGGTCTAGCACGGGATCTACAATAGATACAAGTATTATAAGTCACGTGTATAGACATTTGATCACCCTAGTGTAGCCCTAAGACTTGTGTAATTGCTACAAAACCCTAATGTCACCAATTCCATAGTTACTGTTTTGATAAGCCGTCTTTGGAAATTTTTAGAATATACTAAAGGTTCGAATTTAAATCCCCAAAATTTTACTACAGAACGATGAATGTCTCTACTAACTTATATAATTTAATCAGAATTATTCATCAGGTTAACTATTTTTAATAAATACGGGAAACCACTACTGACAGAGAGTTAACTGCTGAAGTGCACCAGAATGTATAAATTTCATAAAAATAATAAACGAATTCTAAAAATTATGAAAATTTTACAGAAAATCTGAAACTCATCATATACTATTCTGTAAAAAGTTTGATTGAAAACAAAAACTTTCCAATGGATTTTTAAAACAAAACTTTGACCTTAAATCTGCCGGACATACTGACAGTTTTGCGCATCTCTACGGTAAAATAGTTTTGATTATCCAAATGATCTTCAAAAATTTTAAGACTTAAATGTGAAGAAACTAGACTAAAAAATCTACGTTCCAGACCCAAGAATAGAATAAAAAGGTTACGTATCGGCCTGGTTATGACCTCTCAAAGACGAGGCATCCTACTGTCCAGAAGCAGTTTTATAAACTTTGAAATTAAAATCGAGTTTTGGGGTTATGGAACACCCTTAGAACCACTAAAACGTTTTTGGGTACATGGTGGTGTTTCAAACATGTTTCTAAGGTTCCATGAACATGGTAATCATAGAAGATAGGAAGAAAGATACAAGATTCAAAGAGTGAGATACTTACCGTGTTGCTAGTGATCAAAACCCTAGGTTGAAGCTTTGATCTTGTGTTCTTGATGAAGAAATCGACAAATGAGAGGGGAGAGGAGGCTGAATTCGAAAATTTAGAGGGAGGGGGGGGGGGGGGGGGGGAGAGATCCGTGAAAACAAATGGGGCTAGGGTTTGGCTTAGGTTTGATTTATATAGGGTAAGGATTGGGTTGGTTTCTTAATTTAGGGATAACTATAAGGTTTAAATCTTAAATTTAAATAAAAGCCTATCCTAATACTATAAAATCGAAATTATATACATAATTCAACAAACTTTAATTTTTACAAAAACATAATAAATTGGTAGAAAATTTGGCATTCTAGGCCAAATTTCTAAAAGTCCACCTAATTAAGCATAAAATGCAATTCTAAGTAAAACTTAGGTTTTTCTTAATATTCTAAGACTAGTACAATAATCTAGAAATATTAGAAATTTATCTAAAGTATATACGAGCATAAAACCGAACCACAATGGTTCTTGAGCAATTAGTTCTCAACATAGCATAAATTAGGGTTTCAATAGTTGCGGTTTAAATGACTAACCGAATTTGGTGACGGATGTCACAGCATCCCCCACTTGAAAGAATTTCGTCCCGAAATTTAGCGTATATTGCATACGAGGATGTTAGTGTTTAAACAAGTGTGGGTATTTGGGCTTCTTGTGATCTTCCCGTTCCCACGTAAACTTGGGTCCCCGCTTAGAATTAATCGTACCTTAACTATTGGGATTTTACTCCTCTTTAGGCTTTTGACTTCTCGATCCAAGATTTCTACAGGTTCCTCTACAAAGTGTAAGGTGTTGTCTATCTTGATTTCGTTAAGCGGAACTTGCAGGTTCTCGTCCGCTAGGCACTTCCTTAGATTCGATACGTGAAACATATCATGTACACCACTGAGTTCTTGCGGTAACTTTAATCGGTAGGCTACCGGGCCAATCCGCTCGGTAATCTCAAAGGTTCCTACATATCTTGGTGCTATTTTTCCTTTCACACCAAAGCGCACCACACCCTTCCAGGGCGACACTTTCACTAATACACGATCACCAACACTGAATTCTAAAGCTTTTCGCAGATATCAATAACACACGCTCTAAGCATGTTTTCCAGTGTTTGAATCGTTCGGTCACTCTGACCATCGGTATGAGGATGATAAGTTGTACTAATGTCTAGCCTTGTACCCAAAGCTTTCTGTAGTGTCTGCCAGAACCGCGATGTAAAATGACTATCTCGATCAGATATAATAGACACCGCCACCCCGTGTCTTGCAACGATTTCACTGATATACACCCTTGCTAGCTTTTCCATCTTGTAGTCCTCGCGAGTTGCTTAGAAGTGTGTTGTCTTTGTAACCCTATCCACAATGACCCAGATAGAATCGTGACCACTACTGGTCCTCGGTAGTTTCGTGATGAAATCCATGTTTATGTTCTCCCATTTCCATTCATAAATCTCTGGTTGTTGTAGTAGTCCTGAGGGCCTTTAGTGTTCGGATTTTACCTTCGAGCAAGTCAGACACTTGCCTGAATAGGTAGCTATATCCTTCTTCATCCCTAGCCACCAATACACATCACAAAGGTCGTGATACATTTTATCCGCACCAGGATGCACCGAGTATTTTGTCTTATGAGCCTCATCCAGAATTAGTATCCTAAGATTTCCTGTTTGCGGGATCCAAATTTGTTCCACCAAATACAATCCACCGTCTTCCTTTTTCTCTAGTTGCTTATCTAAACCTTGCAACATCTCGTTCGGAGCATTCAAGTCGCTAGATTGCCCCTAATTGTGCTTCGAGTATCCTTCCTACTGAGCGCACCCGCTACCACATTCGCTTTCCCAGGGTGATAACGAATTTCACAATCATAGCCACTGAAAAGTTCAACCCAGCGCCTTTGTCTCTTGTTTAACTCCTTCTGATTAAAGATATGTTGTAGACTTTTATGATCGGTATAGATTATTTTCTTCGTACCATATAGGTAGTGTCTCCAGCTTTTGAGTGCAAAGACCACGACACCCAATTCCAGATCGTGGGTGGTATAGTTATTCTCGTTTATCTTTAGTTACCGGGACGTGTATGCAATCACCTTAACTCTCTTCATGAGCACGCAAGCTAGACCTTGATGAGAAGCATCACAGTATACTACAAAGTCATCCGTACCATCAGGAAGGGTCAGAATTGGGGCATTACACAGTCTACCCTTTAGAGTCTGGAATGTTTCCTCTTCTTCTTCTTTCCAGTCGAATTCCTTTTCTTTCTGTGTCAAACAAAGTGTGTGGCTTGGCGATCTTGGAGAAATCCTCGATGAATCGTCGGTAATATCCGACCAAGTCCAGAAGCGAGCGGATCTCCGATGGCGTCGTAGGGGTTTTCCATTTGCTATTGGCTCCATTCTTGTTGGGGTCCACATGAAATCCTTGTCGTTAACCACATGGCCGAGAAAATGTACCTCATTCAACCAAATTTCACACTTCGAGAATTTGGCGTAAATTTTTTTTTTCTTCCTAAGCAATTCTAGTACTAACCTCAGATGTTCTTTATGTTCCTCCTTGGACTTGGAATAGATCAGTATGTCATCGATGAAGACGATTACAAACTTATCTAGAAATGGTTTGCATACTCGGTTCATAAAGTCCATGTACACCGCAGGTATATTGGTTGATCCAAAAGATATAACGATGAATTCGAAGTGCTCGTAACGGGTCCGAAACGCGTTTTTGGGTATATCCTTCACACGCACCCTCAATTGATGGTAATCAGATCGAAGCTCTATTTTGGAAAAATGTCGAGAGCCTTGCAGTTGATCGAACAAATCGTCTATTCTAGGAAGAGGATAGCGGTTCTTGATGGTTAACTTGTTCAACTCACAGGAGTCGATACACATACGGAACGATCCGTCTTTCTTCTTGACGAGTAGAACGGGTGCTTCACTAGGTGTCTGACTAGGTCGCATGAAATTCTTATCTTGTAGTTCATGTAGTTGGCTGGCCAATTCTTGCATCTCCGATGGTGCCAATCGGTATAGTGACCTCGCTATTGGAGTAGCTCCCGGTATTAGGTAAATGGTAAGTTCCACTTGTCGAACAGGAGGTAATTTAGACAAATCGTCGGGAAATACTTCCGGAAAATTTTGAACCATAGGGATATCTTCGAGTTTCTTCTCTACGGACTTAGCGCTCATACGTCATCTCGTGTCTCCTTCCAGTCGGTCTCCCTGAACTAGAAGTACCTTGCCACACGGTAAAGGAATTCGTACTATTTTTACATGACAAAAAAAAGACTTCGGCTTTTGGGTTCGACAACCATTCCATTCCTACGATCTCATCAAAGTTCCCACGCCCAAAAGGTCTCCGGTCTATACTAAAAGTAACGCCCTCTAGCACTTACGTACACTCACAGACAACCTTACTAATCTCTACCTTCTCCCCATCAGTTACCTCTATCAAGTAAACGGTGTCTAAAATGCTCAACTTCATACTAATAACGATGTTGGGATCTTGGTGGGCTTCATATGCTCCCATGGCAAACGCTCTCCCATGGGCTTGGTTGACTTGATTCTCTGGGTTCCGGTTTTCCTCCATAGCTAAAGGTGGGTTTGGTAATTTCATCCTGCTGTAAGTGTTCGATTAAGTCTTGGACATGCGTTTCGGTAATGCTCCGTACTACCACATTCATAGCATGCACCCCAATTACCTGTCGGGTTCACAGTGTTTATTGGGCCACCATCCTACCCTCAGTCCTACAGTCCTTTGCATAGTGCCCAATCGGTTGCAGGTTGTGCAATGTCGACACTGTATGTTTTTGGTAGTGGTGATAGTTACAAGTAGTGCATTTTGGTGTAGAACCCGAATACTCTTTCCTTACCGGGTTAGCTGCCACGTAGCCAGTTGCCACCTTCGCCCTCTTGTTGTTGTTTCTAGAGTCCCCCTGCATCTAGTATAGCACCCTGGTTCGTTGGTAGTTCGGTTGCTTTAACCATCGCCTGAATTTGGGGTACAAGTCCCGCAATTACCTTTCGATTCATTTGGACTCTGGAGTAACCAATCGTGGCACAAGTTTTTCCAGTTCATGAATCCTGTCAGTGTAAGCGGCATCAATTGCACCCACCATCTTGTGGTTCCATAATTTGTCATTCAACTTTTGAATTTTCAGTGCTCGAGCAGAATTCCTCCTCCATCAACGCCTTAAGTTCTTCCCAAGTCATTCCTATAGTAGCAGGCCTCCCTCTGGCCTGGATCTGAGTATTCCACCTTCTGGTGTTCAGCACAGTTACTGATATCCATAACCGACTACATTGTTGGTATTGCTGTTTTGGTGGTTGAGGTTGTTACTGATTTGGGTCACGAGATTAGAAATAAGTGCTTGAAGTTGTCGCGCTATCATGTCGGCGATGTTAGGGTTTGTTGCTTCATCTCCCCCAGTGCCGATACCACGGTCACGTCCGCGGCCATTCCAATGGTTGATCCTTTTGGAGCATATTCTATACAAAGATAGATTTGATGGGTTGGACAATAGTTTGTGTTGGCTAGCTTTACCCGTAGTACGGGCATGTGAAGCTTCGTGGGGTCATAGCAGTATTGTTATCCCATGTGATTCCCTTATCCTAGTCCGTAGCTCATTTCGCAGAATGCCTCGTACTACCTTACAGGGCCTTGTGATAGGCGTGTGTGCATGGCGTTGGCCAGACGCTATGCATCCATGCTTATCACAGTTTCTCATAAGGCTTACTAAACAAGCTGCTCCACTTGCATGGGACACTACAGTAATCTAAGGGTCCAGGCTTTCATGAATACACTACTGTGCAAGATACCAAAATACATAGTCCTTCGAATAATTAATCCTACTCTAAGGCAACAATTAAACAAGAACATGCAATAAAGTTAGATCAAGAATTCTGAGTCTATATATTTCTTTCTCTTCATAGCTATTGGAGCATTCACTCAGCCCTTTCCCATTCCTAATATAACTTCTACAACAAGAATCAAATAAAATCAAGTAATCACATAAAGGTCTCACGTATAGTAGTATGTCGTGTTGAGGTGTTTTGAGCGATAGTTGTTGCGGTTACTCCGCAAAGGAGTATAAGTTGTGCATACAAAGTTTCATGTAATTTAGTCATCTCATAGAGCATACGAGTTTTCAACTTGAATATAGCACTAAAATAGAGAGAAATACTCAAATAAAACACCATTTTATTTATAGATTTTTTCTTTCATAGTAACAATAGAAATGAGACATCATAATTGAAATAACATGGAAAATCCTAGTGGTGTTAGAATAGGTAATCAGCGCATCTAGAGTCTAAATCAGCTCCGTGCGTCGGATTCGAGAACCGAGTCGACCTCGTCTTCGCTTGAGTCGTCACTCGATATTTCTATCGGTTCTTCCTCACATGATCCTTTAGGTAATTCCACCCCAAATGGTTCCTCGGATGGATCCTCTTCCGGTGTTTCATTGAAAAACCCTTGCTTAGTCGGTTCCTTCGGGGCTTCCTTAGGAACCGTAAAGGTAATCTTTTGGATTGGCGCAACTCTCTTACGAGCCGTTTCCCTAGTACGGAGTACCTTTCCGTTTACACGATGAGGTTTCGTTATAGTTCCGGAACGTGAGGCAATCATGTATGGTGAGTATTCCTTGTTCGACATGTTTGAGTTGTTGTCATATCGTAGTCAAAACCCCGAAAAGTTACGTATAATTATAGATGCACACATAGTTCCTATTATACAACTACATGTGGTACTTAGGTTATAGTCTAGGTCAATCAACCTAATTCTCTATAACCAATGGCTCTGATACCAATCTGTCACACCCCGCCAAGGCGGAAACGCGAAGTGTGACGGAGAGGATCATCATAACACATTGATATGAAAATAGAGAAATCACTAAAATGCAATTAATACAACGTGTCACGACGCTCCCCGAAACAAGAGAGGACTTGTGCCGTGTAAGGTCGGTTATTCACGACATCAAAGTCAAAAGTAGTAATAGAAATTACGCGAATGTATATCCCACAACCCGGGGCAGGTGATACAGGGCATGCAAGCCCGAAAACTGATATAATTCATGTCTAAAATAATAATATTAAAAGATACACGTCTTAAAGGCTTGAAAGCGTTGAGTCATGCTAAGGTCCGCCTACAATCTTCTAGTCTTCCTTAGGTTGTATTATTAGCGTTACCTGAAAATGAACACTCTAAAACGTCAACACAAAGGTTGGTGAGTTCGCAGGTTTTAAAGAAAATACTAGATTACCGTACATAGCATTGTTTGGGTCAATTGCATCAATGATAACATATCACTTGAATAAGTAGCATAGTAGATAACCGAACATCTCAGCTCGGTAGCAATTGATGTGTAGCATGCAAAAACCGAACCCCAAAGGTTCAAATGTGTTGTCTTCCAACATACTATAGCCGGTCAAGAACATAAGTTGGGTCAATGCTGTCATAGCATACAAATTGTTGTCAACTAGGTTTCACAACCCATAGTTAAATAGCATTCAATTGTCATCAACTAGGATTCAATAATCCATAGTCGGATAGCATTCAATTGTCATCAACTAGGATTCAATAACTCATTGTTGGATAGCATGCAAACAAATATATCTCATAGATAGCCAAAAAGTTTAACACGGCTTGATAACAGTTTAAACATGAATGGAGTGTCATTTTCCCCCAAAAATATATAAGATAAAGGGCTACGAAACTCACCTTGTTTCTTCACAAACACTTAGCTTTGCAAAGGGTCTAGCACGGGATCTACAATAGATACAAGTATTATAAGTCACGTGTATAGACATTTGATCATCCTAGTGTAGCCCTAAGACTTGTGTAATTGCTACAAAACCCTAATGTCACCAATTCCATAGTTACTGTTTTGATAAGCCGTCTTTGGAAATTTTTAGAATATACTAAAGGTTCGAATTTAAATCCCCAAAATTTTACTACAGAACGATGAATGTCTCTACTAACTTATATAATTTAATCAGAATTATTCATCAGGTTAACTATTTTTAATAAATACGGGAAACCACTACTGACAGAGAGTTAACTGCTGAAGTGCACCAGAATGTATAAATTTCATAAAAATAATAATGAATTCTAAAAATTATGAAAATTTTACAGAAAATCTGAAACTCATCATATACTATTCTGTAAAAAGTTTGATTGAAAACAAAAACTTTCCAATGGATTTTTAAAACAAAACTTTGACCTTAAATCTGCCGGACATACTGACAGTTTTGCGCATCTCTACGGTAAAATAGTTTTGATTATCCAAATGATCTTCAAAAATTTTAAGACTTAAATGTGAAGAAACTAGACTAAAAAATCTACGTTCCAGACCCAAGAATAGAATAAAAAGGTTACGTATCGGCCTGGTTATGACCTCTCAAAGACGAGGCATCCTACTGTCCAGAAGCAGTTTTATAAACTTTGAAATTAAAATCGAGTTTTGGGGTTATGGAACACCCTTAGAACCACTAAAACGTTTTTGGGTACATGGTGGTGTTTCAAACATGTTTCTAAGGTTCCATGAACATGGTAATCATAGAAGATAGGAAGAAAGATACAAGATTCAAAGAGTGAGATACTTACCGTGTTGCTAGTGATCAAAACCCTAGGTTGAAGCTTTGATCTTGTGTTCTTGATGAAGAAATCGACAAATGAGAGGGGAGAGGAGGCTGAATTCGAAAATTTAGAGGGAGGGGGGGGGGGGGGGGGAGAGATCCGTGAAAACAAATGGGGCTAGGGTTTGGCTTAGGTTTGATTTATATAGGGTAAGGATTGGGTTGGTTTCTTAATTTAGGGATAACTATAAGGTTTAAATCTTAAATTTAAATAAAAGCCTATCCTAATACTATAAAATCGAAATTATATACATAATTCAACAAACTTTAATTTTTACAAAAACATAATAAATTGGTAGAAAATGTGGCATTCTAGGGCAAATTTCTAAAAGTCCACCTAATTAAGCATAAAATGCAATTCTAAGTAAAACTTAGGTTTTTCTTAATATTCTAAGACTAGTACAATAATCTAGAAATATTAGAAATTTATCTAAAGTATATACGAGCATAAAACCGAACCACAATGGTTCTTGAGCAATTAGTTCTCAACATAGCATAAATTAGGGTTTCAATAGTTGCGGTTTAAATGAATAACCGAATTTGGTATCGGATGTCACAGCAGTTTTGCAAGAAGAACCGAGGAATGCCAGGAAAAAAAACATTAAGATACAGATGACTTAATTTCTCAGATAAAAAATATAAGCCTCAATGTTAAGTTATTTGTTAGCAGACCAGATTTGCAATACAAGTGACAAGTAGAACTACAATGTTTTCACAATATAATTATCTGATCAAGAAAATATGTTAATTACTTTTCAAACTTCTTACAATAAGTTGCTTAGTAGGACCCTTTCCTATTCTAGAGATAATAAAAAAGAGCAGAAAGGACAGTAGACACAAGATTTAGAATACCATAATAAAAAAGAGAGCAAAAGGTGAAAGTAAAAAGATTACCGTTGTGCCATAACAGATACAGTGTCTGCAAGACTCATAGTTCGGCTTTGGCAGGCTGAGACATACAGTGTCTGCAAGACTCATAGTTCGGCTTTGGCAGGCTGAGACTCAGGAAGCTAAGAATGAAGTCCTAAGAGTTGTTCTTGTAAAGTCAGAAGCACCCTAGGCCTTAGCTTTAGCTATTAGTTCAAAGATCTTTGTGCGAATCACTTTTGATGTCTTGCTATGTTAAAAAACAACACCAAACTTCTAGAACTTCTTTGCGGCTCCCCCCTGTTGTATTGACGAAGCAGTTTCAATCAAATGAACCAAAACATGATTTTGTGCTCCATTAATGGTTTATCCATTTGATAACAATTATATGTACATCTAAAATTTATAAATCCTAAATCATGAAGTATTTTTTCTTCACAAACTGTTTATATCATGAGGATATTAACAACAGATTCCTCGAAACCAAAGAATTGGTTTCAAGTCATTTGGAATCCAAAAGATTGAAGGATATCCACTTATCGATCTATTACCAAAATATTCATTTACATTAGATTCCTCATATTCATCTAGAACATATTCATTTAAGTTGATCATTACCAAAATCAACCAAACCCCACGATCATACAAGTTATGTACACCTGAAAAGTTTTCGATAATTGATTAACTAAAAGGAATACTCAAAACCCTACAAGTATATCCAAGAACATTATAAAATCATCTATCACTTTATTAAAAAAAGGTAAAATTTGTACAACAGTAACACTATATATTGTTGTATTACAAATTTGAAGTGTATCTTAATATTATAGGGAAATGGAAAAGGTATCAATTCAAGTTGAGAGAGGACCTAGAATATAATCTCAATACAATATAGATATTGCTTTAGTTTGAGAGAGAACCTGGAATCGGTATTAGTAATGCAAGAGTGCCAGTTGATTCATATGGGCCAACCTTATCTGTGAGACATTTTCACAAACACTTGGTCAACAATGTAAACTTGATATATGTTAAAGCCTTTAATATCTTTGTAGATTTGTAATTTGTAATTTGTATGATCGAAGTCGAACACCCACTGATATTAAACATGAACTATAAAATTAAACACAAATCGAGACACGAGATACATTTTCTTTCTGATATAATGCGGCTTATTTGATTTTCTTCACACAAATTGCATCTGGGTTGAACAAACTTGCCCTGCAATTAAAATATGGGTATCATCATCACACACATCTGACACATGAAGTGACAAATTGATGCCCCTTACTGAGGGATTCCCATATGTAATATGAAACTAACATAACTGTTTCACTATTATATCCTTATGGGAGGCATGGAGAACTAATCTGTTTCATTTGTATCAAGATTAAGTGAGAAACTATAACTCTAGCATAAAAAACACCTTTTTTTATTAACATTGAGGCAGTACAATATCATTACAGAAACCAATCAAGGCATTCAAATATCAAACATAATTATTAACAATTTGTTCCATGTGATGGTGCTAATCAAAATGAAGATCGAACAGGCATAATTAAATAATAATAGGAGGTAACTTTGTAAAGAATCATGGTCACTCTGGTAAACTTGCATAGAAAAGGAACAATTTAATTAAACAACTATCAGTTAAGGTTCAATATATTCAAACAATTCAAATTTTCAAGTAGCCTCTTGATCAGTAATTCAACAGGAACAAAATAGATCAGATGTGTATTTGGAAAACTTGGAAATTTGGAAAAAAAAATTGGTTCCAAATCAGAGAAGGAAGGCCAAACAGGAACAAAACAGATGATTTAGTTACAGATCCTACAACCAACATATGGAAGAACGGGTTTAAGTATAAATGCTAGAAAATTCATCACTTAGAGAGAAAGGTGCAAAATTGTTTTAAACTTATAAACTAACTTTGATATGTACCATTGAGAGCTTGTCGAGACCTTCAAAAGCATTTTTCCCTGTGGAATCCACTACTACCGGGTTATCTTTAGTGATAGCAACGGGCAAAAGTAGCAATACAATTCCCAATAGTAATAATATACCAAACACTGTAAAATAAGATGGTAAATGAAAGCAAAGGTTAATAATACTAACAGAACACTTTGCAATCTGACAGTAAAAAGGTTAAAACCGACTAGAAATACAGAGATACCTGGTGTACTCTCGACTACGGGTTTATTTGATGTAATAAAATCTTGGGACACAACCTCGTTTTAAATTTATAAAAACGATGTTACTAAGCAGATACTGTAACACCGTACTTTTTATAACAACATTAATACGCGTGCGGAAGCTAATTACATATAATTACATTTAAAACCCAAAGTTAAATACAAACTTTATCTGATTTATAATTACAAAATGTCACTACAGTGTTAATTACAAAACAGGCTCTCAACAAAAATATTGACATCAGAGTTGTGGTCTGTCCATATTCCCAGTCTTTAATGTCCACACACTCACAAAAGAGTATTTGCAAAACAAACTGGAGGTGAATTAGCACAAAGCTAAGTGAGGGAACCAACATCTAAGCACACACAAGGCATACAACCCAAACACAGCTCAAACAACACAAGGAGAACCGGCAGTTCTGCAGAACCTACAACCAAGGTCGGCCAAAACCAAGGTCTACCGATAGCCATGCTACTTGGACAACAGTACAGGCTCCCTTGAGTACAACGAATGTCACTCAAGATCAAATACTGTAAATCCCTAAGCATGAGCCCAGCCGCCCAGCTAAAGCTGATCTCCTGCCCAAACATGTATACAGTTTATCAAGAGCGCAACAACTATCAGGATGTCATATCCTGCATATCCGAAGATATAGATCCACTCACCACAATCTTCAAACTCAGGCTACTCAGCAATCTATTCTACTGAGCTTTGTCACCACCTGAGCAAACAGCTATCAATCAGTATTTGCTTAATAAATCCACAATAAGCATAATACTACAGTTATTATACATGTACATAAAATCAACAAGTACATATATCTACATATCACATGTACCATTAATCTATAAGTACCAAATTATCAAATATACTTATACCCGAATTCACAATTACTCTTTACAACTTGTAAATCTGTAAATTCATTCAACTCCTTAGCTTAGGCTATATATAATCATTCATCTATACACTGGATACAAAGCTCCATTCACTTCATCAATATCATCAATGAGTTTCAAGTTAAATCTTCATTCGGATTCATCATTGGATCCCCAATTCCGAGCATAGGTATAAATGTAAATCCCAACAAGTCCAAATCCGATTAAATCGTACTTTAAATTTAAGTATGGGTTCAAATCCGATCAACTCCATTTCCGAGATAAAGCACAATCCAAGAAATGGTTAAATCCGATAAGACACAATCCGAGAAAAGACATATATATCAAATCCGAGTGAACTGTATTCCGAGTATCTTAAAATCCGATAAAACAGTTAGGGCATTGTTCAAATCCGATAGAATGTCTAATTCCGAGAATTGTTCAATTCCGACAATATCAATTCCGAGTAAAGGCCAATACCGACAAAATTCAATTCCGATAAACTTGAATTCCATGTAAAGGCAAATTGACAATTCCGAGTAAACAGGATTCCGATATATAACACATTCCGATTAAATTAACATCCCGATATAATATCAAATCCAAGAAAAGTGTTAAGATCCATCTTTCGGGTTCATCCTCTATTCCGATCATTTTAATCGGATTTCACCAAATCCGAAAGAATCAGTCGGAATTCATCAATTCCGAGCCCTTCAAGTTCCTCAATTCCGACAGACTCATATCATGAATTCCGATAAAATCATATTTTTACATTTTCTTGATTCTTTTCAATTCTAATCTGTTTTATGATCATGCAAGGCAATCTATGTTTCCAGAAATGATTATAACACATAATGATCATAAATCATAAATCAATTCTAACATGCATTCATCCTAATCATCATATAAAGTATCAATCGGAATTTCTCATACACACACACACACACATATATATATATATATAAACCGAATTTATACAACAATTGACATAAGCAAAATTCAGTGATCTAACCTCTTGACGTACTTCACTTCAGTTAATCAATCACGAATTTAAAATCAACTATTACGATTACTTTTTCTTCTTCTCTCTTTGTTCTCGGCCGAAGACACACACATAACACACACTACATACTAATTGTTAATTGCATGGAATGAGGGTGTTGAAGGTGGAGATGGTGACTAATTCACCAAATTGGCCAACACATAATCCACTAACTCAATTTAATATTAATCTAAATTGATTATCCAAATTAATTAACAATTTTCACATTTAATTAATCAAACAATTAAATCACATAAATCACATAATTAATCATATATAATAACCAATTAATTTAAAATAATTCAATTAATTACCTTAATAATACTAGGCCAGTTTAGGGGGTGTTACAAATCTCTCCCCCTTAAAGGATTCCGTCCTCGGAATCTCATCAGGTAAATACACTCCAGTCATTATCTATACTATGTACTAATTTAACATATCATGCTGACATGCATATTCATTTACTACATAATGTCACAGATAATCAAAATTTATCCACATTAAATTCATTTAACAAGTAAACAGTTTTAAGGTTCATCAGAAACATACCTGTAATTAGGTTCTCATTTTCAACAACTTCATTTGCTACCATCTGAAATGCTCTCACTTGAGCTGAAGGTGGATTCTTTCTCTTCTGTCCTGCAGTCGACGATCCCCCGACATCGACTACCCCTTGCCCTGTCCCTGCTGTTCTCTGCTTTGTACAAACTCCAGCTTGATGCCCCTCTTCATGACAGTTCCAACAGACGTTCGTTCTAAACATACAATCATAAAGTTCATGACCTATCCCACCACAACGCAAACACCGACGAGTCTGTGGTGTGCACGGACCAGTATGACGTGATCTGCAGTTCATACACCATGGATTCCTTTATACATATCCTGAATCCCCAAATTTCTGTTCTACTTGATTCTGACTATTCTGCCCTTTTCCTTAATTACTATTCCCACTCTGACTCCCGCTGGATCTGTGAGAGGATCCCTTTTCTCTGTTCATCTTTTCTCTTGCTTTCACATCTCCTTCTGCAGCTCCAGCTATAGTGAATGCCTGAACCAATGATTTTGCCATACGAGTGTTACCTCGGTACTCAGGCAACAAAGCCTGTACAAAATGATCAATTTGGGAAGGCTAGTCAGGTACCCATTGCTTTGCAAACCTCAACTTCTCATTGAACTTTGAGATTAACTCATCAACTGACGTTTTATCATCTTGTGCTAGATCCATGAATTCCCGCTTCACTCTAGCCAAATCATAAGTATTGCAAAATTGTTCACAAAACTTGGATTGAAACTGATCCCAAGTTATAGAGTTCATCACCTCCCTAGACAGATGAGTAGTCAAGGAATCCCACCATGTTAAAGCTTGACCTTTCAATCTCCGAGTTGCAAACTTAACTCTTTCAGATTCCTCACAATTGCAGGCATCCAAAGCCTTCACTGTTTCTCTTAACCAACTCAAAGTATCAGTTGGGTTGGAGCTTCCAGAATATTCAGGTGGTTGGCAATCTATGAAGTCCTTGTACTGACAATTAGGTCTGAAACCTCCCTGATTTGGATACCATGGAATAAAGAAATTCTGTTGAGGTTGATACTGTTGCCGAGGTTGTGATACTGGTGGTAATGTAGCAAACGGTAAGGACCCAAATGTTGTTGACACTGTACTAAATGGTACAGCTGAGTAAACAGGAGGTGGTATAGATTGGGTAAACACAGCTGACTCTCTGGGCATGTGAATAGTTTGTGTTTGCTGTGAGGACTGAGTTTGCTGTTGTTGCTGTTCCAGTTCCTGAACTCGATCCCTCAAAGTTTGTAGAGTATCATCTAATTGCAACACATAATCATGTTGATCAGATTCACCGTTGTGAGAAGTACCGGCTCTATTATGTTCATTTTCTGCGGTGGAAGACTTGTTGTTCCTTCTGGGGGACACAGGGGTAGTTGTCTAGTTCACGTTGTCAGCCATTTCTGTACTATACACAGCATCTCACCAATTATTAGATATAATCCATTAGTACCAAACACACTAACCACCTCAAAGCTACACTACTAATTACCCACCCTGGGAATACTGGACTGACCAGAGCCTTGGTTCGAGTATTGCACGGCCACCAAATGCAAATCCTCAAACCGGGGCTCTGATACCAAATTGTAACACCGTACTTTTTATAACAACATTAATACGCGTGCGGAAGCTAATTACATATAATTACATTTAAAACCCAAAGTTAAATACAAACTTTATCCGATTTATAATTACAAAATGTCACTACGGTGTTAATTACAAAACAGGCTCTCAACAAAAATATTGACATCAGAGTTGTGGTATGTCCATATTCCTAGTCTTTAATGTCCACAAACTCACAAAAGAGTATCTGCAAAACAAACTGGAGGGGAATTAGCACAAAGCTAAGTGAGGGAACCAACATCTAAGCACACACAAGGCATACAGCCCAAACACAGCTCAAACAACACAAGGAGAACCGGCGGTTCTGCAGAACCTACAACCAAGGTCGGCCAAAACCAATGTCTACCGATAGCCATGCTACTTGGACAACAGTACAGGCTCCTTTGAGTACAACGAATGTCACTCAAGATCAAATACTGTAAATCCCTAAGATAAAGCCCAGCCGCCCAGCTAAAGCTGATCTCCCGCCCAAACATGTATACAGTTTATCAAGAGCGCAACAACTATCAGGATGTCATATCCTGCATATCCGAAGATATAGATCCACTCACCAAAATCTTCCAACTCAGGCTACTCAGCAATCTATTCTACTGAGCCTTGTCACCACCTGAGCAAACAGCTATCAATCAGTATTTGCTTAATAAATCCACAATAAGCATAATACTACAGGTATTATACATGTACATAAAATCAACAAGTACATATATCCACATATCACATGTACCAATAATCTATAAGTACCAAATTATCAAATATACTTATACCCGAATTCACAATTACACTTTACAACTTGTAAATCTATGAATTCATTCAACTCCTTAGCTTAGGATATATATAATCTTTCATCCGAGAAAAGACATATATATCAAATCCAAGTGAACTGTATTCCGAGTATCTTAAAATCCAATAAAACAGTTAGGGCATTGTTCAAATCCGATAGAATGTCTAATTCTGAGAATTGTTCAATTCCGACAATATCAATTCCGAGTAAAGGCCAATCCCGACAAAATTCAATTCCGATAAACTTGAATTCCGAGTAAAGGCAAATTGGCAATTCTGAGTAAACAGGATTCCGATATATAAAACATTCCGATTAAATTAACATCCCGATATAATATCAAATCCGAGAAAAGTGTTAAGATCCATCTTTCGGGTTCATCCTCTATTCCGATCATTTTAATCGGATTTCAACAAATCCGAAAGAATCAGTCGGAATTCATCAATTCCGAGCCCTTCAAGTTCCTCAATTCCGACAGACTCATATCATGAATTCTGATAAAATCATATTTTTACATTTTCTTGATTCTTTTCAATTCTAATATGTTTTATGATCATGCAAGGCAATCTATGTTTCCAGAAATGATTATAACACATAATGATCATAAATCATAAATCAATTCTAACATGCATTCATACTAATCATCAAATTATCATATAAAGTATCAATCGGAATTTCTCATACACACACACACACACAAACTGAATTTATACAATAATTGACATAAGCAAAATTTAGTGATCTAACCTCTTGACGTACTTCACTTCAGTTAATCAATCACGAATTTAAGATCAACTATTACGATTACTTTTTCTTCTTCTCTCTTTGTTCTCGGCCGAAGACACACACACAACACACACTACACACTAATTGTTAATTGGATGGAATGAGGGTGTTCAAGGTGGAGATGGTGACTAATTCACCAAATTGGCCAACACATAATCCACTAACTCAATTTAATATTAATTTAAATTGATTATCCAAATTAATTAACAATTTTCACATTTAATTAATCAAACAATTAAATCACATAAATCACATAATTAATCATATATAATAACCAAGTAAATTAAAATAATTCAATTAATTACCTTAATAATACTATGCCAGTTTAGGGGGTGTTACAGATACTACACACGACTCACGCAAGTATAACCTGGTCAATAGTAGTATAGACTCCGTAAAACCGGATATCGTTCCACCAGGACAGGAAGCTACCAATACTTAAGTCTCATTGTTGTTTGATCAGCAAAATTAATTAAAGGAAGTGACAGAATGAACTAAATTAATCAAGAACTACAGTAACTAATACAGATTAACACCAAAGGCAACAGCAGGATAGCAGATCACTTAGGCTTTCGAATCATCGAGACTAATCATGGCAATAACACAATACAACACATAAAATGAAGACTTGAATAGATTGCGCGCATAGCATGCTGTTCTAATACTCAACAAAACCACATTATCATGCAAGAATCATCACTCGAGTTATCAAGACTCAGACTCAACACTTAAACATGATTAAGCAAGCAAAGGCATATCAGAATTCAACTACAGATCCACCAGATCGCGTCCAAATCAGACTATTGAATATACATCTTTTCAAATGATATATCCAGTAATCCTCAGAACCGAAAAAGGTGTCAAAGCAGTTAAAATGGTTAAAACAAGCAAAAACAGCACACTGTTGTAAAAATGGCTCCTACGGCCGTAGGAATTTCTTCCTACGGTCGTAGGAGGTATACTGTCCTACGGTCGTAGGAATTTCTTCCTGCGGCCGTTGGAACCAGTACGACAGAACATTCAAATCTAACATAAAGGCATTCAACAACAAGTTAAAAATCTAGACTTTAATCTCAGATCATAAACACATGTAAACTGGTACAATGGGGTCACAAACTCCTCTAAACTCAAACCTCACAATTAAGGGATTTTAATATTTAGCCACATGATTACTAAAGATATGAACATGTTAAACCTACCATTTCTAGTATAGCCAACACTTCTTAAAACATGAATCATGTGATATGCACATTGAACATTAAGACAAGCATAACAAAGGCATACATGTGAGTTCATTTCACCATCTAAACATACCAACAAACATCTTTGTGAATCCTTTAATTATTAGTAACATGTTTGATCCATAAATACACCAAATGACTAGAATTTCTTCGGATATCATAAGGCATGCATAAAACCAACATATGAATAAAATGACCAATAATGGATGAACCTGAAATGATTCAAAACATATCCCAACAATGATTTCTAATAACAATCATGCAAGATGTATCATTTCTAATAACAAACTTAACATGACATTAAGAATATACAAACATCATCATTGAATATCCACATGCTTAAACATGAAGGAGTTATCCTATACACATTATCACACATGAACATGGTAAGATTAAATATACTAAGTTGATAAAACACATTTGTATTCAAGATCAAACATGCATATATGAATCAAGTCAACATAAAAGTCAAATATATTGTCATAACTAGCCAAGAATCATCTTGGCCCATGTGAAATGAGTTTAGTTATCCATATACAATAATATGAGCACTACAACATCTGGAACACATGGGTACATGATTGAAATAAGAAATGGAAAGAGTATACCCAAGCTAAGCAATGATAAAACTAAGGAATCCAAACTCCAAGATGTTGTTTCAAGCCTTCAAATCCAAGCTCTCCTCCTTAGAATCACCAAGAAAAGTCCCCTGGAGTGTTAGGGTGTTTAGAGAGAGTGTTTGGGGGTGTTGGACCGAAATATGGTCAAAAATCCGGACTCTTGTGCAAATGGCAGATTTTGCCATTTAATGTGCTGTAACAGAACTTCCTACGACCGTAGGAAGTATCCTCTACGGCCGTAGGGTGGCTGGGACTGAGTTTCTCCACACGCAATATTCTGCCACCAATCCGACACATGCAAGAATGTACCAAGAAATGATTACTACTGATTAGGGGTCCCTACGGCCGTAGGAAGTATCTACTGCAGCCGTAGGGAGTCTTTTTCAATCTTCTAGAAGAATAGCCTCTACGGCCATAGGAAATAGCTTCTACGGTCTAGGGTGTCTTTTTCACCAATCTTTATTTTCTTATATTCTTCTCTTGTTTTGCCCCTTTATCTTACTTAAAGCTCTTCTGTAACCTGCATGGTGAATGTTAAGCATATTAGATCAATAATAGGAGTATTCACCTTGTATTTGGGCTAAGTACGGGGTATTCTAGCATGTAAAACATGCATAAAAACTCATATATCAAAGTCCCCACACTTAAGCTTTGATTGTCCTCAAGCAAACTCTAATGCAATAGCTAAAACCAAAGAATTTCTAATGGCAGCAAATCAGTGCAAACATGTATCATTCCGACAAAGAAGAGATCTAAAAGCATAACAGACAGCCAAACACAGCAACGAAAACAAACTTCCATGAAAAGCAAATTTAACGACGAATAGAATAATTATGACAAGTATTTGACTTCATACCTCACCGGAGATCACTCTAGCACTCAATGTGTATTTGGGTTAAGTGTATAAGTACACGTGTGCTAGATTGAAGCAAAGATTAGCATAAGCTTGATCACAGATCACATCTCCACCAATTAACATAAACATATGCAATTATCAAGAAGACTTTGTTCGGGTTGTAACGTGGCTAGGGCTAAGGGTAGGAATGAGAATTTATGAAAGTGGCTAAAATAGAATCCAGAAATCAAGTTCAAAAGCGTCAAAGCTGCTATTATTGAAGGAGTATAGGAATATCACAATATTTTTGGCGAGAATACAGTTCATCAAGTAGAAATGGAATCAAAATTCTCTGAATGATGGCTAACAACCAGGTAATACTGACAAATAACTACTACTCAATGTATGACAGGCTCAAAAATAGCGAAGGAAAGCATGTCAAGTAACTGAATCTCTCATTTTTCTCATTTTCTAAATTTTTTTTGGATTTTCATCTCTTTTTTTTTTTGATTTTCTCAGATAACTCAGCTGTATGCAACATGAAATGGAACAAAGCAAGGGACATATGTATTTTTCATATCCTGCTAATCGGTGCATGAACAACTGACGAACAAAATACAACGGAACTAAGCAGCAAGAAACTGGTCAAACTGACTCTGGAAACTTAAAAAAAACAAAATAGACTAAAACAGGAAAAACATGGGTAACGAAATGAAAGGCTTAGGCTCAAATTGGATAACTAGGGGTAAATATATAGAAATTGGCTAAAAACAAAAGTATATAGGCTGAATTTGGGTTATCCTAGTGCTTCTATCACTTAACTGCAACAGTTTAGTTCATGATCTCGACATGCATACTAGTAAGAAAGTTCTACAATCAAAGCAACAATCAGCATATAAGTGGGCAATTCCATGAGCTAATCATGTAAGAAATGAAGTGTAGTGGCTCAAATGCTCAGGAATGCATATCAGGTGTGGCTTGTGCAATTGAAGTCAAACAATTGTTAAAACTCAAGTATTTGCACAAAATATACTTCATAAAAGTTGAAATGTCACTTGTTTAAAATCTATCATGCGAGAAGATCTAAACATGTCCAAAATGATATAATTTTGCGAAAAATTTACGCCTAAATCAATTCTACGGTTTAAATCATAGTTAGCATACAAGAGTTTTCAACAGGACACAGAATAGCAGACATGTTATATTAATCCCCACCCCACACTTAAAAGTGTACATTGTCCCCAATGTACTAATAGTAAGCGATAAAGTGCGAGAAAAGACTTTTAAGAACTCCCTGAACAACAATTGTGTCTGCATTTATTAAACTCTGAAGGCGTTGGCTTCCTCCCTACACTTAAGCTAAGCTGCCAAGATATCACGAATATTCTTGCAAAACAACAACTCAACCAAAAGTGAAACATAGAGAGGGACAAAAAATCAACACAAGCTATGGCAAGTACAAAGGAACTAAATACAATAAATACATATCCGAAAATGTACAAGTGTTTTGATGTCATACAGATAGACAAAATAAGTACAGGAACATCAAACACAACAAAAAGTGGCATGTACTGCTAACAACCAAAAGTATACAGCCAAGCAAATCTAGAAATACATACAAAGAAAATACTACTAACAAACTATCCCCAAAATATAACTACGGCGGAGGCGGCTGCGAAGGCCCGGCTTCATCAGTGAAGTCCCGGAGCCTCTGCGGATAAGCTGGCGGCTGTGGTAACTGCTGTAAAGAAGTCATAGTATCTGCCGCGATAAGCTGCATCATGCTGATCATATACTGTCGGTGAGCCTCGGCATGTGCATATTCAGCTCTCTGGATCTCTCTGGACTACCTCTGCATCTGGCGGATCTCATAGACTGACCTCTCCAACCTCCCAAGCCTAGCCCTATAATCTCTCGTGTACACCTTGGCTGGCTGATGTGGGGCAGGTGGCGTCGTCCCAAATAGCTCCTCAATAGTAAACTCAGGGGGTCTCTGCTTTGGGCCACCTCCACCGCCTACTTCCTCTGCTGCTCCTGCTCCTGCCTCTCCACCACCTGCTGCCTCCTCCTCGACCACCCTCGGTGGCTCCCAAACTGTACCGTCTGGGTTTATCAAAGTCATCCGGTTGTTGATCCTGGTAGCGACCCTCATGCGCTGCAGGACTGTTAGATCAATCGGAACGGCACGGGCAGAACAGGCGAGATCATCAGTAATCTCTCCGGTAAGGAGGCCTATAGCCTCGGCCAAGATAGTCACGTACCCCCCACCGTATATAGCCTATGAAACACGGGTGGTACGGATCTGAAATAGAAAACGGGTCAGGCACAGAGCAAGCTGGCAGGGCCTCTGATGGACATGGTGTATAATTAGAATAAGTCAATGAAAATAACAGACCCGGAGGAAGCGCTGCGCGATGTCATGCTATGGACTATCGCTCTATGTAGAATTCGATGTAGAGGATCCCGGAGCTTCGTGCTCTTGGGCACACTGGCGGTGTTGTAGGCGCCAGTGCCCACCTCCTGCCAGAATGAGATACCAGTAACCCCCTCCGGCCAATCGATAATACCCTCAGTGAAGGCCGGAGTATCCAACTCATCATGTGTGTACAACCCTATGTGGACGGCAAACTGCCGTAGAGACAGCTGCCTCTCAGCCCCCAGTAGTCGGAAAGTCAGGGCGTCCTCCCGCTCAAAGTCCGTCAGCGGGGTAACCAGATGTATAGTGGAGAAGAACTCCAATGCAAGCTCATGGTAGACCACCCCCTGCAGACTGAATAACCGCCGCCAATGTGGGCTACTGGCGGCGTTTGCTCTGTCCCGAATGCGCAGTGTAGATAAATCATCCCACACCAGATACCTGATGGGCTCGTATTCGTGACTATCAGCGCGCGCCATCAGGGTATCCCTGTCTGTACGATCCTCCTCGCGGTCGAAGCGGAGAAAAGAAGGAAGCGCGGCATCAGCTGGCCGCTCGACCGGAACTCTGTCTGGGTCTACTAGCCTCGGAAAATGACGAGGGTCAATGCGAGGCTCAGGTGAAGCCTGTTTACGCACACGTCGAGGAGGCATAGCTAAAATGAACAGAAATCTAAGTAAGATACGCGCACGATTGATCTTACACATCCTATTGATCGAAACAGGCTTGCTTTGGTATGCTATAGGTCCCCGAGTATTGAAAATGTTCAAAAGATGAACAAGTTTGAAAAACAGTTAGAAAATGGGGTCCTACGGGCGTAGGTATATGTCTCTACGGTCGTAGTAGAAAATCCAAAGTGAAACCCTAAAAAGAGGTCCTACGGCCGTAGGTGGAAGTTCCTATGGTCGTAGGACCAAGCAAAACCCAAACCCTAATGAAACATCCTACGGCCGTAGAAGGAAATCCCTACGGCCGTAGCGAATTTACGAACAGCAGAAAATGGGCGGCTAGGGTTTTGCTCAATCGATCGACATGAGGGCATTGATAATGAAATTAAAGCATAACATAAGGAACGCACGAGTGAGAGGAGCATTTTGGTACCTTTTTTTCGAGAAATGGCCGGAAAATGAGCGAGATACGGATGGAAAAGCTCGAGCGGTCGTCGGGTACGTTTTTTAGAGAGAGAGCGTAGAGAGAGAGATAGCGTACGTTTGAATCTGAAAGTAGGGCTTATATAGGAAAGTTCCTACGGCCGTAGGAGTTATGGGATACGGCCGCAGAGGGCTCAGAAAGTTCCTATGGTCGTAGGAATAATGCACTACGGCCGTAGGGGCTTTATTTTGCAAGATGACCTATTTTGCATCATATTTTCAATTCAAACAACATTTTGGCATAAACTAGTCTCTATATGCCTCTGGAGAAAATACGGGAACGTGCAAGTAGTGCGGAATTGAAACACGCCTCTAGATTAGCGGAGATGGGAACGGAAAGGGAAATGGAAACCCGGAAAGTGGGCATCCGACAAAAAGACAATATGTACAAGTAACACACTATTAGTACGGTGTGTAAGCGAACACTTTAACGCGTTGAAATGCGGAGTGTTTTCCTGTCTCTCCAGACTGAATGAGAATTGAAGTGAGAAAACACGAGGAGCTATACGGCACGAACAGAGGCATGATCTAGGGATTCTAACGGGGCTTTGGCTCGAGTTTACTTAGTCGGAGACTCACCAACTCATCAATCATGGCACCAGTGTTACTTTTAGGACGCAAGACCCCATCGGCTTTCAGCTTAACGGAATCTTCTCGAAGAGCACTGGCACACTCTGACTGAGATATCGTTGGCAAATTCCTACAAGCGCCCTCATGCAATAGGGCACCGCATTTCCAACATTTCCCTACGTATTTGGCACGCCTCTTTGCCGCATAGATAGAAGTGCCTCGATGAAATTTGGCAAAGATTTGACTCCTTCTCACATGTTTCTCAAGTCTCATGACTATATAGCGCTGTATGTCAAAAGGAAGTTGAGTACAGAAGGAAAGACAAGAAAGGAGATCACGAGATTCGGAAGAAAGCATATCAAGTTCTTTAAGGTCTGCCGGTAATAGACCAAAATCACCCCGCTAAGGTGCGGCGGAGAGAAGCATCAGAACTTCGCGGGGCTCCTCTTGAATCGGGATACCAATATACTTCTTAAGTCGGTGACCGTTGACTTTGAATGTTACTCCGTCGGAGTTTGTGTTGTCAACAGTACCGTGTGGGTAAACAGTATGTACCGTATATGGACCCGTCCATCTGGACTTCAACTTACCTGGGAAAAGACGAAGACGAGAATTATATAAAAGCACACGATCTCCAGCGTGGAATTTCTTGTCCTTCGGGCGGGAGTCATGGAAAGCTTTCGTCTTTTCCTTGTACATCATAGAGTTATCGTAAGCTTGGAACCGCAGTTCATCAAGCTCACTTAGCTAAAACAAACGATTGCCTGCTGAACTTTTCGAGTCAAAATTAGCGGCTTTCAAAGCCCAGTAAGCTTTGTGCTCAAGTTCAACAGGTAGACGACAGGCTTTAACATAAACCAACCTATACAGTGTAGTACCGACAGGTAAAGTGCATCGTCTAATTTATCTGCCCAATCTTTCGGGTTGTTACCAACGGTTCTTTCCAGATTTCGTTTAAGACCACGGTTGGTAACTTCAACTTGTCCGCTGGTTTGTGGATGATACGTAGTAGAGAATCGATGAGTAACACCATATCGTTTAAGAACTTTCTCTAACTGTGTGTTACAGAAATGTGTACCCCTATCACTTATCAGTGCTCTGGGGGTACCGAATCGTGAGAATAATCTTTTCAGAAATTTACATACTACCCTTGCGTCATTTGTAGGCAAGGCTTGCGCCTCAGCCCATTTTGACAGATAATCGACTGCTACAAGGATATATTTGTTTCCGTGTGAACCAGGAAAAGGACCCATGAAATCTAATCCCCAAATGTCAAATACTTCACAGACTTGAATTGGATTTTGGGGCATCTCATTTCGGGATGAGATGTTTCCAGTTTTCTGGCATGAGTCGCACGATTTTACGAAAAAGTGAGCATCCTTGAACAGGGTAGACCAGAAAAAACCTGCATCAAGAACCTTTTTAGCTGTGTAGCTAGGTCCGTGATGGCCTCCTGTTGGGCCTGCATGGCAGTGCTGAATGATGTCAACAGCTTCAGAATTACTCACACATCTACGGATGACTTGGTCGGCTCCTACCCGAAACAGATAAGGATCCTCCCAGAAGTAGTATTTAAGCTCGGAGATAAATTTTCTCCTCTGTTGGTGTGTGAGACCTTTGATCATCACCCCTGCTGCTAAATAGTTTGCTATGTCAGCATACCATGGGATCTCTTCAGTGCTAGTCACGACGAATAAAAATTCATCAGGAAAGTTATCTTTTATTCCGGACTTAATTAGCACCTCAAGATTTAGATTTTCAAGACGAGAGAGATGGTCAGCAGCCAGATTTTCTGCTCCCTTTTTGTCTTTGATCTCAATGTCAAATTCCTGCAAGAGCAAAATCCACCGAATGAGACGGGGCTTCGCATCTTGCTTTGCAAAGAGATAACGAAGAGCAGAGTGGTCAGTGTAGACCATGGTTTTTGATAACACCAAATAAGATCTGAATTTGTCGAACGCAAAGACCACTGCTAACAATTCCTTTTCAGTGACTGTATAGTTTTCTTGAGCATCAGTTAGTGTCTTGCTGGCGTAATAAATCGGCTGAAAGTGATTATTTATCCGTTGGCCCAAGACAGCACCAACAGCGAAATCACTGGCATCGCACATAAGCTCAAATGGTTGCGACCAATCTGGGCTCGTCAGGATGGGAGCATTTGTCAATTTCTCCTTCAGAAACTTAAATGCGTGATCGCACTCAGGAGAAAAGATAAAAGGAGTGTCTTTCTTAAGGAGATGGGTTAACGGCGGAGTGATTTTCGAAAAATCCTTTATGAAGCGCCGGTAAAACCCTGCGTGCCCGAGAAAGCTTCTAATGCCTTTGACATTGGATGGTGGAGGTAGCTTTGCAATAACATCGATTTTAGCTTTGTCTACCTCAATTCCCTCATTAGAAATTTTATGACCCAAAACTATACATTCGCGTACCATAAAATGGCATTTTTCCCAATTAAGCACAAGGTTAGTTTCTTCACAGCGAGACAGCATCTTGTCTAAATTATGAAGACATGTATCAAAGGAGTTACCGAAGACTGAAAAGTCATCCATGAATACCTCGACACAATCCTCAATCATGTCATGAAATATAGCCGTCATGCATCGCTGAAATGTTGCAGGAGCGTTACATAACCCAAAAGGCATACGCCTGTAGGCGAAAGTACCATAGGGGCATGTAAAAGTTGTCTTCTCTTGGTCCTCCGGTTGGATAGGAATCTGAAAGTATCCGGAGAATCCATCAAGGAAGCAATAAAAGGCGTTTCCAGCCAAACGCTCCAACATTTGATCGATGAAAGGAAGGGGAAAGTGATCCTTACGTGTGGCATCATTGAGTTTGCGATAATCAATGCACACACGCCACCCCGTGACCGTAGGAGTTGGGATTAACTCGTTTTTATCGTTTAGAATGACGGTCATTCCTCCCTTTTTTGGAACAACCTGGACTGGACTGACCCACAGACTATCGGAGATAGGGTAGATCAAGCCGGCATCCAGTAGCTTTATAACCTCTTTCTTAACTACGACTTTCATGTTGGAATTTAAATGTCTCTGATGCTGCAGACATGGCTTATAATTATCTTCCATAAGAATCTTATGTATGCAGAAAGATGGACTTATCCCCTTGATGTAAGAAATTTTCCATGCAAGGGCAATTTTGTGATTTTTCAGAACCTGTAATAGCTTAATTTTCTCATCAATAGTAAGGTTAGAAGCTATTATCACAGGCAGCTTAGAATCTTCCTCCAAGAATGCATATTCAAGATGGGAAGGAAGTTCTTTGAGTTCAAGAGAAGGTGGGTCCACAATAGATGGCCGAGAGGCTGAGCTCTCGGATTTTTCAAAGACGACTAAAACATCTGAGATAGGTGTCTCATCAGGTGGGTTAGTGCTAGTTAGCTCATCAGATACAAGCTTTACCTGCTCTACATCCAAGACATCCTCGTCCATGATTTGTGTGTCAAATGCATCCTTCTCTAGAGTTGGGACAATGTGATCCACGGGATAACGATGAAATATATCAACGAAATAGAGAGTGTCATCCTGGCTAGCTGAGTGTTTCATTGACTTTTGGATGTCAAAATTCACTTTATCCTTATCTACTCGAAGCGTAAGCTTTCCGTTGCAAACGTCAATTAAAGCTCGAGCAGTAGCTAGGAATGGACGACCAAGAATGAGTGGGACGTTTTTGAACTCGTCCATATCTAGGATGACAAAATCTGCTGGAAACACAAATTTGTCAACCTTGACCAAGATGTTTTCGACTATACCACGTGGATATTTGACAGAACGATCAGCTAGCTGAAGTGACATACGAGTCAGTTTTGGTTCTCCTAGGCCCAGTCTAGAAAATATAGAGTATGGCATCAAGTTGATGCTGGCACCTAGATCAGCTAGAGCGTTGTTTACAGTGAGATTACCAATCAGACATGGGATTGTAAAGCTCCTAGGATCGGTTTTCTTTTCTGGCAACTTATTTTGAATAATGACTTAGCACTCCTCGTTTAAAGTCACCAACGACAGGTCCTCCAATTTCTTCTTGTTGCTGAGCAAATCCCTAAGAAATTTAGCATATTTAGGCATCTGTGCGAGTGCCTCAACAAATGGAATGTTCACATGGAGCTGTTTGAATAGCTCTAGGAACTTACCATATTGTTCCTCCGTTTTCTCTTTCCTTAATCTCTGGGGGAAAGGAATGGTAGGTTGAAATATTTTAACCGGAGGTTCGACTTGCGCGGTACTTGCTGGGTATAGCCTGTTATGCGCCTCGTCAGAATCCTTCGATTGGACCTGTTTTTCAGTTTCTTTGGATTGAGAGGGACACGGTGGTGGTACCGTGGTCGTCCCACTACGCAAAGTGATTGCCTTCACGTGTGCTCTCGGATTTGCATCCGTATTCCTCGGGAGACCTCCCGGTGGTCGCTCTGACAAGAGCTTAGATATCTGGCCAACTTGATTTTCTAGATTTTGAAGTGAAGCTTGTTGATTTCTCAGAGTTGCTTCCGTTTGATTGAGTCTAACATCTGTTTGGTTGAAACGCAACTCAGATTGTGCCAGATATTGCTTCACAAGATCCTCCAGATTGGAAGATACTGAAGAAGATGATGATGATGTAGATTGATTGGGAAGCGGTGGTTGAGTGTTGTATTGACGTGGTTGCTCATATGGTTGTTGTTGACGATTAAACTGCTGAGGTTGGCGTGGTCTCTGTGGGTACGGAATCCCTGGAGGGGGTTTAGTGGTTTGGTTATGATAACTGAAGTTCGCGTGATTCCTCCATGCATGATTATAGTTGGTTACATTGGGATTATACTGAGACCTCGGCTGATTAGTAATGAAATCGACTTCCTCATGAGCAGGAGTTTCCTCCTGGCATTGGTCACTAGGATGTGCCCCTGAGCAGAAATTACAAGTAAACTGTTTAGGAGGAGCACACATCTGATCCATTTTCTTAGTCAACTTCTCTACCTGTGCAGAGAGATCAGATAAAGCATCCACATTGAAAACTCCACCGTTCTTTGGCGGTTTCAGTCTAGCGGAGGGGTTCCATTGGTAGTTGTTGGTTTCCATATCTTCGATAAGATCATAGCACGTTTGTGGGTCTTTGCTACCCAATGCACCTCCTGCAGCAGCATCGATCATCTGCCGAGTGACAACGGATAAGCCATTATAAAATATAAAAATTTGATTCCACAGCTCATATCCGTGTGAAGGACATTTCCTCATGAGATCCTTATATCTCTCCCAGGCATCATAAAGACTTTCCCCGTCAGTCTGCTGAAGCGATGAGATATCATTACGCAGCTTGGCCGTTTTGGCCGGTAGGTAGTATTTAGCTAGAAATTTGGCAACAAGATCATTCCATGTAGTGATGGAATTCACTTGGAGAGAATTAAGCCAAATGCATTGCTTTGTCTTTGAGAGAAAACAGGAATAAACGCAAACGAATGGCGTCATCAGTAACACCATTGATTTTAAATGTATCGCAGATTTCGAGAAAACTGCGGATGTGAGCGTTTGCATCCTCGTCGAGTAATCCATGAAATTGAACAGAATTTTGAACCATTTGAATTACATTTGGTTTGATTTCAAAATTATTCGCTGCCACCCTAGGTCGAATGATAGTGTTCTGGATATTGTTAATATCCGGACGAACATAGTCGTTAAGTGTCCTAGGTGGTGGTGGTGGTTCTTCCGCCATGTTTAGTAAATGTTCTCTTTGGCGTTGGCGCTGACGGCGTCGGTGTCGTCGAAACTCACGCTCCAGTTCTTGAAAAGGCTCAGTTTGCTCATAATAGAACAAACTGACAGAGGGTGCGAGAAAGAGGTAGAAAAAGCAAGTGACTACCTAATCAAGCACACCTAACTTAAGTAACAAGTAACAAGATCAAATCAACAATTAAACTATTTCTTAGTATTGCCTGTCCCCGGCAGCGGCGCCAAAAACTTGGTGTACTCTCGACTGCGGGTTTATTTGTTGTAATAAAATCTTGGGACACAACCTCGTTTTAAATTTATAAAAACGATGTTACTAAGCAGATACTACACACGACTCAGGCAAGTATAACCTGGTCAATAGTAGTATAGACTCGGTAAGACCGGATATCGTTCCACCAGGACAGGAAGCTACCAATACTTAAGTCTCATTGTTGTTTGATCAGCAGAATTAATTAAAGGAAGTGATAGAATGAACTAAATTAATCAAGAACTACAGTAACTAATACATATTAACACCAAAGGCAACAGCAGGATAACAGATCACTTAGGCTTTCGAATCATCGAGACTAATCATGGCAATAACACAATACAACACATAATATGAAGACTTGAATAGATTGATCAGCGCATAGCATGCTGTTCTAATACACAACAAAACCACATTATCATGCAAGAATCATCACTCGAGTTATCAAGACTCAGACTCAACACTTAAACATGATTAAGCAAGCAAAGGCATATCAGAATTCAACTACAGATCCACCAGATCGCGTCCAAATCAGACTATTGAATATACATCTTTTCAAATGATATATCCAGTAATCCTCAGAACCCAAAAAGGTGTCAAAGCAGTTAAAATGGTTAAAACAAGTAAAAACAGCACACTATGGTAAAAATGGCTCCTACGGTCGTAGGAGGTATACTGTCCTACGGTCGTAGGAATTTCTTCCTTCGGCCGTAGGAACCAGTACGACAGAACATTCAAATCTAACATAAAGGCATTCAACAACAAATTACAATCTAGACTTTAATCTCATATCATAAACACATGTAAACTGGTACAATGGGGTCACAAACTCCTCTAAACTCAAACCTCACAATTAAGGGATTTTAATATTTAGCCACATGATTACTAAAGATATGAACATGTTAAACCTACCATTTCTAGTATAGCCAACACTTCTTAAAACATGAATCATGTGATATGCACATTGAACACTAAGACAATCATAACAAAGGCATACATGTGAGTTCATTTCACCATCTAAACATACCAACAAACATCTTTGTGAATCCTTTAATTATTAGTAACATGTTTGATCCATAAATACACCAAATGACTAGAATTTCTTCGGATATCATAAGGCATGCATAAAACCAACATATGAATAAAATGACCAATAATGGATGAACCTGAAATGATTCAAAACATATCCCAACAATGGTTTCTAATAACAATCATGCAAGATGTATCATTTCTAATAACAAACTTAACATGACATTAAGAATATACAAACATCATCATTGAATATCCACATGCTTAAACATGAAGGAGTTATCCTATACACATTATCACACATGAACATGGTAAGATTAAACATACTAAGTTGATAAAACACATTTGTATTCAAGATCAAACATGCATATATGAATCAAGTCAACATAAAAGTCAAATATATTGCCATAACTAGCCAAGAATCATCTTGGCCCAAGTGAAATGAGTTTAGTTATCCATATACAATAATATTAGCACTACAACATCTGGAACACATGGGTACATGATTGAAATAAGAAATGGAAAGAGTATACCCAAGCTAAGCAATGATAAAACTAAGGAATCCAAGCTCCAATATGTTGTTCCAAGCCTTCAAATCCAAGCTCTCCTCCTTAGAATCACCAAGAGAAGTCCCCTGGAGTGTTAGGGTGTTTAGAGAGAGTGTTTGGGAGTGTTGGACCGAAATGTGGTCAAAAATCCGGACTCTTGTGCAAATGGCAGATTCTGCCATTTAATGTGCTGTAACAGAACTTCCTACGGCTGTAGGAAGTATCCTCTACGGCCGTAGGGTGGCTGGGACGGAGTTTCTCCATACGCAATATTTTGCCACCAATCCGACACATGCAAGAATCTGCCAGGAAATGATTACTACTGATTAGGGGTCTCTACGGCCGTAGGAAGTATCTACTGCAGCCGTAGGGATTCTTTTTCAATCTTCTAGAAGAATAGCCTCTACGGCCGTAGGAAATAGCTTCTACGGCCGTAGGGTGTCTTTTTCACCAATCTTCATTTTCTTTTATTCTTCCCTTGTTTTGCCCCTTTATCTTACTTAAAGCTCTTTTGTAACCTGCATGGTAAATGTTAAGCATATTAGATCAATAATAGGAGTATTCACCTCGTATTTGGGCTAAGTACGGGGTATTTTAGCATGTAAAACATGCATAAAAACTCATATATCAATACCCAAACAAGGGCAGACCCAAGTTAGCTGATTTGATGTAGTCATCACCAATTTCTTTAGGCTCAAACTCTAAGGAGCATTTTATCAAACACATGGTGGACATAACCCATATAAGCAATCCGTATTTCTCAAACTCCATATCAATCACACCAAAACAGCAACACATGTGGGATTTCAGAATAGAGAATACCCAAGAAAAGAATCAAAGAATATAAAGAACAAACCTACAAATTGATTCTATGTACCAGAACCATAAGCGAGAAAGGGATGGCGAACACAAACAGAAGTCGATCACTGCACATTCTTTCCTAAAACTATTTCCCTCGGTTTTTCATTCACATTAACCGGCTTCACACCATTTACACCAGAATAATCATTAGCAATAGGCGGCGGAGGATCATTGATCATTGCAATTGGTTCAAAATCATCCGGAAATGATTCAACAATTTCCAGATTGAGGTCACGTAAAATTAAATCAACACTTCCAGCCATTTGCTAAACCTAACAACGAAATCCCATTTAAGAACACGTTAAATAAAACAATCAAATGTCTACAAGATCGAGATTTGATGGACGACAACTCGTGCGTTTAATCTTGTAGCGTAAATAGGGAGCCTTCAGTCGGTAAATCTCCCCAAAATTAAAGCTGCCGTTTTAAACTAAATACGTTCCACCGCCCAAGCTTTGTAAGTCTATAACTACGGCCTTCCGTTCAAACCATTTGACTACCACCGAGGGGCTCATTCAATGCGACGCCTTCAATACCCAAAGCCTTCAATTAAAGCCACGTCAGCATTTCTACCTTCTCCAATTGCTCATGCTTTAATTTTACACATTCAATAACAAATGACACATGGGATACAAAACACCCTAAGTTATATAGGATATAGATGCAAAATATAAAAAGAAACATTGAAAAATAGTACGCAGTATAAAACCTAAACACAGAATAGTTTGTATTGTACAATTAAAACTATTTTTTGCATGTCAAAGACTAGCCATATAGTTTTTTGCACATAAATGAGTGATAGACGTTTATTGACATTTTCTATAAACATATTGTATAATTCTTATTCTCCTCCGAAAATTTAACCAAATAATTCTCGCCGCGAAGCACGAAGATTTACACTCGTTTATATTACATAATTCACTATTAATGTACCATGTTCATTAATTAGTAGACAATAAGTTTATGATAAAGTTGGCAAGAAGTAGCTAGTGTTAAATATATATTCATCTACATATCTATATCTATATATTTATAAGAGCATTGTACCTATAGTGTGTTTGGATAAATAACTATCTAGTTTATTAAAACAATTGTATAACCGTTTAAAAAAAGAATAATTTTGTATATGTTCTTACTAAACTTTAAAATATCATAATTATTCAACTTAATTTTAATGTCCTAGTTCTAAAAAAAAATTATCAATATATATATATATATATATATATATATATATATATATATATATATATATATATATATATATATTATAATCATTTAAAACTTGTTATTATTGTAAAATAGTTAATTAACTATTATGCCCTCTATTGAACGTCGATAGTTTAATTTCCCCGTGTAGAGTTTCATGGCCACTAACATTCCAATACTCATAACTCAGTTCGTCCACGCTCAACAGAAGCATGCTATTGTTCGTATGAAAGGTAACACGTGTGGTGACGTACGTGCGTGCTTCTGTAGAGATAAGATGACGTGATTCGTGAGGATCAAAAATGTGACGCCATGAACCTTTACACGTGAAAAGGGTGAGTGACATGGCGAGTAAAATTGCTGTTTTCATTATTAGTTTGATTCTTTATACTATGTGACCTCAATATATAATCAAACAGGACAATTCTCATTATTAGTTTAGATATTTGAGTGAAATGAACGAGCAAAAATGAACATTAGAAGGATTTTGCTGTTAGAATCAGAGGAGCACAGAAGGGTTTAAGTATAATATTAATTTTTTCAAAGAGATACTCATTAAATGGTAATACTTGTTATTCAAGTTTAATGATGTGTGTTTAATTTTGCTTAATGCACAATCCTACACTCGAAGTCCATGGTATTCCGCTTTTCCCAAAGAACCAAAAGTAACAATGGCAATCAATGCAAATGCAATGAGTGATCCAATGTTGGAAACACTATGGTCAAACAATCATACTTATTGATTTATTCAAAATGTACATATATTTTTAAGAGTAATTGTGTTTGAATCTTTTGCACATCTAAATTGATTTGATGTATGTGAATATATAAATGCATTGAAAACTGGAATTAATTGATATGACATGTCTAATATGTAAGAAAGGGAGTCCAAATAGTAGCACTCAGTTTTTACCAATCTCAGTGTTACTATCTAGACACTTATCTCTTACAATCATATATATTACATCAATCAATTACAATCTCTAATACAGATCACACAGACACTCACATTCATCACATCATACGAGATCAACTTAGACATAAAAGGGATCCAACTAGTCATATCGATATCGTTAGGGTGCTACTACTTGGACCCTCTCTCTCACATACTAAACATTTCACATTAATCAATAACAATTTTAAATACAAATCATACACTCACATACATTACATCATCAGCGTTAAATTAAACTATCAATCTTTATGTACTTTCCCTAGAGTTCGGTTTTATTTGTTTAATGGATTTTTTTTAAAGGGTCCAACTAGTCACATCGATATCTATCTTTATCTACTCTACCTAGAACTTGGTTTTATTTGTTTAATGTAAAATTGCTACATAATATATTATCATGATAATTATTTTATATATCAATTGGTAAAGTAAGTAAATAAAATATCATGAAATTTTTAAAGACAATTTAGTAATTTTGTTAAATAGTCATAAGAATCTAATAAAATATGAGAAATTGAATACTCATGTTTAACACCCAAGGTTAGAATGGCTTATTTATTTAATTAATTAATTGTTCTAATTTTAGAGCATGATAATTAATAGTTTATGAGTGTGTATTAAGCTTTTATAAAGTCTAAGGGACTAATTATGCTAAGTTGGAAAGCAGAATTAAAGTATAAGGGGTGGTTTTGAAGATATAGCAAAATTGAATGTATAAATATCTTAGAATTACAGGCCTACTTCATTTTGTGCACATATACATTAAGAGGAAGGAGGCTGGCGATTTTGGAGGCTTTGATGGGGCAGGTTTCTTCAGAAAATTAAAGAAATTAGTGAAGTGAAAGAGGATTAAGGTATGCATGTATGAGTAATGTAAGTAATTAGCCTTAGATAGTACATTTGAAGCTCTTATGTTCATGCATGTGTTTGATTATGTTTAGATGATGCAATGTTGCTTAAAAACAACCATATAGGTTGTTGTTAGTGTCTGGAGCACATTATTAGTAGCATCAATGTCGAAATTGTGAGATTTGGGCTTAAAATACTGATGTTCGAATGCAGTACACTGGCTGTGTATGAGGGCTACACGGCCCGTGTAGAATTTGGAACGCCATGTAGCCAGGACGTGTAGGTCATACACGGCCATGTATAAGTACACAGCCCGTGTAGAGCCCTAACTTACACCGGACATGTAAGCTTTTATAGGCGTGTAGATTTGAGGTACATGGCTCGTGTATATATACACGGCCGTGTATGTTCTCTGTCACCAGTAGGTCTAATAGAAGTTATGTTAATTGATTATGATGCTAGGTGAACGCTTAGATCAAAAGCTTAAAGGAAGTATTGACAGTATTCTGCAACTACACCACGGTAAGTAACTCAATTCTCTTACTTGCAAGGAATAAGGCCTTTATATGTTCTTATGATCTGTGAGTTATTTATATGATATCATTGGCATGTTATTCTAGTTAAGTATTGTATATCTTGAATTACTGATATGATTGTTCAGCAAACAATGTTATAACAATGAGTCTGTAACTAAGTTTAAGAACTTAATGAGTGAGTACATATTAGGTTACCTAGATACTTTGATATTGCTGTAAGCTTTGAGATATGACTCAATATAAGTAGTAAGATGATTGATTAGTATGAATTTGGTAAATAATGAAAATGGAGAAAAGCATAATTGTAATTTGATAGAGTTGTTAACATGAGTGTACAATTAAAGCTTGGTACTTTTAGCTATAAAGAGATAAATGTTAATAGTATGAAGTATGTTAATAAGTTAAATCCTGAGAGTACAGACTGTAGAGAGAAATAAACTATATACCAATGACTATGTGTATATAGGTGGTAATTAACTTATATGTGGTTAGATACTTATGATGAATTAAGGGAGTTGACTATAAGACTTGAAGGATAAAAGATGAAAGCTTGTGTTTCTTTTGTATATAGAAGAAGTTATTGATTAGTAAGGGAAATATAATGGTAGAAAAATAAGTACACGTGGTTTAAGTTAGAGACTAAGAAGAAGAAGAAGTATTGTTGTATAATTTATTAAAGACTAAGCTATAGTTGATATGAAAGTTGTTACGGATTTCAAGGTATAGTTAACGAGGAAACATAAGAATAGTTAATAATATAGTCATATAGTGTGATTAATAATTGATTGTGATGTTAGAGGCTTAAAGCCAGTATGATAGCTTTGGAAGTTGAAAGCATTATGATTTTAAAAGATATCAAAATATGATTAAAGTGTATATGACGATAAAATTGTGAATGGTAATTACCACCTATAAAGAAGCGTTGTGAATGAATCATTATTCTTGAGAAGTTTAAATGATAGAGTTGATGTCAAAAGTTAATTGAATGTTGTTATTATTATATTATTGATTGAAGTTTAAACTAATCTTTTCAAGTTTTAGAATTGTTTTATTCAGTGAGCTTTAAAGCTCATCAGATGTTGTTATAACCTTTTTCAGATGATCTTTTACTGCTGACTTCGAGACTCCAGTGGATGATGTCGTGCAACAGCTACTTTTATGTTTTGGTATCAACTTGATGTCCCCAAATTTTAAATAATGTTTTTGGCTGGATGAACTAAGTTATGTTATTTTACTTTTCAAGTAAAAGGTGTTGAAATCCTCTGTTTTAGAAGATATTTTAAATCGCTTCCGCTATCTTAAATTCTGAAATTTTTAGTTGCACGTGATTTTTGTGAATGTTTTAGTATGTTTTTGCCAAATCAGATTTTCTGACAATGAGGCGTTACATCATGAGATTTTAAAGCTTATATCTTCATATTTTCTTCGGAGATTCTAATGGTACAGATAAATTATTTACATAATTGGGGCATATATTTTTCTTAATTTCTGTTTATATTTTTTATCATTTTCTTATACTTTTAATAACTTTTGTCTATTAAGTTGAATATATTGTTCTACTCAAATCAATATATATATATATATATATATATATATATATATATATATATATATATATATATATATATATATATATATATATTGATGATGATGAATCTTATGATAGTAATTACTATCCATTTTTATATTGTAATGTACTTTTTGTACATCATTAATAAATATATTTTTTCTGTAGTATTTATATAATATCAAATTTTATAACATTTGTTGAAATTATGTGCACTATTTAACATTTTATTAACTTTTCTATTACTAGAAGGTCAAAACACAACTCAAATGTTATATTTCTAACATGATTGTTATTTCACATATAAACATTAAGGTACTATTAAAAATTATAGTTACAAGAAATTATGAGTTCACAAGTTAATTTAAAAGAAAACTTATCATCATTTTTAATTTTCAATGTCAAAAGAGTTGGCTCTGAGAGCCAAAATTTATAGAAGTCAAAACAATTCATGAGGATATGCTTATATTAAAATTATAATTTTTTTATAACAAAAGGACATCTTTTATAAAAAAAGAATTTATGTATCATTCAAAGTTGCTGTAATGAGGTGTATAGATACTCATTAAGAACACTAAGGATGATATTTAACAAAATAATGTGTTTATTTTAATTGGAGAAATTGTATTTCTTTTATAAAAGAAGTCATGATGTATTATAGTGCATAGGGAGAAATTAATATTTATAAAAGTGCTTATATCCATTTGATGTTATTTAGTCATGGAGTACAATTCATAATGCACAAAATACTATTATTTGAAGCAAAGGAATACTTTTATAGGCATGATCATCTAGTCAGCTAATGTGGGTTTGTTGGGTTGTGATCCTCATCATACCCTTGAGGTGAGTACACCCTGCAGATACTTGTTTAATTTATAAGAAATGTTAAGTCATCATATGTTTCTCATGTTTGGCAACAAGCTTAAGAAATGTATTGTGCTTGTGAGATTGATAATGTGATGTCATTACTTATATGTTAAGACATTCAATGTACAATAAACAAGGTTGATTCATTGATGTATAAGTAGTGCACAAAGTGGTGAATACTCCATGTAGGAGTGGTTCGAATACAATGTGACAATTGATGTTATTTGTTATATGCACAATGTAGTTAATGCTCCATGTAGGAGATGACTATACACATTGGGTTAAATTGTTATTGATATGACATGTTACATGTTATGTGTTATGCACAAAGTGTTTGGCTATGCCTTGAATGCTTGAGTTTTATGTGTTGTGCATGTTCACATGAATGCTATGCACATAGTTGACCATGATCAAGTTATATTGATTACCCTTGTGTTGAATAAGCATGATTTGTATAACACTAAGTTTATTTATGCATGATAACGAATTGCCTTGAAGTGTTCTAGCTTTAGTTGTGGAGCACAAAGATTGTATTATTGCTATGTTATCTTATGTTATGTCTTGAGTGTTCATTGCTTGTTGAAATTGGACACTAAGGATGAAGATAGTGCTACTTTGGATCTTGTTAAAGAAGTGGATACATATTTGAGTGTGACTCCTACCATTATGGATCAGAGGATGTTATCCTCTTGATACTGATAGTATTATAGGGATGTGATCCGAAGTGCGTAATACTCTCATTGAAAAGGTGAATGACCTTGTAGGGTCATTATACTCTTGACGGTTAATGGATTGATAACATCCGAGAGGTGAACGGCTTGACGGATCTCACATTCGGCTCGAGACGTTTGATTAACCGTGACTTGGCTTAACGAGCAGATGTAGAATGCTTGGTGTTCCTTCATTTACTCGTGTGGCGTGGGCTTTTCCCCCTATGGGTATCGTTGATACGGCTAGCTACCGTGTGAGATGCAATGACTCATTGGACTGAACCACACACCTTGTTTTGTATGATTGTCATGATATGTGCACTAATTTAAATATCTTGCCAAACTCATTTTATATATTATGATGACTTGGTTTTTATGAAACATTATGTTTTGGTTGTACTCACTAGCTATGTATATAGCTAACTGTTGTGTTTATGTTTTGTATCCGCATATAGTTCTTTGGCAGTTTGAGTTGGTACTTATGTACTGGTTGGTTTAGTGGTTGTGATGGTAATGAATAACACCTAATGTTTAGTATAAGTCACACATGTTTATAATTACATTTGAAAATTTTATAGTATGATTTATAGTTGGTTTGTTAAATATCACTTGACATTGGTAAATGATTCCAAACTTCCTCTTCCGTAATTAATAATGATTTCAAATGAATTGTATGTAAACCTTGTATTAAGAAAGGTTTTGAAAAAGTTTAAATTTAGACCGAATTTCTGAGTGTTACAGTTGCCATATACGTTATCAAGGTAGGACATTTTTTTGGGTAAAACAAAACGTAAGGAACACGATTTTAAAGATAATGTAGGCTATGTGCAACTTCTTCTATACGAGGCACGTCTTTTGCTCCTCCTATATTAGGGAAAAAGGAAACTATGCTCATATTACATACGTACGTAAAACAAAAAATCATGTATATTTTGAAAGGTGCATACAAAGTGATACTACGTAGCACTAAAACAACTAAAGTAAGATTCTATTTGAACCCACTTAATAATCTAAAATGACCCATATGATGTGGTATAAGTGAGCATATAACCTCCATTGAAAACTGTAACTAATTGATATAACATATATAACATATGAGCTGGAGGAGATCTAAGTAGTAGCACACAACAACTAATGATACTTACAATCGTAATATATATGTATATATATTTTTTCAGAAACATATGTCGCAACGCATGGACAAAATCTATTTTTTGTTTCCCTAAATTAGCAATACTATGAAACGAAATACTTTAAACCTATAAGAATATTGTACTACATAGTATTGTCCTTCTTACCAAAGTTCTTTGTATTAGTAAAAGTAACATTTCATACTATGAACTCGGGGGCTCATGCTTCATCCAACTAAAGAGGGAGTTTAGCAAAGCTTATTTAGAACTTTTTTTTCCCGAGTTATTTCAATTAGCTCATTTTTTATTTTTTTTTTACTTATTATCTATCTTACGGACTATAGCTCATTTTTTTATTTTTTTTACTTATTTTCTATCTTAAGGACTATAACTTGAAACAAGAAAATAAGCTGACCTTATGAAATCCAGAAAAATAGGCTTACGAAAAATAAGCAGCAAAATAAACCATGATAAGCTAAAACAATCACCCCCGAAATAAGTTAAAGCCATTTATCAAATGTAATTGTACTTGAAACAAACATCAAACTCGGAATTAAAATTTAAAAAAAAATATAGATTTAATAAACCCGGTTCAGTCCCAAACCAGAAACCAACCGAACCGGGTTCGATTTTACTAATTTTGTAGTTCCTTCACAAGTTTTGCAAAACATTCTTAGCTAATGAACATCGTCACTATAGTTCATTCAAAACTTTCTTACACATTATACATCGATGTTCCCATATCAAAACGCCAAATAATCCGATAGCCAGAACGAGATACAAACATGCCACATCAAAAGTCCATAAGGTGATAAAAGAACTTAGTGTAACAAAGTTGTGATTTTGCGGATTATTACTACTAGTAACGAGTAATTAATCAATCGATGGCAATGATAAGGAAACCGACAGATACATACATGAGTAGGACGGGGTAGAGAGCGAGAGCTTTTCTTCTAGGGTTAACGGCCATGCTAATGAACGGATATGCAGCCCATGAACTCCATGCCAAACTCACACACACCACCACCATCTTTAATATCACATTGTCTTTCAACATGCAGATCAAGGCTCCAACATCGAGAGGGAACAGGCAGTAACCCAGTAGAGATAGACTTTGGAAGAAGATTATATGACCACCCTAGAAACCACCACATTATAAAAGAAACAGAGAGGGTTCTTCAAACTAACGATTGCGAATTTAAATTTCTAAAGTTTTGGGTAAACTGAGTCGTATTATGATTATCTAATTTTGTGGTAAATTTCTAGTTTTAGAGTAAACATTGAAATGACTAATATCCGTTCTGTGCGAGTGTAATAGCACCAAGTTAGGTGGTGGTGCTACAGTCGGGCAATTTAATTAAAGGTATAAAAGTCATTTCAATGTTCACTCGTTAAACTGTTTGTTAATGAGGTACGAATCATTTATCCTTCATTTTAACGTTTGTAAGTCTAACAACGCCTAAGTTAGGTGATGCTAATGGTAAGGATCCATTAGCATCGTTTCCCTTCTTATTATGAACAAAGAGATTGTTGGAATCATAGGCAACAAATGTTATTTAAAATTATTTAAGTGAATAGTTTATAGAGTTGTGGTCAATAAAGTCGATGTAAAAAACATAGTCCTAATAATTTAATATGCAATCAGAGGTGATTCAGTATACAATCACATGTGATTTGTAAAAGCATCACCTGTGAATTACGAAAATGTCCCTCCGCCCAAAATTTAAAATGCAATCTAGACCATTGATGCCATGATCCAAAGGCTAAAATTAGTCCCTTAGGACTATAGATTAAGTATGGACTATATTGAACATTCTTCATAGTTTATATAACATAATTCTTAATAAAAAAATTTGTCAAATTTTAAATTTACATATTTTTAACAATATACAAGAATTAGTTAAAGACAATATTTTTTGAAATTTTATGTATTAATTCCTTGAATAGTAACAATTTCCAACTTGTTTATATTACCTTTGGTTATCCGATTCTGACTACTCACTATGACATAGTAGTTTCAAAACACATACCAAACCACCCCCAAATGCCTCCATGCATACACACATATATTAGAAAATATCTTATTACGTATTTATTTATATGTATGAGCAACCACACACACAGAGCAAGGAAAAAGAAAGGGGGGGGGGGGGGGGGGGGGGGAGGGGATAGATTACCAGAAGCAAGACATTCAATGTCAGAATGACGGCACCTGTTGCAAGAAGTGCAAACGCGACAGCAAAAACTTCAGACTGCAAGACAACAAAGAAAGCAAATTAAAAACATGCTGAAAGAACGCTATTCAGTGGGAGCTTTAACAAAAGAAGATTAAACAAGAAACAAGATTTTGGATTAAAAAAAAATTCAGTGGGAACTTTAATTAATCAATTAGTAATTATCAATGAAAAAGATCAACCAGCTTGTGCATACATGCGCTAAAATGACGTCATAAATCTTATGACGTGGAAAGATATAACTTTTACTGTAAATGAAAACAAATAATGTTGTTCATTATCAATTGGGAAAATTTTGAATTTACTTGAGATTTCTAGGGAAAGTAAATGGATCTTCAAATTGGAAGCACCAAACTTGCTTTCGAACTTTTGTTTTCAACATGTTTTTCACACAAAAAGCCATCCATCCACCATAAAAGTCCATGCATGGATGTTTCAAGCTTTACACACAAGTTGTCATTAGTTGTGGCAATATGCATGAATCCATCTGGTTTGTTATCGGACTTGGTAATAACAAACATTTCCCCTTTCAATCTTTCTATATTTCAGTGGTCTTTCATTTCTCTGTTTAATTTTTTATTATTCAGTGGTCTCTTTTTCATCTGAGGAATCTGTTTATTTTATTAAAATAAATCATACTCCCAAGTCTGGTTGTTCTTTATAGCATTTTTAAAAATTTTTAAGTTCACATAGATTAAAAGAAATGCTCCACTATATATAGGCACAGCCCTGATTATTTACTGGTTCCACATAGGAACTGTACAAAACAAGTTGTGTTTATTTACCCAATATATAATCACACGTGTGTTCAACAGCTAATTTTGTGCCATACAGAAACTTGTAAACCCAATTTTCAGATTCCTTAGATGACTTCCGAATAATAGACAAATATCCTAGCTTTGTAGAATCATTCACAAGATTAGTTAACTGAGGTTAATGTTCCAACTTGATGTTTCAGAATCCAATTCACTTTTCTAATGTTATAGTTGCAAGCAATACCCCCAATTAGTTTGAATTAGATGGCTTGCTGATGTTTGTGGTGCTTGATGCTATTAGCGCATACACACCATCAAACTATATTTGGCAAGTTGGGGTAAGTTATTCACAGAATTTTGTTACGTAGATGATATACAACAGGGTTGTTCTCTATATGTAAAGAACAAGATTGCTTAAATGTCAATTTAGATAGATTTGGCATAAAAAATCGTTAAATTAGAGCAAATAAATAAAAAATGAAATAAATTTGCAGCAGTAAATCATAGAGGTAATTCGTCAGAGTGTTATAGGGAGATACTAGCCGAATTTAATGTTAGATTAGATAAGTACTTAAATGAGATAGAATGATAGATAAAAAGCATTATTCAGGGATAGGCTGTTAAGTGACCACCAAGCACTAAATTTGCCAAGCAGGAAAAGCATAACCATAGAGGATATTTAGACTATTTTACAAATGTAACTTTGTCAAGGTTATGTTCACAAACGAGAATTATAAAACTTGGTGTCTAAGTTAGTTTATAATCTAAACTATTGTTTTTGTCCCCCCCCCCCCCCCCCCCCCCCCCCCCAAAACAATATAACTACTTGTAAATGATTGAAAATCCCCTCCAAGTGGAATAGCACAACGGCAGCTTTCAGTTCAGTTCATAACTACTGATGATCAGATTGCAGATGTGTTCACCAAACCACTGTCCTCACAACGGTTTCTTCTATTGAGGTCCAAGCTACAAGTCGTTCCCCGGCCTTAGCTTGCGAGAAAAATTAGACATTTACTGTGTATTTTTATATATTAATATATTAGACAGATTAGAGTAATTTATATTAGACAGATTAGAGTGTAACTATCTCTTCTATATATTTACCTATTGTAATCGTGATTATCACATTAACAAGAATACAATTACGATATCTGATTACCAAGTTTAACTTTGACTGATAAACTGGGAAAAACTGATTAGTCCAAACTTAAAATTTGAGGTATTTAATTCACCGGTTTGTTGCTACTAAAGAAAATGAGCGCGCTGATCAGAATATATTGGTAATAATCGGCTGAGATTTTACTCATCAAAAGAAGAATAGAAAAACACCTGCACTTCGAGAAGCAAGAGGTCTCCCAATGGTTCCTGATGCTAAATACGTAAAATCCGATAACCCTTCCTATTCCTCCAAAACTCTCAACCCTTACTAACTAACCTAGATTGCCCTCAAAGACAAAATAATAAGGAGACTTAAATTAAAGTCAACATATTAAAACATAAATTTACTTAGCCCTCCTAACAGCCAATATTTACCTTGATCCATTGTGCTCAACAGGTAGCCACCCTGACTACTAATAAAAGTTGTAAGGCAACCTTACACTTAAGAAGGGATTTGTTAAACCTTCATATAAATAGAAAAAATATTAAATATAACTATATAAGAAACTAAAACTAGTTTTAGCAGTGGTCTAATCAAATAATTCAATCAAAAGTAGTAATAAAAACAGCGAATGCTTGTTTCAAAATTAACAAGCAGGTAATGACAAAATCAGCTTCGCTTAAACATGTATCATGTAATGTATCCCCCTCCTTTCCAAAACCCCTTTTAAAAGAACTAATTCAACCACATGATGAAGCTAAACAATGTTTCTTATAGTGTTTTAATCAATAACAATGGACACCAAGTAGCCTAGTGCAAGGTATTAATGTATCTACTGTCAGGCTTATGATTTACTAACAATTCACACGGTACAAATGCCAGATTAGCCATATCAAGTTCAAGTTAATTCGATTTCATTTATTCAAAATTGAAGTAACAGAAACGTTATTTCAATAGATCCAGTTATGATCCGCTTCGAATTGCATATAACCTAAGATCTATGATGCTGGATCTGCACAGAATACAGCACAAAACAAGTATTTGCAACTGCTATGGAAATCGAATATGACAACAGAAGGCAAACTCACCTTCTTTACAGAGGCAGACCAGGATAGAGTGAGCCCTAGAAATACAATGAAGAAGAATGGCCCCCAAAGATCCCAATCTCTCAACGCTTTACCCGGATCCTCACGAAACGGATTAGGAAAAATGACTAACTTCAAATTACTAACAATCCTCGAAAGATCTCTCTTCACTGTATCCCATACAGGTTCAGTCAACGTGTTTGGCGGCGGTCCGAACCCAGTCATGCCGGACTGTTGTTGACCATTCGCATTACTGTTGGACGGCGGTGCAGGTGCGACGGGGACAGATGCCGGTTTCGGAGGAGTCGGAGGAAGGTTGGATGAGATGAACGGGGAAGAAGATACAGGAATTGAAGCTCGCGGCGGCGATGGTGGACGGGCGGGGAGGACGGTGGCGGGGCCGGATTGGACGCTGTAATTAATTAGGTTTTCGATCTCATCAATGTCCGATTGAGAGGATTGGTTGAGGGGAACGGTGTCCCGTTCGCTGTATGACATTTTTGGGGGAAACTGCGGTGGCTATTGGGCAGATCTGAGAGGAAATGCGGTGGCGATTTCAAAGCATGGTGGGTTTACGCAAAGAAACACGACTGGGTTTGCTGGGTCGGTGGACTCCTTTTACTTCGAGAATTATTTTCGAGTTCTGTTTTTCGTTTTAAAATGTCACCGGCAAAAGCATGACACGTACCGGTATTATATAAGTAAATTTGATATATTTTAAAATTAAAGAAGAAATAAATTATTAAAATTTTAATAAAATCATGATTTCTTATATTCACTATATATGATGTCTTATTCATTTAGTTTCAAAAACATAAAATTCCCTTACAACTACACTACTCAATATGAAAGTGGTCAAAAGAACCATTAACCTTCACATCTCATTCAAAATGTTCCTTTCTAATAGGTTATATATAATAAATATATAGAAATGTATTGAGACTATCGGTAAAATTATATAATGCATGTCAAGCATAAAAAAAGTTTCTAGTATTAGTGTAAAATAAGAATTATGGTTGTTTTTATTTTTTTTCCGTTGGTTCATCTTCATCTCTAATTTTTTAAATTATAATGCGTAATGAAAAGATCATTTTCCAAAACTTTAAAATGTCTTTGGTGGGACTTAACTGAATTGTTGAATCATTTTCATTCTAGCACAAACATTCTTGCCAGATATGATTTTTATCTCGATTACATGTGTATCAAATTGAAATAATTAAATAAATATTTGACAATTGAATGACACTAATAAAAAATTTCAGGACCATCAATAACAACTACATATCTAAATTTAAATTTTTAAATATATAATATATCATCTTTTAATGATACATTTTATTTTAAACCATATTCTGTAAAAAAGTTTCATACATCTTTCTAATAACATTGAAAATGCTTAAAAATCAATAAATAAACACTTTGAATAGCATACTCAAGTTGTCAACCTAGCCCATTACATAATCTCAAAAAAACTCATTTAGCTAAACAAAAAATTATGTAGCCACCACTATTTATGGATAACAAAAAATTAAGAATATACTAATTTTAAAAAAGTGTCATGTTACAATAAAATTTATACCAAAACGTAGATAAAAATGAGACGGACACAAATATATAATTATAATGTTCTCTAAATGAAATATATCATAAGTTACTAAACATAATATATAAACAACCTATAGTTAATTACATTAATATGCAATTTTTATAAAACCTCCTCATATTTTCTTAAAAAAAACCCTCACATGTTTCATAAAAGCCCCTTATAATTTTCATCCAGCCCCTCTAATTAATTTGAAAATTGAATTGAGTATATTTCTAAAATTGTTTTGTAAAATTGAAGGTTTTGAAATTGAAGGTTTTGATTGGTTAATAGAATTTGATTTAATAGGTAAAAATAGAAAAAATGTACGCAAAGGCTGCACGGCCTTTATAGCTCATGTGGTCGACTCAAGATTCGAAAAGAAAAAGTTAGAAGTAGTTGATGTACCAGTAGTATGCGACTATCCGGAGGTATTTCCCGATGACTTACCCGGAATACCACCGGATAGGAAAGTGGAATTCCGTATTGATCTAATGCCAGGAGTAACACCCATAGCCAAGGCGCCGTATCGTTTAGCACCACCAGAGATGCAGGAGCTAATGTCACAGTTGCAGGAACTACTTGATAAGGGTTTTATCCGCCCTAGTAGCTCTCCATGGGGAGCACCAATCCTTTTCGTGAAAAAGAAAGACGGAACCTTCAGAATGTGTATAGACTATCGCGAGCTTAATAAAGTAACCATAAAGAACCGTTATCCGTTGCCAAAAATCGATGATTTATTTGACTAGTTACAGGGCGCGGCTTGCTTTTCAAAGATAGACTTACGGTCGGGATACATCAACTCAAGGTTCGAGAAGAAGATATAGCAAAACAGCCTTTCGAACGCGCTATTTGTTGGGTATCGGTGGCATCTAGAAACGCAGCGGAAGTTAAAAACAGTTTAAACAATTTTTTTTCTAAAACAAGTGCCAACCAATACACACCCAATGGACCAACCTCTAGACATGACAATGCAACTAAGAAGATGAACAAGAAAGATAGAAATATACCAACATGTAGTCTAGTCTTCTTGTTCCTTGTAGATGATGTTTGATTGGATGCGAGAACACAAACGAGTGCTCCTCTACCGGTATCCACACCATGCACCGTTGATTTCCACATGCTAGCTATGCTTGGACGCCACCAAGAACAACACCAATGATAATGCACCAACTTCAAGACCAAGAACAAGTTCTAGTCTTCCAAGTGTGAATTAGAAAGAGATGTATGCCAAGAACAAAAGCTAAGTTGTTCATTAGCTTTTCCACAAAGTCTTATGACTCTCCTAGAGCCAAAAACCGTCCACTGAAGTCTGGAAATAATGCACAATAAAGCCACCATTAAATTAGCCTTAAAAGACCATTAAAAGAGGCTGTTACAGCGTGAAGCACGGCCGTGCCTCAGTAAGCACGGTCGTGCCTTTTTCCAAAAGCACACCCTGTGCCTGACACTGAAGCATGGCCGTACTTATAGGATGCACGGTCGTACCCTGCTTAGTACGGCCGTACAAACAGTATATACGGCCGTGTACAGGACCACCAAACCATTTTTGGTGTTTTTCTCTCTCGTTCAATGTTGCCGGAATCAATACTTGCCGTGTGACCCAATAGGCCTATGCCTCATCGGCAATGATACCAATCTGTGTGTGTCAGTGGGCATATTTCAACAGACTTCCACTTGCACATGACACACCCATGAATGGTATCACCGACATAGATTGGCCTCTAGCAAGGCATCTATGCCCCCAAGTCAACATAGGGTATGTCATCCATGACAAGTACCAACCTGCAAAGAATGTTCCTATAGATAAGTGATCATTCATCCCTTCGTTCACGATATCCCATGTGAATGCGAGGCATGGAGCACAGTCAACTTCCAGACCATCTACAATTATGTTTCTCGATCAAGACTAACTATGACAAATAAACAAGTTGCAAAATTGATCCATTATCAATTCAAGTCGAGCGCGGCCACGCATTTTAGTGTCATCAATATAGTCAACGAGGGGCCCGTGGATATCTCTCAAAAGAGGAACGCATACCTTTGACTACATCGTCCCATCATACTAGCAAGACTTTGCCTAGAAACTTCCCTTATAACGGCCAGTTACGAACCGCGTTAGAAAGCAATCAAAGAAAGACCCAACTAATAATCAGGAAACACAAGTATCTCTGGTAGAAGGATAAACAATATTATCATCCTGATTTACTCGTGACCTTGTCCATGAAGTAAACTCAAGTGTGGGTCCTCTAGTCACTTGATCCATTATCAAGTACAGGTTAAGTGTTGCGTAGCCATGTATTCAATCCAAGATGAATACCTTTACCAACAACTTACCTCGATCTTAATTCTTTTCTTCCTCCCTTACGAAGAACGACCGACCGTGGAGATTTAGAATAAACATTTTTATTCAAGGAAGCGGTTAAACATGCTAAGATGGAACACAATAAAGGCTAATGAAAGTACCCGCTCCACGCGTATTACCAAATCCCTTTTGATAATCGATACGACCAAAGGCACACTTATTGCTTAATGTTCCCAACACATGCATATCAAATTTATCTAAAACAAACTTGAGCCAAAGTCTCCTTACACGCTAAGTGCATGCAAGCCTAGTATGACGAATCATCACTAGCTTGTGACAATAGCTTAGTTAACGGATGAGCTAAAAGCTATCCGTATGTACTCTTAAAACCACCATATCTCTCCCATCACGACCAAACACTTAAAGTGTGCGTCGGCGAGATCATGGTCCAATGTCTAAGCCTATGTATTCTAATTTGTTGTAGAAGAACGCAATCGAATCAACGAAGCTTATGACTATGGTCCTTGTCCTCGAGATATCATACTCTAATTAGTCCTGAAAAGGTCCGAATAGAGTCATGATTCCCAAGATTATGATTCATGCCTATGAACCATCGTAACCTTATTGTCTTCAAAAGGTGCCCAATAGAATCACGATGTTCAAGGCTATGACCCTCTCACTTAAGTCATCCTACCCTCATTGTTTGAGAAGAACCCAATAGGGTCAATGATGCTTAAAGAACCATTTTATTTGACAGTATAACAACAACACCACTTAGAAGGATTACTAACCCCGATAACATCAGCTATCCCTTACTAGTATAGAAGCTAGTATTAGCATAATCAAATTACACCAAGCGCCTTGTACCCATCGAACATCAAGAACATATTGTTGGGTTTACAGGAACGCAGCGGAAGCAAGAAACCAAGCATGCAATGCCATGGAACAAACATGCAATGCATAAAACCCAAAAGAGGATCAAACTCTATAACTAGTATTTGCAACATGAAAAAGAAGAGAAAGAAAGTTATACCTTTCTCCTTAGCTCCAGAAACCTGTAGATGTAAACGGTAATGACTAGAAAGCAAAGGAGCTTCCCTCTATTGCAAGTCCACCCCGGGTTTCTTCAATCCACTTGTACTAGCAAGCTTGTGTGGACTTCAAAGCCTTGAATCCACATCAAGAACATCAATCTCCTTTTATATCCTGGAACAAATCCCTTACATGCACTCTAAAATGAAACCCTTTTGAGCTCTAAGTGTATGTAAGTGAAGAACATTCAAGAGAGAATTTGAGAGAGAAGAACTATCAAGGAGTAGCATGTCATCTGGAATAAAAGACCCACTTATGCCACTTCAAATGCCCAAGGCCGGCCAGCAAAAAGCAAGGCCTTCCATTGGCCCAAAAAGGAGGTGGAGACAAAAGTTGCATGCAGACTGACACATCTACGCGCCGCGTGCCCATAGGTTTCCGCGCCGCGGAACCTTCGTGTCGCGTACCCTAACATGCGCCGCATCGTGTAAATCTCCTACACATCAACTTCTCCACTTTGACACTTTTAGTCCCTTATCTTTTATTGCTGTCAGGATTGATCCCCGGCGTGTGACCCAATAGGCCCATACTATATTGGCAGTGATCCTAATGGCGTACGTGCGTCAGTGGGCATACTCCAACAGACTCCCACTTGCACATGACACACCGTACCCATAAACCACAGACAAAGAGCGGCCTCCAGTAAGGCATCTCTGCCCCCAATCCGCATGGGTTTTGTCATCAAGAACAAAAACCAAATCCAGAATCAGATACGGAATTGTCCTGTAGATAAGTGATCATTCATCCCTTCGTTCACGATATCCGTGTGAACACGAGACATGGTTAAATGTCAATCTCCAGATCGTTCATAATTATGTTTCTTGATCTCGATTGATGGTGACCCAAAATCTAGTTGCAATCGATCAAATATCATCGCAACTTGAGCATGGCCATGCATTTTACGTCAGCGCTCAATCATCGAGGGCCCAAGGATATCTCTCTAAAACTAGAGGAACGAATCCCTTTGACTACATTGCTCCGCCACATGCATCATACTTTACCTAAAAGCTCCCTTTATAACAGCCAGTTACGAACTTCGTTTGAAAGCAATCAAAGCAAAGCAGATCCATGCTTTGGAACACATGTATCTCCAGTCTAAGGACAAAATGATATTATCATCCTGACTTACTCGTGACAGAAACCACGAAGTAAGTTCAGGTGCGGGTCGTATAGTCACTTAACCATTGCAAGCACAGGAGAAGTGTTGCGTCTCTTTTACCTAATCCATTATTAGATAGCGACCAACCACTTCTCTCAGCCTTATCTCAAACTTCCTCCCCGTGAAGAATGACCGACTGTGGACATTTAGAATGAAAAGAGCATTCTGGGAAGTGTTAAACATGCTAAGATGGAACACAGTAAGGATTCATAAAATATCCGCCCTCGGCGCATTATTAAATCACATTTAATAATCAATATAGTATGAAGTACAATACTGCTTAATGTTCCCCAAGATAATATAAACCAAACATATAACTAAAACAAACTCAAGCCTTGTTCATCTAGGCGTAGTATAGTGAACATCACTAGCCCGTGACAACAACTTAGTTAATGCATTTGCCATAAAGCCATCCGCGTTAACTCTGCTAGCGACCATGTCTCTACCTCAACCAATCACTCATAAAGTATGCGTTGGTGAGACCATGACGCTTCTTTCAATTCATCATACCTTCATTGTTTCAGAAGAACCCAATAAGGTAAATGATTACTCAGACTTTGGTTCTTATAGTAAAGTCATCATACCCTCATTGTCTTAGAAGAACCCAATAGGGTCAGTGATGCTTCAAGAACTATTTTTTGATCAACAACACCATACTTTGTAGGATCATGAACTCCGATTGAGATCGGCAGTTATCCCATTCTATTCAGAAGCTAACACTAGAGTAACAACTTACTCTTGCTTCTTTTATAATAGAGTACCAAGAACATATCTAAATATCTCTTGATCCCCTAAACAGGTTTTGTATATTCTATAGTCGTCATGAATGCATAATTCCTTACTTTATATTTTGAAAAATATAAGGTAAGGACATTATCTCCATTACGTTGCAAATATAGAATTACAACAATGCTCCCACTAGCCCAGACATTCATCGACGTTTCTTCCTCGCTTATTGAAAACTCAAACAATTGATTTTCATATCAAAGCAAAGATTGTAACCTTGAATGCTTATTTAAGTCCACCATGGGACTCCTTTTGCTTGTAGACTTTACAAGGATACACTTAATGTAACAGACCATCGGATAGTGTTATGAGCACTTCCTCAGAGAGTTCCTATTAAGGAATGTGGTCTTTGCATTAAGTTGTCGCAGCCATGAAATGGCACTAAAAATCACAAGTATCCGAGTTTACTTCAACATAACCACTGGTAGAGAATTTCTAGATGATACCTTCCTCATGGTCAATAATCGTAAAACTATCTCCTACTAGTCGGTATTCGAAGTTGTCTACGAACTCAATATTCTACATAACCACTGAGAGAAAGTCTTCATATGATACCTTCCACATGGTCAATCATAGATCTTTCCTATCGGTCGGTATTCGAATTCGTAAACTTATCCATGTTGGTCTCTTTCAATAAGGAACCATTTTTACCCTTCGAGTTTCGACTCAAGGGTTGGAATTACCAAGTCCAATACTTGGATACCCCTCATGGATCGTATCTCATTTTCATCGCCTCTTTCTTTCTAGCAGACTCTAGGCCCACTCTGGTTTTGGTAGTTTGATGTAAACATCATTAAGTCGTCTCCCTCAGATATAAAACTATATCTTTCCGGCCTTATGACAACTATTACCAATTTTAAAGAGGTTATGATTTAATGTCAGGTCCTCCAGCATAGCCATGCCGAGTTTCAATCACAATTGATTGCTAGTGCCAACATCAGGTTCTTCCATTCAAGGTAAACTTTACTCACACTGGCACCCGTAGATATCTGAAACCTTTTTCTTTTGAACAACATACTTCTTGTTCAAATATCCCTTGGCCATAGCAGAATACCTAATGGAGTAGCACCTCTAGATTCTGGGTTCCTCCAACTCACCCTAAACGCAGGTTGAGGAATTCGGACTTTGTGATGGACTAGAAAAGACATACTTTCTAGTATCATCATCTAAGGTGCGTACTAAACCATCTTTGTTGGTATGACTTTTGGAACATTTCCCGCCACTCTCAAAGTACTCCCCAAACAATAGGGTACTTTGGTTAAACCTATCATAATCGGACCATAACTAGAATGTCCGGTTCCTCCGCTTGGCGACCCATATAATAATATGTCCTAGGAGGATTGAATTATGAGACAAAACCATAATTCTTATGATGGTCACAGAACTCAGAACTATATCCTCAACATCTCTATTAGATTTGAGTATTATAGTCTTTTGTCCTTTTAGTCATGTACTTTGTCGCGGATGTGTCTTGAACACCTCTCAAGGCTTCAGACGAGTGTCTAACAACTTAAACATATTCATCCTTTTACCTTCACTGGTAAGGTAACAAAGTATCCAATGTTACTCCTTAGGTTTTGCTTGAACGGTCTACACACAAAGTGTGAACGAAATCCAACAAGCCTTCATTCCTCTCACATACATAAGTTAAAGACGTTTGAGTCATTCTAGCCTAATAAATAAGATTTACAATCAACAATTAATCATAGATCAAAAGATCCAAGTTCCTAAACACATGGAGCTTGGTGATGCAAGTCTTATTTATATGGTTAAATTGACTTTAGCAATAAGAGTAACATGTACAAATCATTCACGATCAATCTCTTACTTCATAAGCAAACGCTTATAATAAATGCCACAACATGGATAAACTTTGAAATAAACCACCAAATACATAATTCAAAAGAAGTTTATCCATCGTTATCAAAGGAATAGATGATACATTGTTTCTAGCCACGCAGGGCGTAAAACATAGATCTAGTAAAGTAACAGACTAGCTGGAAGGAGTGGCAAGATCCCAACTTTCAATCATTAAATAGGGACAACCATCTTATTTCCTGTTATGAAGTCCAGCTCTCTACATCTTCTACTTCTCTCTAACACCTGCACTTTGCAAAAAACAAAATTGTGACAAACATGAGTATTGTGGCTAGTATCCAAAACCTTGCCCATAGAAGTAGATTAGTAGTAGAGTTTGATCATGAATGTACCTGAAGCTTTGGAGCCAATATTTCTCATCTTGTGCATCCTTAGCTCATCAAGGAACTTAGGGCAGGCGTGGCGGCGCCAATTTCCATTCTTTCCACAAAAGTAGCAAACTTCCCCGTTTGGAATCTTATCTTGAGGCGCAATCTCATTGCCCTTTGACTCCATGGACATGGTAAGCTTAGTAGAACCAAGCTTCCCATTTGAGGTAGCTCGCTTTTCGGTAGCCTTAGAAAGAGTGGACGAGGTGAGCTTACTTTTGGCCATGTTAGACTCAAGAGTCTTCAGCATGCCATGAAGCTCCATCAAGGATTTATCCATACCATGCATATGATAATTCACAATGAATTTCTCATACGATGGTGGGAGTGATCGGAGAACAATATCCACCACCATCTCCCTTTCAATGGTAAATCCTAGCCTCTCCAACACAAGTGCTTTCATCTTAAGCACGTGAATGCTTACGCTCTCACCGTCCTGCAACCTACAACCAAGTAGTTCTTTTAAACACCCATACCGTTCTTTCCTTGCTTGTTGTTGGAACATGTCCTTCAACTCAAGCATCATATCGTATGCACTTAGATCCTCTAATTGCCTTTGCAAGTTGGGGATCATCATGCTTAACATGAGGCAAGAGACCTCGTTGGTGTCGTTGATGCGTTTGTCATACACATCAAGAATGGTCCTACTTGCGTTAGTAGCAGGGGCTTCCGGAAGGGGTTCCTCAATAGTGTGTAACTTGTCTTCGTGTCGTAGGACAATCCGCAATTTCCTAGACCAATCCATAAAGTTACTCCCATCGAGTTTCTCCTTCTCAAGAAACGTACATAACGTAAAGTTGGTGTTGTTGATACTAGTCGATGTCATCTGTAAAAGCAGAGTAGTTTTAGTTAGTTTGATTGAAATCCTCGTTAAAATAATTACCCCATGTGTTTAAGAAAAACAACTATTTTAACAAGGGCTAAGAACCCTATTTTACCTTGCACCGTGACGGGTTTTTCGCGGATCACGTGGCAAAGCTATTTAGGCCGGCAACCATTGACCGATTGTAATCCATTATTGCAACTCTTAGTTCCTTGCTGGATCCTACTTGACAACCATTGTGCCAAGTTTGACATGTTTGATCCCTCCACACCGATTCTCAATTAATATTTTCCATAACTCGGCTAGAGCTAGACAATCATCCAAAATATTACATTGAAACCGTAAATCAACCATCAAGATACACGGTGGTACTCTCGCCCAAAATTGACTCGGCTAGAGCTCGACAATCAACCTTGCGAGTTGCCACACGCACCTTCCACACAGCTCATGCAAAGGCTAACTCGGCTAGAGCTCGACAATCAACCCTTACATGGCTAGATTCGGGTGGTGTCATCTTATGGGTGGTGTGCGATTTACATTTAGAAAGCGGGATTTTGTTTTCCGGTTAAAAACCCATTTTGAGTATGATTAACAAAAAGTGACAATAACCAAACGTTCTCACAAATCGGATACTAAACCGTCGTTAAATCCGTTTGTTAATCAAGTGTGCGCGCGAGAGTTGTTAAACCATCGTTAAAATTCTTGTGTTTTATTATTTATCAAAAATTGTCTAGCATGCAATAGTCCTACAACTCATGCATAAACAATATAATAAAACCATCACATGCATACAACAAATTGGTAACCATCCCCTTAAAACCTATGTGTTTTCCCGTGAGCCACTACGGGAAAACAAAGTCATCTAAGGACCAAAAGCCTTGACTTTGGTTGTGCTCCCACTAAACCCGCTACCTCCATTGGGCCTCCCGGATTTGTGTTCGCCAAGACGTCACTCCATTGACTCCCGATGGTTGCTCCATATTAGAATTACATAGAAAAAGAATTAAATGGCATGCAAGCCACAATTCCTAACCTTTAGTACAATTACATAATATGGAATATTTAAATGGCATGCAAGCCACATATACAAAATTACATACCAAATAAATAAATTTCATTATTACAAACCATGTGACATAAAGTCACCAAATGAATGAATAATTAAAATACAACCAAACATCCACAAGGTCTAGGGCATATCTATGGTTACCAATACCACAAGAACAACAAACAAGTTCACTAATGAACAACAACATGGTGTGCCACACAAAACCATGTAAACTTATGTATAATGGTTAAGATTTTTCAAAACACTCAAGGCACTAAAAATCCCATGTACTTATGCATTAGTAACACCAAACCATTTTTGATGAAACATATTCATAAATACATAATATAAGTATATGCAATTACCATTTTCATGCCAAAATAATAATATACATATAAATACACCAACATACAAGGCAACTTCAAAAAACCAAATTTTAATTTCTGGACAAAAGATCCAGAAACCAAAATTTAGTGCCAAAAACCCAAAAATAATTTTCCTTTTAAAAAAAAGTTTAAAAACAGATTTTGTCCAGGCAACTTCCACATCGCGTACCACCATAAGGTCGGCGCCGCGTAAATACACCGAAGAAAAAACAGAATACTGTCCCGCTAGTTTCCGCGTCGCGGACTAATACAAAAACTGCGCCGCGTAAACAGTCTGGACAGAAAACAAAAAACTAATTTTTGGGTTTTTCAATCCACCATGTGCAAATACAGTATAGAGGTGACTCTGATACCACTGTTGGGTTTACAGGAACGCAGCGGAAGCAAGAAACCAAGCATGCAATGCCATGGAACAAACATGCAATGCATAAAACCCAAAAGAGGACCAAACTCTATAACTAGTATTTGCAACATGAAAAAGAAGAGAAAAAAGTTATACCTTTCTCCATAGCTCCAGAAACCTGTAGATGTGAACGGTAATGACTAGAAAGTAAAGGAGCTTCCCTCTATTGCAAGTCCACCCCGGGTTTCTTCAATCCACTTGTACTAGCAAGCTTGTGTGAACTTCAAAGCCTTGAATCCACATCAAGAACAACAATCTCCTTTCATATCCTGGAACAAATCCCTTACATGCACTCTAAAATGAAACCCTTTTGAGCTCTAAGTCTATGTAAGTGAAGAACATTCAAGAGAGAAATTGAGAGAGAAGAACTATCAAGGAGTAGCATGACATCTGGAATAAAAGACCCACTTATGCCACTTCAAATGCCCAAGGCCGGCCAGCAAAAAGCAAGGCCTTCCATTGGTCCAAAAAGGAGGTGGAGACAAAAGTTTCATGCAGTCTGACACATCTATGCGCCTCGTGCCCGTAGGTTTCCGCACCGCGGAACCTCCGTGTCGCGTACCGTAACACATATCTCAATATTTCTTGAACTTCATAAGTTCCGTTTTGTATTTGTTACATCTTCATATTAAGTAACAATTCCTGAACCCAGTTTGTAAACCACCAGTTCAAGACACTGCCTCTAATAAGATAGATATACATTACTAGGAATACAAATGCTCCCACTTGCTCTAGCATTCTTTTAAGTTTCATCATTGCTTCTCGAAAACTCAAAAACTATGATTTCCATCATGCAAAGATCCAAACTTTGAGATGCTTCACGTAAGTCCACGAATGGACTTCTTAGGGTTGTAGACATAGCGAGGATACTATTAATGTACAAGACTCTCAGATAGTGTCGAAACACTTCCTCAAACTCCATAGCCATGAGAATGTTGTGATGCCCGTGAGTATCCGAGTATCTTCAACATTACCACTAGAGAAGAATTTCCTTGTGACACCATCCTCATGGTCAATCACAACGAAATATTCTACCACTAGTCGGTATTTGAAGTTGTCCACAACTATATCCATGTTGGTCTTCATACTCGAAGACTCATGTACACCTACTAGGTTAAAACCAAGGTGTTGGATCATCCAAGTCTATTACTTGGATTCCCAATATGGATTGCATCTCATTCTTATCACCTCTCTCCTTCAAGTAGAACCGAGGCTCACTACGCAATCAGATAGTTAATGAATTCAAAACTCATCATCGAATCGTCTTACTCTAGATATAGAAATATATCTATCCGGCCTTTATGACGACTCCTATCAGATATAGAAAGAGTGATGACATCATTCCATGTACTCCAGCATAGCCATACTGAGTTCCAATCCTCTATGATTGAGTGTTAGTGTCAACATCAAGTCTTACCATTCAAGGCTTGCTTTCCTCCCACTGGTTCCCATAGACATCTAGTTTCCACTTGCCATCGAGCGACAAATCTTCTCCTTGAAGGTTTGTGAAATGATATCTCATGGTCTCAGCAAGAGTGCCTAATGGAGTAGCACCTCTAGATCCCGGATTCCTCTACCTCACGTCGAAACGTAGGCTAGATAATCTAGGCTTTGAGATGGACAAGCAAAGACACTCTTTCTAGTCGTATCTCCTAAGGTGCATACTAGACCATGTTTGTTGGTTCCATATTTAGAACATTGTCTGCCACTTACAAGTATTCCCAAAACTTTGGGTATAAACTTGAAACCAACCGATAACCGGCACATATCTAAGAATGTCCGGTCCCTTCATTGCATGACCCCATGTGCCAATGTGTCCAAGGAGAAAAGAATAGTAAGACAAGACTCACAATTCTTTATGATGGTTATCAAGTTCAAAGTTAAGGTACTTAACATCTATTCAAGATTCAAGTATCTTATCCAATTTGCCCGTTTGACCATATGCTTCATTTCGGTAAGTTTCGAACACCTCAAAGGTTTCAAACATACCATCTCTACTACCACCACGGGTTAAGGGAACGAAGTATATGGAGTTATCCTTATGGAACGCTTGAACGAATCATTCACATAAATGTGATCAAGTTCAACAAGCTACCAATCCTCTCACAAACGCCGGCGAAGAATGTATAAGTCATTTAACGTACCAAAATTCTTGCACTCAATATTTGATCCAAGACTAAATGTATCCAAGATCCTAAACCACACGGACCTTGGTGATGCAAGTATTATTTATATGACTGAATTGACTTCGTAATAAGGATAACTAATCCAAACCATTTAAGGACTCGAACATATCATTCATGATTATTTTATTACTTTTAAGCGAAAGCTTATAAATGCTATGACATGAATAAATTTTGAAATAAAGAAATTCCCACAGATATATTTAAAACTAAAAAAAACCATCCATCATAAAACAAGGCATAATAGATATAATATTTCTCTTGCCACGCAGGGCAGATAATATATATACATCTAATAAAGTAATAAAATAGATGGATCGAATGGCGAGACCCATACTCCCATTTATTCAATTAGAGACAACTTCCGAGCTTCCCTTCTTAAAGTCCAGCTCTCAACGCTTCATTATTCTACTTCCATTTAACGCCTGTACTTTGAAACAAACCAATTTTGTAACAAACGTGAGCGTTATAGCCAACATTTTATAAAACCCAGCAAGAAGTAGAAAAGCAATGGAGTTAACCATGAATGTACCTGAAGATGAAGATTTATTCCCTTTGCCTCATAAGAAGCTCCAACTCCTTCACACACTTAGGACAAGTTTCGCGCGGCCAATATCTATGATCACCACAGAAGTAGCACACTTCTCCCGGAAGGGCCACATCTGTCCACTCGTTGTTTCGCTCATTAAATGATCGGGTGAACAAGGCCGACTTAGGCTTGACAACTTTAGACTCAAAAGTCTTTAGCATACCTTGTAAGTCCATTAAGGATTCCACCATTTTGTGCTTATGGAAGTCTTTAACAAACTCACCATAGCACGCGGGCAGGGATTGGATAATTATATTCACCGCAAGCTCCCTCCCAATGGGAAATCCTAACCTCTCCATTTGGTCAATGTACGCCCTCATACGAGAGATGTGAACACTAACCTTCTCACCCTCCTGCATCCGGCAACCGACAAGGGCCTTGACACATTCCTTGCATTCCTCCCTAACCTCTTGTCGGAACGTGTAATTCAATTGGTTGATCATGTCATACGCACTCATATGCTCGAATGGCTTCCGTAACTCGCAACTCATAGTTGATAACATGAAAAGAGAAACCTCTTTAGTGTCTTTGACGCGTTTTTCAAAATCGTATCTATCGGCCCAACTCGCGTTGGTAGCAGGTGGCCACGGAAGGGGTTCCTCGAGGATGTGCAACTTCGATTCATGGCGAAGGACAATTCGAAATTGCCGTTGCCAATCAACAAAGTTCACACCAACGAGTTTCTCCCTCTCTAGGAACGAACGGAGCGATATGTTTGGTGTGGTGTTGTTATCGTTTGTCATCTACAATTTTAGAGTACACGTTTTAGTTAATTTGATATAATCCTTGTGAAAATAATTACCCAAATAGTTTATGAAAAACCAATTATTTAAATAAGGCTAAGAACCATATTTCACTCTACTACGTGACGGGTAATCCGTGGATCACGAAGCAAGCTATTTAGGCCGGTAACCATTTTACCGATTGCAACCATTTTGCAACTCTTAGGTCCTTGCAGGATCCTTCGACATCCATTATGTCATTTGGCATGTTTGATCCTTTCCCGCACCTATTCACTTGTTCCTCTCAAATCATGACTCGGTTAATGCTCGACACCACTCAAGAATCACAACGAATTTGTAAGTCGTCCGTCAAGACACGTGTTGGTACTCTCGAACAGCTATTGGCTCGGCAAGAGCTCGACAACCAACATTGCGAGTTGCCAAACTCACCTTCCACACATCTCCACAAGGAATGACTCGGTTAATGCTCGACAATCATCCAAGTTTCGATAGATTCGGGTGGTGTCGTCTTATGGATGACGCGTATCTTACTTTTGAAGAACGGATGTTAGTTTTTCTGGTTAAAACCAATTTTTAACCATTTTGCGAATTAACAAGCCAAGTGATAAATACCAATTTTTATCCACTTATAATATAATACCATTTTTAGATTATCTGTTAATTCTATATGCGCGGCGAATTGTAAATCATTTTTACAAATCTTTGCATTTTATTATTTGTCAAAAATTATCTAGCATGCGATTCCTAAACATCCATGCAAAATAATAAATAATAAAACACAACCACACAAAAACAATATAGTTCGGTAATACGCCCAAAATTCTATACGTTTTTCCCGTGAGCCAAACGAGGAAAACAAGGTTAAGTGAGGAAAACAAATATCCAAAGTACTCAGTTGGGTGTGCTCCCACTGAATCCGTCATCTCCATTAGCACTCCAGACTTCATCTCGCCGAGACGTCAACGCCTTGACTCCCGATGGTGTGTTACAATTTAATTTTAAAAATTAAACTTCTATACTATTATACAAATACATAGAAGAATAAAATGGCGCGAAGGCCAAATTCCTATGCTACTATACAAGTACAAGGAATAAAATAAACGGCATGCAAGCAGCACCAAATAATAATTAAATTACAACAATACAGCACGCAGGCCAAACCTCTACCAAAACCATAACACACCAAACACCACAGCACATAGGTCTAAGGGCATATAACGTTTCCGAACAAGCAAAGCAAGCACAACCAAGACAAAAATATGGTGTGCCACAAAAACCATGTCAAACATATATTTTGATCAAGATTGTCAAAAACACTCAAGGCACAAAAGACAATCCTAGTACATATGCATTAGTGATTCCAAGACCAAGTTTAAAATCACATATTCATATATACTTCTATAAGTATATGTTTTTATGTACTTCATACCAAGCCATACAAAACATATAAATATAGGAACCAAAATATAGTGGGATAACAATCAGATCCAAGACTGATTCAAAATTGATAAAACAGGAAATTTTGATTACCAAATAATCTGTATTAAAATTTTAAAGATTCTGGTCGAGAAAAGCCAGAGGCATGGCCGTGCCCATGAAAGGTACGGGCGTGCCCGTCATTCGTCCAGAACTAAAAAACCATCTTAAAACAATTCTGCCGGCACGGCCTGTACCCCCACAGGCACGACCGTGCCTCCAAGAGGTACGGCCATGCCCGGTCACCGGAAAGGCAATTTCTACAGAATTTTTCCACTTTTTCAAACCATATAGTGCAAAGCCATGTTAGAGATGGATCTGATACCACTGTTGGGTATCGGTGGCATCTAGAAACGCAGCGGAAGTTAAAAACGGTATAAATAAATTATTTTTAAAACAAGTGCCAACCAATACACTCCCAATGGACTAACCTCTATACATGACAATGCAACTAAGAAAAAGAACAAGAAAGATAGAAATATACCAACATGTAGTCTAGTCTTCTTGTTCCTTGTAGATGATGTTTGATTGGATGCGAGAACACAAACGAGTGCTCCTCTACCGGTATCCACACCAAGCACCGTTGATTCCCACGTGCTAGCTATGCTTGGACGCCACCAAGAACAACACCAATGATCATGCACCAACTTCAAGATCGGGAACAAGTTCTAGTCTTCCAAGTGTGTATTAGAAAGAGATGTATGCCAAGAACAAAAGCTAAGGTGTTCATTAGCTTTTCCACATGTTCTTAGACAAGTCTTATGACTCTCCTAGAACCAAAAACCTTCCACTAAAGTCTGGAAATAATGCACAATAAAGCCACCAATAAATTAGCCTTAAAAGACCATTAAAAGAGGATGTTACAGGGCGAAGCACGGCCGTGCCTTTTTCCAAAAGCACACACTGTGCCCGACACTAAAGCACGGCCATACTTATAGGAAGCACGGCCGTGCCCTGCTTAGTACGGCCATACAAACAGTTTGTACGGCCATGCACAAGACCACCAAACCATTTTTGGTGTTTTTCTCTCTCTCGTTCAAAGATGTTGCCGGAATCAATACTTGGCGTGTGACCCAATAGGCCTATGCCTCATCGGTAATGACACCAACTCGTGTATGTCATTCGGCATATTCCAACACTATGGTCATTTCGAGTTTGGGGTAATGCCATTCGCTCTCACGAATGCGCCAGCGGCTTTCATGGATTTGATGAACCGAGTCTATAGACCAATGTTCGACAAGTCAGAAATTGTATTCATAGATGATATTATGATCTACTCAAAGACCGAGACCGAGCACGAGAACCACTTACGTGAAGTACTCGAGACGTTGAAGAGAGAGAAACTGTATGCGAAATTTTCCAAGTGTGACTTCTAGCTACAGGAATTGCAATTTCTTGGACACTTGGTTAACTAAGAAGGGGTTAAAGTCGATCCGGCAAAGATAGAAGCCGTAATGAAATGGGAAACGCCAAAGAGTCCTACAGAAATCAGGAGCTTTTTGGGTTTGGCCGGTTACTATCGGAGATTTATTCAGGACTTTTCAAAGATAGCGGTACCGTTGACCAAACTGACAAAAATTAATGTTCGTTTTGACTGTGGAGCAGATCAACCGAAAGCATTCGAAACCCTTCGTGGTAAATTGTGCGAAGCCCCGATTTTAACATTGCCCGAGGGTATGGAGGATCTAGTGATTACCTGTGATACATTACAAGTGGGACTCAGTTGTGTACTTCTACAGTGAGGGAAAGTAATTGTTTACGCTTCGAGACAACTGAAACCGCACAAGTGTAATTATCCGGCTCACGACTTAGAGCTAGCAGCAGTAGTCTTCGTGCAAAAAATCTAGAGACATTATTTGTACGGAGTTAAGTGTACCATCTACACAGATCACAAAAGTCTTAAATATTTCGCTGATTAGAAGAATCTGAATATGCGTCAACGGAGGTGGTTAGATCTAGTGAAATATTACGATTGTTAAATCTTATATCACCCGGGAAAGGCAAACGTGGTAGCGGATGCACTGAGTCACAAGACAAACGATCTCCAGCTTGATGTGAAGTGTTTGAGGATGACGGTTATGACTTCACTGTTCGACCCAATTTTAACTGCTCAAGCTGAAGCAACAAAAGAAGAGAATCAGAAAACTGAGCGGATTAAGGGTCAAATGGCACTTATGCCAAAGGATAGTCGCGGGTTATAGACCCGTTACGGATGGCTTTGGGTACCGAAGGTCGCGAACATTCGGGAATTAATACTAAATGAAGCACACAAGTCAAAATTTTCTATACACCTGGGAACCACCAAAATGTATAGGGATTTGAAGGTGGATTACTGGTGGCCAGGAATGAAAAGAGACGTAGCAAAGTATGTCGAGAAATGTCTAACGTGCCTTCGAGTAAAGGCTGAGCATCAGCGACCGCACGGTAAACTTCAACCATTAGAAATACCTGTATGGAAATGGGAGAACATCACCATAGATTTGATAACAAAACTACCAAAGACGCCCCGAAACTACGATGAAATTTGGGTAATAGTGGACCGATTGACTAAGAGTGTGCACTTCATACCGGTCCGAGAGGCCAGCTCACCTGAGAGATTAGCGGATGTCTACGTGAGAGAAATAGTTTCAACGCACGGGGTGCCCGTAACAATCATATCTGATCACGATGTATGATTCACATCTAGATTCTGGAGCAAATTTCATGAGGATTTGGGTAAGAGGGTTAATCTTAGCACAACATATCACCCTCAAACTGACGGACAGAGTGAACAAACCATTCAAACTCTAGAAGATATGCTAAGAGCTTGTGTGATTGACTTCGACGAAAGTTGGGATTTATATTTACCTTTATCAGAGTTTTCATACAACAACAGCTACCACGCGAGTATTGGCATGCCGCCATATGAGATGCTCTACGGGAGAAAGTGCAGAACCCCAATCTGTTGGGGAGAGATCGGTCAGAGAGAGCTTGGCAGAATGGCGGCACAGAAATAGTTCAAAGAACTTTAGAGTATGTTCAACAGGTACGCGAATTATTAAAAGTTTTAGTCCCTTTGGTGAGAATAACAACAAGCAACAGTTGTGTAGAAGGGGGTTGAATATACTTTCTGCGGAAATTGAACAAATCAAAATAAAGTGTTACACAAAGTAAATCAAACCACAATCGAATGCTTTGCTTTTAATTAATAAGAAGATGATTACAGACTCTATCAAGTAAGCAACTCTTGATATGTAAACACCTAATAAAAATCACTCAATCTCTCAAACTTAGCTATCTATAATCAACTTTTGATTATAAATACTGACGACTCTCTAAACAGGATTTACAAAGATTGATAACTTACCAATCTCACAACTAATGTGAGTATTCGAACACACGAATATCTTGGCAATCTGTGAGTTTCTTGATCACGTTGAACAAACAAACAGTGATTCAAGAATCGTAACACATACGGTTGAGGTGAGGTATTTGGCTCTGCAACACTTAGTTGTTTTCGTTTCTGAGTCGTACCTCTAAACTTATCAGGAGATAAGTATTTATAATCCTGTGCCTACGGTTCCTAACAAATTGGACTAATCCTAATTTGCTAACTAACTATCGGATAACTCGGAATCTTGAATCTTGAATCCTATTATCTTGAGTCTTCAATTTTTAATCTTGATTCTGGAATCTTCTTATCCTTGCCGTAGTTATAGAGAGATAAAAAAGAAATTTAAAACATATTTAAATTCTCTTTAAACTGACTTCTTTAGTCAGACTGAGTTACTCAGCTTGAAACTCATCAAGTTGAGTTCTTCGAGAACACACTCGAAAACCAACAATGACTAACATGTATATTTATTAACTCATTCTTAGAAGTCAAAAGAATTAACTAAAACATATTTAGCAACTCTATTGAGCTGACTCAGTATTCACGCTGAGTCGCTCAGCTTGAAACTCATCAAGCTGAATACTCAATATTTATCTTAGGTGACATACACAGCTTATCAAACACATTGATAATCCTACTAAGATATAGTCTAAGCTGATCAACTTATGTACAGCTTATACTCAGCTTATACTCAGTCTAAAACACTATACGTGCTCAGTCTGACTAAGTTCCATAATTCTGTTTAAGTTATATTTAGAACTTTGTCTCATCAAATTTCAACTGATGAGATCATCTTCCCAACAAACTCCCCCTATTTGATGATGACAAAACCATCAAACAGTTCTTAAGTTTGTTTAACAAAATTATGTTTTAAATCTCAAACTTATTAAGATTTCATTTTTGAACTAATCAAGTATCAATTGAACTTATCAATTTTAATTGAACTTATCAATTATAAGTGGAACACACCACATTTAAGTTGCACACACCAACCAAATATATCAATCAATAAGAACTAATCATTTATTCATTAAGCTGAAATTATCAGACTAATAAGTATGAACATTTCAAACACAGTTGAACATATCAAACAAATATTTGTATTAATTGAACTTATCATAATACAAAATATTGATCACTCAGATCATGCACACTTAGTGCTTACAAAAATTAGAACTAATCTAATTAACAATAGAACTAATCTATTTATCTGATAAACTCAGGATGTAGAAGTTCCCAGTTGATAATTTCTTTAGTTATCTCATACAGTAACTTCTCAGCTTCTACACTTCTTCCGAGTTCCTTCCGGTGAACTTTGATGATCTTATTCAGCTTGTATTTTAAGAGTTGATTTGACCCATCATCACCACAACAGCTTCTAATATGCACGGCATCCTTAGTTTTTAGATAGCAGATTTTATCAAATTTTATAAAACTAGGTTTGCCTGCCTGATCCTTATACATGAATCCCTGAATAGGTGCATCAATAAATTTATTTTCTTTGAACTCCACACCTTCAGGTACTTCAAATAATTTCTCCCATTGCAGACCAGGAACTGGAACATATCTCAGCTCCTTAGCCCTTTTTATCAGCTTGGAAACTTCAGGGAAGATCTCTTGCTTGATTTTGCTTCTTTTGAACTTCTTGAGAATCATCAGAATTCTATTCCATTATATGTAGCCCATCCTGTGAATGTATCTCAGGTCCACCCCCATTGTTTATTTATCTTCAAATTCGAAGTTGAGGATGATGGCTCCATCGATTCTGCTCAAGGTCATGCATTTGCTCTCTTCACTGACGCTCCTTCTGAAGTAGCATTCTTGAATCTCTGCATCAGTGTATGGGATGGGATCAGGTCTTGGACCAGTGTATGTAGCTTCAGCTTGAGCCAAAGCTTTTCTTTCTTTTTCTTTTTCTTGATCCTTTATTTCCTTCTCTTTCCTCTTCCTTAGCTCTTCAAGTGAAATGCCTAATTCATTGGCTTCCTCTTGCTCGAGCATTTCTATCATAAGCCTTGTGGCTTTTTCTTCTTCCGTCTCCTGCTCAGTCTCAGAAACCTCTTCAACCTCATATTCAGATTCTGTTAATTTTTGTTTCTTGGCTGCAGGTTCATCTTATTTTAATCCCGGCTCCCCCTCAGGCTGAGCTTGCCTCTCTACTCCTTTAGCTAGTACTAGAAGAGCTTCAGCTTCATCTTGAACTAGCTCGGTTTCAGTATCAGCTTGAAGCTTCTCCCCCTTTTTGTCATCATCAATAAGGGTTGAAGTCCTTTGTTGTTAGAGTTCAGCAACTGCAGAGGTAATCTCCTTTACATCCGTTGTCAGCTTCATAATCCTTTGATAGATTTGACATTTATCCTTCTTCTGCTTCAGCTGGAACAGACCAAATTGAGCAGCAATGTAGTCTTTGAGCTGCTGGATGCCTGAGGAGGCTGGTTTAGCTTCAGGAGAGTCTTTGGGTGCATCATCCAAGGGTTAGTGTATACCCTCAAGTTTGTTTTCACCAGAGTGTGGACCCTGTGAATCACCTTGGTCTGTAGATGAAACATTGACAGGTCGTGTGGGAGGGTGTGAGAAATGAAGAGAAGTAATGGGGCTCGAAACGTTAGTGTATGGGTAGGTGGTTGGCTTATGGGTATGGAGGGGGAGATTAACCCTGGGGATTGGTCATATGTTCAATGTTACCTGAGTGTGTCTGCTCAGGCACAGTAATGGGCTCTCCCATGGCTCGAGTAAGTGTGGGCTGAGTAGACACCACATCCGGATAAGGTATCGGGCTTGTTATGAGCCTTGAGGTTGACACCTGTAAAGTAGGCATCTCCCCCCTCAACTCCTGCTTGTGGAGGGATCAATGTGATCTCTGCTCCAGTGATGCCTTTAGGAGTGGCACCACTTTTGACAGTTTTACGTTGGTATGTGTGGATTTTCTCCCTAGTAGAAGTGGGCATGCCAGGGTTGGCTTCAGAGTGGGATTGTAAATGGAATGAAGGTGGAGGAGATGAGTTAGATTGGGTTGGGTTTACCACAGTTTTATCTCCAAATGATGATGGAGAAAAGTGAGAAGAAGTTGAGAGAGGAGGAGATACCTTTTCTTGGTCTAGCATCGAATGCAGACTCTGAAGATGACTTGGAACCAGAGGGAGAAGATGGCTCAACTTGAGCAGGGTGCTCAACTCGATGATCTGGTTCAACTCCAGATGCTCCCCCTCGATCCGACTCCTCAGCTTCACTCTCAGAGGAAGCTCCCTTAGCGATCAAGAGCATGAGACCACTCAGGCCTTCCTGCTCAGGAAAGATGTCATTGTTGAACATGTTGGGGCTGAGTGTTGGGGAGGGAACACATCCCATCCATCTTTATAGAGGTCCCCCAACTCGGCTTCAATCAGCAAGGACAAGTACCTCATGAATGGCACATGTAGGTCCCTGGTGGTCTTCAGTACTTGGACCTTGAGCTCATTGAAGATGAGTTGAGCATAATCTAAGTTTCTGTTGAAGAACATGTTGTACAGCAGCTGCATCTTGAACTCATTTACCTGATCCAAGCCTCCAACCTTTGTTCCCAGTGAACGAATCACCATAGAAACCATAAAACCCCAGCTCGTTGGGAAGGTGACCTTTTTTATTACACCCTCTATTTGTGGGTGATCCATACGGGGTAGGACAGACCTTGCCACCTGCCTTGTCACAGCAGGCTCAAACACATCGTTAGCAGGGAGTCGAAGAACTTCCCTTAGCCTCTGAATGGTGATGACAACTGTTCTATTACCATTAAGAACAGTGCCACTGATCTCTCCTCTGTTCTAGTTGTACGTGCAAGTGTATCAGAAATCCAATAGGTGTTGGGGAACAACATTGATTGGTGAGCCACAGAAGGCGAATGCCAGGGGGCATTTTTGGATATAGTTCACCCAGGCTTCATAGCCTCTATTCCTTTTTCGTTCAGGGATTGCCAAGCATGCACGTTGATTGTTTATTTTAAGAACAGGCATCTCATTATTTTTTAACGTAGCACCTCGAACAATCCTATCACCAAGATTAAGAGTGATTCCGTCCATCGTTGAATAAAACTTGAGTAACACTAAGTAACTTCAGAATTCGCACAGAGCGGTTAGGGTTTAGAAACGTGATGAACGAGTGATTGCACTTAGCAGTTAGAGGTGTATGGGAAAGGTATTTGAGAAAGTGAGAAGGCAGAATATAAGGCATAAAATTCTCAAAACCGGTTATAATCGTTATATTTACCTATCTGAGGAGAGAGAAAAGTTACCGTTGAAATCCCTTTTTATCCGTTACGCCGGAAAAATTACGGCTTGATGTAACAGTGAGAGGGTAAAAACACATCATCTTCCAACGGATACAAGTGTAAAATAATAATATTAACGAATAATAACATTTTAAACACTGTTGATGTATACCAATACACAATTGATATACGCTGCGATTCGAAACTAAATCAAATACGCTTTGACAGATGAATTAATAACACTTAGTAATTAAATCATAGTTTGGACACACCAAGCTGAGTAAACATATTACTCAGTCTAAGTCAAGCACTCAGCTTGAATTGATCACTCATCTTGAGTAGGACACTCAGCTTGAGCGGAGCACACAGCTCAGGATCAATGACACGTAGTCATTTACGTTTGAAACTGACACAAACGTACATTTTAACTACACTGAGTAGTTAAAATATGTTTGGAACTTACCAAACGTGTGAACCAATCACACAGCTTGAGTTAAGCACATAGCTCAGACTCAATGACACTTAGTCATTTATGTTTGAGACTTACTCAAACGTGCATTTTAATTACACTTAGTTAAAATATGTTTGGAACGTACCAAACGTGTGAACTCATCATGCAACTTGACAGGTTAATCAGTTTATGAAAACTTATTTATAAACTGTGCACTCAGCTTAAGACACTTAGTCTTTGTCAAACTGAAAACTCAGATTCTAGACACTTAGCTAGGGGTTGAGCATACCCAATTCACTTAGCAGATACATAAACCTCTTTTCATCAAGGGGTTTAGTAAAGATATCTGCTAATTGGTCATCAGTGGAGATAAATTTAATGTCAACTTTACCTTTTTCCACGATGTCCCTGATAAAGTGATGTCTAATTTCAATATGCTTGGTTCTTGAGTGGAAGACTGGATTGTAAGTGATGTCTATTGCACTTTGGTTATCACAGAAGATAGGAGTTTTCTTGAAACTCATGCCAAAGTCTTGAAGCTGATGTTGCATCCACAGGATTTGAGCACAGCAGCTTCCTGTTGCAACATACTCAGCTTTTGTAGTTGAGGTAGCCACTGAGTTCTGTTTCTTACTAGTCCAGCTTACTAGCTTCCCTCCAAGCAATTGACATCCTCCAGTTGTTGATTTTCTGTCTAACTTGCACCCAGCATAGTCAACATCAGAAAAACCAACTAACTCAAATCCAGAGTCCTTTGGATACCAAAGACCTAGATTTGGTGTACTTTTAAGGTACCTAAAGATCATTTTCACAGCTTGAAAATGTGATTCTTTAGGATCTGCCTGATATCTTGCACAAACACATGTAGTAAACATGATATCAGGTCTACTAGCTGTCAGATAGAGCAATGAACCTATCATTCCTCTATAGGTAAACTGACACACAGACTTACCATCTGAGTCTCTACTCAGCTTGACAGCTGGTGACATGGGTGTTTTTATGGTTGAACTTGAATCAAAACCATATTTCTTTATCAAATCAAGAACATACTTGCTTTGATTGATGAATATTCCATCAGGCTTTTGTTGAATTTGTAGGCCTAGGAAATAAGTCATCTCACCTATCATACTCATCTTGTACTTTTATAACATTATTTTGGAGAACCAATCACACAGAGATTCATTTGTAGAACCAAAAATAATGTCATCCATAGAGATTTGTACAAGAATCACCTGTCCTTTACTCTTTTTAATAAAGAGTGTCTTATCTATACTACCTCTTGTGAAATCCATTGACAGTAGATAAGTGGACAGAGTATCGTACCAAGCTCTTGGAGCTTGTTTAAGACCATACAAAGCCTTGTCCAACTTATAGACATAGTGGGGAAACTTTGAACTGACAAAGCCAGGAGGTTTTTTCACATAGACTTCCTCCTGAAGTTATCCATTTAGGAAAGCACTTTTCACATCCATCTGATAGACTTTGAAGTATTTATATGTTGCATAAGCTAAGAACAGCCTTATGGCTTCAATTCTAGCAACAGGGGCAAAGGTCTCATCATAATCGATTCCTTCTTCTTGCTTATACCCTTGTGCTACCAGCCTGGCTTTGTTCCTAACTATCACTCTATCCTTGTCCATTTTATTTCTATAGACCCACTTAGTGCCAATAATCGTATGATCTTTGGGGCCAGGGACAAGGTTCCAGACTTTATTTCTCTCAAACTCATTTAGTTCCTCTTGCATAGCTTCAATCCAATCATCATCCTCTAAGGCTTCCTCAGTCTTCTTTGGTTCCATTTGAGATAGGAAACCAAAGTAAGCAGCAAAGTTAGTTGTAGCCTTGGATCGAGTCATAACCCTTTCTTGGACATTTCCAATGATCTGATCTTGAGGATGATCTTTAAGGAATTTAAATGTTGTAGTTGGAGAGCCTAGTTCAGAATCTGAGTGATGTTGAGAGCCCTGAGGTGAACTAATCTCCTCAGTCTCAACAGCAGCATCAAACTGTTGATCACTAAGATCTTCGGTCTGAGGAATGTCAGCTCCAAATGGATTGACGAACTCATCATCCTTCTCAGCTTGAGAATCCATTTGAGCATGTGATAGACACACATCATCATCACTATCATCTCCCATGACATACATAAACAATATAATAAAACCATCACACGCATACAACAAGTTGGTAACCATGCCCCTAAAACCTATGCGTTTTCCCGTGAGCCACTACGGGAAAACAAAGTCATCTAAGGACGAAAAGCCTTGACTTCGGATATGCTCCTACTAAACCCGCTACCTCCATTGGGCCTCTCGGATTTGTGTTCACCAAGACGTCACTCCATTGACTCCCGATGTTTGCTCCATATTACAATTACATAGAAAAAGAAATAAATGGCATGCAAGCCATAATTCTTAACTTCTAGTACAATTACATAATATGGAATATTTAAATGGCATGCAAGCCAAAAATACAAAGTTACATACCAAATAAATAAATTAATTATTACAAACCATGTGACATATAGTCACCAAACGAATGAATAATTAAATACAACCAAACATCCACAAGGTCTAGGGCATATCTATGGTTACCAAAATCACAAGAACAACCAACAAGTTCACTAATGAACAACAACAACATGATGTGCCACACAAAACCATGTAAACTTATGTATAATGGTTAAGATTTTTCAAAACACCCAAGGCACTAAAAATCCCATGTACTTATGCATTAGTAACACTAAACCATTTTTGATGAAACATATTCATAAATACATAATGTAAGTATATGCAATTACCATTTTCATGCCAAAATAATAATCCACATATAAATACACCAACCATTATACAAGACAACTTAAAAAAAACAAATTTTAATTTCTGGACAAAAATTCCAGAAACCAAAATTTAGTGCCAAAAACCCAAAAATATTTTTTCTTTAAAAAAGTTTAAAAACAGATTCTGGCCAGGCAATTTCCGCGCCGCGTACCTCCAAAAATACCGCGCCGCGGAAGTACACCGAACAAAAAGCAGATTTCTATCCCGCTAGTTTCCGCGCCGCGTACCAAAGACTGGTCCGCGCCGCGGAACCCTACTGTACAGAAAACAAAAAACTTATTTTCGGGTTTTTCAGGCCACCATGTGCAAATACAGTATAAACCTGGCTCTGAAACCACTGTTGGGTTTTCCAGAACACAGCGGAAGCAAAGAAACAAACAAGCAAAGCCATGGCACAAGCATGCAATGCATAAAACCCAAAAGAGGACCAAGCTCTATAACTAGTATTTGCAACATGAAAAAGAAGAGAAAGAAGATTATACCTTTCTCCTTAGCTCCAGAAACCTGTAGAGAACGATGGTGATGACGAAGAAGCCAATCGAGCTCCTCTCTATTGTCGATCCACCCCGGGTTTCCTCAATCCACTTGTACTAGCAAGCTTGGATGAACTTCAAAGACTTGAATTCATCACAAGGACAGCAATCTTCTTCTGTCTCCTAGAACTCCCTCACAATCACTCTAAAATGAAACCCTCATAGAGAGCTCGAAGTGAATGTTGGTGTAAAAACCCCCAAAGAGAGAAAACTATGAAGCCAAGAAAGAAAGACATGAATGAATGAGAGAGAGAAAAAGCTATCTGGAATTAATCTCTGTAAAGTTCCCTTTTAGTTACCCAAAGCCGCATAGCAAAAGCTAGGCCTCTCATTGGCCCAAAAAGGAGGGGGAGCCAAAAGTTGCATGCTGTCAGACGTATTTCAGCGCCGCGGGCCCATAAGTTTCCGTGCCGCGGAAATTCCGCGTCGCATACCCTAACAAGCGCCGCGCCGTGGAAAGTTCATGCATACCAACTTCTCCACATTGACACTTTCAGTCCCTCATCTTTCATTGCTATCAGGATTGATCCCCGGCGTGTGACCCAATAGGCCCACACTATATTGGCAGTGATCCTAATGGCGTACGTGCGTCAGTGGGCATACTCCAACAAACTCCCACTTGCACATGACACACCGTACCCAAAAACCACAGACAAAGAGCGGCATCTAGTAAGGCATCTCTGCCCCCAACAAGCATGGGTTTTGTCATCAAGAACAAAAACCAAATCCAGAATCAGATACGGAATGGTCCTATAGATAAGTGATCATTCATCCATTCATTCGCGATATCCGTGTGAACACGAGACATAGTTAAATGTCAATCTCCAGATCGTTCACGATTATGTTTCTCGATCTCGATTGATGGTGACCCAAAATCTAGTTGCAATCGATCAAATATCATCGCAACTTGAGCATGGCCATGCATTTTACGTCAGCGCTCAATCATCGAGGGGACCATGGATATCTCTCTAAAACTAGAGGAACGAATCCCTTTGACTACATTGCTCCGCCACATACACCATACTTTACCTAAAAGCTCCCTTTATAACAGCCAGTTACGAACTACGTTTGAAGCAATCAAAGCAAAGCAGATCCATGCTTTGGAAAACATGTATCTCCAGTCTAAGGACAAAATGATATTATCATCCTGACTTACTCGTGACAGAAACCATGAAGTAAGTTCAGGTGTGGGTCGTCCAGTCACTTAACCATTAGAGGCACAAGCGAAGTGTTGCGTCTCTTTTATCTAATCCATTATTAGATAGCGACCAACCACTTCCCTCAGCCTTATCTCAAACTTCCTCCCCATGAAGAATGACCGACTGTGGAAATTTAGAATGAAAAGAGCATTATGGGAAGTGTTAAACATGCTAAGATGGAACACAGTAAGGATTCATAAAATATCCGCCCTCAGCGTATTATTAAATCACATTTAATAATCAATATAGTGTGAAATACAATACTGCTTAACGTTCTTAAAGATAATATATACCAAACATATAACTAAAACAAACTCAAGCTTTGTTTACCTAGGCCTAGTATGGTGAACATCACTAGCCCGTGACAACAGCTTAGTTAACGGATCTGCCATAAAGCTATCCGTGTTAACTCTGCTAGCGACCACGTCTCTACCTCAACCATCACTCACATAGTATGCGTTGGTGATACCATGGCACTTCCTTCAATTCATTGTACCTTCATTGTTTCAAAAGAACCCAATAAGGTAAATGACTATTCGAGACTTCGGTTCTTATAGTAAAGCCATCCTACCCTCATTGTCTCAAAAGAACCCAATAGAGTCAGTGATGCTTCAAGAACTACTTTGATCAACAACACCATATATTGTAGGATCATAAACTCCGATTAAGATCGGCAGTTATCCCATTTTATTCAGAAGCTGACACTAGAGTAACAACTTACACTTGCTTCTTTCATAATAGAGTACCAAGAACATATCTTAATATTTCTTGACCCCCTAAACAAGTTTTGTATATTCTATAGTCGTCATGGATGCATAATTCCTTACTTTATCTTTAGAACAATATAAAATAAGGACATTATCTCCATTACGTCGTAGATATAGAATTACAACAATGCTCGTACTAGCTCTGACATTCATTTGTGTTTCATCCTTGCTCATTGAAAACTCAAACAATTGATTTTCATATCAAAGCAACGGTTGTAACCTTGAGATGCTTATTTAAGTCCACCATGGGACTCCTTTTGCTTGTAGACTTTACAAGGATACACTTAATGTAACAGACCATCGGATAGTGTTATGAACACTTCCTCAGAGTATTCCTATTAAGGAATCTGGTCTTTGCATTAAGTTGTCGCAGCCATGAAATGGCACTACAAACACAAGTATCCGAGTTTACTTCAACATAACCACTGGTAGAGAATTTCTAGATGATACCTTCCTCATGGTCAATCATCGTAAAACTATCTCCTACTAGTCGGTATTCGAAGTTGTCTACGAACTCAATATTCGACATAACCACTGAGAGAAAGTCATCATATGATACCTTCCACATGGTCAATCATAGATCTTTCTTATCAGTTGGTATTCGAAGTCGTCAACTTATCCATGTTGGTCTCTTTCAATAAGGAACCATTTTTACCCTTCTAGTTTCAACTCAAGGGTTGGAATTACCAAGTCCAATACTTGGATACCCCTCATGGATCGCATCTCATTTTCATCGCCTCTTTCTTTCTAGCAGACTCTAGGCCCACTCTGGTTTTGGTAGTTTGATGTAAACATCATTAAGTCGTCTCCCTCAGATATAAAACTATATCTTTCCGGCCTTATGACAACTATTACCAAATTTAAAGAGGTTATGATTTAATGTCAGGTCCTCCAGCATAGCTATGCCGAGTTTCAATCACAATTGATTGCTAGTGCCAACATCAGGTTCTTCCATTCAAGGTAAACTTTACTCCCCCTGGCACCCGCAGATATTTGAAACCTTATCTTCTTGAACAACATACTTATTGTTCAAATATCCCTTGGCCACAGCAGAATACCTAATGGAGTAGCACCTCTAGATTCCGGGTTCCTCCAACTCTCCTTAAACACAGGTTGAGGAATTCGGACTTTGTGATGGACTAGCAAAGACACACTTTCTAGTATCATCATCTAAGGTGCGTACTAAACCATCTTTGTTGGTATGACTTTTGGAAGATTTCCCGCCACTCTCAAAGTACTTCCCAAACAATTGGGTACTTTGGTTAAACCCATCATAATTGGACCATAACTAGAATGTCCGGTTCCTCCGCTTGATGACCCATATTACAATATGTCCTAGGAGGATTGAATTATGAGACAAAACCATAATTCTTATGATGGTCACAAAACTCAGAACTATATCCTCAACATCTCTATTAGATTTGAGTATGTCTTTTGCCCTCTTAGTCATGTACTTTGTCGCGGATGTGTCTTGAACACCTCTCAAGGATTCAGATGAGTGTCTAACATATTAAACATATTCATCCTTTTACCTTCACTGGTAAGGTAACAAAGTATCCAGTGTTACTCCTTAGGTTTTGCTTGAACGGTCTATACACAAAAGTGTGAACGAAATCCAACATGCCTTCATTCCTCTCACATACATAAGTGAAGGATTTTTGAGTTATTCTAGCCTAATAAATAAGATTTACAATCAACAATTGATCATAGATCAGAAGATCCAAGTTCCTAACCACATGGAGCTTGGTGATGCAAGTCTTATTTATATGGTTAAATTGACTTTAGTAACAAGAGTAACATGTACAAATCATTCACGATCAATATATTTCTTCATAAGCAAACGCTTATAATAAATGCCACAACATGGATAAACTTTTCAAATAAACCACCAAATACATAATACAAAGGAAGTTTATCCATCGTTATCAAAGGCATATAAGATATATATTGTTTCTAGCCACGCAGGACGTAAAACATAGATCTATTAAAGTAATAGACTTGCTGGAAGGAGTGGCAAGATTCCGACTTCCAATCCTTTTCAAATAAGGATAACCATCTTGTTTCCCGTTATGAAGTCTAGCTCTCTACATCTTCTACTTTCTCTAACACCTGCACTTTGCAACAAACAAATTTGTGACAAACGTGAGTGTTGTGGCTAGTATCCGAAACTTGCCCATAGAAGTAGAGTAGAGTTTAATCATGAATGTACCTTAAGCTTCGGAGCCAATATTCCTCATCTTGTGCATCCTTAGCTCATCAAGGCACTTAGGGCAGGCGTGGCGGTGCCAATTTCCATACTTTCCACAAAAGTAACAAACTTCCCCATTTGGAGTCTCATCTTGAGGCGCAATCTCATTGCCCTTAGACTCGATGAACATGGTGAGCTTAGTAGAACAAAGCTTCCTATTTGAGGTAGCTCGCCTTTTGGTAGCCTTAGCGAGAGTGGACAAGGTGAGCTTACTTTTTGCCATGTTAGACTCAATAGTCTTCAGCATGCCATGAAGTTCCATTAAGGATTTATCCATACCATGCATGTGATAATTCATAATAAATTGCTCATACGATGGTGGGAGTGATCGGAGAAAAATATCCACCACCATTTCCCTTTCAATGGTAAATCCTAGCCTCTCCAAGCGTTCCACAAGTGCTTTCATCTTAAGCACGTGAATGCTTACGCTCTCACCATCCTGCAGCCGGCAACAAAGTAGTTCATTTAAACACCCATACTGTTCTTGCCTTGCTTGTTGTTGGAACATGTCCTTCAACTCAAGAATCATATCGTATGCACTTAGATCCTCTAATTGCCTTTGCAAGTTAGGGATCATCATGCTTAACATGAGACAAGAGACCTCGTTGGTGTCCTTGACGCGTTTATCATACGCATCAAGAATGGTCCTACTTGCGTTGGTAGCAGGGGCTTCCGGAAGGGGTTCCTCAATAGTGTGTAACTTGTCTTCGTATCGTAGGACAATACGCAATTGCCTAGACCAATCCATGAAGTTACTCCCATCGAGTTTCTCCTTCTCAAGAAACATACGTAACGTGAAGTTGGTGTTGTTGATACTAGTCGACGTCAAATATAAAAGCAGAGTAGTTTTAGTTAGTTTGATTGAAATCCTCGTTAAAATAATTACCCATGTGTTTAAGAAAAACAACTATTTTAACAAGGGCTAAGAACCCTATTTCACCTTGCACCGTGACGGGTTTTCCGCGGATCACGTGGCAAAGCTATTTAGGCCGGCAACCATTGACCGATTGCAATCCATTATTGCAACTCTTAGTTCCTTGCGGGATCCTACTCGACAACCATTGTTTCAAGTTTAGCATGTTTGATCCCTCCACACCGATTCTCAATTAATATTTTGCATAACTCGGCTAGAGCTCGACAATCATCCAAAATATTACATTGAAACCGTAAATCAACCATCAAGATACATGGTGGTACTCTCGCCCAAAATCGACTCGGCTAGAGCTCGACAATCAACCCTTACACGGCTAGATTCGGGTGGTGTCATCTTATGGGTGGTGTGCGATTTACATTTAGAAAACGGGATTTTGCTTTCTGGTTTAAAAAACCATTTTGAGTATGATTAACAAAAAGTTACAATAACCAAATGTTCTCACTAATCGGATACTAAACCATCGTTAAATCCGTTTGTCAATTAAGTGTGCGCGCGAGAGTTGTTAAACCATCTTTAAAAACTCTTGGGTTTTATTATTATCAAAAATTGTCTAGCATGCAATAGTCCTACAACTCATGCATAAACAATATAATAAAACCATCACACGCATACAACAAGTTGGTAACCATGCCCCTAAAACCTATGCGTTTTCCCGTGAGCCACTACGGGAAAACAAAGTCATCTAAGGACCAAAAGCCTTGACTTCGGATATGCTCCCACTAAACCCGCTACCTCCATTGGGCCTCTCGGATTTGTGTTCGCCAAGACGTCACTCCATTGACTCCCGATGGTTGCTCCATATTACAATTACATAGAAAAAGAAATAAATGGCATGCAAGCCACAATTCCTAACTTATAGTACAATTACATAATATGGAATATTTAAATGGCATGCAAGCCAAAAATACAAAGTTACATACCAAATAAACAAATTAATTATTACAAACCATGTGACATATAGTCACCTAATTAATGTATAATTAAATACAACCAAACATCCACAAGGTCTAGGGCATATCTATGGTTACCAAAATCACAAGAACAACCAACAAGTTCACTAATGAACAACAACAACATGGTGTGCCACACAAAACCATGTAAACTTATGTATAATGGTTAAGATTTTTCAAAACACCCAAGGCACTAAAAAATCCATGTACTTATGCATTAGTAACACCAAACCATTTTTGATGAAACATATTCATAAATACATAATGTAAGTATATGCAATTACCATTTTCATGCCAAAATAATAATCCACATATAAATACACCAACCATTATACAAGGCAACTTCAAAAAAAAAAACAAATTTTATTTTCTGGACAAAAATTCCAGAAATCAAAATTTAGTGCCAAAAACCCAAAGAGAGCTCTAAGTGAATGTTGGTGTAAAAACCCCCAAAGAGAGAAAACTATGAAGCCAAGAAAGAAAGGCATGAATGAATGAGAGAGAGAAAAAGCTATCTGGAATTAATCTCTGTAAAGTGCCCTTTTAGTTACCCAAAGCCGCCCAGCAAAAGCTAGGCCTCTTATTTGCCCAAAAAGGAGGTAGAGCCAAAAGTTGCATGCTGTTAGACGTATTTCCGCATCGCGTACCCTAACAAGCGCCGCGCCGCGGAAAGTTCCTGCATACCAACTTCTCCACTTTGACACTTTCAGTCCCTCATCTTTTATTGCTGTCAGGATTGATCCCCGGCGTGTGACCCAATAGGCCCACACTATATATCCTAATGGCGTACGTGCGTCAGTGGGCATACTCCAACACTTTTCCCTCATATGTAACACTCAGAGTATCCGAGATATCTTTTGCAGATTGACACCCAGTCACAGTACGCAAGATCTCATAGGCAGGGCATTTGCCAGAACACTTTTTGCCACGTCATCCAGATTGTAGAGTTTCCAATCTTCATCAGTCCATGATGCAGCAGACTTTCTTGTTTCCTTTTCAGTTCTGCCAGGAGACGTATCACTGACAGTAGCAGGAATCTTGGGAATTATAGGTCATTTTGTAATGACATCGTACATACGATTGTTAATGGACTTGAGGAACAGCATGGCTCTGAACTTCCACATAGGATAGTCTGATCCATCAAATATGGGACAGCCTTTGGCATAAATTTGTGGAAAGTTTGAAGAATTGTTGCTTGTAGACATTGTAAAACTTTCTCAGAATCTTGAACTTTTAACTTATGAAATCGTTCAGCCTGCTCTGATACCAGTTGTTGGTCCCTTTGGTGAGAATAACAACAAGCAACAGTTGTGTAGAAGGGGGGTTGAATACACTTTCTGCGGAAATTGAACAAATCAAAATAAAGTGTTACACAAAGTAAATCAAACCATAATCGAATGCTTTGCTTTTAATTAATAAGAAGATGATTACAGACTCTATCAAGTAAACAACTCTTGATATGTAAACACCTAATAAAAAATCTCTCAATCTCTCAAACTTAGTTATCTATAATCAACTTATGATTATATATGATGACGACTCTCTAAACAGGATTTACATATATTGATAACTTACCAATCTCACAACTAATGTGAGTATTCGAACACACGAATATCTTGGCAATCTGTGAGTTTCTTGATCACGTTGAACAAACAAACAGTGATTCAAGAATCATAACACATACGGTTGAGGTGAGGTATTTGGCTCTGCAACACTTAGTTGTTTTCGTTTGTGAGTCGTACCTCTAAACTTATCAGGAGATAAGTATTTATAATCATGTGCCTACGGTTCCTAACAAATTGGACTAATCGTAATTTGCTAACTAACTATCGGATAACTCGGAATCTTGAATCTTGAATCTTCTTATCTTGAGTCTTCAATCTTCAATCTTGATTCTGGAATCTTCTTATCCTTGTCGTAGTTATAGAGAGATAAAAAAGAAATTTAAAACATATTTAAATTCTCGTTAAACTGACTTCTTTAGTCGGACTGAGTTACTCAGCTTGAAACTCATCAAGCTGAGTTCTTCGAGAACACACTCGAAAACAAACATGCACTAACATGTATGTTGAAAAGAATTAACTCATCCTTAGAAGTCAAAAGAATTAACTAAAACATATTTAGCAACTCTGTTGAGCTGACTCAGTATTCATGCTGAGTCGCTCAGCTTGAAACTCATCAAGCTGAATACTCAATATATATCTTATGTGACATACACAGCTTATCAAACACATTGATAGTCCTACTAAGATATAGTCTAAGCTGATCAACTTATGTACAGCTTATACTCAGCTTATACTCAGTCTGAAATACTATACGTGCTCAGTCTGACTAAGCTCCATAATTCTGTTTAAATTATATTTAGAACCTTGTCTCATCAAATTTCAACTGATGAGATCATCTTCCCAACAAAAAGTTGCACAAAGCTGTCAGAAGAGTTATGCCGATAAATGGAGATCAGTGTTGGAATTTCAAGTGGGCGACTATGTATTACTCAAAGTATCACCGTGGAAAGGAGTGATTAGATTCCGGAAACGTGGTAAATTGGACCCTAGGTTCATCGGGCCGTTTAAATTAATCGCCAGAGTCGGAAAGGTAGCTTATCGTTTGGGGTTACCTGAGGAATTATTAAAGATACACAACACTTTCCATGTATCTCATTTGAGGAAGTGTCTAGCCGATGAGACGGCATTTGTACCACTAGAAGATATCACCGTGGATGAGAAGCTAAACTATATAGAGAAACCAGTGCCAATCATTGAAAGACAAGTCAAACAACCGTGTAACAAGCAAGTAGGAATGGTCAAAGTGCATTGGGAACACCGCAAGGGTTCCGAGTGGACTTGGGAGTCCGAGGAAGAAATGAAAAGAAACTTCCCCGCATTGTTCGAGTAGGAATTTCGAGGACGAAATTGTGTCTAAGTGGGGGAGAGTTGTAATACCCGTATTTCGAATAATTAAATACAAAGACTATGAATGTTATTATTATTAATAAGGTTATTATTTATATATATCTTGAATGAAAAATTGGCAATGGACTTGTAAGGCTTTGGATTATGGACTCATGAACAAACACTTTGTGCTTAAAATAATAATTGGACCCAAGCCTGGAAGAGTATAAATACTAAATTAGGGCACATAACTCTAAAAAAGTTCTCAGCCACCATACTACTTACTGTTCCATTACTAGAGAGAGAGAGAGAGGGAGGGAGAGATAGACAGAGGTGTGTGTGTGTTTTGAAGAATCAAAGAAGGAAAGGATCCAGTTACCTCCATTCTTGCATCAAAAATCGTGAAGAAACACTCATGTAAGAATTATCAAGCCCTTACAATCATCTAACTATTTGATCTGCTAATTATAATTGAGATTTGGGGAAATAGTAAGGGTTCCATCTCGGGAAATAAGTGAGAGCTATAACACTCCTTTGATCTAGGAAAAATAATCAATTAAAATCAAATTTTATTTCTTCAATCCAATATAATGTTATCAGAAATTAATTTCCACAAATATTTCACCTTAAAATTTAAGTTGGGAAGCAATTAATGGGGCCTGGGTATGTTCTTGTGTGATTATGGCTAGGCAGGAACAAAGATGACTGTAAAAACAAAAAACTAAAAATAGCACTTGTAGTTCAATTGAAAACCTGAAGTACTAAGCTCAATTGAAAACTTTAGGAACTTGATACATTGTACGTGACCCAAAACCTTTGAATTGAAAACCTTTGAGTTGAAAACTTTTGAACTGAAAACTTGAATTGAAAACTTTTAAGATTTTGAAATTAATTGAAAACTTTGTCTGGGATGAATTGAAAACTTTTTATAGTTTGAAAGGAATTGAAAACTTTTAAGATTTTGAAATGAATTGAAAACTTTGTCTAGGATGAATTGAAAACTTTTTAGAGTTTGAAAGGAATTGAAAACTTTTAAGAGTTTGAAAGGAATTGAAAACTTTTAAGATTATGAAATGAATTGAAAACTTTTAAGAGTTTGAAAGGAATTGAAAACTTTTAAAAGAGTGGATCGAATTGAAAACTTTGTTTGTAAGGGAATTGAAAACTTATAGGAGTTTGAAAGGAATTGAAAACTTTTAAAAGTTTGGATATAATTGAAAACTTTAAGAGGGTTAAAGGAATTGAAAACAGGGTCTGCACTCAAAGTAAATGAAAACCTTGAGGACTAGGAAACTGATTGAAAATTTGAAGTCTAGATAAAGTGAACATGTGTGGACTTGAGTTTGGATCGAAATGTTGGGTTGAATCAAAGCCGAGCCATGCCCAATAAAGTAATAATGGTTATGGGCTGGGATTTAGTCCAATAAGAGTGTAAGCTTATATAATAAGAAGGAAATATATATATATATATATATATATATATATATATATATATATATATATATATATATATATATATATATATATATATATATATATATATGAGGTTTTGACTTAAGAGAATAATGAATGTACTGGAACTTCAACTGTAGGTGTTTGCCCGTAGACGAATACGTCAAGATATATTGTTTCATAGATTATTATTTGATTGTGCTGCAAACATGTGACTACTCTTACTTACAACCTAACTTAGTGAATTGCATGATCAAGATGTGATCGTATATGTATGATGTTATTGCTATACTGTAACTGCTTATTGGGACCGTTCACCTTGGTAACGAGAATGATGTGCTTTATGGGACCGTTCACTTCGGTGGCGGGAATGTGGGACCACTCACATTGGTGACGGGAATGATGTACTTTATCGGACCGTTCACTTTGGTGGCGGGAATGTGGGACCGTTCACTTTGGTGACGGGAATGATGTACATTAAGTTATCTCTCTAAAAAATAGAGCATCGATGAAGCGTCTGTTCCTTTACTTCTCCGGTCACCAAGAATAGGAAAAAAAGTTGGATCTTGGGCTGTCGTCGGTGAACCCAGACTTGAAAGAACTTGAGGGCTGTCGTCGGCTGCTTGTAGTGGTCGGTGGCTGAGAGAGAAAAGCCGAAGAGAAAGTCAGCGATGATGGCTTTTGAGTCGGTGGTGGTGGCTACAATTTCTCATATCCTTGTTCGCTGGGTGTATAAGAAAGAGAGACGGATGGGTAGGCGTGTAAACATTTAGGGTAAATTAATTAGGTCTTACATCTAAATGACATTTTTATCCTTGTTTCCTTATCTAAATATTTTTAAATCTCAAATAAATTACAAAAATACCATACTCCATCTTAGCCTTAGATTAAATCATCTGATGGTTAGAAACACTTCTCGCATTTCTCGTAATAAAATAGCTTCTCTCATTAACCATCTTCTATATATATATATGCAAAAGTTCAAACGAGAAATATTTTTCGTACGAGAACTGCGAGAACCAATCTGAGCCGTCTAATTCCCCTATTTTAATGTCATCACCCACCCATTAATTCATTACATGTACCCTACAGTTGATCACCTCGCGCTCTACATTCATGAATTCCATTTATCAAACCAATGTCTAAGATTGGTTTCCGTAGTTCTCGTACGAAAAACATTTCTCGTTTGAACACTCTCATATATACGTTTGAACTCTCCCCTATATATAGGGGACGGTTCAAACGAGAACCGTTTTTCGTGCGAAAACTACGAGAACCAATTATATCCATTGATAAAAAATATGAAAGGTTGAGATTAAAGATTTGTTATGGATAACCTTAAACTAAACAACTTATCCTTAATTAATTAAGAGTAATTTAAACATTTTTATATTACCCCCACATTTTTTAAACTAATATATATATATATATATATATATATATATATATATATATATATATATATATATATATATATATATATATATATATATATATACCCTGCTTCCATTTACCCTTCTTGCACTAGTAAAAAATGCTTTGTAAACATTTCTTACGTCTTCTAATTAAAATCTTTCTAGAAAGAGTGTTAATAAAATATTTAGTGTTGAAGAATAAAAAGATATCGACATATTCAATATTTAAACGTACCAAAATATAATTTTTTTATTTGGAGACTTACAAGTTTAACCATTTTTTTAGATAATTAGTTTGAAGTCAAACGACTTGTATGTTACCTCGTCCTTTCCAAACTTAGTCTCCAAGTTCAGTTTTTCAACTTTCTTAACTAGAAAGGTGGAATATTTCTTTAACTACTGAGTTGAAAAAAAAAAATTAAAAATAATTCATTATTTACTGTTATATTTAATGACCACTTTGTAACAACCGGTTAAGATCTTGAAGTCTTTTAGTTTTTTTTTTTTTTAAAAAGCCACGTGCTATGAGGGAGTAAGGCCCTCTTCCATTATTTTCTGAAAACCCCACAATAAGACTTAAACTCGATACCTCACATTAAAGTAAAATCCTTCATACCACTAGAACAAGTCCTAGTTAGTTGAAATCCTTTAGTTACTCGACTTTGAAATATTTTGGTTTTCTCGTGCTTCTTCTGTTATTACAAGATTGTGTTTCCGTTCCATGCTAATAGCTAGGACGACCATTCCAAGCCCTATTATATATTAAACGAATGGTGACCAAAATACACATTAATAACACATATTTTAGACAACTTAATTTATAGAATGTATAATTTCACACAATCTAAAACAAAATCATAGTTTCTACACTTTTGTTGAATAAACATTTTTTCAGGTTGTACAAAGTGACAATGTATTTGTATAAGCTTTTGTCATGTTTCACAATATAGCCAAAATCTTGTATTTGGTCAAATGAGTCTTTTAACAGTTAAGATGACATAACTTGATTGTATGAAATAAAATTATATTTATTCCTACTAAATATTCATATGTTATCATCTTACTTACTAGTTGATGATATATATATATATAAATTTCATTAATTCTTTTTTTTTTCATATTCTTTTCTTAATTTTGACACTTGTCATAATCATGTGATTTGGAGGATGAGTAAAAATATAAAGTAAGGGAATTAACATCTCTTATATAAGTTATTAGTTTAATTAATAGGTATATAAGTTATTAGTTTGATTAATAGGTGGTAATTTTGCTAGAGAAGATACTTACCACCCGATTTCTTACACTATTTGTCCTTCTTTTACTTGAAGATTTCAAATTACCACATTTCTATAATAATATTTAATTTAATAAATTAATATTATATAATATCTTTTTAAGTTTCATCGAAAATACATGTATCTTGTGGTCTTTTGATTACTTAAACTAGTTTACAACGTGCGTTATTCCGCGTCTCTTCTAGTACAAGCTGGCGCACGTCACCTGGTTTCAGGTTTCCCTTCTCACCACGCTCTCTCCATCTCTTAATTTTCCACGTATAAACTTAATTGCATAAATTCTCCACCACTCAACAGCAACAACAATCTCAACTCCTATAAATTTTTCAACACCCATTTCGTTTTCTTGATAATCATCAATCAATCACCCAAAACCCATGTCGGAATCCAATTCCAACAGTAGATGGAGCATGATAAGCCGGCTAAAAACCGTGATAAAGAAGGTAGCTTTCCTCGTTAACTCCGACGTTAACCGTTGGCGGCTCATCTCCGCCTTCACTGGCGGGGGAAACAGTCACCGGAGGCTGAGCTTTGGTGAACGATTAGGGTTGACTGCCATTGTGTCATCATCATCTTCTGATGACGATGAAGATGAAAGTAGCAGTAATGATAATCATTTCCAGGTTTGTGATTCGGGTTCTTCCTCTTCTTGTGATCGGAAGTTGTCAAAGACTAAAAGCTTTCCTGTTCAAAGAACTATGAGTTTCCCCGGAGAAGAAGATATTGATAAGAGAGCTGAGATGTTTATAGAGAATTTTTATCGACAATTACGATATGAAAGACAAGTTTCGTTACAAGTTCGGTATAAAAGAGACACCAGTTTTGGATCTGGGGATTCTAATTCGCCATGAATTATGTTGTGATCAAACAAAACCGAGAAAATGATTGGTTATGTGTGATGAATGTCAATCTTAGATGATGATCACGAGGACGATAATGACCATGATGATAGCGATGAATAGAAGAAAAACAGTTCTTGAAGTAAATTCTTTATGGGAGATGGATTAGTTTAACAAATAATTGATATTTGAGACTTTTTTATAGTAATTTAAGAGTATAAAATTCGAATTCTGTATTCGGGTTTTGATGAATTAGTTCATGCAGTGATGTTCGATCATTACAGACAACAAAATCCTTGATATATAGTGATGTTTGCAATTCGATATCAACAAGAGAAAATGATTTGATTTCGATAAGTCCGCAGAATTTGGATTTGAGAAGATCGAGTCAACGGTTTCGATTAGTCCCATAAATATTGATCATTTCGTTCGAATGATTTTCAGGTTGTAAGTTTGTAAGGTCGTTTTTCAGGTTAAATTGATTTAAGCGTATTTAATCAATGTAAATGCATTTGAAAGTGATGTTACATATAAATCTTATAAATAAACTACAAGATAATTAAGTAGTGTTAGGGGTACAATCGAACTAAGTCAAGTTGATACAGTGTTAAACTCGAGTTATTTTTAAGGTCAAGCTTTACTACTTTATTCCCTTTAAACTTAAAATATCTTTAGGTTAGGCCGGTCGCGTCATTTACGCAACTCCCATCCGTCATTAAAAGCATGGTCTTGCTATTGCTTTGGATTGAAGTGACTTCACGAAAACGTTCGTTGCTTGATCTTGACTCAAGACATGATCCGATTTTGTGAAGTATGTGAATCTCAAGCCACTCAATATGAGGGATTAAACCCTCTTCCGATATCTCCGGAGACCACCACTATGAGAAATAATCTAAAGAAACCAAAGTACAACACTCCTTAAGTTTCCTTACTCATCACCTTCTTCAATCGACCTTTCAATTTCAAACAATCACCAAAGCTCCTCGGCTACTCAATACAAAAAAGATGGCATATTAATATATATATATATATATATATATATATATATATATATATATATATATATATATATATATATATATATATATATATATATATAGAGGTAGGATCAAATGAGAACACCTCTTATTTGAAGAACCGTGAGAACACTTCTTAGCCACTAAATCTTTCTAATCTATGGTTGCATTTAATTCATATATTTCTTATTTTCCTTAAATAGAATATAAGAAAAATAGGGTATTTTAGTCCTAATAAAAAAAATTCCCTCTCCATTCCATTTTTATCTTGTTTTAATTTTAGATTTTTAAAGAAGTCCAACTACTCCTACTAAACATTAGTCGTTTGAATAAATTAAAACAAATTAGGATGCAAGTATATGAATTCTATAATTTTTTAATATTACTACGATATATACAAATTATTTTGAATATCGGTTTTGAAATGAGGTAGAGTACATGCTTTGAAAACTTGATTGTGTAGTTCTCATCAATGTTTTTTAGGATGCAAGTCTTTAATTCGTTGATTTAAAATATCGATTGCATTTGTATGTGGTTTGGAATGGTGAAATGCATACATTTTTAGTTATATCGCGTTTGTTTATATTGACGATATCTTTTTAACGTCGAGTTACATATGTTTATCGATCGATCTACATCTACATATTACATCTTGCATCTGATTTTGTTTGCATTTGTTTATTGATTCAAGTTATATATGTGTTGCATCAAAATATTCTACTTCTATCAAGTTTTTTTTACGATTCTCATTGCAACACATACTTTTTGGGGCTAATTGCATCTAAAATGTTATGCCTATATCTAATGATTGCATCTAGTTCACGTATAACAAAATATATCAAAAGTGATATCAAATTAAAGAGAATTTAAATATGAATCTAATGGTAAAAAAATTTTAATCTAATAATTACATACGCGAAAGATATATATATTTTAAAATCAATGGTATAAAAATATGTTATCTATGGAAAGGTTTTCTGAGACATGTGAGAGAGGGAGATCACATTCAAAATTTCTATTGTGCCCTTTTTAATGATTGGTGTAAAATTGTTCTCACTATTCTTCAATTAAGGGGTGTTCTCCCTAGATCCTTCCTCTCTCTCTCTCTCTCTCTCTATATATATATATATATATATATATATATATATATATATATATATAGGGTAAGGTTACACATAGAACCCCCCTTATATATAGAACCTAAAGAACTCTTGTGGTGATGACACGTGTCATCAAGAAAAAGGGCAAAAAAGAGATTTTGGCTTTTATTCCATACTCACGCGCCTCACAATTTGATTTCACAGACTTTCAATATTTATAAAAAAAAAACACCCCTTGATTCTTCTAATGATCGTAACTATGTCATGTTTAAGTTTTTTAACAAAAAAATTATATCATTATGTTCAATTTTTCTTCCTCTTTAATTCAAGATCACTCTTCCTATATTTCTAAAAGTTTTATTTTGAAAATGCAATAACGAAAATGCAAAGTCTTAAATTTGAACATGCAATTGAGGATGAAGATAATAACTAAAATACAATCCAGATGGAGATGATAACCAAAATGCAATCTAGATAAAGATAATAACCAAATTGCAACCCAGATGAAATTTTTAGAATTTTTTTCCGAAAATTCATGTCCGAAAATGCAAAATGCAAAAGGAACTCAACGACCTGTTTCATTTTTACATCAAAAAACATGTTTACATTTTCAAATTAAACATAAACCCAACATATCAAAAACGAAAATGCAGATCAAAGTACCAATTAGAATAACAAAATGCAGAACTATGTAACTCAAAATACAAACAAGAAACACAATAAATGTAAATGTAATACAATTTATATACAGAAGAAACTCATTTGAAAAAGACAAATGCAATGCAATTTATATACAAAGGAACTCCAGCAATAGTTGAATTTTTACACTAGAAAAATATTTGCATTTTTAAATTTATATATGTAACACCCCAAAATGGGGCCTAGTTGTAAACTGTAGTACATGTAGCTTTAACAGTTGTACGTTGACTTTAATTGGTGTTTTGTTGCTAACTGTAGTATAAATGTTGCTAAATGGTGTCTTAAATGTGAATTGGTGTTTTAAACATGAATTGGTGCGAATTGGTGCTAATTGGTGTTAAATGGTGTTAACTGGTGTTAAATGTGGATAAAAATGTAGTATTATGAAAAGTGTCATAAGTTGACCATGTTGACAAATAGTTGAACGGTTTTGGATAATGGTTCCAAAAATATCTCCGTTAGTTGAAACGGATAACCCTAAGTTGAGTTTTAAGTTGAATAGGAGAACGAAATACCCGAGATGGGGTATTAACTTGTTAAGTCGGTCTATATCCTCTTTCTTCTTTATTGGATAAGCTTAAAACACACATACACACACTACAAACACATACGTACGTACAAGCAAAGCCACACCCAAAAACCTTGTTGATTTGAAGAAGAGAATCAAGAAGAAGAATCAATTGCTAGTTGATTTCAGTAGAGATTCGAGATTATTAGACCTGTGTTCATCTTCTTCAAGTAAGATTTATTGTTCTAAACTTTGTTCTTGAGTTTAGTGAAGAGGGTGACCCATTTGGATGGATTCAAGTGGGTTTTAATGTTGTTTTTGTGACCAAATCATGTTAGTAAGTTAGTATATATGTTAGAAATGTTGTATAAACACTTGAATATGGATTCAAGTTGGATTTTGAGTCAAAAACCCGTAAAACAGCGTCTGTTTACGAACAGAGCAAGAACACGCTGTAAATATGGTTCCTACGGGCGTAGTATGATGTTACTACGGCCGTAGGGTGTTGTTTATGTTACTGCGGTCGTAGGAAATGGTTGCTACGGCCGTAGGATTGAATTTATGAGGATTACCACCTACGGGTGATGGAAACAAGACTACGGGCGTAGGAAATGGTTACTACGGCCGTAGGCCATGGTTATTTGGCAAGAACTCCTACGGGCGTAGTGCATATGTACTGCGGCCGTAGTGCGTGTTGGAAGGTTGTCCTGCGGGCGTAGGAACATGTTCCTGCGGCCGTAGGAGGCTGTCAGAAGCCATGTTGATCTTTTGTTGAGACTGTTGTTAGTGCAGTCTGTTGTAGTGTATACTAAGGGGTGTTTATCTATGTTTATTGGTGTTAGGTGACTCAGACGATTCTGTGTGCTCTTGGGATTCCCGATTGCATATCTGCCTCTTGTAGTTTCGAGGTGAGTACCGGTTTCCCATGAGTCTCAGTAGGTAAGTTATCTGTAGTACATGTTGACACATGATTGGTGTATTGATACGTGGAAATGGAGGTATGTTATGATAAAGTTGTACAAGCATGCTTAGTATTATTATTGTTGATATGAAAGATATTGTTGTGATTATATGCGCGCATGAACTGGATCCTTATTGGATCAACTAGTTGTATATGAAGTTTTGTCCGGACATTGAATTGGAGAACACGGAGGTCAGTCAGGTAGATGGGTGTCAATACTTGGCTGGGTTCTCGGGTAGACGGGAGTTAGTACCCGGGCATTAACGGTACTCAAGTAGTATACGCTTGGGTAATGGTCCTGCAGGCCGCCGTTCCTCTAAGGAGTAAGGTTCCTTGATAGATGGGAACCAACATGATAGATAATTGGCGTACTATGTGGAATGCTTTTGGGTTGTTGAGCGGGGTTAGCTCCCCTGCAACATACGACTACTGCTGACACGTTTGTCACGTCACAATGTGATAGGATAGCCTTGTGTGCTGTTCTGATACATGATAGCCTGCTTATTGTTGCTTATGTGTAATTGGTGCTCACTAGCTAGTTGTAGCTAACGGTGCAAGATTTACCTTTTTCGCAGGTTGATGCTAGAGGCCTGGTGAGGCGGGTACCGATGGTAGCTTTTGTTGTATATACCTTTTGGGGAACACGTTGTTGTTTTTGGATCCGATGGTCGGTAACTAGTTGGTAACGCTTGTAGCTTTGAACTTGGCTAACCTTTTTGTTGTAATTAATTAGCCGAGTCAAACTGGTTGTTTTTGTAAATGGTGTTTAATTCCGCTGCAACACTTTTGATAATCGAAGTTTAAAAAGTTTAAATTAACTCTAATTTTAAGCTCGTTAGGGGTGGCGTTACAAGTAGGTATCAGAGCCTAAGTTTGAGGAATTGGGTACTCGTTGAAGTATTCAATCTCAAGCTCGGGCCCGACCATCGTTAAGTGTTCCTATCGGGGTAATTGGAGTTGAGTTGAGTGTTATGTGGCTGTCCTATGTGATAGATTAACTGTAGTATTTGTACGTGGTGAATAAATGGTGTACTAACTGTGGTCTATGTGTAAATTGTTAGTTGAGTAGAAATGGCCGAGCGTAGAGCTACGACAGAAGAGGCTCTCAAACGAATGGAGGACGAGGCCTCAAGTGAACGACGGGAAGCTGAGGACGAGGTTTCTCAGCATAATGTGGAACCGCCAAGACATGATCAAGAGCAGGCGGCATATGTTAGACTGTTAGAGGAAGAGCTCCGATTGACGAGGGAGTTGTTGCAAAATGCTTTGGCAGTGAAGAAGCCAAAGAAGTGTTCTTACAAGAAGTTCTTGTCTTGCGGGCCAAAGGTTTATGAGGGTAGTGATAATCCCTCTGAGACTATTCGTTGGTTACGTGAGACGGATCAGGTGTTCGAAGCTTGTGAGTGTGAACGTGAGCTTCGCGTCAGATATGTTGTTCAGAGGTTGAAAGGGCCAGCACTTGATTGGTGGGATACAGTTAAAGATACGTTGAGGCCAGAGGTGATTGATGCTCTGACTTGGGAGCAGTTTTCTGAGAAATTAAAAGCGAAGTATTGTACAGATTATGATCTGGAGCGACTGGAGAACGAGTTTAATGGTCTCCGTAAGGGGGATAAGCCTGTTGAGGACCTTATTCATGCTTTTACGGATAAGGTTAGATTCATACCGCATTTGGTGACTGATGAGAAAGCCAAGATGCGGAAGTTTGTAAACATGTTGCCACTTGATTATCGCGCTCATGTTAGAGCTGCGGCTACTTTGGATCGGGCGTTTGAGATAGCCCGACAGATTGATGGGGATAGACGCCAGGGAAAGGGGGATCATGTTGTTGAGGGTCAGAAAAGGAAGTTTCAGCAGTTTTCAAAATCTGTTACTTCCAAGGGGCAGTCGTCGACTGGGGGAAAGCCTGATTTTTCGAAGAAGGCTAAGTTTGAGGGTTCTTGGTGCTCTCTGTGTCGCACCTACCATGCTGGTGATTGTTCGAAGGCCACTATTCGTTGTTTTAGGTGTGGTCAGAAAGGGCACTCGGTGAATGAGTGCGAGTTTAAAGAGAACGTCTGTTATAAATGTCATAAGCCAGGGCACCGGATTACAGATTGTCGGTCAAAGTCAGACGCTGGAACTGGAGGATCTGCCTCAGGGCAGAAGAAAGACAACGCTCCCCGTGCTAAAGGGCGGGCGTTTCAGATGACGAAAGAGGAGGCGAAGGGTGCTGGGGACGTGATTACGGGTATTTTTCTTATTAACTCTACCCCAGCGTGTGTATTGTTTGATTCTGGAGCTACATATTCATTTGTGTCTGTATCTTTCTGTGATAAACTGCAAATGCCTGTATCTGTGTTGTCTGAGCCTGTAAGAGTAGAGACTGCTAGTGGTAAAGTAGTTTCTGTTGTAGATAGTGTCCCTCAAGCGGTTATTGATATCGACGGAAGTAGTTTTCCTGTTTCTTTTCTTTTAATGCCGATTGCGGGATTTGATGTTGTGATTGGGATGGATTGGCTTAGTAAGTTGAACGCTGAGATTTTCTGTTCCAAGAAGTTGATTAAAGTTCCTTTACCTGATGGGTCATATGCTGTGGCTCGTGGAGAGAGACGAAAGTTAGATATTCCTATCATTTCTCTGTTGAAAGCAAGAAAGTCGGTTTCGAAAGGCTGCGATTGCTATTTAGCACATGTGATTGATGCTAAACTGGAGAAACGTGTTGTTCGTGATATTCCGGTGGTGACCGATTATCCTGAGGTATTTCCTGATGAGTTGCCTGGGTTACCGCCAGTCAGAGATGTTGAGTATAGAATTGATCTTGTTCCGGGGGCTACCCCTGTGGCTAAAGCTCCATATCGTCTTGCTCCTTCCGAGGTTCGCGAGATGATGACGCAAATTCAGGAGTTGCTTGACAAAGGCTTTATTCGCCCGAGTTCTTCTCCTTGGGGTGCTCCGGTGCTATTTGTGAAAAAGAAAGACGGGACTATGAGAATGTGCATTGATTACCGGGAGCTGAATAAGCGAACGGTAAAGAACAAGTATCCTCTGCCGCGGATAGATGATTTGTTTGATCAACTGCAAGGAGCGACGTGCTTCTCAAAGATTGATCTGCGGTCTGGATACCACCAAGTGTTAGTTGCTAACGAAGACATTCCAAAGACGGCTTTCCGTACTCGTTATGGTCATTACGAGTTTTTGGTGATGCCTTTCGGTTTAACCAATGCTCCTGCGGTTTTCATGGACCTGATGAATCGGGTTTGTCGTCCATTTCTTGATAAATCGGTGATTGTGTTTATTGATGATATTCTCATCTACTCAAAGACTGAAGCTGAACACGAGTTGCATTTGCGAGAGGTTCTTGAAACTCTTAAACGGGAGAAGCTTTACGCTAAATTCTCAAAGTGTGAGTTCTGGCTACGAGAAGTTCATTTTCTCGGTCACGTGATCTGCAGCGATGGCGTGAAAGTTGATCCGGCGAAAGTCGAAGCGGTTATGAATTGGGGAGTTCCTCGAACTCCTTCTGAAGTTAGAAGTTTTCTCGGCCTAGCTGGTTACTATCGGCGGTTTATCCGCGATTTTTCTAAGCTTGCGGGTCCTCTGACTAAATTAACCCGCAAAGATGTTGCATTTGTTTGGGCGGAAGCTCAAGATCAGGCGTTTCAATATTTGAAACGGCTATTGTGCGAGGCTCCAATACTTTCCTTGCCAGAGGGATCTGAAGACTTCATTGTTTACTGTGATGCCTCGTATTCTGGATTGGGGTGTGTGTTGATGCAGCGAGATAAAGTGATTGCCTACGCCTCAAGGCAATTGAAACCTCATGAAGGCAACTATCCGACTCATGATCTTGAGTTGGCAGCGGTGGTGTTCGCGTTGAAATTGTGGAGGCACTATCTCTATGGTACCAAGTGTGTGGTCTGTACGGATCACAAGAGCCTGCAATATGTATTCACGCAGAAAGAGCTCAACATGAGACAACGTAGATGGCTCGAATTGATCAAAGACTACGATTGTGAGATTCGCTACCATCCTGGTAAAGCCAATGTGGTGGCGGATGCATTGAGTCGCAAGAGCTCTACTGCAGATGCTAGATTTATGAAACTTACTGTGGTTCCCGATATAATTGCTCGATTGAAGGAAGCACAGCAAGTAGCGTTACAAGATGAAAACCTAAAAGCAGAAACGATGAAAAAGCTGAAAGATCAGCTTGTTGATGATACTCGCAGACTAAAGACGTTTCAGTCTCGCGTGTGGGTACCTCTTCATGGTGATAATCGTGAGCTGATACTGCAGGAAGCTCATAAATCTAGGCTGTCGGTTCATCCGGGCAGCACAAAGATGTATCATGACTTAAAGGCATTGTACTGGTGGCCTACTTTGAAGCGAGATATTGCTTCTTTTGTGGAAAAATGTCAGATCTGCGCGCAAGTTAAGGCAGAACATCAGAAGCCTTATGGCAGTTTGCAGCAACTAGAGATCCCTGAGTGGAAGTGGGATCACATTACGATGGATTTTGTGACGAAATTGCCGAAGACCCTTAGGGGTCATGATGCTATTTGGGTCATTGTCGATAGATTGACCAAGAGCGCTCATTTTCTAGCTATCAGCGAGTCTACTCCGCTAGAAAAGTTAGCAAAGCTGTATGTAGATGAAGTGGTGTCACGACATGGTTTGCCATGTTCGATTGTGTCGGATCGTGATGCGAGATTTACTTCACACTTTTGGCAGAGCTTGCAACATGAACTTGGTACACGTGTCCATCTGAGCACGGCGTATCATCCGCAGACAGATGGCCAGTCGGAAAGAACTATCCAGACGTTGGAGGACATGCTTCGCGCATGTATTCTCGAATTTGGTGGTGCGTGGGATTCTCACTTGCCGTTGGTCGAGTTCGCTTATAATAACTCGTACCACTCCAGTATTGGGATGCCACCTTATGAAATGTTGTATGGGAGGCGTTGTCGTACTCCCACATGTTGGTTAGAACCCGGTGAAAAGCAGTTTGCCGGACCTGAGATTGTTCAGATTACGGCAGATAAAGTGAAGATTGCGCGGGAAAAGCTCAAAGCGGCCCGTGACAGACAGAAAGTATATGCTGATCCTAAGCGCAGACCAGTTGTATTTCAGGAGGGCGATCGGGTGTTCCTGAAAGTTTCTCCTTGGAAAGGCGTGATTCGTTTTGGTAGAAAGGGTAAGTTGAGTCCACGTTACATTGGTCCATTTCGGATCATTCGCGTGGTTAATGATCAGACAGTTACGCTAGAGTTGCCTCCAGAGTTATCTGGAATTCACAACACATTCAACGTGTGTTATCTGCGTAAGTGCAAGGTGGAGGAGAACCAGATTCTGCCTCTACAAGAATTGAAGGTTGACGCTTCAAAGCGCCTAGTTGAAGAGCCTGTTGAAATACTTGATTCTAAAACCAAAAAGTTGCGTCGAAAGTTGATTAAACTGGTGTTAGTCAAATGGAAGCATAACCTGGGTTCGAATATGACCTGGGAGACGGAAGACGACATGAAAGCTAGATACCCTCACTTGTTTGTAGACGATCAGATTCCGAGGACGGAATCTTCTTAAGGGGGGTAGATTTGTAACACCCCAAAATGGGGCCTAGTTGTAAACTGTAGTACATGTAGCTTTAACAGTTGTACGTTGACTTTAATTGGTGTTTTGTTGCTAACTGTAGTATAAATGTTGCTAAATGGTGTCTTAAATGTGAATTGGTGTTTTAAACATGAATTGGTGCGAATTGGTGCTAATTGGTGTTAAATGGTGTTAACTGGTGTTAAATGTGGATAAAAATGTAGTATTATGAAAAGTGTCATAAGTTGACCATGTTGACAAATAGTTGAACGGTTTTGGATAATGGTTCCAAAAATATCTCCGTTAGTTGAAACGGATAACCCTAAGTTGAGTTTTAAGTTGAATAGGAGAACGAAATACCCGAGATGGGGTATTAACTTGTTAAGTCGGTCTATATCCTCTTTCTTCTTTATTGGATAAGCTTAAAACACACATACACACACTACAAACACATACGTACGTACAAGCAAAGCCACACCCAAAAACCTTGTTGATTTGAAGAAGAGAATCAAGAAGAAGAATCAATTGCTAGTTGATTTCAGTAGAGATTCGAGATTATTAGACCTGTGTTCATCTTCTTCAAGTAAGATTTATTGTTCTAAACTTTGTTCTTGAGTTTAGTGAAGAGGGTGACCCATTTGGATGGATTCAAGTGGGTTTTAATGTTGTTTTTGTGACCAAATCATGTTAGTAAGTTAGTATATATGTTAGAAATGTTGTATAAACACTTGAATATGGATTCAAGTTGGATTTTGAGTCAAAAACCCGTAAAACAGCGTCTGTTTACGAACAGAGCAAGAACACGCTGTAAATATGGTTCCTACGGGCGTAGTATGATGTTACTACGGCCGTAGGGTGTTGTTTATGTTACTGCGGTCGTAGGAAATGGTTGCTACGGCCGTAGGATTGAATTTATGAGGATTACCACCTACGGGTGATGGAAACAAGACTACGGGCGTAGGAAATGGTTACTACGGCCGTAGGCCATGGTTATTTGGCAAGAACTCCTACGGGCGTAGTGCATATGTACTGCGGCCGTAGTGCGTGTTGGAAGGTTGTCCTGCGGGCGTAGGAACATGTTCCTGCGGCCGTAGGAGGCTGTCAGAAGCCATGTTGATCTTTTGTTGAGACTGTTGTTAGTGCAGTCTGTTGTAGTGTATACTAAGGGGTGTTTATCTATGTTTATTGGTGTTAGGTGACTCAGACGATTCTGTGTGCTCTTGGGATTCCCGATTGCATATCTGCCTCTTGTAGTTTCGAGGTGAGTACCGGTTTCCCATGAGTCTCAGTAGGTAAGTTATCTGTAGTACATGTTGACACATGATTGGTGTATTGATACGTGGAAATGGAGGTATGTTATGATAAAGTTGTACAAGCATGCTTAGTATTATTATTGTTGATATGAAAGATATTGTTGTGATTATATGCGCGCATGAACTGGATCCTTATTGGATCAACTAGTTGTATATGAAGTTTTGTCCGGACATTGAATTGGAGAACACGGAGGTCAGTCAGGTAGATGGGTGTCAATACTTGGCTGGGTTCTCGGGTAGACGGGAGTTAGTACCCGGGCATTAACGGTACTCAAGTAGTATACGCTTGGGTAATGGTCCTGCAGGCCGCCGTTCCTCTAAGGAGTAAGGTTCCTTGATAGATGGGAACCAACATGATAGATAATTGGCGTACTATGTGGAATGCTTTTGGGTTGTTGAGCGGGGTTAGCTCCCCTGCAACATACGACTACTGCTGACACGTTTGTCACGTCACAATGTGATAGGATAGCCTTGTGTGCTGTTCTGATACATGATAGCCTGCTTATTGTTGCTTATGTGTAATTGGTGCTCACTAGCTAGTTGTAGCTAACGGTGCAAGATTTACCTTTTTCGCAGGTTGATGCTAGAGGCCTGGTGAGGCGGGTACCGATGGTAGCTTTTGTTGTATATACCTTTTGGGGAACACGTTGTTGTTTTTGGATCCGATGGTCGGTAACTAGTTGGTAACGCTTGTAGCTTTGAACTTGGCTAACCTTTTTGTTGTAATTAATTAGCCGAGTCAAACTGGTTGTTTTTGTAAATGGTGTTTAATTCCGCTGCAACACTTTTGATAATCGAAGTTTAAAAAGTTTAAATTAACTCTAATTTTAAGCTCGTTAGGGGTGGCGTTACAATATATAAACAAACATATCAAGAACGAAAATGCATAGACCCAGCGAACGAAAATGCAGAAACCTAGCATATCAAGGACGAAAATGCAGAAACCTAGCATATCAAGAACGAAAATGCAGAAACACAGCATATCAAGAACGAAAATGCAGAAACACAACATATCAAGAACGAAAATGCAGAAACCATAATCGAGATGAAAAACTCAAAATGCAATGTAACTGAAGAAGATAACCAAAATGCAACCCACATAACATCATTAGCCAAAAATGCAACCATTTGCCCAAAACATTAAGTCATTAACATGTGTCCCAAATACTTATAAAAGATCTAATAAACACCAAAAAATTCGAAATAGTAAACAAAAAAAGCTACAGATTGTTTGCGAGTAGAAATTATCCCACTATCTTCAACTTCCATATGGAGTTCTTGACAGGAAAAAACACCCAAAATGCACATCTATTGTTGATTCATGATGGTCGAGTACAACCATCGTTGATCTTATGATGGTTGAATGTTCATCAGAGGAAAAACCTATGTGTGGATCTGGTGGGTCTTCATCGGCGTCCGTCGATTTCGTCGGAGAGAGATCTACGAGTGTGAGGATGTAAGGTATATTGTCTGTTGGCAACAAGAACTATGATCGTGGGTTGTTGTTCATCAAAGAAAGAAGCTATTCACCGGAGATTTGTTGGATAGTGGAGAGAGAATTTTGATGGATATGAAGGATAAAGAAAGCAACAAAGTGTTATGGATTTCCAAACATACGGTCCAAATATGTGGTGGTGGGGAATTAACTTTTTTAACTACCTAAAATACCCTTTGTGTATTATATATTATGGTAATGGGTTTTGATTTATGGAAACAAATGAGATTTGATCTGAGTCCTTAATCTAAGAATTTAATGGTTAGAATTAGTTCTTTAGGTTCTATATATAAGGGTAGGTTCTATATTGATCCTAATACTATATATATATATATATATATATATATATATATATATATATATATATATATATATATATATATATATATATATATATAGAATGGATCAACATAGAACCACCTCTTAACCATAGAACCTAAAGAACTAATATGGACCGTTAGATAATCTAAATAAAGGGCTGAGATCAATCTTTAATTTTCTATTATTAAAAAAGGAAACAAGCCAATCATATTAACAAATAAGGGCATATTTGGAACTAAAAAAAAGTCTCCCTCCTCTCTTCCAACACAATATCGTATCTCTCATTTCTCTCTCCTGTTACAAACAAAAACTCCAGATGAATGTTGATTAATCATCTCTCTCTCTCTCTCTCCTGCTACAAACAAAACTCCAGATTAATCAACAAACGTCCTGAAGCCCTCCCCATCGTTTGATTTCTCCTCTTGTGAAGACTCATCTCCGGCGGATGAATGTTGAAATCGACATAGTTGATGAAAACCCAGATCCCCATTATGGTTTTTCCCCAGTTCGTTTGAAGCCCTCCCATCGTTTGGGTGTTTTTTCTTGTCAAGAACTTCATCTGGAAGTTGAAGATAAGTGGGTAAGTGTGTATTTTGGTTTTTTTTAATCTAGATTGTGTTTTAGTTTTCTTCTTTATCTAGATTGCATTTGATTTCTTCATCTCGATTGTGAACAAGAAGTAGATTAGATTCTGCATATTTGAATTTTTATAATGAAAATGCATATAATTTTGTTCTTAAAATGTAGATGGATACATATAATGTTTATATGTTTGTACGAAAATGTATTAAAATGCAATTTATACAATTTTTATGGTGAAAATGAACATGCAGATGATATGCATTTTAGTTGCTTTAAATTTTGTGGGTCTATGTTTCTTTTGATATATAAATGCAAATGATGAATTTTGTATCCAAATCATACATTCATGTTCACAACAGATAGCATTTTCTTAGAATTACATAACATGATTATTGTAGTGGTCTAAAATTGGTTCTTCAATCATAGATGTGAAGATGTTGTTGCTTGAATTAGAGAAAGGGTTTTAATATCTGGGTTTTGATGTTGTTTTTTGCATTTTCAGTATGTAACGTTGAAATGCATATGATTTCTAGTTTGCATTTGGTATTGTGAGTTCTTCATCTCGATTGTGGTTTCTGCATTTTCGTCATACTGGGTTTTGATTTCTGGTTTTGATGCTCTTTTTTGCATTTTCAGTATGAAACTTTGTATAAAAATGTATAATTTATACTAATATGCAGAAAGATTTAGAATCTTTAACGTTTTATTTGAGAATTATCATTTTCAGTTTTTAATTATGAAAATGCAGAGATGTTGGAATTACAACACTTTGTTTTGGTCTGGATCTGCATCTTCGTCTAGAATTTAGCTTTTTCAAAATTTACAATGGATAGTCATAATGTAGTATGTTGTTAAGAATGAAAATGCAGATATGTTTGAAATTACAACACTTTGTTTTGGTTTTGGTAAAGCATTTGGATTTTTGTGTTAAAATGTAGTTATGCTTTCATAATCCTTGTATAAAAATGTATAATTTATACCAATTTTGTGTAAAAATATATAGTATATACCAGTATCCAAAGACATTCAGAACGTTATCATTTTCTTTGAGATTTAGCATTTTACAGTTTTTAATTATGAAAATGAAGAGATGTTGGAATTACAACACTTTGTTTTGGTCTGAATCTGCATCTTCTTATGGGATTTAGCATTTTCAATTTTACAATGGATAGTCATAATGTAGTATACGGTTAAGATTGAAAATGCATATATGTTTGGAATTACAACACTTTGTGTTTGGTTTTGGTAAAGCATTTGGATTTTTGTGTTAAAATGTAGTTATGGTGTCATAATCCTTGTATAAAAATGTATAATTTATACCATTCTTGTATAAAAATGTATAGTTTATACTAATATGCAAAGAGATTCAGAATCTTTATCATTTTCTTTGAGATTTAGTATTTTCCATGTGTTTTTTCATCTGGGTTTCATGAACCACCTACATTTTCGTTTTTTGTATTTTGAAAAAATACAAGTTTTTGATATATGTCAAAGCTGAAAAAGCTTGTCTTAAATTAAAGAGGAAGAAAAAATATTGTTGCTTTGCATTTTTAGATTGTTTGTTTGTTTCATTTTTTATGTGAGAATGCCAATTTAAAAAATTTTGCATTTCCAGATGTATTTTTCCAGTTAGTTCTTGATGGATATTGGTTTTTGCATTTTCAGATTGTAGTTTGTTTGCATTTCATCTGGGTTTCATTTATGATTGTACTTAAGTTGCTTTGCATTTTCACACTGTAGTTTGTTTGCATTTTAAGTTAGTTATTTAGTTTGTTTGCATTTTATTTGGGTTTCATTTCATTGAAAAGTGCATTTATATTATGGTGTTCAACTGTTTCTTATGATACTGAAAAGTGCTGTGAATGGAATTTGTATTTTGGGTTTGAATATATAATTTGCATTTTGGGCTGTATTTTGCATTAAAACAGTTGTGAAATGCAGATAAAAGTTGTTGCTTTGCATTTTCAGATTGTTGTTTATTGCTTTTGCATTTTCAGAATTTGCATTTGCATATGATGTGAAGATGGTATTGCTTAATTTGTATTTATGATATGCAAATGTTATGTGAAAATATTGTGAAATGCAAACTACAATTTGCATTTATGTATCATGTTGGGTTTTGAATATCATGTTAGTATGCTAATTAGACTAGTAAAATTTGTTAGTAAATTTTTTAGATTAGTGGATTATACACCCCTATGTTCCTTCATTATCTCTTTTACAATGGATAAGTCTAGATTTGTTTGCATTTTCATGTGGGTTTCCTTTCAGATTGTACTTAAGTTGCTTTGCATTTTCAAATTGTAGTTTGTTTGCATTTCATTTGGGTTTCATTTCCAGTTAGTTCTTTAGTTTGTTTGCATTTCATTTGTGTTTCATTTCAGATTGTACACATAAATAAACATGCAAATTTCATTGAAAAGTGCATTTAGATTATTGTGTTCAACTCTGTTTCTGATGATATTGAAAAGTGCTGTGAATGGAATTGCATTTTGGGTTTGAATATATAATGTGCATTTTGGGCTGTATTTTGCATTAAATCAGATTGTGAAATGCAGATAAGAGTTGTTGCTTTTGCATTTTCAGATGGTTGTTTGTTGCTTTGGAGTTTTCAGAATTTGCATTTGCATATGATGTGAATATGGTATTGCTTAATTTGCATTTATGAAATAAAAATGTTATGTGAAAATATTGTGAAATGCAAACTACAATTTGCATTTAAGTATCATGTTGGGTTTTGAATATCATGTTAGTATGCTAACTAGACTAGCAAAATTTGTTAGTAAATTTTTTAGATTAGTGAGTTATACACCCCTCTGTTCCTTCATTATCTCTTTTACAATGGATATGTCTAGATTTGTTTGCATTTCAGTTTTTGCATTTTCAGTATGCAACTTTCGAAAAGCATATCATGTTAAGATCTTGTTGCTTTTTTGCATTTTCGATGTGAAATATAGTCGCTTTACATTTTCAGATTGTTGTAACTTTTTAAAAAATGCATATCATGTTTTGGGTTTTGATGTTTTAAAAATGCATATCATGTATGTAACTTTAAAAATACTTATGATATGAAGATGTTGTTGCTTGAATCAGAGAAAAAGTTTTGATTTCTGGGTTTTTATCCTGTTTTTTGCATTTTCAGTATGTGACTTTGAAAATGCATATGATTTTTGGGTTGTATTTTGGTTATCTTCTTCATCTTTATTGCATTTTGAGTTCTTCATCTCGATTGTGGTTTCTGCATTTTCGTTCTTGATATGTTGGGTTTTTGCATATTCTTTGTTGATATGTTGGGTTTACTCATATTCGTTCTTTATTTGCTGAGTTTCTACATTTTTGTTCTTGATATGCTGATTTTATGTATAATTTAAAAATGCAAATATTTTTCTTATGTAAAAATGCAACTACTGCTTGAATTCCTTTTGTTTATAAATTGTATTTGCATTTTCATTTATCAATATTGTTTGTGTTTCTTGTTTGCATTTTAAGTTACACAGTTCTGCATTTTATTTATTCTAATTGGTACTTTAATCTGCATTTTTGTCCTTGATATGTTATGTTCATGTGTAATTTTGAAAATGCAAAAATGTTTTTTTGTTGTAAAAACGCTACTTCTGTTCGAGTTCCTTTTGAGACTTTGCATTTTCGTATTTGCATTTTCGTGCTTGATATGCTGTAATTATGTATCATCTCTGGTTTTTGCATTTCTAAGTGTATTTTCCAGTTTGTTCTTGTTTTGCATTTTCAGTGATGGATTTGGTTTTTGCATTTTCAGTTCTGTGAAAATATTGTTGTTTTGCATTTTCAGATTGTTGTTTGTTGCTTTGCGTTTTTGGTTTTTTGCATTTTGCATTTTGGAATTAAACCAAGTTCAAAATGCAAACTTTGCATTTTCAACAAAAAAAAAAGTTTCAGAAATATATCAAGCCCGATCTAGTTTGAAAGAGGACGAAAAACTGAATCTAATGATATAATTTTCGTGCTTAAACTCTTAAAAACGAACGAGTTATGATCATTTAAAGATTGAGGGGGTTTTTTTTTTAAAAAAAATTTGTTGGCTGGAGAATGTAGAAGGAGGCGCGTGGGTTTGATTTTTTTTTTAGTTTTCTAGTTTTGCCCTCCAATCAACATGCCACATGCATCATCTAAGGTGGTTCTTTAGGTTCTATGTTTAAGAAGGGTTTTATGTGTATCCTTACCCTATATATATATATATATATATATATATATATATATATATATATATATATATATATATATATATATATATATATAATGGCAACTAGTTTTTACTCTCATTGACGTTTTTAGTATCACTTTCCATTTACCACTAAAAATGTCAACGGTTTTAGTGAGATTTTCGTTTTTATACCACTAATATACCGGTAACAGTGGCATAAAAATTTAAACGCCGTTATATAATATTAGAATTAAGGGGCAAATGCATGAAAATGCAATGACCTCTATCTTAATTACCATTGTATACAAACAACTTTAAAATTTTAAAAATAATACAATTAACTTTCATAATCCTCTCATTGTATGCAAACAACTTTTTTATGTGTCTGTTGCTTAGTTACTATTGTATACAATGAACTTTGTCATAAGTTCCATAGTATACAACAAGTTGCATATAATATGATGATTATAAAAGTTGGTTGTATTATTTTTAAAAAAATAAAGTTGATTGTATATATTGGTAACTATGATAAAGTTCATTATGTTTTAATGCAATTTGCCCTAGAATTAATGGCATCTTCTAATCTATATAAAAGACTAATTATAAAAAAATTATTTGAAAATCTGAACCATTCATTTAGTAAAAAAATTTAATCTTAGCCATTTATTTCTTTAATTCTAAAATTTTAATTTTAACTTTTTAGAGTCAAACTAATGTGATTAATCAATGTGAATTAAGATAAAGATAACCCTTAATCAAATCAATAAAATATCATTAGGATTAAAAGAGTATACATTTTTATTGATATACATTTTTTCAAAACATGATATATATCCACGTAAAAGGAATCTCTAATCCACCGTATTTTTACTATTATATTTAATTCATAGTTATTATATAATTTAACATTTAGCATTTAACATTTAAATGTATTAAATTTATATTAAATTTTAATCTTATCTCATATGAATTTAAAATAGAGTTTCAATTTTAACTATTCAAAGTTAAAATTCAGTTTTTAATTTTAACCTAAATTAATGATTAAGATTTAATTTTGATTAAATTAAAGGCTAAGATCTTACAATAAAATTTATAAAAGTTAGTCAATAAATCATTGAAAATTTTAATTTCAAAAGAATATAAACTAATTATTTTTTGAATTAAAGAGTAAATGAGAATAACTTTTTTACATAATATATTTTTATTATAATAATAATAATATAATATTGCATAAAAAGAGAAAATTATATTGTATAGTAATATAACATGGTATGTAAATTAGAAAAACAAAAAGGCCAGGTAGTAGTCAAAATCTCATGAGATTTAGATATCTTATGATTTTATTGTAAATTTAGCAAAAGGTCCTTTGAAATCTCATGATTAATTGGTATCTTACTTCTTCAATTGATTAAAATTCACATATGTAACACCCTGTAAATGGGCCTAGCTGTGTAGTGTTGTACCATGTGCTATGGTACTTGTACTGTGACTTTGAGTGAATTAAATTAAGTGTTTTAAGTGACTAACGTGTCTCGTGTTAATTAACGTGATTATGTGAAAAGTGTTGGTTGTGTCTAAAAGTGATGTTGTGTTATACGGTTTCGCGTAATGATTCCGTAAATATCCTCGTTGATTAAAACGAGATGGCGTGTGTCAAGTTGTAAGTTGAAAAGAGGAATAAAATACCCCGTTGTTTAAATTGAGAACCAAAGGCGGTTCTCTATCTTTCCTTATCCCCTGACTATGCCAAAACACACACACACACATACTAAAATACGTCTAAACACATACACACTCAAGCTCTCTCAACTTTGTGAAGAAGAAATCATCAAAAGCTTGTAAATTTCGATTGTGGCTACTGATTCGAGTGTTAAACTAGTGCTACTTCGTCATCATTGTAAGTAATTCTTGTTTAAAAACCTAGTTTTGGTGTTCTTGAAGAACATACACCAAATTGATGGTGTGAATTGTGTTTTGTGGTGGGTTTTGGTGTCCAATGTGTTTATAAGCTTCTATTGATGTCAAGTAAAGTATACAAACGATTGAATCTGGTTTCAATCGAGTTTTGGTGTAAAAAATGAGTATTTGCAGAGCTGTGTTGAAACAGGGACGAAGGTCTGCTGTTCGTAGATTTCCTACGGGCGTAGTGGGTATTCCCTACGGCCCTAGTAGGTCTTGTGTGTATACTACGTCCGTAGGCAGGGTTACTGCGGCCGTAGGATGTGTTTTGTGTGGATTACCGTCTACGGACGATGAATTATGTACTACGGGTGTAGGTACGTAACCTACAGTCGTAGTTCACAAAAGAATAGCTACTACGGGTGTAGGAATAGGTTCCTACGGCCGTAGTACATGATTCATTGGAAAGAAACTCTGCGGGCGTAGTGGGTTGACCCTACGGACGTAGTAAGGTTTTGTTAAGTGTCCTACGGCCGTAGGACATGTACACTACGGCCGTAGTAAGCTGTTCAGTGTTGATAGCTTATGTAACTTGTGTTCTAACCTGTGTGTGTTGCGTGCAAGTGATAACCAAGCCTGAACCTTATGTGTTAGGTGATTCGGACGACTCAGTGTGTTCTTGGGATTCTCGGATTCATATCTGCCTCTTCTGATATCGGGGTGAGTACCGGTTTCCCATAAGACTCAGTAAGTAGGGCTATTGTGTGCCTGTGATGTGTGCTATGTGATACAGTGATACAGTGTTATAAGTGATGCCATGTGATATAAATTGTGATATGTGATACGCATGCGTACTGTGGACCCTATGGGTCAAACGTGTTTATGATTCCTGTCCGGACTGACGCAGGGGTTGAGGTCAGTCGCCGATGCGGCTGGGTCCCTTGAGTGTTATTCGGGGATTAGCGGTTCCCACGAGTGATTTTCTGGGGTAAAAGTTCTGCAGGCCGCCGTTCCTTGACAAAACAGTGGGGTCTTGGTTTGTAACTAAGGCCTAATTGAGCCCAGGTGGCTCCGCAACGTGCTCTGGGGGTTGCTCTTCGTTTCTCCTCCAGCATGGATTGGTGTTGCTGATTTCTCAGTTGGATTCGTTGAGCGGGATTTGCAACCCCGCGAGATATGATCCTGCTGACATGTTGGCACACCGCTATGTGATAGCTTAGCATTGTGTGCCTTATTGTGACGTGATAGCATGCTTATTGGTGCTTTTGTGATATTTGTACTCACTAGCTAGTGTAGCTAATGTTTCGTGATATTTCCCTTTTCGCAGGTTAGTGATCAGATGGCCTGGCGAGGCGGGTTGCTGTGGGTAGTGTTATTGTATATATCTTTTGGAACACTTGTAGTTTATTAACTCTGATACTGTATAACGATGGTCGGTGCGTAGTAGTAACACTGGCTTAATTTTGGTACTTGGCTTGATTCGTTGTTTGTGATCGCCAAGTTGATAAGCAATACTTAATATGTAATCAGTGGTTTATTCCGCTGCAAACTTTTGGTGTAAATAAAGTTTTAATTTTCTCTAATTTTAAGCTCGTTAAACCGGTGTTACAATTAGGTATCAGAGCCAGGTTTGAGGGAATCGGGTACTTGTGAAAGTATTCGATCTCAAACTCTGGCTTGACCATCGTTAAGTGTTCCTAGAGGGATAATTGGGGCTGAGTGTGAGCGTTATGTGTTTATTGCTTAATATGAACTAACTTGTGTGTTAGTAAATTGTGATTAAGTGTATTGAACGTGTTCGCCCCTTGTGTATAGAAAGTGAGTGAGTAGAATGTCTGAACGACGTGCTAACACCGAGGAAGCTCTGAAAGAGATGGAGGATGAAGCCTCACATCATCATGCTGAAACCCAGGAGGAGTCTTCTTGGCGAGACACTCAGGGCTCGAGGCAGGGAAGAGATTCTGAGGCGTATATTTTGTTGCTTGAGGAGGAGCTTCGCTCGACTAGGGAGTTACTGAGGGAAGCTATTAAGGGCAAGCAACGTGAGCAGTGCTCTTTCAAGAAATTCAAGTCTTGCGGGCCTAAGGTATATGAGGGTAGTGATAATCCCTCAGAGACTATCCGTTGGTTGCGTGAGACCGATCAAGTGTTTGAGTCCTGTGATTGTGAAGATGAGAACCGTGTCAAGTATGCGGTTTGTATGTTGAAAGGTAAATCTTTAGATTGGTGGGACACCGTGAAAGATACAGTGAGTAAAGAGGTGATCGCTGCTCTGACTTGGGAGCAGTTTGCTGAGAAAGTGAAGAGGAAGTATTGTACCGATTATGATTTGGAGAGGATGGAGAACGAGTTTAATGCTCTCCGTAAGGGAGACAAACCGGTGGAGGACCTTATCCATGCCTTTACTGATAAGGTAAGGTTTATACCACACCTTGTGACTGATGAGAGGGCAAAAATGCGGAAGTTTGTGAATATGCTGCCGCTAGAGGATCGAGCTCATGTGAGAGCTGCAGTTTCTTTGGATCGGGCGTTTGAGATAGCACGACAGATTGATGGTGATCGTCGCCAGTGCAAGGGTGATCAGACTGTGGAGGGCCAGAAGAGGAAGTTTCAGCAGTATTCAAAGGCTGGTACTTCAAAAGGGAAGTCTGTTGCTGGTGGGAAAGTGGATTCGAGTAAGAAACCGAGGTTTGATAATCCTTGGTGTTCTTTGTGTCGTACTTACCATTCTGGTGACTGCTCGAAGGCTACTACCAGATGTATGAGATGTGGTGAGAAGGGGCACGCAGCTACAGAGTGCTCGTTCAAAGAAAATGTTTGTTTCAAGTGTCAAAAGCCGGGGCACAGGATTACAGAGTGACCTAAGAGACAGAGGGGTGATACGGGGGTTGGAGCTGGTGGGTCCTCTGCTCAACCTAAGAAAGATGGCGCTCCTCACGCCAAGGGTCAGGCTTTTAAGATGACAACTGAAGAAGCTAAAGCTGCTGGAGATGTGATCACTGGTACTTTTCTTGTAAATTCTGTTCCAGCATGTGTGTTATTTGATTCTGGAGCTACTCATTCTTTTATATCTGTGGCTTTTCGTGATAAACTGCAATTGCCTATATTTGTGTTACCTGAGCCGATTAAAGTTGAAATTGCTAGTGGTAAGGTAGTTTCGGTTACGGATAGTGTTCCCTGTGTTAACCTTGACGTGGACGGGAATATTTTCCCTATTTCTTTTCTTATTATGCCAATTGCGGGCTTTGTTGCGGTCGTTGGCATGGATTGGCTCAGTGGTCTGAACGCGGAGATTCTGTGTTCGAAAAAGATGGTGAAGATTCCTTTACCCGATGGGTCTTGTGCTGTAGCTCGAGGGGAACGTCGAGAGTCTGATATTCCTCTTATTTCGGTGATGAAAGCTCAGAAATCGATTTCTAAAGGCTGCGAGTTTTATAGCTCACGTGATTGATGCAAAGCTAGAAAAGCAAGTGGGCAAAGATATTCCGGTAGTGTCAGATTATCCGGAGGTGTTTCCAGACGAATTACCGTGTTTGCCGCCGGTAAGAGATGTAGAGTATAAGATTGACCTTGTTCCAGGGGCTACGCCTGTAGCTAAAGCTCCATACCGTCTTGCTCCTTCAGAGGTGCGAGAGATGATGACTCAGTTACAGGAGTTACTTGACAAGGGCTTCATTCATCCAAGTTCATCCCCGTGGGGAGCTCCTATGTTATTTGTGAAGAAGAAGGATGGAACTATGCGTATGTGTATCGATTACCGGGAGCTGAATAAGCGAACGGTAAAGAATAAATACCCTCTTCCACGTATTGATGATTTGTTCGATCAATTGCAGGGAGCAACTTGCTTCTCTAAGATTGATCTTCGTTCGGGCTACCACCAGGTGCGGGTTAGTGAAGAGGATATTCCTAAAACTGCTTTCCGCACTCGATATGGTCACTATGAGTTCTTGGTTATGACGTTCGGCTTAACCAACGCACCTGCTGTGTTTATGGATATGATGAATCGGATTTGTCGTCCTTTCTTGGATAAATCCGTAATTGTGTTTATCCATGATATTCTTGTGTATTCCCGAAGTGAAGCCGAGCACGAGTTGCATCTACGGCAAGTTCTTGACACTCTCAAGCGAGAGAAGCTTTATGCAAAGTTTTCAAAATGTGAGTTCTGGCTTCGTGAAGTGCATTTCCTTGGTCATGTGATCTGCAGGGATGGTGTTAAAGTGGATCCGGCGAAAGTCGATGCAGTGATGAACTGGGGAGTTCCCCGAACTCCTTCTGAAGTTCGTAGTTTTCTCGGCCTAGCTGGATATTATAGGCGGTTTATCCGTGATTTTTCTAAACTTGCAGGTCCCTTGACTAAGCTTACTCGGAAAGACGTTGCTTTTGTGTGGTCAGAGGCGCAGAAACAAGCGTTTCAATCTCTGAAAGGCTATTGTGTGAGGCTCCGATTCTCTCTTTGCCCGATGGGTCTGATGACTTCGTCGTTTATTGTGATGCATCTTATTCGGGGCTTGGCTGCGTGTTAATGCAGCGTGATAAAGTGTTAGCATATGCGTCTCGACAGTTGAAGCCACATGAAGGTAACTATCCGACCCATGATCTTGAGCTAGTTGCTGTTGTGTTTGCTCTGAAACTGTGGCGGCATTATCTGTACGGTACCAAGTGTGTGGTCTGTACGGATCACAAGAGTCTGCAATACGTGTTTACGCAGAAAGAGCTCAATATGAGGCAGCGGCGTTGGCTTGAGTTGATTAAAGACTACGACTGTGAGATCCGTTATCATCCTGGTAAGGCCAATGTGGTGGCGGATGCTCTTAGTCGCAAAAGCTCGTCGGCTGAGGCGAAATTCATGAAACTTGTGGTGGTTCCTGATATTCTTGCGAGATTGAAGGAAGCACAATCTGTTGCCTTGCGTGATGAGAACTTAAAAGCAGAGGTGATGAGAAAGCAAAAAGATCTGCTTACAGATGATAGCCGTGGGCTAAAGACTTTTCAGTCTCGTGTTTGGGTGCCTTTGTACGGGGGAAATCGTGAGTTGATTCTGCAAGAGGCTCATCAGTCTCGACTGTCTGTTCATCCGGGCAGCACCAAAATGTACCATGATCTGAAAGCTTTATATTGGTGGCCTACTTTAAAGCGAGACATTGCTTCCTACGTGGAAAAGTGTCAAATATGTGCGCAAGTGAAGACTGAGCATCAGAAACCATACGGTAATCTTCAGCAACTCGAAATTCCTGAGTGGAAGTGGGACAATATTACGATGGATTTCGTAACAAAGTTGCCGAAAACGCTCAGAGGGCACGATGCTGTTTGGGTCATAGTTGACCGTTTGACTAAAAGTGCTCATTTTCTGGCTATCAGCGAGTCTACCTCGTTGGATAAATTAGCAAAGTTGTATATTGCTGAAGTGGTGTCGCACCATGGAGTGCCGTGTTCTATTGTGTCAGATCGCGATCCGCGGTTTACTTCGAATTTCTGGCAGAGTTTACAGCGTGAGCTTGGCACTCGTGTTCACTTGAGCACGACGTACCATCCTCAGACAGACGGCCAGTCAGAGAGAACTATCCAAACCCTGGAGGACATGCTTCGCGCATGTGTACTTGAGTTCGGTGGAGCGTGGGATTCACATCTGCCGTTGATTGAGTTTGCTTACAACAACTCATACCATTCCAGTATTGGGATGCCTCAATTCGAGATGCTATACGGGAGACGTTGTCGCACTCCTACGTGTTGGCTAGAGCCTGGCGAGAAGCAGTTCGCCGGACCTGAGATAGTGCAAATTACAGCTGATAAAGTGAGAGTGGCACGTGAAAAGCTGAAAGCCGCTCGTGATCGACAGAAAGTGTACGCTGACCCGAGACGTCGGCTAGTTGAGTTTAATGTGGGCGATCGGGTGTTCCTGAAAGTCTCTCCGTGGAAGGGTGTTATCCGCTTTGGCCGTAAAGGCAAGTTGAGTCCGCGTTTCATAGGACCGTTCAAGATCCTGCGCAAAGTCAATGATCAAACTGTGTCTCTGGAGTTACCTTCAGAACTTGAGGGTATTCATAATACCTTCAACATGTGTTACTTGCGTAAGTGTAAAGTGGATGAGAGTCAAATTCTGCCACGGCAGGAGCTGAGAGTTGATGCTTCAAAGCACCTCGTTGAGGAACCTGTTGAGATTCTCGGCTAAAAGACTAAAAAGCTACGTAAGAAAGTGATCAAGCTCGTTCCTGTGAAGTGGAAATATAACCTAGGTTCGAATATGACCTGGGAAACTGAAGATGAGATGCGAGCTCGATATCCCCACCTGTTCGTGAGTGATCAGATTCCGAGGACGGAATCTTCTTAAGGGGGGTAGATTTGTAACACCCTGTAAATGGGTCTAGCTGTGTAGTGTTGTACCATGTGCTATGGTACTTGTACTGTGACTTTGAGTGACTTAAATTAAGTGTTTTAAGTGACTAGTGTGTCTTGTGTTAATTAACGTGATTATGTGAAAAGTGTCGGTTGTGTCTAAAAGTGATGTCGTGTTATACGGTTTCGCGTAATGATTCCGTAAATATCCTCGTTGATTAAAACGAGATGGCGTGTGTCAAGTTGTAAGTTGAAAAGGGGAATAAAATAACCCGTTGTTTAAATTGAGAACCAAAGGCGGTTCTCTATCTTTCCTTATCCCCTGACTATGCCAAAACACACACACATACTAAAATACGTCTAAACACATACACACTCAAGCTCTCTCAACTTTGTGAAGAAGAAATCATCAAAAGCTTGTAAATTTCGATTGTGGCTACTGATTCGAGTGTTAAACTAGTGCTACTTCGTCATCATTGTAAGTAATTCTTGTTTAAAAACCTAGTTTTGCTGTTCTTGAAGAACATACACCAAATTGATGGTGTGAATTGTGTTTTGTGGTGGGTTTTGGTGTCCAATGTGTTTATAAGCTTCTATTGATGTCAAGTAAAGTATACAAACGATTGAATCTGGTTTCAATCGAGTTTTGGTGTAAAAAATGAGTATTTGCAGAGCTGTGTTGAAACAGGGACGAAGGTCTGCTGTTCGTAGATTTCCTACGGGCGTAGTGGGTATTCCCTACGGCCGTAGTAGGTCTTGTGTGTATACTACGGCCGTAGGTAGGGTTATTGCGGCCGTAGGATGTGTTTTGTGTGGATTACCGTCTACGGACGATGAATTATGGACTACGGGTGTAGGTACGTAACCTACGGTCGTAGTTCACCAAAGAATAGCTACTACGGGTGTAGGAATAGGTTCCTACGGCCGTAGTACATGATTCATTGGAAAGAAACTCTGCGGGCGTAGTGGGTTGACCCTACGGCCGTAGTAAGGTTTTGTTAAGTGTCCTACGTGTTGGGATTTCAAGAACACGCAACGGAAGCAAGAACAACATAAAACATGCAAACAAGTGTTCAAAACAATGAAATCCCAAGCATGGATCTACTCTATGTACAAAATAGCAACAAAACAAGGGAGTTAGAGTATTATACCAGCTCCTAAGCTCCAGAAATCTCGTGATGGTGGCTGAAAGATAGTGATTGAAGCAAGGATCTCCTTCTTCTTCCTCTTGTTCTTGACCTTCTCGAAATCACACCCCGGGTACAAGTCTAACACCAAGTGCTAGCAAGCTTGAGGTAATCTTTTACTGGAAATTAACCTCAAGAACAGCAAACTTCTGCTTCTGGAACCCAAGATAACACCCACTTGATCAACTAACTAAGTATCAAAGAGTGTGTGTGAGAGAGAGATGTTGCTAGAGAGAGATTGACCAAGAGTAGATAAAGTCCAGCTATTGAGTCTTTTATAGACTCAAAACCGACCCTCTATATCCCCTTTAACCGGCCAAGTCGGTTCTAGAACTCTCACCCATTGGCTTCAAGTGGAGGTGACTTGTACATAAAGTCCATGCAGGTTTAGCGGCGCTAACCAAGAGTTAGCGGCGCTAAACCTTAACCCGTAGCGGCGCTAACGCGGCCTGACTTCGATTAGACGTAAAACACATGCAGCCTTAGCGGCGCTAATCTCTAACAGTTAGCGGCGCTAACTCATTATAGTTAGCGGCGCTAACGTGGCCTGCATTGCCAACTTCCACTTTTGCCATCTTTGATCCCTCAACTTTATTTGCTGTCATGTTAGACCCCGGTGTGTGACCCTTATAGGCTCATACATCATAAGCAGTGCTTTAAGGCGTACATATATTATCGGGCAGAATCTAACAAACTCCCACTTGCACATAATATACTGTACCCAGGCAAGCACAGACAAAGAGCGGCCTCTAGCAAAGCATCAATGCCCCCAAGTCTGTATGAGTTCTGAATGACTGCAGAAAACCATCGTACTCAAAGTAGCGGTCCTAGATAAGTGATCTTAGACATCCTTTTGTTCGCGATATCCTTGTGAAAACGAGACATGGATTAATAAATGTCAATCTCCAGATCGTTCACGATTATGTTTCTCGATCTTGATTGGTGGTGACCAAAAGGTAAGGACATATCTGATTCTCAATCAATAGTCCTTGTGCATGGCCATGCAATATTTTGGCGTCAGTTCCCAATCATCGAGGGGCCCAGGGATATCTCTCATACAGGAGGAACAAATCCCTTTGACTGCATAATCCCATACCATACCTCTTGACTTACCTAGTCATTCCCTTTATCACAGCCATTTACGAACTGTTTTTGAAAATGGCTAAAGCAAGTAAGAACTATGATATAGCGATTCATACATCTCGGGTCTGAGGATGTAAGATTTTATCATCCCAAGTTACTCGTGACTATAATCCATGAAGTATACTTGGGTGTGGGTCTTCCAGTCACTTGAAACTCCTTTCAATCACAGGTTACTGTTGCGTTTCATGCATTCAATCCTGAATTAATGCATAACCAACACCTAACCTCAGCCTTATTTCAAACTTCCTTCCCTTGAAGAATGACTGACTGTGGAAATTTAGAATGTATAAACATTCTGGGAAGTGGTTAAACATGCTAAGATGGAACACAGTAAAGTCTTATGAATGTAACCGAATCACTCGCATATCGAAACAAGCATAATTACAATACTCTCTGTATCGTTCCCAAAATAAATTAGTACATATCAAATAAACTAATATATATATATAACTCAAGCCAAATCGCTAGCAAATCTTACACCTATCCCTCTAGTGTGAGATTCATGAGCTGCTTGCGGTAACGGCTTAGTGAATGGATCTGCCAAGTTTCCATTCAATGCTACTCTGCTAATGATGACTTCACCACTTTCAATTACATCCCGAATAAAGTGGTATTTGCGCGAAATGTGTCTTGTCCTCTTGTGAGCTCTTGGTTCCTTTGCCAAAGCCACCGCACCCTCATTGTCACAAAAGATCTCAATAGGGTCAGCGATGCTTGGAACCACTTGTAGATCTTGGATGAATTTCTTCATCCACACGGCTTCTTTTGCTGCTTCACTAGCCGCAATGTACTCCGATTCGGTAGTCGAATCAGCCACCGTGTCTGGTTTTGAGCTCCTCCAGCTGACAGCACCACCATTTAACAGGAACACAAACCCCGATTGAGATCGGCAGTCATCCCTGTCAGTTTGGAAGCTAGCGTCCGAGTAACCCTTTACTCTCAGCTCTTCTTCCCCACCATATACCAAGAACATCTCTTTCGTACGTCTCAAGTACTTAAGAATGTTCTTCACTGCCCTCCAGTGAGCTTCTCCTGGGTTCGCCTGATATCTACTAGTCATGCATAAAGCACATGACAAATCAGGACGAGTGCATAGCATGGCGTACATGATCGAGCCCACAGCCGAAGCATATGGTACTCGCTTCATTACTTCTATCTCCTCCTTGGAGGTAGGACATTGAGTTTTACTCAAAGTCAAACCATGCAACATAGGGAGGTTTCCTTTCTTGGATTCCTCCATCTTAAAGCGTCTCAAAACCTTTTCTATGTATGCACTTTGAGAAAGCCCTAACAGCCTTCTTGATCTATCTCTATAGATCTTTATACCCAGAATACAGCTCGCATCGCCTAGGTCCTTCATTGAAAAGCAATTCCCTAGCCAAGCTTTGACACTTCTTAAGCTTGGGATATGATTTCCAATAAGTAGAATATCATCTACATATAGAACCAATAAGACTATGGTGCTCCCACTAGCCCTGACATATACGCAAGGTTCATCTTTACTCTTTGAAAAACCAAACTCTTTGATTTTCTCATCAAAGCAAAGATTCCAGCTTCGAGATGCTTGCTTAAGTCCATAAATGGACTTCATAAGCTTACAAACCTTGTTTGGATACTTTGGATGTTCAAAACCGTCAGGCTGTCTCATATACACCTCCTCATTAAGCTTCCCGTTAAGGAAGGCGGTCTTTACATCCATTTGCCAAATTTCATAATCATGAAACGCAGCAATGGCAAGTAGTATCCTGATTGACTTCAACATGGCCACTGGGGAGAAGGTTTCATCATAATCAATTCCTTGCGTCTGAGTGAAACCCTTCGCCACCAGTCGGGCTTTGAAGATATCCAAGGTTCCATCTATGCCGGGTTTCTTCTTAAAAACCCATTTACACCCGACGGGTTTAATCCCTGGTGTAGGATCAACCAGTTCCCAAACCTGGTTATCCGACATAGATTGCATCTCGCTCTCCATTGCCTTCCTCCATTGAGCAGACTCAGGGCCTGCCATGGCTTCCTTGTAGCTGGTGGGATCATCATGATCCACCAATAACTCATTGCCCTCAGATATGAGAAACCCATATCTCTCTGGCTCAAAACGAGTTCTACTAGAACGCCTAGGAGTAGAAGTAGCAAGAGTGTCAGGTACCGCAACATTATCTTGCTCGGTATTTTGGCTAGTGCCAACCTTAAGTCCTTTATCGGCCGACCCTTGATCTTCCTCAAGGTCAACTTCCTTACTGCCGTGTTTGGATAGCAACTCTCTTTCAAGGAAGAATGCCCTTCGAGCAACAAATACCTTGTTCTCTGAAGGTTTATAAAATAAATATCCAACACCGTTAGGAGGATAACCGATAAAATAACACCTCTCTGAACGAGGTTCAAGTTTGTCTTCAGCCTCACGTCTCACGTAGGCTTGACAACCCCAAACTCGTAAATATGAAAGTGTCGGCTTCTTACCATGCCACATTTCATAAGGTGTTTTATCGACTTTCTTGGTTGGTGCGAGGTTAAGGATTCTTACCGCAGTTTCTAAGGCATATCCCCAGAAACTAATAGGTACCTCAGCTCGACACATCATAGACCTTACCATATCAAGCAAAGTCCGGTTCCTCCTCTCAGCGACCCCATTTAATTGTGGAGTCCTCGGAGGTGTTAATTGTGAAACAATTCCACAATTTTTAAGATGATCGACGAATTCGGTACTAAGATATTCTCCACCTCTATCAGACCGGAGTATCTTTATAGTCTTGCCCAACTGATTCTGAACTTCGTTTTGGAATGTCTTGAACACCTCAAAGGTTTCATTCTTGTGTTTAACAAGATAGACATACCCGTACCTACTATAATCATCTATAAAGGTTACGAAGTATCTTGAATTATTCCTTGTGACATGCTTGAAAGGTCCACATACATCCATATGGATTATGTCTAAAAGGTCCTTTCCCCTCTCACTTGTTCCCGTGAAGGGTGCTTTTGTCATTTTGCCCAATAAACAAGATTCGCATACTTCATTTGATCCTTGATCAAATGATTCCAAGATCCCATCCACTTGGAGCTTGGTGATACGAGTCTTGTTTATATGGCCAAGACGACTATGCCACATGGAATATTTATCCAAACCATTTTTGGAGTCAGAATCAATATTCATGATAGATTTTCTTGATTCAATGTATGCATTTGCCTCATATATGCCATGACATGGTATAGCTTTAAAATAAACAATTTCATTTTTAAAGCAAATGATTGTACCACTTACAAATTTAAAATCAAAACCATCGTCATACAACTTGTGAAAAGAAATAATGTTTCTAGCCACATTGGGCGAATAGCATACATCCTTTAACAAAATAGAAAAACCGGTCTTGAATGAAAGCTCCAAGTCACCTTTAGCTTCCACAGGGACAACCTCTGAGTTTCCCATGACAAGATCCAGTTCTCCCCGCTCCAAGCTCCTACTTTCCTTTAGAACCTGCACCATATTACATATGTGAGTGCCACAGCCAGTATCCAATACCCAGCCTTTAGAAGTAGAAGTATGATGGAGTTCTATCATGAACGTACCTGACGTATCCGGACCCGATATGCTCATTGCCTTGAGCTTGTTGAGTCCCTCCAGGAACTTTGGGCAGCTTCGGCGGTAATGGCCCTTGCCCCCGCAGAAAAAGCACTCCGCATCCTCCGGAGCCTTGGCTTGGGGAAGCTTCCCTTTGCCTTTGCCCTCGGAGGCCGGGTTAGGCTTGGCCCCGCCAACCTTTCCCTTACTCTTCCTTTTAGAGGAAGAGGCGGCCTTCTTCTTCGTGATGCGGCCTTCCCGGATGGCGAGAACTTGAGAGGTGGAGGAGGATGGCTTGTTCTTGGTCATGCTAGACTCAGCAGTCTTCAACATACCATGAAGTTCCATCAAGGTCTTATCCATGCTGTGCATATGATAACTCATAACGAATTGATCGTATGCACCGGGCAGGGATTGGAGGATTAAATCAACCGCCATCTCCCTCCCTATGGTAAAACCTAATTTCTCCATGCGCTCGATGTTTGCTTTCATACGCAACACATGCGCGCTCACGTTCCCACCCTCTTGCATCTTGCAAGCAAGGGTTGTCTTGAGGCACTCGTACCTCTCTTGCCTCGCCTGCTGCTGGAACATGTCCTTTAGCTGCACGAGCAAGTCGTAAGCACTAAGATGATCCATTTGCTTTTGCAAATCCTGGTTCATCGTGCTCAACATGAGGCACGTGACTTCCTCAGTCTCTTTGAGGCGTTTTTCATACGCCTCACGGACCGCCCTTGTTGCACTCGCAGGAGGTGCCTCGGGGAGGGGTTCCTCTACGGTATGCAACTTTCCTTCATAGCGTAAGACCAACCTCAGTTGTCTATGCCAATCCATGAAATTGCTACCATCGAGTTTCTCCTTTTCAAGGAAAACCCTAAGAGAAACGTTGGTGGTGGTGTTTGTTGCGCTTGTTGATGCCATCTAAAATTTGCAAAGTAGATATTAGTTATTATGATATTTTATCTTGTTTAATAATTTACCCAATAAGAATTAGTTAAACAAGGCTAAGAACCGTATTTCATCCTACCATGTGACGGGGTTACCGCGGATCACATGATAAAACTATTTAGGTCGGCAACCATTTTGCCAATTGCAATCTCCATCGCAATCCTTAGCACATGCGGGATCCTGCGACATCCAATGGTCGTTTGGCATGTTTGATCCCTTCTTGCACCAATTCTAAGTCTTGAAATTTTGGCTAACTCGTGCTAAGCTCGACAATTAACCAAGATTTCAAACCTAAAATTGCAAATCGTCCGTCAAGACATACGGTAACAAATCCACCAAAATTGGCTCGTGCTAAGCTCGACAACCAAAGTTGTGAATTTTCCACACTCACCTTCCACACAGTTTCATGAGAATTGGCTCGTGCTAAGCTCGACAACCAAATCTCATAAGACTAGATTCGGGTGGTATCGACTTACGGATGGTGCATGATTTACGTTTTGTGGAAAAACGGGCTTTTGTTTCCGGTTTGGTTTTGATTAACTTTTTAGTGACAAATCCTATTTCCACTAGGTGTGTTAATCAATGTATGTGATCGCGCGCGAGAGGAAACCATTTTTAACAAAACTCTTGTGATTTTATTAATTTTTTATCAAAAAATTTTCTAGCATGCGAAACCTACAATCCATGCATAGAATAATAAAATCACATCACACGCAATATACAACATAGTCGGTAATTCTTGCCATAAAACCTATGCGTTCCTCCCGTGAGCCAAAACGGGAAGAACTCGGTCAATCTAAGGGACAAAACAAACTTGACGCGAGCTCCCACTAGAACCACCATCGCCATCGGATTTCTTTGGCTTCTAAGGGCACCATGCTCCATCTTGTTTTGCCTCCTATTGTGTCTTCATCCCACCATCATACAATATACAATACAATAGAAAATATAAATGGCACACAAGCCACATAATTTTCCTATTTATCTAATACTTGTACATGGATGAATGAAATGGCATGCAAGCCACAAATTATTACAATCAAACTGAATTTAATAAATTTACAGCCCCAAATGTGGATCAAAACCACCAAATCACATGCACAACACAAATCAACCAAATGGGCCAAGGCAAGATTACCAACTCATGTTAACACATACAACCAAACAAATCATGCTACTACTGGAACAACATGAAAAACATCTTTGGAATAAAATTCCAGAAGGTACAAGTGCTAAAAATCCCGAGACCTAAGCTGTTTTATTCAAGATTTTCGAAAACAAATTTCCAGTGGCGTTAGCGCCGCTATCCCTAGAGACTTAGCGTCGCTAACTCTAGGATAGCGCCGCTAACCCTAACGGCAGAATACAAACACTTTGATTTCGGGTTTTTCAAGCCACCAAGTGCTATTCTAACATAGAGGTGGCTCTGATACCACTGTTGGGATTTCAAGAACACGCAACGGAAGCAAGAACAACATAAAACATGCAAACAAGTGTTCAAAACAATGAAATCCCAAGCATGGATCTACTCTATGTACAAAATAGCAACAAAACAAGGGAGTTAGAGTATTATACCAGCTCCTAAGCTCCAGAAATCTCGTGATGGTGGCTGAAAGATAGTGATTGAAGCAAGGATCTCCTTCTTCTTCCTCTTGTTCTTGACCTTCTCGAAATCACACCCCGGGTACAAGTCTAACACCAAGTGCTAGCAAGCTTGAGGTAATCTTTTACTGGAAATTAACCTCAAGAACAGCAAACTTCTGCTTCTGGAACCCAAGATAACACCCACTTGATCAACTAACTAAGTATCAAAGAGTGTGTGTGAGAGAGAGATGTTGCTAGAGAGAGATTGACCAAGAGTAGATAAAGTCCAGCTATTGAGTCTTTTATAGACTCAAAACCGACCCTCTATATCCCCTTTAACCGGCCAAGTCGGTTCTAGAACTCTCACCCATTGGCTTCAAGTGGAGGTGACTTGTACATAAAGTCCATGCAGGTTTAGCGGCGCTAACCAAGAGTTAGCGGCGCTAAACCTTAACCCGTAGCGGCGCTAACGCGGCCTGACTTCGATTAGACGTAAAACACATGCAGCCTTAGCAGCGCTAATCTCTAACAGTTAGCGGCGCTAACTCATTATAGTTAGCGGCGCTAACGTGGCCTGCATTGCCAACTTCCACTTTTGCCATCTTTGATCCCTCAACTTTATTTGCTGTCATGTTAGACCCCGGTGTGTGACCCTTATAGGCTCATACATCATCAGCAGTGCTTTAAGGCGTACATATATTATCGGGCAGAATCTAACAAACTCCCACTTGCACATAATATACTGTACCCAGGCAAGCACAGACAAAGAGCGGCCTCTAGCAAAGCATCAATGCCCCCAAGTCTGTATGAGTTCTGAATGACTGCAGAAAACCATCGTACTCAAAGTAGCGGTCCTAGATAAGTGATCTTAGACATCCTTTTGTTCGCGATATCCTTGTGAACACGAGACATGGATTAATAAATGTCAATCTCCAGATCGTTCACGATTATGTTTCTCGATCTTGATTGGTGGTGACCAAAAGGTAAGGACATATCTGATTCTCAATCAATAGTCCTTGTGCATGGCCATGCAATATTTTGGCGTCAGCTCCCAATCATCGAGGGGCCCAGGGATATCTCTCATACAGGAGGAACAAATCCCTTTGACTGCATAATCCCATACCATACCTCTTGACTTACCTAGTCATTCCCTTTATCACAGCCATTTGCGAACTGTTTTTGAAAATGGCTAAAGCAAGTAAGAACTATGATATAGCGATTCATACATCTCGGGTCTGAGGATGTAAGATTTTATCATCCCAAGTTACTCGTGACTATAATCCATGAAGTATACTTGGGTGTGGGTCTTCCAGTCACTTGAAACTCCTTTCAATCACAGGTTACTGTTGCGTTTCATGCATTCAATCCTGAATTAATGCATAACCAACACCTAACCTCAGCCTTATTTCAAACTTCCTTCCCTTGAAGAATGACTGACTGTGGAAATTTAGAATGTATAAACATTCTGGGAAGTGGTTAAACATGCTAAGATGGAACACAGTAAAGTCTTATGAATGTAACCGAATCACTCGCATATCGAAACAAGCATAATTACAATACTGTCTGTATCGTTCCCAAAATAAATTAGTACATATCAAATAAACTAATATATATATATAACTCAAGCCAAATCGCTAGCAAATCTTACACCTATCCCTCTAGTGTGAGATTCATGAGCTGCTTGCGGTAACGGCTTAGTGAATGGATCTGCCAAGTTTCCATTCAATGCTACTCTGCTAATGATGACTTCACCACTTTCAATTACATCCCGAATAAAGTGGTATTTGCGCGAAATGTGTCTTGTCCTCTTGTGAGCTCTTGGTTCCTTTGCCAAAGCCACCGCACCCTCATTGTCACAAAAGATCTCAATAGGGTCAGCGATGCTTGGAACCACTTGTAGATCTTGGATGAATTTCTTCATCCACACGGCTTCTTTTGCTGCTTCACCAAGAGTTAGCGGCGCTAAACCTTAACCCGTAGCGGTTCTAACGCGGCCTGACTTCGATTAGACGTAAAGCACATGCAGCCTTAGCGGCGCTAATCTCTAACAGTTAGCGGCGCTAACTCATTATAGTTAGCGGCGCTAACGTGGCCTGTATTGCCAACTTCCACTTTTGCCATCTTTGATCCCTCAACTTTATTTGCTGTCATGTTAGACCCCGGTGTGTGACCCTTATAGGCTCATACATCATCAGCAGTGCTTTAAGGCGTACATATATTATCGGGCAGAATCTAACACTACGGCCGTAGGACATGTACACTACGACCGTAGTAAGCTGTTCAGTGTTGATAGCTTATGTAACTTGTGTTCTAACCTGTGTGTGTTGCGTGTAAGTGATAACCAAGCCTGAACCTTATGTGTTAGGTGATTCGGACGACTCAGTGTGTTCTTGGGATTCTCGGATTCATATCTGCCTCTTGTGATATCGAGGTGAGTACCGGTTTCGCATAAGACTCAGTAAGTAGGGCTATTGTGTGCCTGTGTTGTGTGCTATGTGATACAGTGATACAGTGTTATAAGTGATGCCATGTGATATAAATTGTGATATGTGATACGCATGCGTACTGTGGACCCTATGGGTCAAACGTGTTTATGATTCCTGTCCGGACAGACGCAGGGGTTGAGGTCAGTCGCCGATGCGGCTGGGTCCCTTGAGTGTTATTCGGGGATTAGTGGTTCCCACGAGTGATTTTCTGGGGTAAAGGTTCTGCATGCCGCCGTTCCTTGACAAAACAGTGGGGTCTTGGTTTGTAACTAAGGCCTAATTGAGCCCAGGTGGCTCCGCAACGTGCTCTGGGGGTTGCTCTTCGTTTCCCCTCAACATGGATTGGTGTTGCTGATTTCTCAGTTGGATTCGTTGAGCGGGATTTGCAACCCCGCGAGATATGATCCTGCTGACATGTTGGCACACCGCTATGTGATAGCTTAGCATTGTGTGCCTTATTGTGACGTGATAGCATGCTTATTGGTGCTTTTGTGATACTTGTACTCACTAGCTAGTGTAGCTAATGTTTCGTGATATTTCCCTTTTCGCAGGTTAGTGATCAGATGGCCTGGCGAGGCGGGTTGCTGTGGGTAGTCTTATTGTATATATCTTTTGGAACACTTGTAGTTTATTAACTCTGATACTGTATAACGATGGTCGGTGCGTAGTAGTAACACTGGCTTAATTTTGGTACTTGGCTTGATTCGTTGTTTGTGATCGCTAATTTGATAAGCAATACTTAATATGTAATCAGTGGTTTATTCCGTTGCAAACTTTTGGTGTAAATAAAGTTTTAATTTACTCTAATTTTAAGCTCGTGAAACCGGTGTTACACATACATCATAAATCTACTCCTAAATCTACATATCTTTTAATATATAATATAAAAGACTAATTTGATAAAATTTATTAAACGATCTGAATCATTCATTTTAAAAAATATTTAATCTTGATCATTCATTAACTTAAAATCAAAAAATCAATTTTGACTTTTAAGAGTCAAATTTATTAGAGATAATTTCATTTATGCCCTTTTTAAATCATTTAAAATCATATTTGTCCACCTTAATTTACAACTGTAATATTTATACTTTATAATATTTTATAATATTAAATTTAACCAAATTTTTTGTTTTAACATTCTAAAATATTTTATAATCGTTTTAATTCTTTTTTAATTATAAACAATAACGTGTAACTTTATTACCCTTATTTGTAAAAATAATAATTGATGATTTATATAAGAAATACATTCACGTCTCTTCGTACCATGTTTCTACCGTCAAGTCTACCCTCCCGCTTGCGGCGTTGTTTCTACTACTGGTTAGAGTGTTGATGTCGTACGTCATCATTTTTTCTACATTCTCATTTAATTCACATTTTATTATTATTTAATACGTTTTTTTCTATTGTTTAAATCAACCCGTGTAGCACACCGACATTTAGTCTAGTATTATTATATTAGACTAATTCCCCTGTGATACACGGGTTGTTTAAAAAAGATAAATATTAAAATTAATAGAATATATTAAATAATTATAAGACACGAATATAATAATTCACATTGGTTAAGGTTAAATACCGTGTGACACACGAGTTTGTTTAAACAATAATAAATGTTAAAAATTAATAAAAATATTAGATATTATAAGACGCGAAAGATTTGAGAGTTTAAAAAAACGAAGACAAAAGATGTCAACACCAAAACCAATGATGGAAGCGTCGACCCAAGAAATCTAACGTGATTGCAAAAACATGGTATCGCAATATGAAGAGATGTGATTGTATTTTTTGTACAAGTCATCGATTATTATCGTTAAAATTATAAGTTATAAAATAAAAATTTAAAATCAAGGGTTATCTTAAATATTAAAATCAAAATGAAAATATTAAAGGTACAACATGTAAATACATACATACGATTAAACATTAATTGAATTGTTATATTAAATATTATAATTTAATTAGAGGTTATCTTTATCTTAATTTATATTAATTAGTCACATTAGTTTGACTCTAAATAATCAAAATCAAAATTTTAAAATTATAAGAATGAATGGATACTACATCTGTAACATCCTAAATTTTTGTACAAATTTAAACTTTTCAAAACTTATTTTTAAAACATGGTTCATGTAAAATCTTTTTAACTAAAGCGGAAGCATCTAAAACATGTAGTAATTTTAACTTCCTAATTTTAAATATCTTTGCAAATTTGAATATAATTAATATTCAAACATGAACTTATTGCACATTTATAAGTCAATCTCAAGACCATTAACAAATAAGGGTTAATTTCATATATACCCTTATTAAACATCAAAATATCTTATTTGTCAAACTTAATTTATTAATATTATATATATACCCTTATTGTCAAACTTAATTTATTAATCAAATGACTATTATACTCCTCTTTAAAATCTATTTATAATATTTCAACTATACCCTTGCAAAACTTTATCAATCTATTTGTGGAAGGAGCCAAAAAATGCCACTTAACCATCACATATGCATAAATTTGATAGGCAATATTTCCAGCTATTACTAATAATTACTATTGAATGGGTTTTCATATTGCATGTCAGCGTAATTCATCTGTTTGTAGGCAATTTACTTCCGGCGATGTTCTATCATAAGTTTTAGAACATTTTTGTTTAAATATTTTACTTTAAAAAATTATTGTTTTCAGCGTAATTAATGCTTTTGTTTCACGGGTAAAAAAAAGACCTTTAGTCACACTTTTCCAAAACAGGACAGTCACACTTTTGATTTAAAGTGTGGCTATATGTCATTTTTTAAATTTTTTCATACTTTTATTCACATTATATTTAGTTTGTGTAACTATTGCATATTAAGTAAATACCTTTAGTTACACTTAAATATAAAAACGTGATAATTTCATAGTAAGTAAATACCTTTAGTCACACTTAAACATAAAATAGTGACAATTACATAGTAAGTAAATACCTTTAGTCACACTTAAACATAAAAACGTGACAATTTCATAGTAAGTAATACATTTAGTCACACTTAAACATAAAATAGTGACAATTACATAGTAAGCAAATACCTTTAGTCACACTTAAACATAAAAACATGACAATTTCATAGTTGTAAAAACCTTTGGTCACACTTAAACATAAAAAGGTGACAATTTCATAGTAAATAAATATATTTAGTCACACTAAAACATAAAATATATATATAACTTGGATAAATGTGATATTTAAAAAGTTTAGTAAGGGTATAGAGAAATTTTATAAATAGAATTAAAAGAGGGGTATAATAGTCATTTATTTATATATGAAACTTATAAGTTGAGGTGGGTAAATAAGATATTTTTATGTTTAATAAGGGTATATATGAAATTAACCCAACAAATAAAGAGGAAATCCAAGAATTCCCAAATAGCCAAATTAAGCCATAACAATGCCCGGAGCATCTACCCACCTCCCATAGGCCACTATTCTACCTATTGATTCAAAAACATTGAATACACTTGTTAGCTATAAAATATAGCTAGTGAATACCACAAAAAACGTTTATATTTCCTGAACCAAGTCATCATATTTCGAAAACACAATTTTGGCAATAGATATAACAAATCAAGGTACACATAAGAGCACATAAGGATGTGGGCCTGTCAATTGAGCTACAATATCTCCACGTGGTAGCTAACCATGGTCAAAACTTGCATACATGGGGGTTAACCACATCTCCACATCAAGGTGGGGGAACATGAAGCATTATATCATACAACGGTTGTTAGGAGTGAATGACCTATTCCCCAAGTCCACTCGTGTATACACTGGTTCGGTTCGCTCATTAGCCTTTTGAACCACATGATCATACTGCGTACTATCATCCCCCTCCACTCTTTGCACCAATTCCACAACCACCCGTGTATCTAGGTTCCTCATTATCGAAGCCATATGACACAATACACGTCACTAATGGTGAGGAATTGTCATGGTGCAAAACACTTAATCTTTATCACAGGTGCATACCAAAACTCATATCACAAGGGTTACATAAAACACATGTCCATAAAGGCCAAATAATCCAAGCACTTATTAACTCAACAATTGAGTATCTCTTTATACATAACTTTTTGTAACAACCCGATTTTGTGGATGTTATTTCGTGAATTATTTAAATATATAAAGAAGGATATTTATAAAGTTCCTTTATTAAGAAAGATGTTTCTTGTTTTTATATTATGAATGTTTTGGCTTCTATTATGTCAAATAACACCATGGAAAATATAGGATTGTGACATGACGCGTTTATGGTCAACACGCGACGCGTTTAGGTGGCCGACCTCATGTGCATTCATGTGTGTTAGAGTTGTGTGTGTCAAGATTCACATGTGTCAGCGTGTTAGGAACGTGACGTGTTCTCTTATTGGACGCAACACGTCAGGCAGTTTTCACGCCTATATATAGGATTGCCATTTCAGCCATTTCACACAATTTTCTCTCATTTGTACAGAAACTCTTCCCATTTTGAGAGCATTTATAAGGCTAGAAAGTGTGTATTAGTGTTGGGACTTAGTTGGTACGTGTTTGTGAGGTTCGGCAAGTGTGGTGACACAATTTCGGGCTAAGTTTCGACTTCGGCTTCGTCCAACAGTTCTCGAGGAGTGTTTTGGGCCGTGTAATACCAGGTTTCAAAGATCCATGTGTGAAGCTTGTCAGATCTATATCTTCCGTGATCTATTTGTCCGGTTTGTGGTGAGTTTAGTTATTTTACAAAACCGTGCACAAAGACAAATTTTTTTTGATAGTATTAACGGTTTTTAAGATGATATATCTATATATGATTGTTTAACGATTGTTTGCAATGCATAAAACATATTTATTGTTGACATGCGAGTGATTACATGATGTTTGCGATGCATGCATATACACATGTAGAGAAATCGTGTGAAATGAAAAAAATCTATTTTGATAGTATTAACGGTTTTTAAGATGACAAATCTATTTCTAGACACGCTTAGTGAACTTGTGGCAGTGCGGGACCTCCTTGGAACTTAGTACTTTCCAGGCACGCATGTGGTGCCAGTGCCGGGGGGGGGGGGGACCTTGGAACCCTAGATATTGTCGGGCACACATGTGGTATTTGGGGTGTTGATGATAATGATGTATAATGATAGACCCTATAAGAAGGATGTATAGAATAATGTTACTGATGGATAGCGATGCATGAGACAATAATGATGTTGCATTATGCCCGCTGACATACATGAGTTAGTGTCATTGCCGATAAAGTATGGGCCTATTGGGTCACACACCAAGTATTGGTTCCGGCGTCACCACCGGTGAAATCAGAGAGAAAACCAAAAAATGGTTTTGGTAGCGGCCAGGAACGAGCCCAAGTTAGGCGTGACTTCGGTGTACCCATGTAGGCCGGCACGTCCATACCCATATGGAGGCACGAGCATGCCTATGTTGTAACAACCAACTTAATTAGTCTTTTAAGGCTGCATTAAAGAGGGATTGATGTGTAACTTATCCTAGACTTAATGCATACGAATTTGTACTACCTTGGGTAGTTGTATAAGTGCTATATGTAGTTTAGAAGTCAAGGTTACACATCTTGAATTTCCATGTGCTTAAAACTCTCTCTCAAATCTCTTGTGAACAAAAAAGGTATTGTGGTGCAAGAAGGAGTTGGATTGTGGTGGAGCTTTAACTGGCATATCAACACTCTAGCAAGTGGGATCCAAACACACATGGGGTGAATATCTTTGGAGGTGTACTACTTTGTGCACTAACTCTTCCAAGGCATCAATCAAGAACAAAATGGAGTCCTAGCTTGAACGGTATACTTCTTCCTTACTTGTTCTAATTTTTATGTTGCTTAGTCATGTTTAGATTATGGTCCATTGGGTGGTTGTTGGTGACTAAATGGAAAAAAAATTCAACACTTTTGCTTCCGTTGCGTTTTTTTAAAAATCATCAATACACAACAGTGGTTTTATAGTCATCTCTAACATGTCTTTGCACATTTGGGTCTCAAAAACCGGAAATTTTGTCAAAAATGGTTTTCTGGTGACCGGGCACGACCATACCTTTTGAGGCACAGGCCGTGCAAGTGGGATCATGTGCCGTACCAGCGGAATTTGTTTACAAATGAATCTGTGTTCTAGGCACACTAGTGGGCTCGCCCGACCCTTCATAGGGCATGCCCATGCCTGCCGTGTTCTTAACCACATTCTAGAATTTTAAAACATAAAATTTTTTTGTTATCAAAATCCGGTTTTGACCAGTTTTGAACTAGTCTTGTATCTGGTTATATCCCATTGCATTTGGTCCCTATATTTGTATGTTATGTATTACTTGGCATGAAGTGCATAAAAACATATACTTATAGGTGTATATATAAACATGTGATTTTAAACTTGGTCTTAGAATCACTAACGCATATGTACAAGGATTGTTTTTTGTGCCTTGGGTGCTTTGGTGACAATCTTGATCAAAATGCATTTGACATGGTTTTTGTAACACTATGTGTTTTGTTTGGTTGTGCTAGGTTATTATGTTCGGTAACATTAGATGCCCATATTGTTGGATTATGTGCAGAGATAATTAATGGGTACATTGTATCCAATGTTATAAGAGACTAAAGGGTCACACTGCTACACACCCAAATTAGAACAGTTGAAATTTACCATAATTCTGTGTGAAAATAATTAATCAGATGGATTAATTATTAGAGAGATAAATAAATAATTAATCAGTTGAATTAATTATTAGAAAGAAAAGAAATAATAAATAGTCATTTATTATTTAAAGGGAAATTAAATATTAAATTTAATATTTAAGGACCAATTAATTAATAGTTAATTAATTAACTAGTAAAGTCCAAGGGGTCAAAGTGAGAGGAATGAAACTTCAATTAAAGTCATGGGCTTTAATTGAACGGGATTGGGCTTAAAGGAGGTTTAAGTATTTAAACCTAGATAAGGCTCATTTGATCATTAAGCATTCTAATAGAAAAAAAAAACCCTAGCCTCCCTTGTCCTCTCCCTCTGCGTCAACCTCTCTCTCTCCCTCTCCCTCTCGTCGACGTCGACGTCGACCAACACCAAGGGGTGTTCGGTTTTTGCTTTGCATCGAGACACACACACGTGATTTTGTGTGTCATTCGGGTAATTCCAGGAGCGGTCTAGCAGCCAGTTCATTGGTGGTGCAGTAGTGGTTGACTACCTTTAGCAATCCCAAGATCAAGCATGTATTGTTTTTCTAAACCTTTTATCTGGATTGTTGTTTGAGAAACTTATATGATCATTAGTAAGATCCTAACCCTTTTGGGGTTTAGAGGGCTGTGTTCAATCTTTTTCCGCTTTAGGATTGAACCAGTAGAATCAAACCCAGGGCTTGACCAGTTTGTGTCATTAGGTGGTTTGGTCAGATCAAAACCCTTCAGTGGTATCAGAGCCTCGGCTCTATGATCTATAGTTTCTAGTTTAACCTGTTTTTAGATTTAAGGTTTGTTCTTGATCTCCTACTTGTTTTTGGTGATTTTCGAAAATCAAGAGGGTAACAAAACAATTTGATTTTGCTACTCAGTTGCAAAAGGATTTAATCCTATTTGATCAGAAAGTCTAAACAGTTGGTTTAAACGGTCAAAAGGATTATGATTTTTGATGAGGACAAGTTTGAATCAAGATAAATTAAACAGTTTGTTTTAATTGATAAAACCTAGTTAATCTAGACAATTGATTCATTTGTATGATCTTCTACTTCATCTTGTTTCTTTCTTATAAAAATCGAAAACCATAGGATAAGAAAAACAAGTTTATGTTTTTCTTAAATATAAAAGATTTTCTTTAATCAGATAAGTTTGAACAAGCTTCATGTTTAAACGGTTAAAGGATGTCTTTTAGCTAAAGCCTGTTTTTGATCAGAAATTTAAACTAGTTTTTGTTTATAAGGTTAAAATCTGGTTTTAGGATTAATAATTATTAATGAAACAGTTTTAAGTTACATTGATAATTAAAAGTTTTTTGGTTTTTGATTAAATCCAGGTTTTAATCAGGATATTAAAACTAGTTAGTTTTAATGGATTACATTTTAAAAATTTTAATTTTTGGTATTAATCAGAAATTGATAAAACCATCACCGTAGCCGGCGGCGGTCGCAGGCGGCGGCGTGAGGTGGTCGGAGGTGGTCAACGGCGGTCGGCAGTTGGTCGGCGGCAGCTGGTTGGCGATGTGGTGAGGCTTTGGCCCAGGTATCACGGCCCAGCCGTTTTGGCTACGGGTCTTCGACCCAGATGGGTTACGGTCCAGGAGGGCTTCGGCCCAGATGTTTTCTGCAGGAGTTCATGGACATCACCAAAACGCAACGGAAGCAAAGATTAAAGCATTTTAAATCAAAGGTTTTCATGAACTCCATTAATGGTAAAAGCTTGAAACTAACGTGCATGCAACCAAAACAAGACAAACAAGAGTAGAAATGGTGTTATACCTTCCTCCTAAGCTCCTTGCTAATGTGAGAAGGTTGTTTTGCGGATGGGATGAACCAAATGAAAGTCAAGATTGAGTGTATAGTGTATGAATTCAAATATGAGTAGAGAGAATATGCCAATAACACCTTTAAGTATGTGTTTTTCTATTTCAAAATGTCAAAGGTTACAATATGTCAATGTTTACTTAGTATTTATACTAAGTACTAAAACATACATATTACATCATATAAAGACTAGATCTAATCACTAAATTCTTGATCTAACAATCTCCCCCTTGATTGGATCTAGTCTATGTTCCGTTCACCCAAGATCCTTTGCCACCTGCGAAGAGTAGCTCTTTCACGCATCTTTGCTTCTATCTTTTCCATAACATCAGTCATGCTTACTCTTGTAGATTGATCAAAGTCATCCTTGAGACTGAAGCTATGCTCTCTGATCTTGATAAGCCAGACTCTAAGTGAACCATCAGAATAAGCATTTAGTTCCTTGGTCCTTAGAAAGAATTTTTCCTTCTTACTGTTGAAGAGAACTATTCCATCATCTTCTTCAGTCTCATCATCCTTCCAAATAGTTTGAAACATTTCTAGCTCTTCAATTCTGGGATGTGTGGTGTTTGGCTTCAGAACATTGATCTTAGATTTGTCTGCCTCTGCACCAAGCTGGATGTCATTTCTCTCAGCAAGTCGAATTCTTTGCTTCATAAAGTCTAGCAAGATCTCGTAGCCTGCATTGTTTGCTTTGGAGTTGTGTTTCTTTGCTTCAAGTTCTTCCATCATGTGTTCAACATCCTCCAAGCTTAAATGTTTCAGATCTACTTGACTGAACCAGTAAGATTTCTGATCTATTCTTTGCACACAGAAGTAAACCCAAATCACATTAAGAATTTTTCCAAATGAGCACTTCACTTTTGAAACTGGATGTTTGGAAGCCACTTGATCTCTTGATTTACCATGCCAATTCATTATCAGTCTTCTACCTGCATCAGAGACATCTGTTACCCCCAGTAGATTGATAGGTAATTCCTGTTGAATTTGTTCAGAATAAATCTCAGAAATTTTCTCTTCAAGGAAGGCCACTGCAACATCAAAAGCACTCCAATTTCTGTTTGTCTTATTTAGAGCCTTTTTAGTTAATACCACTCTTTTCCTGATGTCTCTCATGCTTGAAGTCAGAATGGGATCTGGATTGTAACCTCTAGGAATTTTCCATTTAGCACCTTGCTTCAGTTTTCTCAATCTTTTCTGTTTCTCTTGTTCTCTCAACAAATCTCTTGCTGTTTTTCTAAATTTGCCCGGAGAAGGAGGAAACAAGTCATCCACTTCTTTGTTTAATCTCAGAACATTTTCTATATTGAATGGATCAGGAGTGGAGATTTCATCTACCTCAGGCTTTTCAACCCTTGGTGTTGTCACAGTTTCTTTAATTTTGCTTATATGTTGCTGAAGAGTTAACTCTTTTTCATGTTCACCAGCTTCTGCTACAAATGACCCATAAGCATCAAAGTTTGAACCTGCACTTGTAAGAAAGTCAAATGTATCATCTACTAGTCTGTCTGTATCCTCTTCTTTTTCTTCAATCAAAGTCCTTTGCCTTTTTCCTTTACCTCTACCTCTGCCTCTCTTTGGAGTTATTGGTTGTTTGCTTTGTGAAGACGAAGCAGCAGGTAGCTTTGATATTAGAGATGTCACAGGCACAGTTGCACGACGTTTCTCCCCCTCAGAATGATCGGGATCAGGATCTTGATCATTATGTTTTCGTTTCTTTCCCTGTGTCTGACATGTTTCCAGAGAAGCTTTAAGTGCAGCAGCAATTGCAGCTTCCTCTTCAGCATCAATTCTGCCTGAAATCTCCCCCTGCCCAATTGGCTCACCCTCAACATCCTTATTAGAATCAATGGCATCCATCCTCTTGTGAAAAGCAACTCCAAAAGCTGACATACTATCCCTCATCTCCTTTTTGAATCTTTCAAAGTCTGATTTCTTGTATTCAGTTCTTAATAAATCAACCAGTGTAGCATCTTCTTCATTGTTATCTGGCCTAGCCATTAGCTTTGCATACAACTGGGATTTCAACTCCTCTACCGAAACATCCGGGCCTTGTTTAGCCAACAGCCTATCCACCTTCTCATTTAGAACATCAATTTTTGCATTAACGGCAGACAAAGCAGTTTCAAGGTCAGCCTTAGAAACAAATTCTGAGGCAACCTGAGAAACTTTTGAATGTGTAACAAAACCGGGATCACCTAGATTGCCCATTGAGACTGAAACAACTGGAGGAACAAATCCTTCAAAAGTTGAGCCACCCACATGCACAGCTGTATCAGGGTTGACTGTGGCAGGATTTCCATCTAATCCTTGAAGTCTACGAAGAGTAGCTTCTATAGATGTTCTGCTAGGTCCTTCAGGTAGGATCCTAGTTGGTGGTATAGATGTGTCTTTGTGTTTAGAAAGAAGTGGGCTTGCAATGTGCTCTTGAAAATGAAAGTCGGTAGCCTGGGGAGAACTGGCACCTGTTTCAATACCTACTGTCTCAGAAGGAGACTTCGGTAGATCATGTGTTAAATCCCCGTGAGAAGGTGAAACAATATCCTTTTGAGAGGATTCTGAGTGGCTGAGTGGGGTTTGTGCATGCTCTGGTGGGATGCCAGAGTCTTTTTCAACACCAGGACTGACCCTGTCAGACCCGATGGCAGATGTGGTTTCCCGGCTAGATGTGGTTGGGGAACTCTCACACTCTCATGTTCTTTTCTCCCACCCTAACTCTCTGTTTCTTTTAACCTTTCAAATTTATCTTCAGTATTATCATTCAAGCTTCCAGTATCAAGATTGTCTATGTCAAACATATCATCATGCTCAAAAACTGGAGCTTTCAAGTTAACTACCTCAGGTGTGACAATCAAAGTTTCAACATTTAGCTCAACACCTCTATCTGGAGTTTCTTGAGATTGAGATTTAGAGATTAACAATCCTATAGGCATATCATCCTCCGCATCTCCCTCTCCTATACTCACATCACCCACATTCTCTTCACCGCCCCTCTCGAAATTTTCTCTCTGCTCATCCCTGTCAGAGTCACCCAAAGACACCTGACTACTAACAACTAATCCCTCAGGTGCTACTGTTCTTTGGGTAGTATCAACAGGTTCTTGTCGATCCTGAAGAACTATGTTATTATCACTCACATATGCCTGAACTATGGGATCATCTAAATCCATTAACATTAACAGATCAACAGGCATGACAAATGGCTGAACATCAAATGTATTTTCAATTTTATACAGCTTCTGCATAATGTATACCGTTGGCATAGGATCATTATCCCTTAGATTGATGTCATTAGGGTGCTCTAGCATGACACATTGCAAAATCATCGATAGAAACCTTGGATACGAAAGAAATTTCTTAGCCTTTTGTGGTATTTGTTTCTGATGTACAACTGTGTAAATGTCCTGAAAGATTATAGATGCATAGTCGACATGCCAGTGTTTGACCATTGAGACCAGAATTTGAAACGAACTTGAACTAGCACTATCAACACCTTTTGAAATGCTAGTAAGACACCGATTAATTATAGCATACAGAGACTGCCAGATTGGTACCAGATTATTTCTCTTGAATTGAGCAGTCTTGGTGAACACTCCATTAAACCCCAGATCCTTGACATGTGGAAAGATAGCTTTGCCTGATAGAATAGGATCAAAGCTTGTTTTGTTAGGATAAGTACCCCTCTCAGATGGAAGTTTAAACATAGTCCGAAGCTGGTCAACACCAAAAGAGAATTTGAAAATTTTAATCTGACCAGCCAAGATCTCCTCTCCTTCATCATTAACAGTAGTATGCAAAGAGTGCCACAGCTGTTGCACATATACCTCTGGAACATGAGGTTCTTCTCCATCAGCAGTAGGGTTATATGTTAAAATGTGGAATAGTGGATGTGAGACTATTAGTTCAGAAAGAATAGGAAATTGAATGGTGGTGGTTAGAGAATCAAAACAATGGTGGTGGTTAGAAGGAACAAGATTACTAGGATTAACCATCTGCAAAAAGAGAATAATAGCAATGATTAATGATCAGATGTCCAGCAAATAACACTAGAAAAGTTGTTTCCTTTTCTGATTTGAAAAATTCACATTTTAAAAATTTTAAAAATTTTAAAAATTTTCTAAGTGTTTTATCGGATTTGAAGAGTCCGATAAACACTTAAGAGAAATCCGATAAAATTCCTTTAGAGTAGGATTCCGATTAAAACTCATTAATTTCGATTGAATCAAGAATCCGAGAAAACCAAGAAATCCGATTAGAACTACGGAATCTGATAAAAGTCTCGGAATGCGATCAAAATTTTCTTGCAATCCGACAAAAGCCTAGAATCCGATCAAAAGTCTCGGAATCCGATCAAAAGTCTCAGAATCCGATCAAAAGTATCGGAATACGATCAAAAGTATCGGAATCCGATTAAAAGTCTCGGAATCCGATCAAAAGTCTCAGAATCCGATCAAAAGACTCGGAATCCGATCAAAAGTGTCGGAATCCGATCAAAAGTCTAGGAATCCAACAAGTTTCAAACAATCCGAGAGAATCATAACAATGAACCACCCATCCAAATTCAGACTTTTAAAATTCAAAAATTTCAACAAACAAATTCAAGTCGATTGTAGCATTTGTCCTTCTAATCATTATTAACAAAACATGTATCCCCATCAGTGTTCATTAGACATGCTAAATACACAATGTACAGCCCGTAACCCAGTTACGCAAATCGGACTAAACTTCACTCAAATCCATCTTAAACAGAGACAATAGAAGTAATCTAACAGTAGTAATACATGTATAATGTTTAACTAAGCATACCCAAGCTAGTAACAAGTTGATTAACCAGAAACAGACATAAAAACAGTGAATCATAGTATCGACATAACAAGGGTTTTCGACCTATAAAATCTAACATTCACAAAGATGTAATACAACGTAGAGAAATCAAAGTGTACCATGAGAATCGCAATAAAAAACCGATGTAGAGCTTAAAACCTTGAAGAAATCTGAAGCCTTTTGAAAACTCGATTGAACAGAGAGAAAAGGTCAATTTTTGAACTGAAATCCGAGAAAAAGTCAAGAATCCGAGAGTTCATGACTTGTAGGCCCACAACACTTATCGGATTCCGAGAAGGTAAATGATTCCGATAAAATTATCAGAATGTTGAATGTACTATCCAAATACTCGGATTCCGATAAAAGTATCGGAATTTTGAATGTGTTGTCCAACTTCTCGGATTCCGATAAAAATAGTTACTTGACCAATGAATGAAAAAAAATCTTCTTCTGTTTTTTTTATATATATATATATAATTTTGCAAATGTGTTTGGATTTTTCAGAATTATAAATGAGTCTCCCCCTACAAGTATGAACCATCCGTAGTTCATAACTTGTCAACTCAGATCAGATACCCCCGACCCTAAAACACCTAACTGTGCAGAATGTAATTAATAGAATAAAAGTACAGTCAAATACTCAAATTCAACATCCCCAATTTTGAAACTAAAGTGTTAAAATGATTTTGATCCAACGGTTTGGTGAAAATGTCAGCAAGTTGATTTTCAGTATTAACATACATTAATTCTATCAAACCTTTTTCAACATAATCTTTGAGAAAATGATACCGAATGTCTATACGTTTTGTTTTAGAGTGATGCACGGGATTGCATGAAATGGCTATGGCACTCTGAGAGTCACACATCAGCGGTATGTGAGAATATTCCAATCCAAAATCTGATAGTTGTGTACGAATCCATAGACTTTGAGAGCAGCAGCAACATATTCAGCCTACGCGGTGGAAGTTGACACGCAATTTTGTTTCTTTGATGCCCAGCATACTAGTCTGTCTCCCAGAAAATGTGCACTACCAGATGTACTTTTTCTGTCCAGCATGCATCCTGCATAATCAGAATCCGAGTATCCAATTTGTTCAAAATCAGATTCTCTAGGATACCACAAACCTAGATTTGGAGTACCCTTAAGATATCTTAATATTATTTTCACTGTCAACAAATGAGACTCTTTAGGATTTGCTTGAAATCTGGCACAGAGAAAAGTAGCAAACATTATATCTGGCCTACTAGCTGTTAAGTACAATAAGGATCCGATCATACCACAAAAAGTTTTTAAATCTACTGATTTGCCATGAGGGTCAGCAAACAGTTTAGTTTTAATTCCCATGGGAGTTGAAAGTGGAGAACAATCAGTCATGTCAAAGCGTTTTAATAAATCTTTTATATATTTTGACTGATTTATAAAAATCCCATGGTTAAATTGAGAAATTTTCAATCCAAGGAAGAAGTTAACTTCTCCCATCATGCTCATTTCAAATCTCTGTTTCATGGTATTAGCAAAATCATCACCATACTTTGGGCTAGTTGAGCCAAAAATAATGTCATCTACATAAATCTGTACAAGAATATAATCTGAACCAATTTGCTTTTTGAAGAGTGCTGTGTCTGTGGTTCCTTTTGCATAGCCCTTGCTCAACAAGTAATCTGACAACTCATCATACCAAGCTCTCGGGGGTTGTTTTAATCCATACAAAGTTTTGTCAAGTAGATATACATGCTACGGGCGTTTGGATCCACAAAACCTTCAGGTTGACCAACATAGACTTCCTCTTTGAGTTTACCATTGAGGAATGCAGTTTTAATGTCCATTTGGAAAACCTTGAAATTCTTGTAGGCAGCATAGGCTAAAAATAATCTGATCGCTTCCAAACGGGCTACATGGGCAAAGGTCTCATCATAGTCGATTCCTTCTTGCTGATTGTACCCATTAGCCACTAGCCTAGCCTTGTTTCTCACAACTACTCCATCAGAGTATTTCTTATTTTTGAAGATCCACTTAGTCCCCACAATTGATTTACCTTCAGGTTTGGGTACTAACCGTCAGACTTTCAAACGATCGAACTGATTCAGCTCATCTTGCATAGCAAGAATCCAGTCTGGATCTTCTAATGCTTCTGATACTCGTGTTGGCTTTATCATACTTAGAAAATTCATATTCAGACATTCGTTTGCGGTTGTGGCACTAGTTCGAACACCAACGTTCAAATTGCCAATGACTTGAGTGTCAGGGTGACTTCTTAACCATACAGGCTCGGGGGTCCTTACCTGTAGGAAGTCATCAAGTGATTGAGGTTCCGTTGCAAATGGATTTACCATTTCAGGTTCAGCAAACGGATTGACAGTGTCATCTGTTGCAAATGGACTGTTTGTAGCTTTAAACTCAGAATTCTCCTGATTAGTGTCACATACAACAGAAGGAGTTGTTAACGTTACAGATTCTTCAGGTTGTGTTTGAAATGATTTAGCCCTGTTCATATTACCAGAAGAAGATTCATCAGTTTTGAAAAATTCAAACATTAAATCCAGATTTATATCTTCATTCTGAATGTGGTAAATTTCTGATTTATATGATTGGGAAACAAGATTTTTATTGTTTGCAGGTTTGGCTGTCAAAGAATTTAAGTTTACTAAATCATCAAAGGTCACATTGATGCTTTCGACAACAACGTTAGTTCTCCGATTTAGAATTCGAAAAGCCTTTTTGTCATTAGAGTACCCTAAAAAGATTCCCTCGTCTGCTTTTGGATCAAACTTGGACAGTTTGTCTGATTCATTTAGAACAAACCACCTATTACCAAATACATGAAAGTATTTTATATTAGGAACAATGCCGTTGCATAGTTCATAAGGAGTTTTATTGAAACGACGGTGAATTAGGGATCTGTTTTGGGTATAGCAAGCTGTATTGACAGCCTCAGCCGAGTAAGATGGTGACAACTGTGAGTACTGTAGCATGGTTCTTGCAGCTTCAACTAAAGTTCTATTTTTCCTTTCCACAACTCCGTTTTGCTCCGGAGTGTATGCTGCAGAGAACTGATGAGAAATTCCTTCAGAATCAAGATAAGAATCCAGAGTTCTATTCTTGAATTATGTGCCATTATCTGTACGAATTGCTTTAACAGGTTGGCCTTGTTGAGTCTTGTGCTTTTTCAGAAACAGAATGATCTGTTAAGGCACTTCAGACTTGTGAGAGACAAACCTAACCCATGTGTACCGAGAATAATCGTCCACCATCACCAGAATATATCTTTTCCCATTTCTGGACTTTACCCGCATAGGCCCACAAAGATCCATATGAAGCAGCTGCAAAGGAGCTGATGTTGTTGAAACTTGAACAACCTTGTGTGGTACCCGCTTAAGCTTCCCTAACTCACAATCTTTGCACATATGCTCTTTTTCAAACTTAAGTTTAGGGATGCCTCTAACCGGATTCCCATTCACCAATTTATTGATATTTTTGAAGTTTAAGTGGGACAATTTCCTATGCCATGACCAGTTCAAATCTGATGCACCTTTTGATAGCAGGCAAACAGAAGAACTAGATCCTTTGTCAGACAAGTCAATAGTATACAGATTTGAATTTCTGTTACCGCCCAAAATCTCAGTTCCTTCCTCAGTTCTCAAAGAGCATGACTTCTTTTTGAAAAGAACCTCCATACTCCCTCTACATAAGAAACCTTTTCTATTCTAACATTCCCTGTTTCCAACACTCCGTGGCTGAGGATTGGTGCTACCTGGTCATTCCCAAACTTCACATTTCCGAGTATTTGTCCCCAGTCATATGTTTTGTACACCCGGAGTCCATGTACCAAAGATTGCTATCTGCACATAGAGACAAAAGGTGAACACCTTACCCATTGTGAAATGGGATGAGGTATGTTAGAGATAGAAACAGAAGGAATAACATGATCAACAATCAAAGATTCAGATTTCTTTTGTTGTTTTATTTGCCATTTTCTAGGTTCCCATGTTTGTTTATTTGTATCAGGAGGGACTTTGTTTGAGTTGCGGTGTTTATGAATCACAAAGTGATTTTGATGAACTGATTTACGAGAAGACTGAGTTGTTTGTGATTAGTTTGATTTAGAGTTTACAGTTACCTGTGGTATGGAAAATGGAGAAACTGGTTGTTAACAATTTTGTGAGAAACATATTTCTTTGGTGAGTTTGCAAGTTGAGTTTTGGATTTATTTAAAAATTGTTTTCGCAGTGAACAATTGAGTCTCTCTACTTCAATCATTCGTATTCTTGCTTGCCTCTCTGACTCAGCCATTATGTGCATTTCCTCAAGATGTTTTTCCCATTCACCAAACAGCATTGGTAATCTTCGATGTGCAAATTTACGAAGGAAACTCCACAGTTCATTCTTCTTAATCCATTGATGAATAATATAACCCTTACAATTAACAAACCAAGCAAGGATCATATATTCCTCAGGATTTCTCCAGTTTTGAACAGATTTGTAACCACGCAACATTCGATCTTGATGATATGTACAAGCATTTATACAATGACCCTCAACACAACCAGTACTAGCACAAAAAATTTCTTTTTCAACAACCTGTGATTTTGAAACACGATTTTGGCTGTTTGAAACAATATCAGTCTTTTTCTGCCAAATGAAACTAGATGCACAATTATTCACACAATGTTTATGATGGATTGGACAAAAAGTAGGAAAAATATTTCGGTTTCTAAAATGATGTTTTGTGATTTGACTCTTGTCCTTGACTGTTGTCTGCTTGAGTGGTTGACCAACATCCGACTTCTTCTTGACTTGTGGAATTTCTGCTTTCTTCTCCTTTGTCACTTCCGTTTGGAAAACAATTTTGTTTTTATCTGATTCAGAAGAAGATTTGTTAGATTCCTTATGGAAAGAAATTCTATAAGAAGATGATGCAGATGATGAAGGCTTGGTGCCTGATGTAGACCCTTTTTCACGAATACTTGTTGAATCACAAAACTGATTGCATTTGTGTGAAATATATTCTCTACAAGCTTTTGGGCAAGTAGGAATTGCAACACCCCAGCCACGTTCCACTTCTTCCAAAAGCCGTTTGATTTTTTTCATCACGAAGTTGAGTTTCCAATTCATAGATAATGAGTTGAGGAATTACCAGATGTGCACAATCATAATGTTCTAAATTAGAAACATCTGATTTTTGAGATTCAATTACTTTCCTTTTTAAATTCGCACTCAACTGAATGATGGTTCTTTTATGATGCTCAACTTCCTTCTTTGTTTGTTCCAATTCCTCAGAATATTCTTGAGTTTGATTAGTTAAAACATCATTTTCAAATCTCAGTTGATTAACCACTTCAGAGTTAGATTTATTACAATGAACAGTGGAAGACTGTAAGTGAGACACCTTTTCTTTCAATATTAGATTTTCAATTTCTAAAATGATGTTGTTAACTATGCAGTTTGTTTCAAGAATTTCTTGTCTACGCTGCAATTCCATGTGAGGAATTTACAAGCGTGGTGCATTTGATGTGACATTTTGCTCTTGATTTGGAAAAAAGTAGAGTTTCAGCATGGAAAACAGATTTATTCTTGAATGAAGAACCTTCAGTGGTTTCATACGAGGCATTATGTGGATCATAATTAAATGGTTTTTGACATTTTGCCGTGGTCTTTCTCTTGAAATCTTCTTCTCTTTTAACTTCCTCAGTAGCAACAAAAACCATCTTTTCAGTTAATCCACAATTCATTCTTTCGGCCTGATAGAGTTGAGTACAATTAATTTTCTTGAAAAAATCACTTTCATCATAACCTAAACCCTTGTACTTATTTCGAAGATCTGGATTTAATGTTTTGAAAAGAATATGACGAGTTGTGGGTTTCTTACGAACAACTTCTTCAAGATTGTTAACTTTCGTTTCCAAAATTTGTTTTTCTTTCAAAATCAAATTAAAATTGATTTCAGCACTCAACTTAGCCGCATTTAGATCATGAACCTGTCTTTCTGTTTGCTCATGTATCTGATTCAATTCATCCTCTTTTTGTTTAATTAATTCTTGAAGTTGACTAAGATGTGTCGTGTGTTCAGAATTGACGGCTTGATTCGTTTTAAGATTAATGTTTTGTGTTTGCAGCTTTTGATTCTTAGCAGTTAAAAATTGAATTTTATCAGCAAGTGCCATGATTTGAGCAGCAGAGATATGAGAGTTATCAAGAGATACCTTCTCAGCTGTAGACTCTGACTTAGTTGAGAGAGAACTGGAGCTGGAAGGTGCTATTTCAGCTTCATCATTACTTTCATACTCACTCTCTTGATCCGATTCATCAAGCTTAGCCATGAATCCAGTATCTGCATCTCCTATCTCTGCATCTTCAACCACAGTTATGTCTTTAGCAAACTCCAACCCATCAATCTCATCTTCACTCTCACCATCAGACTCTAAAAATTCAAATTCTTCAACATTAGCCATGAGAACAAATTGAGCATGAACATCATCATCTTCATCTGAATCATCAGTATCAGACAGGAACTGATCTTCCTCTGCCAGTAGTAGTGTACCACTGTTCCTCTTTTTTATCAGATTCAGCTTAGCTTTGTAGTATTCCGAATCTTTTACCTTCGGCTTTTTGCAGTCTTTGATAACATGTCCTGTGCTTCCACAGTTATAACACTTCTTGGGCTGTGAAGTTTGAATCTTCCTTTCATACCTCTTTTCCAGATTTACATTGTCATTCCTTTGAACATTATTGTCTCTTCTTCGAGATCCTGAAGTGTATCTCTGACGATTATTGGTTTTAGACTTTGTGAACTGGTTCTGCAACATGTTGGTGAGGTAAGCAACTGCCTGCATAACTTTCTCATTATCTGCTGGCTCCTCAGTGTCAGTCTCAGAAGAGTCAGATTCTTGTATTTGCTTAAGTTTCAATGATCTGCTTGAAGATCTGCCTCTTCTATCATTCACAACCAATGCTAAAGGATCAACATTTTCCTTTTGAGAACTCATACCAACCTCATCTTGATATTGGTTCAATTCTTCAAAGATCATGTGATGAGTGACCTTATTGAGAACCTTTTGGTTCATTTGTCGATAGATGGTCACTTGAGTTCTCCACTCAGGTCCAAGTGAATTCATGAACCTGGTATTCTTTGTAAGATCAGAATAAGTATCAAGCTTTTGATTTCTGAGATCATTAAGTAGCTTGCAGAATCTGCTGTAGGTATCAAACAATGTTTCACCTTCCTTAGAACGGAAGTGATCAAATGCATTTACTAGTGCAGTTTCCTTAATCCAAACCCCGGACTCAGTCCCTTCCATTTGTCTTGCAATCTCATCCCAAATTTCTTTGGCTGTATCAAGTCCATTGATCTTAATATAAAACTCTGCAGATAAACCATGCTTCAAATAATAATTTGCCTTTTGATCTGCTGTTGCTCGAAGCTTTTCATCAGCTGTATATTCTGCAGGAGTTTTAGGACGATTAATTTCATCAAGTGGGGGATTGTTGGTTGAATCAGCTAGCTGATGAAACATGAAGATACCATTTCCTTCCTTGATGCTTAACTTCATATACTCTCCATATTTTTCGTTATTTTCAATAAAATCCATAAACCTCTCTTTCCATACATTGTATTCTCCTCGATACAGTACGGGAGTTTTAGTGTCAGAACCAAATGACAACGTTTCACTATAAGCACTCATGTTTAGATCGTTTCTCTGAAAAGTTTCTTGTATTGTGAAAATTTGACAAAGTGTGAATTCCGATAAAACTACACTCTGAAATCCGATAAACTTTGAAATCCGATAAAGCTTGAAATCCGACAAACTTTGAAATCCGATAACCTTGAAATACGATGAACTTAGAAATCTGATAACCTTGAAATCCGATGAACTTAGAAATCCGATAACCTTGAAATCCGATGAACTTAGAAATCTGAGAATTTCAAATCCGATGAGTCAAAAACCGATAAAATGCTAATCCGATTAAACAAATCCGACAAAATCCAAATCCGAGAAAATTCTATCGGAATTGAGGTAATCCGAGAACAATTCTATCGGAATTGATCGCAATCCGAGAAAAATCTATCGGAATTAGAGAATCCGATCGATTCAAGCTTGAATTCCGATTAATTCAACAAGCACAATCCGAGAACTTCAACTTTCAGATCTGAAAATCGAATTTTTGATCAAATCCTTTCCAATTGATCTGAGATTGTTCAGAACAGTTCGAAATAATCCAAATAACTCTTCTAAATCATAATTCCTCGATGTCTAACACTACAAATCAATTTTTCAACAGAATTTCTCACGAACTCGAAATCCATTCAATCAATCATAACTTCAAATCTGTTGTTTGTAATGATCCAAATTTGATTTTTGAGTGTTGCGTTGTTCAATTCCTTCCCAATGAACACAAATTCAGCAATTCTAATCCATTAATTCTTCAAAATCAGAATCAAGCTCGTAAAAGATGAAGTTCTTGAAAATCTCGAAATTTCAATCAAATTTTCACCAATCAGTTGATGATCTTGCTTGTGATCCTTCAGAAACCAATCAGAGTTGGCTCTGATACCAATTGAAAGTCAAGATTGATTGTATAGTGTATGAATTCAAATATGAGTAGAGAGAATATGCCAATAACACCTTTAAGTGTGTGTTTTTCTATTTCAAAATGTCAAAGGTTACAATATGTCAATGTTTACTTAGTATTTATACTAAGTACTAAAACATACATATTACATCATATAAAGACTAGATCTAATAACTAAATTCTTGATCTAACACCAAAACTTGAAGAAAAGGCCTCCAAGTACTTCTATCGAAGTGATACACCAAGTACTTCTACCTTTGTGCTAGCAAGATGATCAAAACCCACACTCTCCTTGGTTGGATTCTTGATCTATAGCACTTAAGTTTTCTGGAACACACACTAGTAACCTCACAACTCTCTTTGTGTTTGAAGCTTGTAGTGTGTAAGTATCAAAGTGGAAAAAGTTCTTAAGGCCTCTAAGGCTAAGGCCTTATATAAACCCTTATAGACACTTCTGGAAACATATCAGCCGGCCAAGAGATGAAATCTCATTGCACCAACAACACAAAGCCAATGAAATTCAAGTGCCACTTGGTTTTCCTGGCTTCACGACCCCTCACGGGCTGTCACGGACAGTGAAGCTTAAAAGCTCCACGGCCCGTGCATTGTTTTTACAAGTCGTAGAGGTATCCGTGGCGCATTTGTCCTTCACGATCCCTTCACGGTCCGTAAAGGACCGTGAAGCCACTCTGGTCCACGAGCCATAATGCTCGTGTAAGGAATCGTGGGGACACCTTGCTTCACGACCCGTGGAGCATCCTTCACGGTCGTGAAGCCTAGGTCAACTGGAATTTGACCATTTTGACCGGCTATTTTCACTTAGGGCTACTAGGGTAGAAGTTAGGTGTATGACCCAATAGGCCCGCACATTATCGGCAGTGATATGGCATACATGTGTCAGTGGGCATACTCCAACAGACTCCCACTTGCACATGACACACCGTATCCAAAAGTATCACATACAGAGAGTGGCCTCTAGCAAGACATCTCTGCCCCCAAGTCTGTACGGGTTATGTCATTTGTGACAAGTACCAAATCACAACTTTAAAGGTATGAAATGGTCCTATAGACAAGTGATCAATCATCCCTTTGTTCACGATATCCGTGTGAAGGCGAGACATGGTACTAAGTCATTCTCAGTCCTTTACGATTATATTTCTCGATCAAGATTGGTGGTGACCAAAATAAACAAGTTGCAATCGATTACACTAATCATTGCACACTTGAGCACGACCATGCATTTTGGTGTCAGCGCCCAATCATCGAGGGGCCCAGGGATATCTCTCTAAACAGAGGAACAAATTCCTTTGACTACACTGCCCACCACATTGACCATACTTTGCCCAACTGCTCCCTTTATAACAGCCAGTTACGGACTGCGTTTGAAAACAATTAGCACAAAACAAACCAAAGTGATGCAGACACATGCATCTCCAGTCTAAGGATGAAATGATATTATCATCCTGATCCACTCATGACTAGTACCACAAAGTGGAGTCAGGTGTGGGTCATCCAGTCACTTGAAACCCGTGTCCCAATCACTATTAGACACACGACCAATCACTTCCCTCAGTCTTCGTTCAGACTTCCTTCCCGTGAAGAATGACTGACTGTGGACATTTAGAATGTAAAACATTCAGGGAAGTATAAAACATGCTAAGTTGGAGCACAGTAAAGATTTAAAGTAATACCCGCAACTTGCGCATTATCAAATCTCCATTTAATAATCGATAAGTACAATAAATACAATACTGCTTAATGTTCCCAAGAAGGTAAATACATCAAATATAATAACCAAACAATACAAGATACAAACTCAAACCAAATCGCTAGCGAATCTAATACCAATAGCACGGGTGTGGGCATCGTGCTTAGCTTGCGATAACGGTTTAGTGAACGGATCCGCCACATTGCTATCCGTGTGTACTCTGCTGATGACAATATCTCCACTCTCGACCACGTCCCGGATATAATGATATTTCCTCAGAATATGCCTCGTGCGTCGGTGAGATCTCGGTTCCTTTGCCAATGCAACCGCACCCTCGCTGTCACAGAAAATCTCAACAGGGTCGGAAATGCTAGGAACCACTCCCATATCAAGGATGAATTTCCTCATCCATACAGCCTCCTTTGCAGCTTCACTTGCCGCAATGTACTCAGACTCGGTCGTGTAATCAGCCACCGTATCTTGTTTGGAGCTCCTCGAGGAGACAGCACCACCGTTTAACAAGAACACGAACCCCGATTGAGATCGGCAGTCATCCCTGTCGGTTTGGAAGCTGGCATCGGAGTATCCAGTTACCCTCAGCTCTTCTTCCCCACCATATACTAGGAACATATCCTTAGTTCTCCGAAGATACTTAAGAATGTTCTTCACCACTGTCCAATGTGCCTCACCAGGGTTGGCTTGATATCTACTTGTCATACTCAATGCGCAAGAGACATCAGGCCTAGTACACAACATGGCGTACATGATCGAGCCTATTTCCGAAGCATAAGGAACTCGCCTCATTACTTCCCGTTCCTCAGGGGAACTCGGGCATTGAGTCTTACTCAATACCAAACCATGTGACATAGGTATGAACCCCTTCTTGGAGTCCTCCATCCTAAATCTCTTTAGGACCTTGTCAATGTACGTGCTTTGGCTCAAACCAATCAACCTGCGGGATCTATCTCTATAGATTTTAATCCCAAGAATATAAGCTGCATCTCCCAAATCATTCATTGAGAAACAACTCCCTAGCCAGGTTTTTACACCTTGCAAAGTTGGGACGTCGTTCCCAATTAGCAGAATGTCATCCACATAAAGGACCAGGAATACAACTATGCTTCCACTAGCCCTGATGTATACGCATGGCTCATCCTTGCTCTTAGAGAAGCCAAACTCTTTGACCTTCTCATCAAAGCACAGGTTCTAGCTCCGAGAGGCTTGCTTAAGCCCATAAATGTACTTCTTAAGCTTGCAGACCTTATCCGGAAACTCAGGATGTAGAAAACCCTCAGGCTATGTCATATACACCTCCTCAGATAATGTTCCATTAAGGAACGCGGTTTTGACGTCCATCTGCCATATTTCATAATCATGAAATGCGGCAATGGCCATGAGTATCCGGATAGACTTCAACATAGCCACTGGAGAAAAGGTTTCCTCATAGTCTACACCATGAGTTTGCGTGAAACCCTTAGCCACCAGTCGGGCTTTGAAGGTGTCTACCTCGCCATCTACACCGATCTTCTTCTTGAAGACCCACTTGCACCCGACAGGTTTACACCCCGGCACAGGATCTACCAAGTCCCAAACCTGGTTATCGGCCATAGATTTAATCTCGGATTCCATTGCCTCTTTCCACTTGGCGGACTCAGGGCCCACCACAGCATCCTGGTATTTGGTAGGTTCATCAGAAACAACTACAATGTCGGTGCCCTTAGATATGTGAAAACCATATCTCTCTGGCTCATGCCGACTTCTACTAGATCTTCTTAGAGGTAACCAATCTACATCATTATCTCCAGCATCATCTTGCTGGTACTAAACCGTTTCCGGTTGTGAGCTAGTTCCAACATCAGGTTCTACATCGGTAGGCTCTCGAATTTCTTCGAGATCAACCTTGCTCCCACTAGCCCTTTTGGATATCAGCTCCCTCTCTAGGAAGACCACCCTTCGAGCAACAAATACCTTGTTCTCCGAAGGTTTGTAAAACAAATATCCCATAGACCCAGCAGGATAACCAATGAAGAAACACCTTTCGGCCCTGGGCTCCAACTTGTCCTCCACCTCTCGTCTCACGTAGGCAGGACATCCCCAGACCTTTAGACATGAGATGGATGGAACCTTTACATGCCACATCTCATACGGTGTTCTCTTAACCTTCTTTGTTGGTACGAGGTTAAGGATTCTACCAGCCGTCTCATTAGCGTAACCCCAAAATGTAATGGGAACTTTCGTGTGACACATCATAGACCGAACCATATCCAACAATGTTCGGTTCCTCCTCTCGGCGACACCATTTAAATGAGGCGTCCTAGGAGGGGTTAATTGCGAGACAATCCCACAATCTCTAAGATGGTCTCGGAATTCGGAACTAAGATACTCTCCACCTCTATCGGATCTAAGCATCTTAATCCTTTTCCCAAGTTGATTTTCCACTTCGCTTTTATATGTCTTGAACACCTCAAAGGTTTCAGACTTTTGTCTGACCAAGTAGACATACCCATATCGACTATAATCATCAATAAAGGTAACGAAGTAGCGGGAGTGATCTCTAGTGGCATGCTTGAACGGTCAACACACATCAGTGTGAATGATATCCAACAAGTCTTTTGCCCTCTCACATTCACCGGTGAAGGGCGCTTTGGTCATCTTGCCTAATACACAAGATTCACATACTTCATTAGACCCGTGATCAAATGATTCCAAGATCCCATCCGCTTGGAGCTTGGCGATGCGTTTCTTGTTAATGTGGCCTAACCGACCATGCCAAAGAGACATTTTATCCAAAACACTTTTGGATCCCGAATCAACATTCATGATTGATCTATTGTTTCTCAAGCTTACGCTTGTTTCATATATGCCATGACATGGAGATGCTTTGAAATAAAAGGAACCATTCTTATAACATAAAATAGAACCATTTCTAAATTCAAAGTCATAACCATCATCGTACAATGCATATAAAGAAATAATGTTTCTTGCCACGCAGGGCGAATAACAAACATTTGATAAAACAATAGATAAGCCGGATTGAAAGGCAAGCTCCACACTTCCTATCTTCTCAACCGGGACAACCGCCTTGTTTCCCATGATGAGATCCAACTCTCCATCAACAAGGTCCCTACTTATTGTTAGTACCTGCACATTATTACAAACGTGAGTACCACACCCGCTGTCAAAAACCCAGGTGTTAGAAGTAGAAGTGTTATGGAGTTCAATCATGTACATACCGGAGGCAGCGGCACCTTTGGATCTCAACTTCTTGAGCTCCTCCGTGTACTTGGGGCAACTACGCCGGTAGTGACCCTTTTCCCCGCAGAAGAAGCAGGTTGCCTCTTCCGGTGAGGTGGCAGCGGCAGCCACTTGTTTCCCCTTCGCCTCCAGGGTTAGGTTAGGCTTAGGCTTTGGTAAGGACGGTAGCTCCTCCGTGTACCTTGGCCTTTCCCTTCCCCTTAGGGGCTGAAGCAGGTTGCTTCCGCTTCTTGCCACCCTCTTTGATGGTAAGGACGGCAGTGGAGGAAGTGGGCTTCGTCTTGGCCATGTTAGACTCGGCGGTCTTCAACATGCCGTTATGGTTTTATCCATATTGTGCATATGGAAGTTCACAATGAAGGGCCCGTAAGAAGGAGGCAAAGATTGGAGGATTATTTCAACCGCCAACTCTTTCCCCATCGGGAACCCCAACTTCTCCAATTGATCCACATAGCCCTTCACACGAAGGACATGTGAACTCACGTTGCCGCCTTCCTGCATCCGGCAACCAACAAAGGCTTTGACACATTCGTACAACTCTTGCCTAGCTTGCATCTGGAACATGTCCTTCAGCTGCGTTATCATGTCATATGCACTCACAGTCTCAAATTGCCGTTGCAACTCGGGACTCATGGTCGTAAGCATGAGGCAAGTGACATCGTTTGTGTCACGGACACGCTTTTCATACGCGTCCTTTGTAGCCCTTGGTGCGTTAATAGCCGGAGCTTCCGGAAGAGGAGACTCCAAGACCTCAAGCTTCATTTCGTGGCGTAGGACAATTCTCAATGTCCTAAACCAATCCATAAAGTTAGGTCCTTGAAGTTTCTCCTTCTCAAGGAAAGGACGTAGCGACATGTTTGCGGTGTTGGTGTTGGTGCTAGTAGATGCCATAGATGCCATCTATAAGCAAAATACGAAGTTTGGTTAGTATGACGTATTAAATCCTTGTTAAATAATTACCCACTTCATGGAGCTACTTAGGCCGGTAAACTCTTTACCGATTGCAATCCGTGATCACGACTCTTAGACACTTGCGGGATCCTAGGTAATCTTAGCACCCATTTGGCATGTTTGATCCCTCCACACCATTCCTCATTAATCCACCATGGTAGCTCGGTATGGGCACGACAACTACCAAGGCGTTTTAAATCTTGGAATTGTAAATCGACCATCAAGATACACGGTGGTACTCTAGCCCAATGGCCGGCTCGGCTAAAGCTCGACATTCTGACCTTGCGAGTTGCCACACACACCTTCCACACAGTTACACAAAACCGATCTCGGCTAAAGCTCGACAACCGATCTTGTTTCACTAGATTCGGGTGGTGTCATCTTATGGTTGGCGTGTGATTTACTTTTGAGAAAAATGGGATTTTGATTTCTCCGGTTAAAACAAATTTTAACCAATTCTTGTTGTGGCGCGCGAGGGTTTGTTAACCAATTCAAAACTCTTGGTTTTAATTTATTTTAAAAAATTTTCAAGCTTGCGAAGAAACTAAACAACCAAGAAAGAAAAACAAAATAAACTAAACAACCACGCAAAGTAAACACATCCGGTAACGAGCCAATCCTATGCGTCTTGCCCGTGAGCCAACAGACAAGACTAAGTCATCTAAGGACAAACTCCGAATGACTTGATGCGTGCTCCTCCCACTTGATCCATTGCTTCTCCCACCGACCTCCGGATCCAAGATTGAACAAAGACACCTTCTCCCGGTTCTTCTTTGGTTGTCTTCGGTTCTCCTTTTACAAAAATTAAAAGGAAATGGCATGCAAGCCACAATATCTATTCTAAGGTAATATTAACAATTACAAAGAATACGAAATCGGCATGCAAGCCGTTAAATATTACAAACCGGATGAATTAATTAATTATTACAAATCAAGTGTGGTACATACCACCAAATGAATGAATAAATAATTACAACCAACCAAAACACATCACATAGGTCACAAGGCTCATTGTTACCAGATTTACAAACAACCACAACAAACAACACATAACAACACGGTGTGCCACACCAAACCGTGTAAAATATCCCAACTAGATTTATTCCAAAACTACCTAAAACACTCAAGGCACGAGTGAATAAATCTTGTACGTATGTATTAGGAATTCCAAACAAGTTGAAAATCCATATTCATACATACACAACATAAGTATATGCACGTGCGCGTTATCATGCCAAAAACCGCCCGATACATATAAATATGCGAATTAGGATATTATGGGGTTTTCTAAATGGTCAAAAGACCAATCTAAACTACTAGAAAAAATCCAGAAAATGGCCAAATCATTTTTATAAAGTTTTTCTTTTAAAACGGGTCAAAAAACAATTTCCAGACGTCCTTCACGACCACTGACCTTCACGACCTCTCACGGCCCGTGAAGTCAGTAAGTCCCACGACTCGTGAAAATTTTCAAAAAACCCTTTCACGACCCCAACCCCACACTGTGGTCGTGGAGGCATCACGACCGTGAAGCTGAAACTTCACGCCCGTGAAGACCTTCTGGACAGAATGTCCAGATTTGCATAAAAATGATTTTCAGGCCAAAATGGTGCATGCAAGGCATCAACCTGGCTCTGATACCACTGCAGGAGTTCATGGACAACACCAAAACGCAACGGAAGCAAAGATTAAAGCATTTTAAATCAAAGGTTTTCATGAACTTCATTAATGGTAAAAGCTTGAAACTAACTTGCATGCAACCAAAACAAGACAAACAAGAGTAGAAATGGTGTTATACCTTCCCCCTAAGCTCCTTGCTACTGTGAGAAGGTTGTTTTGCGGATGGGATAAACCAAAACTTGAAGAAAAGGCCTCCAAGTACTTATACCGAAGTGATACACCAAGTACTTCTACCTTTGTGCAAGCAAGATGATCAAAACCCACACTCTCCTTGGTTGGATTCTTGATCTACAGCCCTTAAGTTTTCTGGAACACACACTAGTAACCTCAAAACTCTCTTTGTGTTTGAAGCTTGTAGTGTGTAAGTATCAAAGTGGCAAAAGTTCTTAAGGCCTCTAAGGCTAAGGCCTTATATAAACCCTTATAGACACTTCTGGAAACATATCAGCCGGCCAAGAGATGAAATCTCATTGGACCAACAACACAAAGCCAATGAAATTCAAGTGCCACTTGGTTTTCCTGGCTTCACGACCCCTCACGGGCTGTCACGGCCCGTGAAGCTTAAAAGCTCCACGGACCGTGCCGTGTTTTTACAAGTCGTAGAGGTATCCGTGGCGCATTTATCCTTCATGATCCCTTCACGGTCCGTGAAGGACTGTGAAGCCACTCTGGTCCACGAGCCATAATGTTCGTCTAAGGACTCGTGGGGACACCTTGCTTCACGACCCGTGGAGCATCCTTCACGGTCGTGAAGCCTAGGTCAACTGGAATTTGACCATTTTGACCGGTTATTTCTACTTAGGGTTACTAGGGTTGAAGTTAGGTGTATAACCCAATAGGCCCACACATTATCGGCAGTGATATGGCATACGTGTGTCAGTAGGCATACTCCAACATTTTCTACCTGGAAGGTTTCGGCCCAAGTGGGGTTTCGGTCCATGTAAGGATCTAGCCCAAGAGGGTTCTCGGCCCAAATGTAGTAGGCCCAAATTGGTTTTCCGATTAAATACAAAGTTATTAATTTTAAGTTTTAAAATTAATAAGTTTTATATAAACTAGTAATCATATATATTTTTTAATTACTCTAATTGAAATATATAGTTTTTGGATGTTTATTTATGATGTCCAGTTGAGACGTTATAAATAAACTCTAAAGGGTAAGTTTATATAAAAGGAGAAACTAACAAGATGATGTTATTCAAATAATGATCAGTTTTTGTCGTGTTTAAGTTTTTGGTAAAACTAGTGAAAACTCGACATAGGATTTATTTAAGTTTTTGAATAAAGTTATGTTTTTCAAAGTTTATTGAAAAGCTGTTTTGGTCAAGGTGATTTGAATAATTAGAAGATTATAATTCTCATATTTGATTGATAGTTATTAATTAAAAGGGTAGATGAGAATAGTTAAACGAATAAGGTCTTATGTGTTTATCGCATAGTTTACCTTTCATATATATATAACTGCGTGTTTGTTGTATATATATATGTTGTTTATAGCTATAGTTTTGCCGACTTAGGACTCGCTTTTATTCTTTCTTCTTTTATTTTGGTTTTGGGAAGACTTGCGTGCCAATTACAATCCATTTTTCAATTGTAATCTTATACTGGTTCGGGGAGGCCTGCGTGCCACTTACAACCCCTTTATTATTGTATTTGTAATAGAGTATATGTAGTTTTGTCCCATAATCAAGACGGAGCTCAAGAATATTTCCAAGGTGATGGCTTGCACATTGTTCGGAGACTTCGGAGGAGTTATCAAGGCAAGTGGGAGCAATACATCACGAAGGCAAATCCAAGTCCTTTATCCTTAGGATTGACCTTAGGATTACTTGGCAAAACTATAGGTTTTTATATGCTTATTATATGCGTGGTTGTGATCCTTTTTATACTTGTCCATTTTTGTATGTGATGCTTTGAAAAGGAGTTTAGTAATAGGTAATTATTAAACAGAGAAAAACCACGATTTATGACAAACTAGAATACGACTACAGGTTGATAGTCGTGTTAGTTAATTTTTTATAAATTTAAAGTTTTGTCAAGATTATAAGTTTGGAACTTATAAAGCCGTTTTGTGCACCTAGTATAGGTACACATATAAATCCTATTTTTAAAATAAATGTTTTATAATGGTTTTTCAAAACTGAAAAATTAAGTTTTTCTTTTAAAACTTAATTATAAAACCCAAGAAAATCTTAGATCAGTGTGCTACCCATCTAATGATACACCTTTCCTGTTAAACGGTACTCGGGTGTCGGAAGTGACCAAACCTTGGGCATCCAGGTTCAAACCATTGCTGCAAAGGGTATGAAAGATTCTGCGATAATCGGGAGTCCCGGCCATAATTCATATTGTCTTAGGTGGTACGATCTATTTTGGTGATAGTCGAGAGTCCCGGCCCAAGATGCACTAGAGTAGAGTTAAACATACTAGACTGGGTCTAAGTGCTCTACGAGGTTCTAGGAGTCGTACCAGCTAGGTACGATTGGTACAGGGTGGTACCTACCAGAAATATCATGACTTGGCGGGAAGTGACCAAACCTTGCGTCAAGTATGTGAAATATGGTAACTAGGTCTGATATATATTATTTATGGGTTTTGATGATATATGTTAGAAAAGTTTATTTGCAATTACTAATTAAACCGAGTTTTAATTTGTAGATGACAACCAACGTTACCAACACTAACAACATCTCTCTTCGCTCTATCCTTGAGAAGGATAAGCTCACCGGGCCAAACTTTCTCACTTGGGAGAGAAATCTCCGGATCGTGCGGAGGCACGTGAGAAAGTAGTACGTCTTAGAACAACCTCTGAGGAACCCTCCTGCCAACAACGCTAGGGCAGAAGTCAGGGAGGCTTTTCAGAAGCGCTCCAACGACGCCCTGGGCATGAGTTGCCTCATGCTTGCAACGATGAGTCCTGAGTTGCAGTCAAGCATGATGGAAACTCCTGCTTATGACATGATCCGCCAGCTGAGGGACATGTTCCAGGAGTAAGCTCGCACGGAGCATTATGATGGCACTAGGGCATTTAACTCATGCAAGATGGTGAAGGGGACATCGGTCAGTAACCACGTCATGAAAATGAAAGGTTACATGGACCACCTAGAGAGACTTGGGCACCCAGTACCTTTGCAGATAGCAACGGATACGATACTCAACTCGTTATCAGATGACTATAAGCCTTTTATAGTCAACTACAACATGAACAACATGGAGAAATCTGTGGCTGAGTTGCACTCTATGCTTAAGACAGCGGAGCAGAGTATCGGGACCAAGTCTAAGGATGTCCTCATGGTAGGCAACGGTAGTTATAAGAAGAGGAAGGGTCACAACGGAAAGGGAAAGGGTAAAACCCAGCCCAGCCAGAATGCACCCGAGGCTAGTGACAACAACAAGGGCAAGAAGCCAAAGCCAAACAAGGCAAGAACCGAGAATCGGTGCTTCAAGTGCGGGGAGGCCGGACATTGGAAGAGAGATTGTCCAAAGGCTCATGAGGCAGGAGGCAAGTCTGGCTCATCAGGTATCGTGTGATTAGCTTCTTTGTCACTTTTCACTTGTAAAGTTATTACAAGTATTCTAACATCTTGCAATCATTTATTGTAGGAGGAGATGGAAAGTGAAGCAGCCCAGTACTCGAGATCTCACGTGCTTTTACAGATATTTTAATAATTCATGTTTTTTTAGCTATTAAACTTTTTAAAATTTTTGGATATTGGTTGCTTGTCTTTATTCAAAACTCTTAGTTTGACATTTATGGTTTAATATTTGAAACTTTGGATTTTTTAGCTTATATCCGTGCACGTGTGTTTTTAATGAATCAAGTTAGTCCAGTTGTGACTAAAGGGTACTAATAAGTCAAGTTTTGACTTAATAGGTGATTCATAATGATCTTATGCAATAATTGTTGTAGTTACTTAATTCTCACTATATAAATACTTAAGATAAACAAGTCATGTTTATGAAATTGGATAAGTCTTTCTAATTTACAAGTATTTAAGAATTTTATGAAAGACAAATATTCAAGGCTTTGAACATAATCAAATATGAAATAATAGTTATTATTTCTAGATAAATTTTTTTGGACAAAACATTTAAGAAAATATAAAGGTGATTGTAATAGTTATTATAATCAAGGTTGTTTTATACTAAATGTTTTGGGCAAAGAAATTTAAAATATCATTACAAGTGTTTTATACTTGTAAACGTGTTAGGTTTAATGAAACCACATTCCGTAATTGGAAAGATGGATATATGCGAAATCCGAGTTCTGGTTTCATAAAACGTTTAAATTTCTCACAAAAACTAAGCAAGTGTTTAAAAACACAAGTTTTAGACATATTAGTCAAGGATTGACTGAGTCCAAAAAGGGTGTTTTAAGGTAATGTACTTTTTCATAAAAGATTGTGGGCGCACCTTGACTAGTGTATTTATCAAGTTATCAAGGATTGATCTAACTAGTATGATAAATACAAGTATGAAATTTTAAAGTATATCATTGTCGGATGATTTTAGAAGTGATCTAAAATAAAAGTTCTTGAAAGGAAACCAATCTGAGATACGCATGACTTATTGAAATGTTCTCAATATGGAAGTCATTGCAAAGTTTTAAGGTCAAGACATGACTTAAAATGGAATTATATTTAAAAATGTTCAAAAGGTCAAGATAAATTAATGTTGGTGGTTGATTAACGTTAGAAATGATAAAATATGATATTTCTTTCGATGTCCTTAGTGATAAAATTAGATAAGTGTTAGTGTACACTGGGAATCTAATTTTAAGTTTACAAGTATGTGTAAATGGATTTATCATTTCAAAAAAGGGATATGAATCTAGTAAGATTTATCACATCTACAAGTGTAATTAAAGTTTTTAATTACAAGGGGATTATTTTATAAACTCAGAAATTTTGGAGTTATTTTCAGTTCTCCAAGTTTAAGAAATTTATAAAATAAGTAAGTCTAGAATTGGTTTTTTGGTTGCGAAACCAGTTTCTAGCAAAACCAGAAGGAGTACTTTAAAGTACTAGTCTTGAGTTTTGGGTTTATAGGCATGTTATTTTCTCTGTAATCTGTGATAAGTTACAATGTAAAATAATAAAGTAATTCAGATAAACGCTGTGAATTGAGTCAAAGAAATGGTAGAAATTATGCATCTTTATTCCAGGGTGAAATATGGAGGGTGCAGAAATTAGTTTCATTGTTCTTCACCATTTTGCATGTTTTAGACCATCCAGGAATAAACTTTGTTTATTCAAAACATTATCCGTGACTACTTATTTTGGTGGGAACCTTGATAGGGTTGTAAAGTAATCGTAACTTTGGGGTAGATTCGAAGGTATATTGAATATAGCTGCAAAAGTCTTTTACGGACCAAAATTTACGGATATTCATTAGGATTACGAATATTGGATTGACCCACCGTGAAAAATACTTCGTGGATTCGTGTCAAAAGTATTTATCACATAAGTTATCTTTAAACCTGAGGTATTTGGTTTAGGATACGATAACTGTTGTCTCCTTAGTGCGTCTTAACTCCACGCCGTAATAGGGTGGTCATAAGGGGCGTATCTAGATTCAGTGGGAGCCGTGTTTCCAAATGCAAATATGCAAGAAGGTATTTGCACCTCCTTTTTAGGAGAGATATTTCTGGGCCCCTTGACTGATTAGAGAAACTGGTAAGTGCACGGCCGTGCCCAAACGAACTGATCTGTTCTTAGTTGTTTATCACGCAGTTTTGAAATCAAGTATGTCATGAAGATAATTCTTGAGATTTTGAGTTGACACCCTCCATGCTCATGCTCAAAATTGAAATATCGCGCTACAAGGGACAAACCTATAATAAACGTACCCATTCATAAACAGGTAGTTGATGATAGTTGATTCATGAACAGTTAGTTCATGATAGATTGCTCATAAATAGTTATTTTATGAGAGTTTACATTATCACAAGTTTTTGGGGTATAAGAGTTCTTATGACCTGGTTATCCTAAGTGTCTGGCTAGAGACCTCCTTAGGCTAACAATGTACAGTAACTATTACTTATCTTGCACAAGTGGGAGTCTGTTGGATTATGTGCAGAGATAATTAATAGGTACAATGTATCCAATGTTATAAGAGACTAAAGGGTCACACTGCTACACACCCAAATTAGAACAGTTGGAATTTACCATAATTCTGTGTGGAAATAATTAATCAGATGGATTAATTATTAGAGAGATAAATAAATAAATAATCAGTTGAATTAATTATTAGAAAGAAAAAAAATAATAAATAGTCATTTATTATTTAAAGGGAAATTAAATATTAGCTTTAATATTTAATGGACCAGTTAATTAATAGTTAATTAATTAACTAGTAAAGTCCAGGGGTCCAAAGTGAGAGGAATGAAACTTCAATTAAAGTCATGGGCTTTAATTGAACGGGCTTGGGCTTAACAGGAGGTTTAAGTATTTAAACCTAGATAAGGCTCATTTGATCATTAAGCATTCTAATAGAATCAAAAGAAAAACCCTATCCTCCCTTGTCCTCTCCCTGTGCGTCGACCTCTCTCCCCCTCTCCCTCTCGTCGACGTCAACCAACACCAAGGGGTGTTCGGTTTTTGCTTTGAGTCGAGACACACACACACACGTGATTTTATGTGTCATTCGGGTAATTCCAGGAGCGGTCTAGCAGCAAGTTCATTGGTGGTGCAGTAGTGGTGGACTACCTTTAGCAATCCCAAGATCAAGCAGGTATTGTTTTTCTAAACCTTTTAATAGGATTGTTGTTTGAGAAACTTATATGATCATTAGTAAGATCCTAACCCTTTAGTGGTTTAGAGGGTTGTGTTCAATCTGTTTCCGCTTTAGGATTGAACCAGTAGAATCAAACCCACGGCTTGACCAGTTTGTGTCATTAGGTGGTTTGGTCATTTAAAAACCCTTCACATATCCCTATGTGTTGTGGTGGATGATTGTTTAATTTTTGGTGGCGTGCGTGGCATATTTATTGTAATCTATTTTGGGTGCGGCTTGCATATCTTTTCATTTATTTTTTGTACTCGTAATAGTTTAATAGGATCGTGGCTTGCATGTTGTTCCCATTTCTCTATGTATTTGTACTTAGACGTATAGATAGATTACGCCAGCGGGAGTCACGGCGGTGATGTCTTTGCGAGATGGGTCCTTGATGCTATTAGAGATACCGGATTCGGTGGGATCCCACACGACGAGGATATTTGGTTTTGTTCTTAGATGACCTTGTTTTACCCGTTTGGCTCACGGGAAAAATGCACAGGATTTTGGGCATGTTACCAGACTTTATATTTTTATGCGTGTTTTGTATTTATTTATTTTCTTGTGTGTATTATAGGATTCACATGCTAGACAGTGTTTTATAAAAAAAACAAGATTTGTAAAAATGATTTACATATCTTCGTGCATAGAATTAACATCTTAATATAAAAATTGTATTATATTAAAAGGTGCTAAAAAATGGTTTGGTCACCAAATTGTTAATTCACAAAGATGACACAACCCAAATCTAGCGAAACTTGGATGATTGACGAGCTCTAGTACGAGTCATTCCTTGTGGAGCTGTGTGGAAGGTGAGTATGGCAACTCGCAAGGTTGGTTCTCTAGCTTTAGCACAAGCAAATAATTGGTCAAGAGTACCAACGTGTGTCTTGACGAACAACTTACAAATTTCTTTGTGACACTTAAGTGGCGTCAAGCACTAGCCGAGTCATTTTGAGGATAACAAAGGAGTTGATGTAGGAAGGGATCAAACATGCCTAAGACATAATGGACGTCGATGGAACCCGCAAGGACCTAAGAGATGCAAAATGGTTGCAATCGGTAAATGGTTACCGACCTAAATAGCTTGCTTCGTGATCTATCGTAAATCCGTCACGAGATAGAGTGAAATATGGTTCTTAGCCTTATTTAAATAATTGGTTTTCTTAACTACTTGGGCAATTATTTTTACAAAGATTTTACAACTAAAATTGGTACTCTATTTTGTAGATAGAAACCAACAACACCACTTCAACTTCATAAAACTCGATTACCCTAAAATTGTTCCTCGAGAAGGCTAAACTCAATGGCCAAAAATTCATGGATTGGTTCAAGCATATAGCCTTTGGGTATCATGTGGATCATCGAGGAGCCTCTCCCAGAAACTCCTACAACGAATGCGATTAGGGCCGTCTAAGACGCGTATGACAAGCGCGTCAAGGACAGGAATGAGGTAGCCTGCTTCATGATCTCCTCGGTGACTCCAAGCAGGAATGCTTCTAGTGGTGAAGGCCCTCTTCGATTTTATGGATGAAGGAGTGCGGAAACATGAGTGTTCACGTGCTCAAAATTAAAGCATACGTGGACTGCTTAGAGAGGATGGGTTTCCGCTCGGGAGGGAGTTGGCTACGGATATTATCCTCTAATCCCTGCCCGGTTCATACTCTCAATTCATATGGAACTACCTTATGCATAGTATGGACAAAACCCTTATGGAGCTTCATGGCATGCTAAAGATGGTTGCGTCTAACATGGCCAAGAAGCCATCCACCTCTTCCGCTTGTGGCTTAGCTATCCGGGAGCGCAGGACCAAGAAGAGAAAGGCCTCTACCCCTACTAAGGGTAAGGGAAAGTGTCACACCCCGCTAAAGCGGAAACACAGGATATGGAAGTCCAATGATTTCATAGCTTAAGGTTGTAGTTAATACTTAACACAACCATCACAAAATATGTCATCACCACAAGTTACAAACATTGTTCGAAAAGAAAATACAAAATATTGTCTTAAAACATAACAAAATATTAAACGGTTTAGAATCCATGAGATGCAGCACACATGCATGGCCTCCTATCACTTACATCATTAACCTGAAAAGAATAAAAAAAATCAACTATAAAGTTGGTGAGAATCATAGGTTTTTCATAAGCGAGAAAGTTATAAATAAGTTATCATGAAATTCAATTTGATATTTAGGTGATTCGTTGTCACCTAACTCAAGATAAAAATTCTAGTTGTCCAACATTTATAAGCACCACAACATATATTTTTGTAGATTAGCAATATTTGCACTAAGCTACTACCAAACCATTCAGACAACGATGCCCACGATCTATACATAGAGGTAAGTCTAACTCACATGCGTAAGATCAATATATATTTAAACATTTTTAAGTATGTACACTTAAGGTTCGTCAACCCTAAGTGGCGGCGTCCCTACCCACAATAGCGCTATCCACAATACTATAGGCTCATATTGAGTTAATGGTAGTGTACCAATTGTTTTCACGGGACTTACACTGCTTTGAACTTAGGCATTGCATTACATGTACATAACAAGTGTTTATTCAACATCAAATCAATTATTTCACAAGACAACATACAAAATTCATATTAATCATGCTTTTCACCGCAAAAAACTTAGTAAAAATACTTTAAAAAGGGGGCTATGAAACTCACAAATTTGATTGGCGATCCGGGTGACAATGTGTTGCAATACGGCTCTTCCCGTCTTAGATTCCTTCATAATTAAATAAATATTATAAGTTCAAAATTCTCGTATTTTATAGTGATATAACTCCATAAATAATTTTTACATTATTCACACTTTTAATTAATCACTATAACCCTATAAATAAAATTTTGAGTTATTGCATGTGTCCATATTTTACTTAAGTACATATATATATATATATATATATATATATATATATATATATATATATATATATATATATTGCATTATTTGTATTCCTAATTTGAAGTATTTTTATGGTCCTTAAATTTATTTGTTTATTATATGCCTTAAAAATATATACTTGATTTTTCAGAATCTGTCTTGTATTTTTTTTGTTCAATTTAAACTCATATTTTAATACATTATGGGTTCATTTAATTTTCCCCACTTCTTATAAAGTGTTTTTTCCTGTCTTGGGTAAATTTTGGTATAAGAATCATAATTTTTGAAGGTCTTTAGGTATGTTAATAAATTTTTAATAAAATAAGTGTTTCTGATTTTGAGCAGTTTACATACCTTTGGTATTTTATTTTTTTAAAAATCATACTTACTTATTTTTGAGATTTTCCAATGGAACGTTCCTGTAAACTCATAGATCTAACAAATAAATTTAAAATCATAATTTTTGGACTAAATATGTGAGAGTTATGATATTATTATCTTGCATGATATTTCAATCCGAATTGCACTGTTTGCACATTAATATTATTTAATAAAGTTCAAGGTTAAAATTATGGTATTTTTGAGTGAGGCTTAGTTTTTCTGAAAGCCAACTCATTAAACTAAATTCCAGAGAAAGATTCACTATTCTCCATGCCATGATTAAAAAGTTATGCTTTGTTTAAAATAGATTATCTTACTGTCAGATGGCAGTTGCACATGCAACGTATTTTGCTTGTTTGAGTGACCAAATGGATGAATTTATGAGTGATTTTACATTTTTTAGAAACCTAACAGGATAAGTGAAATTTAAAAAATCATCTCATGTGGTTTCACTTCGTAGATCTCAAGATATGAACCGATTAATACACACCAAAAGTTCAACAGCTTCTGTATTCTTTTACTTTGTGGATTTATATACATTCAATCATAAATCTTTTCTTGCATGTTAATATTTCTTCATTTTTCATGATTTATTAACATCAGTAAAATAATATTCCAGATTATAATAACTCATAAGTTCATATTTTTATGCATGCATATGTACCTAACTTCAAGTGGTAGGAATTTCCTTACATCAATTGGTAGGTTTCTCACACATGCATGTGTTTATTTTTCATTTTCTTGAACTTTTAGTTTGCATGGATCATGAATTACCACTTTTTATAACACTTTCATGTTATTAGTAGGTAATCTACCATTTGAACACTTAATATTCTTATTGTTCAACAAAACAAGAATAAACCAAGAAGAGTCTTGAAGAAAAGTGATAAAATGAAGCAACAAAGGGAGTAGATTGTTACCAATACTTGATTTAGTGCTTGATCTTCCTTTGAATCTTCAAATATTATTTGTTCTTGGGTGATTTAAAGTGATTTAGGTCAGATTTGAAAAGAGAGGTAGGAGAGAGTTCTTGAGAGAGAGTTTAGAAAGAGAGTGTGGTATGGTGAAATGAAGAAAGATCGCTATAAGATCTAAATAAATAAAATAAAAATAAAAATAAAGTGAGTGTGTGTGCATGTGTTGGACAGCCAAGAGGGGGGGTGCGGGTGTTTAATTTTTTTTATTTTTTTTATGTATAAATGTATATTTGAGTAAATACTACAAATTCTTGGTATTATTAGTGGCCTGTTTTTAATTATAATTCTAGTTTTTTACAGGGTTACGAGTGTTGGTCTATATTTTCTACTTGCTTTTGGTTTTTACATAAGCTTACAGGTTCACTATAGAGTCTAGTAGGTATGACAGGAGACTGAGATCATGTCCGTCACGTCTAGGTTCGAGGGGGGTCGTAGACAGTCTAGTAGGGTCGAGGGGAATTAGGGATCGCAGTAGGGGCGGTTACAGAGAGCTTGGACATAAGCTTAGAATTGGTAGTTGGAATGTAGGAACTTTAACAGGCAAGCTTTTGGAGCTAGTGGATTGTCTAAGAGAACGCAGGGTAGATATAGTGTGTTTTCAAGAGACCAAGTGGAAGGGAAGTAGGTCTAGGGAAACAAATGGTTATAAGCTTTGGTACTCGGGCAGTGGTAGTGCTAAGAATGGAGTAGGAATTCTCTTAGCACCAAAATTCAAGGATAATGTAGTTGAGGTGAGGAGACTTAATGATAGGATTATGGCTGTTAAGGTGGTTTTAGGAGAAGCAATAGTAAATATAGTTTGTGCTTATGCACCGCAGGTGGGTCTGGGGGTAGAGGAAAAGACCAACTTTTGGGAGTCTTTAGATGATCTTGTGAGGGGGATCCCAGAAGATCAGCTGTTGTATATAGGGGGCGACTTTAATGGGCATATAGGTGCAGGAGTAGAGGGGTACCCTCGAGTCCATGGTGGTTTTGGTTTTGGGGTTAGGAATGACGAGGGGAGGTCTTTACTCGAGTTTGCTTCTGCTCATGAGTTGGCTATCACAAACTCCTTCTTCAAGAAAAGGGAAGGACATTTGATTACTTACCTTAGTGGAGGTCATTGCACGCAAATCGATTTTCTTCTTGCTCGTAAAAGAGACCTGAGGAACTGCATAGACTGTAAGGTTCTTCCTCGAGTTGCTGGGCTCTCGCAACATCGTTTACTAGTGTTAGACATTTATTTCAGGAAAGGTTTTACTAAGGTTAAAAAGGAGGGCAAACCTAGAATTTTATGGAGAAACCTAAATGGGGAAGCTAGAGAAGAATTTAAGAAAAGAGTCTCGGTAGAGCTAACTAAAACCCATATAGGAGATGCAGATTTAGAGTGGAACCACGTCGCCCAGACTATTAGAGGGATAGCCAAAGAAACCCTAGGAGTTACTTCCGGTAAGGTTCGTGTAGACAGAGAATCTTGGTGGTTTAACTATGAGGTCCAGGATAAGGTTAAAAGAAAGCAGTATTGCTTTAAGGAGTTAGTATTAGCTAGGGCTAGTGGAAGAGAAGATAGGGTGAGAGCTTTGAATATCTATAGAGAAGCTAAAAAAGAAGCAAAGAAAGCAGTAGCACAAGCGAAGGAAAGAGCTTATGAAAACTTATACAATAGGTTAGACTCTAAAGAAGGGAGAAATGAAATATTCAAATTAGCTAAAGCCAGGGAGCGGAAGAAAAGAGATTTAGGAACCATTAAGTTCATCAAAGATGATAGAGGAAGGGTGCTTTCTAAGGATAGAGATATTAAGGGTAGATGGGGAGATTACTTTCGTCATTTATTTAATCAGGAGACTAGTCAAATTGTGAGAGATAGTGGGGATGGCCCCTTATGGGGCTCTGAAGTTAGGAATCACTGTTATTGCACTAGGATTTTCCCAGGAGAAGTTAACAGTGCTCTTCGCCGTATGGGGAGAGGTAAAGTGGCTGGACCTGACCAAATACCCATTGAGGTGTGGAGGTGTCTTGGAGAACCAGGCATTTACTGGTTAACGAACCTTTTTAACCTTATCTTTAGAACGGCTAAGATGCCAAATGAGTGGAGACGCAGTGTGGTTATCCCTATTTTCAAGAACAAAGGAGACTCCCAAAGCTGTGAGAACTATCGTGGTATTAAACTTCTGAGTCATACTATGAAGTTGTGGGAAAGGGTGATAGAAAACAGGTTGAGACGAGAAACTAGAGTTTCAGATAACCAGTTCGGATTTATGCCAGGGAGGTCTTCGATAGAAGCAGTGCTTCTGATTAGAAACCTAATGGAAAAACATAGAGAGAGACAACGAGATCTGCATATGGTGTTCTTAGATATAGAGAAAGCTTAAGACAGTGTCCCTAGGGAACTTATCTGGAAGACCCTTAACGATAGAAGAATCCCTGGGAGATACATTAGGGTATTAAGAGACATGTATGACGGTTCGATGTCTTGTGTGTCCACCCCTGTAGGAGACAGCGGGTACTTTCCAGTGGTACGGGGCCTGCACCAAGGGTCAGCTCTTAGCCCTTTCCTTTTTGCAATCATTCTTGACGAGCTCACGACTAATATCCAAGGAGGAATACCATGGTGTATGATTTTCGCAGACGACGTAGTTTTGGTCTCTGATTCGAAGGAGGATTTAAACAGACGTTTAGAACAGTGGAGGACAACACTAGAGGATTCAGGACTTAGGATTAGCCAGGGTAAGACCGAATATCTCTTTTGTCAATTCAGCAAGACAACAAATGAAGAGAGTCTAGACCTCCGCCTTGGGGACCAAGTATTGAGACCCCAAGACTCCTTTAGGTACCTAGGCTCCATACTACATAAATCAGGGAGGGTGGACGAAGATGTCACAAATCGTATCCAAGCGGCGTGGAGCAAGTGGAGAGCGGCTTCTGGAGTGTTATGCGACATGAAAGTTCCTCTTAAACTTAAAGGAAAATTTTACAAATTAGCTGTTAGACCGGCCATGTTATATGGATCCGAGTGTTGGCCCCTGAAAAAGACACAAGCAGAGAAGATGGAAGTGGCCGAGATGAGGATGCTTAGATGGATCTGTGGGAAGACTTTGATGGATAAAATCCCGGTGGGTGCCTTTAGAACCGAGTTAGGAGTAACGTCTATTGGTAACAAGCTGAGGGAAGGTAGACTACGGTGGTTTGGCCACGTTAAAAGGAGACAACCAACTGCACCAGTTAGGAGAACGGAAGAGATTGTAGTTGAAGGTACTAGGAGGCGTGGTCGTCCTTTTATGAGGTGGGAAGATAGAGTGAAAGTAGATTTACAGGAGCTTTCTCTTTCCGAAGACATGATCTCAGATAGGGTGTCTTGGAGGAGGATGATTAAGAGTCAGGGTTAGGAGGTTTAGAGCCTTAGGGTTTAGTCATATATATTTACTATTATTATTATATATATTTATATTTTTTTTACTGCTACTTTCTTTTCTACTTTTTGTTTTTATTTTACTTTTTTATTCTTCTTTTCCTTTTTGTGTTTGTGTGTGTGTATTTTCTTGTTCTTATCTTTGTGGCCGGAGGTCCTTTACAGGAAGCAATCTCTCTACTTTTGGTGGGGGTATGATTGTCTACGCTTTTACCTCCCCCATACCCCGCTTTTGCGGGATTGGGTAACGTTGTTGTTGTTGTTTATGCACTTTTAATTTAGGTTTGTTATCTTAGGAGATTTTTATTATTTATAAATATTATTATAATTATTAAAGTCATTTATGATTAATATTACAATGATATAATATTAATTATTACATAGCGGGACTTTTAAATACGATATAACATATTTTACGGTTTTTGTAGGAATCTAAGCTTTCCACCGGGATCATTAAGAGCTTTAGAACTTTTCTCACCAAATTTGAGTTATAATAGTTCATTTACACTTACTATAGCTTAAATCTAAGGTATCAGTTGCTAACCTGAAGGTTTCGTTGACAGTTGTTACAGTCTCCCCTAGTTAGAAGAATTTCGTCCCGAAATTAACTTTTGATATCTTTAGTTTGTTTCTTAGCGAAAAGATGAGGGTACTTGTGTTTCATATAATCTTCTCGCTCCCATGTAAACTCGGGACCATGTCTTGAATTCCAGCGAACCTTCAAAATCGGGATTTTACTCCTCCGAAGTCTTTTAACTTCCCGGTCAAGTTTTTCGATTGGTTCCTCTACAAAGTTTAACCGATTATCTACTTGGATGTCCTTCAGGGGCAGCACTAAGGATTCGTCAATCAAACATTTCTTTAAATTCGACACATGGAAGGTGTCATGGATAACGTTCAATTCTTGCGGTAATTCAAGCTTGTAAGCTACTGGTCCCACTCATTCAATTATCGTAAATGGACCAACATACCTGGGACTTAGTTTTCCTTTCTTTCCAAAGCGCACTATTCCTTTCCAAGGGGATACCTTTAGAAGCACTTTGTCACCGACTTGAAACTCTAAAGGTTTCCTGCGGTTGTCAGCGTAGCTCTTGTGACGATCTCTCGCAGCTTTGAGTCTATCTTTGATAAGTGAGATCTTGTCAGTGGTCTCTTGAATTATATCTGGTCTTGACAAATTGCCTGTCTCCAATTTCCAACCAACTAAGTGGAGATCTACACTTACGTCCATACAACACTTCATAAGGCGCACACTGAATGCTAGTTTGATAACGGTTATTGTATGAAAATTCAACTAGTGGCAAGTGTGAATCCCAACTTCTACCAAAGTCTATCACATAAGCACGTAACATATCCTCTAGAGTCTGGATCGTTCTTTCCGTCTGTCCATCCGTTTGAGGATGATATGCAGTGCTCAAGTTCACTTGCGTTCCAAGTTTCCGTTGAAGTGATTGCCAAAACCGCGAAGTAAAACGGCTATCTCTATCCGAAATGATAGAAATAGGTACTCCATGGCGCATAACAATCTCATTGATGTATAATTGAGCTAGCTTCTCCATCCGGTAATCTTCCCTAATAGGGAGGAAATGGGCTGATTTTGTAAGTCGATCCACAATAACCCAGATGGAGTCATACCCCTTAGCTGACCGGGGTAATTTGTTCACGAAATCCATGGTTATCTACTCCCACTTCTATTCTGGGATTTCAGGTTGTTGCAACAATCCAGAGGGCTTTTGGTGCTCTGCCTTAACTTTTGCATATGTTAGACATTTTCCTACATATAATGCGATGTCCTTCTTCATTCCAGGCCACCAATAGTACTCCTTTAGATCCTTGTACATTTTATCGGCTCCTGGGTGAATGGAATACTTAGATTGATAAGCTTCATCCAATATTGTATACCGTACATTATTCGCTTTAGGTATCCAAACCTTGTCTTCGAAGTAGTGCACTCCATCGGATTTAGTCTCGAATCTATGCTCTAATTGATGAAGAGCTTCATCCTTTAAATTCTCTGGTCTCAAAGCTTGTTTCTGAGCCTCTAGGATCCTTTCTTTCAGATTCGTTTGCACCATCGCTCCTAAAGCTCTAACTCTTAATGGTTTTACCCTTTCTTTCCTGCTCAATGCATCGGCTACGACATTAGCCTTGCCAGGGTGATACTTTATCTCACAATCATAGTCATTGAGCAATTCTACCCATCTTCTTTGTCTCGTGTTGAGCATCTTCTGATTTAGAATGTGTTGGAGACTTTTATGATAAGTGAAAATAGTACATTTGGTGCCATATAAGTAATGTCTCTAAATTTTAAGAGCAAACACCACTGCTCCTAACTCCAAATCATTAGTGGTGTAGTTTTTCTCATGAACTTTTAATTGCCTTGAAGCATAAGCGATTACTTTGTCTTTTTGCATCAGTACGCAACCCATTCCTTGTCGCGATGCGTCGACAACAAAGTTTTCCGTTCCGTTAGGTAACGCTAAAATTGGTGCATTTCATAGCTTATGCTTTAACAGTTGGAAAGCTTCCTCTTGTTTCTGTCCCCAATCAAATTTCTTGTCTTTTTTAGTTAAAGCCGTGAGTGGTTGCGCTATCTTTGAAAAGTTTGCAATAAATCTTCTATAATAGCCTGCTAAACCAAGAAATTGACGAATTTCGGTTGGCGTCTTCGGTGCTTCCCACTTCTTAATGGCTTCAACCTTCGTTGGATCAACATGAATTCCTTTGGAATTCACCACGTGACCGAGAAAATGTACTTCTTGGATCCAAAATTCACATTTAGAGAACTTTGGGTACAATTGTTGATCCTTAAGTAGCGTTAGAATCAACTTCAGATGTTGTTCATGATCTTTCTTGTTTCGCGAATAGATAATTATGTCGTCGATGAACACTATAACAAACTTATCTAAGTAAGGTCTACAGACACTGTTCATTAAATCCATGAAGATAGCTGGTACGTTTGATAACCCAAAAGGCATCACTAAAAACTTGTAGTGTCCATAACGAGTTCTAAACGTAGTCTTGGGTATGTCTTCTTCACGGACTCTCAGTTGATGGTATCCCGATCGTAGATCAATTTTTGAGAAGTAAGTAGCGCCGTGAAGTTGGTCAAACAAGTAATCATTCGAGGCAACGGGTATCGATTTTTAATGGTCAACTTGTTGAGTTCACGATAATCGATGCACATTCGTAGCGACCCATCTTTCTTCTTGACGAATAGCACTGAGGCTCCCCATGGTGAGGTACTTGGCCTGATAAATCCTTTGTCAAGTAATTCTTGAAGTTGTGCAGATAACTCCTGCAATTCCGATGGGGCTAACCGATACGGTGCTTTAGCTACGAGTGTGGCTCTGCGAATTAAGTCGATAGTAAATTTGACTTGTCTAACTGGCGGTAAACCAGGTAGTTCCTCTCGGAACACTTCATGAAAATCCCGAATGACTGGTATCTCCCGTATATCCTTTTCATCGACTCTCTTATCTACTACATGAGCCAGAAAAGCAATATAGTACTTCTGCATCTTCATACACGACACAATCTTAATGTTTTTCCCAGACTTTTCTCCATGTACAACTAGTGTTTCATTTTCTGGCAACCGAATTTCGACAGTCTTCTCGGAACAACATATTTCAGCTTGGTTTTCGGATAGCCAATCCATGCCCACTACTACATTGAAACTCCCTAACTCGATTGAAATAAGATTTATACTAAAATTCTTATTAGCTAGAGTTAGTATACAATCATTGACTATATCTCTAGTCTTTACCTCATGGCCATTGGCAAATTCGATAATATAAGCTTCTTTTTGTTTATCGAGGTTTAAGTTAAGTTTGGATCTAAACTTTAATTATACAAAACTCCGAATCAAATAGCATAGTTGCATAATGATTATTCAGAAGGAAGGTACCTGAAATCACATCTAGGTTATGCCTCGCTTCTTCTGCCCCAATCTCGAACACACGTCCTGTAACACCGTATTTTCTAACACAACTTTGGAATACGCGCGGAAGCTAAATCACATACTAATATAATTTATTAGAATAAAATACAACTTTAACTTGTTTGATTTACAAACACATTTACAGTGTTACTCAAAAACAGGCTCTTTACAAAACTACAAGATATCAGAGTTAGATCAGTCCCAAAATTCCAGTTTCATCTCTTTAATCCACATACCAGGGTTAACGTGTAAAAGATTACAACAGTGGGGGAATAGCACAAAGCTAAGTGAGAGAATAGATATCACAAACATACAAGGCATAAAGCCCAAACAAACAATGCTCAAACAAACAAGAGAACCGGCGGTCTTGCGGGACCTTCAACCAAATGCCGGCTAAAGCAAAGGTTTACCGATAGCCTAGTTACAACAGACAACAATAATAGCACTTCTTGATTACAACAAATGCTTATCAAGACAATTACTAATATTGTATATCTCCAAACATAGGCCCAGCTGAATAACAACCGCCAAGCTGATCTCACAACCACATGTATATATAAAATAACAAGAGCAATCAATCAGGTGATATATCTTATACATCCAAGATATATATCCACTCACCGATATCTTCAAAAGTTCAGGTAACTCAGTCTATTCTCAACTACCGAGTCTTGTCTCTACCTGAACAAACAACTAACAGTCAGTATTTGCTTAATCAATCACACAATAAGCATAATACTATAATCAAACACATATGTACATACAATCACAAGTACATATCAACTCATGTATATACAATCAATATATCACAATTCACTATTACTCTTTACTTCCTGTAATTCAGTGAATTCATCCAACTCCTTAGCTTAGGTAATTCAAACTTTCCTTTCATAAGCCGAGGCTACAAATTCATGTGTATCTTCAAATCATCCAAGATTTGATCTTTCATAACACAACATTCACCAATTCCGAGCATGGGTATTGTTGGAATTCCGATTGTGTTTAATTCCGATAAGATCAAATCCGATAGGGTCAAATCCGATGAAACCAATCCCGAGCAAAGACAAATCCGAGTAAATGAAATTCTGATATAATCGGATTCTGATACAATGCACAATCCGAGAAAAGTATACAATCCGACATAATTAGAAATCCGAGTAATTATCAAATACCGAGAAAACATTCAATACCGAGAAAATCAATTCCGATCATTCTTCTCGGGTTTCATATCAATACCGATAAAAGCTAAGGAAAGCAGTTCCAATCTTATCGGATTTCAACCAATTCCGATAGAAAGGATCGGAATTCACCAATTCCGATCGATTCATACTCAAACACACACAAACACCTTTTCAATTTTGCATGTAATGAGAATTTGGTGTCAAGTTTTGGTGTAATTAGGTGTCAAAACCGATACCTAAGATTCCACTCACATAAAACACAAGTATTTAAGTATTTACCATTATTTAATTAATTAAATTAATTAAACACTCAAACAATTAATAAACCAATTAATTAAAGTAAACCAAATTAATTAAGATAAGTCAACTTAATTTACCTTAATCCTACTAGGCCGGTAAGGAGGGTGTTACAAATCTTCCCCCCTTAAGAAGATTCCGTCCTCGGAATCTAATCGCGCTCAAATAAGGCTGGGTAACGATTCCTCATATCATCTTCAATCTCCCAAGTCAGGTTTGAACCTAAACTATGCTTCCACTTCACCAAAACCATCGGTATCTGCTTATTCCTCAACTTTGTTACTTTATGATCCAGTAACTCAACAGGTTCCTCAATTAACCTCTTGTTGGAATCTACACGAAGATCTTGTATCGGCAACACTTGTGTCTGATCTTCTACTTTACACTTTCTCAAATAACAAACATTGAACTTGTCATGAATACCTACCAATTCATCGGGAAGATCCAAAACAACCGTCTGATCATTCATTACTTTATGAATTCTGAACGGACCAATATATCTAGGAGCTAATTTTCCACGTTTCCCAAAGCGTATCACGCCCTTCCATGGTGAAACCTTTAAGTAGACTCGTTCTCCTTCAACAAAAGTCACCGGTCGACGACGCGGCTCTGCATACATCTTTTGTCGATCTCTTGCAGCTTTCAACTTTTCTCGTGCCACTGCAACTTTATCTGCTGTGATATGAACAATATATGGCCCAGCAAACTGTTTCTCTCCTGCCTCTAACCAACAAGTAGGAGTTCTACACGGTCACCCATATAACATCTCATACGGCGGCATTCCGATGCTGGAGTGATAGGAATTGTTGTAAGCAAACTCAACCAACAGTAGATGCGAATCCCAAGAACCCCCAAACTCTAACGCACATGCCCGAAGCATATCTTCTAAAGTCTGAATTGTTCTTTCTGATTGGCCATCTGTCTGTGGGTGATAAGTTGTACTCAGATTAACTCTCGATCCCAACTCTTGTTGTAGTCTATTCCAGAAATTCGACACAAACCTCGAATCCCTATCTGACACAATAGACAAAGGAACTCCTTGTCTAGATACAATCTCATCAATATACAGCTTGGCTAACTTACTCAAATTTGAAGTCTCAGCAGTAGCAAGAATATGTGCACTCTTGGTTAATCTATCCACAATAACCCAAATCATATAGTTTCCCTTCTAAGTCCTCGGAAGTTTTGTTACAAAATCCATCGTGATATGATCCCACTTCCATTCAGGTATTGCTAACTGTCTCAAAGATCCATACGGCTTCTGGTGTTCGGCTTCACTTGTGCACATATATAGACATGACTCCACCTATCGAGCAACATCTAACTTCATAGTAGGCCACCAATAAAAAGTCTTCATACATCTTAGTGCTACGAGGATGAACAGTCATTCTAGACTTATGTGCTTCAGTCAAGATTAATTCCCGCAAATTACCAAACTTTGGCACCCAAACACGATTCTGATACATCTTCAACCCACTCGAATCAGTTGTCAGCTCATGCTGTCTTTTAACCATCAACTCATCTTTCAAGTTTTTTGTCTTCAGTGCTTCTAATTGTGCAGCCATCAACTGATCTATCAAATCTGACTTAATTTCTAGCCGCATAAACTTTACTGAATCTGCAGAACCTTTCCTGCTAAGTGCATCAGCAACCACGTTAGCTTTTCCCGGATGATACTGAATGTCACAGTCATAATATTTTATCAACTCTAACCATCGATGATGTCTCATATTCAGTTCTTTCTGAGTGAACACATACTGTAGACTCTTGTGATCAGTGCAAATTGTACACTTTGTACCATACAGATAATGTCTCCACAGCTTCAAAGCAAATACTACCGCTGCTAACTCTAAATCATGAGTCGGATAGTTCCTCTCGTTAGGTTTCAACTGTCTGGATGCATAAGCTATAACTTTACCCCTCTGCATCAGTACACATCCTAATCCAGCATGTGAAGCATCACAATTGTTGGTGCATATTTTATGAATCCCTAGTTCGTATCAATAAAGTATATTCATGTGGTGTTAATTAAATGTGTTTTAATTAATGGTTTGCATGTTTATATATTCTTAGTGATTCTATGTGATTATCTTAAGCTTACAAGTACTTAACCATGTGTTGGTGTGAGTTTGGAAGTTTAAGTCTGCGTGGAAAAATCACCACTTTGGTGATCAGGTTCACCACACACGAAATGACCTCACTACGTGCGTAGTGAGTACCACTTCGCACGTGGTGAGGATGTTGATCAACATGGATTAAATAACACAACCATTTCGTGCGAATTGTGGTCACTACGTGCGTGGTGACTGGCACTTCGCACGTAGTGACTAGTCTGGGCCTATAAATAGTGCTTAATTCGCATATTCGTATAGAGGGAGCCACGAAACTCGACCTTTACGACCTTAAGCCTCGATTAACGCAAACTAGCCCTCGAAAACCGAAATCTAAGTGATAAATACGAAAACCAAGGGCAGCCTAGGCATCTCTGTGTGGTACTGTGTGTTTGTTCTTCTACCTTTCTGTGTGAGTCACTGTGTGCCGGACACCTAAGCAGATCTTAGAATCCTTAGGAGGTTTGGGAAATAGAATTCCGCGCTATTTCTCATCCTAGATCAGTCCTAGCATTAGGGTGTTTTAGTTTAGTTTAGAACCCCGTCCCCCAGCCGGTCCTACAAAGTGGTATCAGAGCCTTGTGCTTTGATTGATCACTTTTCCTTAGGATTAAGTCGATCTAGGTGTTCCTTTAGGCCTGTGTGTGCCCCCTTGCGTCACTTTTTACCGAAAATAGGTCGGAAAATAGGTCCTTTTGCGTTAAAAAGGTCAAGTTTTTACGTTTAGGCTCTTTGAGTTTCGACCGTGCGTAGTGAAACCCCACCTCGTGCGTACTGACCTCAGTTCGCACGAACTGTGCCTGTGTGTTCTAGATCCTTCGTTTGTTAGTTTCTGCCTCGTGCGAAGTGGTCCTGTAGTCCGCGCGTACTGCCATACGTGCGTGCGTAGTGACTTTTCGCCAATCCGTGCGTGGTGTGTCCTCACTGCGTGCGTGGTGCTCGCAGTCCACACGAAGTGCTTGTGGTACTGTGTGTCAGTTTTTCTATTCTTTCTGTGTGTGTTTCTGTGTGCCGGATACCTAAGCAGATCATAGATCCTTAGGAGGTTCGTGAAATATAATTCCGCGATATTTCACATCCTAGATCAGTCCTAGCATCAGGGTGTGTTTAGTAATAGACCCCCGCCCCCGGTCCTAGAAACAGAAATGGGCAGTATCAACAAAGTGCCGAAATTGCTAACCATGGAGGACTATCCTATGTGGAAGCCCAGATTCGAAATTTTTCTAGATGGGGTCGATTGTAGATTGCGGAGAGCCATGAATGTTGAGTATATGGTTCCAAAAGGGGAGGGAAATATCGAAACCCCTTACGATAAAATGACTGTCGAACAGCAGACCAATTACAATGCCGAAAAGAAGGCATATGCTCAACTAATTCAGGCGATTCCCAACGAGATTTTCCACCAGTTTAGGAGGTATCGAACTTCCTACAGTCTATGGAGAGCTCTTGAGAAGAGGAATGAGGGAAACGCTGCTCTGAAGGAACTTAAAGCAAGTCAATTAAGGAAGGAATTAGACCATTTCACGGCTACAAGAGATGAGAAGATTCCTTCCCTTATTACAAGATACAACCACCTTCTAAGTGAACTGGACAGTCTGGGTGTTACTGTTCCAGAGAAGCAGCAAGTAGAGATCTTGGCGAATGCTTTGCCCAAGAGCTGGCGGCCATTCATCATGATACTCAAGAATGGTAACGGTTTTGACGGGATGGACCTTAATGATTTCATCACCAAGTTAAAGGAGCAGGAGCAGGAGGAACTAAACCTGGATTCAATGTCTAGTTATCAACAGAACCCCTCACTCTACTACTCCGGAACACCTGTCTCGTCATCCACCTCTTCACATGCCCCCCTACAGTCTGCCTATGTGACCAACGTGAATGAATCGGGCAGATCTACCTCTGATGCTTCATCCTCTGGGTCATCTTATACTACATCTTCCTCCGGACTTAATGTCGAACACTTCAAGTATGGGAATACAGATGAGGTTAAGACACATATGGGCATGCTAAGTGCACTAGTCTCCTCTTATGATGATCTACTGAAGGGGAAGATTGGTAATGCTCATATGACTCAAGAGGACTATGACCAGATCGACGAGGATGAGATGGAGAGACAAGATATCCTCTGGTCGTATGCCAACTTAGTGAGAAGGGCAAAAGCTTATGAGCGAAGAACGGGAAAGTCAATATCAGCAACCAAGGATACCAAACTCGGCTTTGATAAATCTACTGTGACCTGCTATAACTGTGGTGAGAAGGGTCACTTCGCGCGTGAATGTGAAAAGCCGAAGAATTCGGGACCGAGGTATCCATTCAAAACTGGTTCTGGCAGCAGATCATCTACCTCCACAACCATAAAATCTGAAGCAACTCCAACACCGACTAAGGCTATGGCAGTTATTCAAAGAGATGAGGGAGTGGATTGGTCTGTACAGTTCGGGAATGCTGATGCTGACATCAACTTGGCGAACGTTCATGTGTTGAACGAAGATTCTTCATCCGAGACCGAAAGCTATTCAAGTGAAGAAGAATCAGGTGCCAGCAATGATGATGAACCAGCCTCGACACCAGCTGCAGAAGAGACACCAGTGAATGTCCGTGCCAAAAAGTCAAATCAAAAGGTGTGCAGCTGTGGTCAACCTTCTGCGGATCAGGTATGTACCTTTGGATTACCTTGTGGTTCGTGTGATGAATATGTAAAACAGATAGTGTTCTTAAAGTCTACTATTTCAGATCTCACATCTAAGTTAGATAATAACCTGTTGATCAAAGGAAGAGAAAATCAATTAAAAGAAAAGAATCAAAGTCTAGGTAAACAGGTTAATGAACTAGGTGTGGCACTGTTAAATAAACAAGATGCTATCGTGTTTTACATAAACGAAATCGATAAGCTGAAACGGGACCTTGCTACCTCAAAGGTCGATTATGAGACTCTGAGTCAAAAACTCAAAAGCTATTCCACGTCTTCTTATCTTTTTGAGTACATAATCGATCAGAGAGGTCAAGGTACCGATTCAGAAAAGGACAAAAACGTATATTCAAAATGTCCACCACCAGTGTTAAATCAACTGGTGAACGATGATGTCCATTCTGAAGCTGACCCACTACTCACAAAGGTTGATGAATCTTCTGCATCAACCCCAAAAGAGGATTTAAAGTTACACGAGAATGTGGGTGAGCCTCAGAAGAATGAGGTTCAGCAAGAAGATATCAAAAAGGCTGAACCAGGCATAAGAGAACTGTTGGCTAGTTCTAATGTGAAAGGTCCGTTGATGCATCGTATCCACGATGCTCTTCGGAAATTTGAAAATGAGGGTGTAAAGTCTCCTGATATCCGTCCATACCAAGAGGTCAAACAACTACCCAAACATCAAGGGTTAGGGTATCGGCCTCAAAAGGTAACGAAAGGCTCTGTGAAGCAATACCCAGAAAGGGTCTGCTATGTGTGCAGGAGACCTGGTCACCTCAGTTACAAGTGTGATCAGAAGACACATCAAAGCTGTAACAAGAAAGTTGAGATTTTGCAAGAAAATATAACGTTTCTTAAAAACCATCAAAACTCAACTCTTCCTGTTCAGCATCAAAGGATTCCTAAGTGGAGTAACAAACTGTGTGTTCAAATGTCCAAGGAATCAAGTGACAGGATCATCAAGACTGGAACATGGATGAAACTTCCAGTGGTTGGAGAAGACGGGAAACCCATGACCATTCGGGCTTGGGTTCCTAATGTTGTCTAACTCATTCTTCTAAGTGAAGGGTGTCAACCGAAATAGTCCAGGTTAAGGTTTCTATGACTGTGTGTCTTTATCATTTTATTTTCTTTGTGCTTATTTTCTGTGTCGTTGCATTTCTATTTTCTTAAGTTTCTAGTTTGTTTAGTATTTTAGGGGGAGATAGTTAGTTTTAGTTCAGAAAACTCAAAAAAAAAATTAGAAAACTTAGAAAATACAAAAAAAATCAGAAAAACAAAAATGAGAAGTTGATCCAACTCAAATGGAAAATGATGGTACACTGGCTTTCAATACAAAGTACGTCTAGTTAAATTAGGACTGAAGGCATGTACATTTTCTTGATAAAACTGTCTGAAAATCTAATTGAATCAGATAAGAAACAGATAGTGTGTAAGACATATAAGGAAAGTCTAGACTGATAAATGGTTATGCATGTGAAAATCAATCATAGATTTAAGCTATCGAGATATTCCAAGTCTATAAGTCAATAACAGTTGAGAATGACTTAGTTTGTTGCACACACCTGTTACCATGCCAAATGTGCTTAGATGACAATGAGCAAAATGTAAAAGAGGGTGAAAATTTGACCCCAATCTGAGATGTCAAGGATCTATCAATGTTGAATTGTCAAAGAGCATAAAATGCAGTGACAAAAGCTATATTGATCTATTAGTGTTGAATTGTCAAAGAGCATAAAATGCAGTGACAAAAGCTCACCAAAATTATCGGAAGAGGTGAAAAATTGACCTCCATGTCAAAAGAGCATAAAATGCGTTGACAAAATCACAAAGCACATAAGCATGGTGGTTGGGTAATCAAGTTGTGCACCTACTGAGTGAATCAAAATACTGTGAGACTTTGAAAGAGATAGTCTTAACCGTGTAACCAGTCTAGATAATCTGAAAATGTTGAAACAAAATCTGTCATTATCTGAGGAAAGTTAGGTTGACAGACAGAGTTTGAGAGAATATGTTTATGTCCAAGGTTCTGAAATAAATGACTACTAAGTATAGATGTGCTAGTACTGATTCCATCTTGGAACCTTCTCACAAAAAGATTTAATGTCAGTAATTTTATTGCTGCAATTTTCTTAGTATTTTAAATTCTGTTCTTTAGAATTTAATTCGTTAATAGATTACTTCTGCATTTTCTTTTTCCTTTTTAATCAAAAAAATACAAAAAGAGTTCTAGTATGTTCTTAATCATTCTTAGTGTTTTGATTAGGGGGAGTTTGTTCTGTTTACATTTCCTTCATCTTACTTTGATGTGTTTTGCTTAAATGTTTATAAGTGATCTTGAAGTTACTGACCGTTTATTGCTGAGTGCAGTACTAACAGTATTAAGGTTCACAGATGAGAAACCCATTACATGCGAGATGGAACCCCACTAAGCACGAGTTACAGCTCACATCGTGAGTAGTGCAGGTAAGGGCATGACGAAAGGTATTCGTTATGAATTTTGCTTTGTGCAAATTTTTGCTGTGTGCATTTTGCTTTGTGCATTTTACTTTGTGGAATTTTTGCTTAGTGCAATGGTTATTGATAGAACTAGGTCTTAGGGGGAGTATGTTGGTGCATATTTTATGAATCCCTAGTTCGTATCAATAAAGTATATTCATGTGGTGTTAATTAAATGTGTTTTGATTAATTGTTTGCATGTTTATATATTCTTAGTGATTCTATGTGATTATCTTAAGCTTACAAGTACTTAACCATGTGTTGGTGTGAGTTTGGAAGTTTAAGTCTGCGTGGAAAAATCACCACTTTGGTGATCAGGTTCACCACGCACGAAATGACCTCACTACGTGCGTAGTGAGTACCACTTCGCACGTGGTGAGGATGTTGATCAACATGGATTAAATAACACAACCATTTCGTGCGAATTGTGGTCACTACGTGCGTGGTGACTGGCACTTCGCACGTAGTGACTAGTCTGGGCCTATAAATAGTGCTTAATTCGCATATTCGTATAGAGGGAGCCACGAAACTCGACCTTTACGACCTTAAGCCTCGATTAACGCAAACTAGCCCTCGAAAACCGAAATCTAAGTGATAAATACGAAAACCAAGGGCAGCCTAGGCATCTCTGTGTGGTACTGTGTGTTTGTTCTTCTACCTTTCTGTGTGAGTCACTGTGTGCCGGACACCTAAGCAGATCTTAGAATCCTTAGGAGGTTTGGGAAATAGAATTCTGCGCTATTTCTCATCCTAGATCAGTCCTAGCATTAGGGTGTTTTAGTTTAGTTTAGAACCCCGTCCCCCAGCCGGTCCTACAACAATAAACCACGAAATCTTCAGATCCTTCAGGCAACGCAAGAACAGGAGCCTGACACAGAAGTTGCTTCAAAATCTGAAAAGCATTCTCCTGATCCTCACTCTATTGAAACTGAACATCTTTTCTGGTTAACTTAGTTAACGGACCCGCGAGCTTCGAAAAGTCTTTAATGAACCTTCTGTAATAACCTGCCAAACCAAGAAAACTCTTGATCTCTGTCGGTGTCTTAGGAGCATTCCAATTCATTACAGCCTCTATCTTTGACGGATCCACTTTCACACCGTCTTAACAAATCACATGACCCAGAAACTTGACTTCACACAACCAGAACTCACATTTGGAAAACTTGGCATACAGCTTGTGTTGCTTTAGAGTTTCCAAAACTTGTCGCAGATGCTGATCATGCTCATCCTCTATTTTAGAATACACCAGGATATCATCAATAAACACGATGACGAACTTATCCAGGAATTGTCGACACACCCGATTCATCAGATCCATGAACACTGCAGGAGCGTTAGTCAAACCGAACGGCATAACGAGAAACTCATAGTGACCATACCACGTACGAAAAGCTGTCTTAGGTATATCCTCTTCGGCCACCCTAACCTGATGGTATCCCGACCTCGAATCAATCTTCGAGAAGTACGAAGCTCCCTGAAGTTGATCGAACAAATCATCTATTCTTGGCAACGGATACTTATTCTTGACAGTTCTCTTATTCAAATCCCTGTAATCAATACACATACGCAGAGTCCCGTCTTTCTTTTAACAAACAACACCGGTGCACCCCAAGGCGAAGATCTTGGACGAATAAACCCCTTGTCTAACAGTTCCTGTATGTGAGTCATCATCTCTCTGATCTCTGAAGGAGCTAATCGGTAAGGAGCTTTCGCAATAGGTGTACTACCAGGTATCAGATCAATCTTGTATTCGACATCGCGAACAGGTAGCAACCCTGGTAAATCATCGGGAAATACCTCCAGGTACTCCGAAACAACACGAACATCGGTAACCGGACGCTTCTCTTTCTTCACATAAATAGCATAGGATAGAAAGGATGCACACCCTTTGGCTAAAGATTTTCTAGCCTTCATGTACGAGATAATCGGAAGAGAAGATGGAGGTCTATCTCCACGAGCCACGACATGCGACCCGCCAACCAGAGGAATAGTGATCAATTTCTTATGACACTGGATACTAGCCCTATGGTGACTCAACCAATCCATGCCTAATACTAAATCAAATCCAGGTATAGGCATCACCAAACAGTCTACAGGAAAACTAGTACCATCAATACTAATCTGAACTCCAGTCACAGAAGTGGTTACAGGTACTACATTACCATCAGCTACTTCTACCTCTAAAGGAGTAGTATTCACTGAAGCAGGTAATTTCAGTTTATCACACAAAGTCATAGATATAAACGATCTATTTGCACCAGAGTCAAACAAAACACGTGCAGGCATAGAATTAACTATGAACATACCGGTTATCACATCATCACTGCCAGTAGCTTCCTTGGCAGTCATCTTGAAAGCCCTACCCTCAGAAGAAGGTACAGTCTTTCTCTTCTGACCTGCAGAAGACGATCCCCCGGTGATATTTACCCCTGCCCCAGTCCCCGCGGTCTTCAACTTAGTACACGCACCAGCCCTGTGCCCCCCTTCTTTGCAGTTCTAGCAGACAAAGGTGTTGAACTTACATGCACCGATGTCATGACCTGTCTCACCATACCTCAAACATCTCCATGTTTGCGGCGTGCACTGTCTGGCGTGACGAGACTTGCAACTATGGCACCACGGCTTATTCTGTGAAGATCCTGATCCCTTGGACCTCTGATCTGATTTACCCTGGTGATTCTGCCCTTTTCCTTTACCTTGGTTACCACTTGAACCTCCACCAAACTTGCTGAATGACCCTCTGTTCATATTCTCCCAATCTTTAGAATCAGACTCTGCAGATCTTGCTAAGGTGAATGCCTGGACAAGCGATGTCGCCAGACAAGTGTTACCCCGATATTCTGGTAACAAAGTTTTCACAAAATGTTGAACCTGAGAATGTTCATCAGGCACCCACTGTTTTGCAAACCTGAGAGTTACTTGAAACTTACTAATATACTCATCCACAAACATATTACTTGTTTGTGCCAAATCTAAGAACTCTCGCTGAATCTTGGCCATATCAAATGCATTACAATATTGCTCACATAACTTATCCTGGAATTGCTCCCAGGTAATGGCATTTACAACATCTCACGGCAGATGTGTAGTCAGAGAATCCCACCACGTCAAGGCTTGATCTTTCAACCGTCTCGTTGCAAATTTGACCCATTCAGCTTTCTCACAGTTGCAGGCTTCCAAAGCCTTCACAGTTTCTTTCAACCAGTTTAGGGTAACATTCGGGTTTGAGCTTCCCGAATACTCAAGTGCTCCACACGCCACAAAATCTTTGAATTGGCATTTGTTCCTAGTTTCTTGTTGAGGAAACCAAGGTATAAAGAAGTTTTGCGGTGGTATCTGGTTTTGGGTAGACATTCCTTGTGGTATAGGGATAAAAGGAAACGATCCGTAAGGAGTTGACACCATACTCACTCGAGCTGTAATATAAACTGGTGGTGGTATCGGTTGAGTAACGGGAGCTGTTACTAAAGGCATCTGAATCGAGGTGGTTGGTCGGGAAGACTGGGTTTGGTTTAACTGTTGCTCCAGTTCAAGAATCCGATCCCTCTGAGTCTGCAAAGTGTCTTCCAGATGTAACACATAATCTTGGTTATCTGACTCCCCATGATGAGAAGTACCCGCTCTGTGCTGCTCATTCGCAACAGTAGATGAAACATTGTTAAGCTGTCTTCTAGGGGACTGTGGGGTAAATACCGGGATCTCGTTGTTATCAGCCATAATCTGTTCTACACAACATCTCACCAGTTGTCAGATTATAATCTGTTAGTACCTCATCATATTCTCTATAGCTATCTTACTAATTACCCACCCTGGAAATATTGGACCGATCAGAGCCTCGGTTCGAGTATTGCACAACTTAACAATGCAAATCCTCAAACCAGGGCTATGATACCATTAATTGTAACACCGTATTTTCTAACACAACTTTGGAATACACGCGGAAGCTAATTCACATACTAATATAATTTATTAGAATAAAATACAACTTTAACTTGTTTGATTTACAAACACATTTACAGTGTTAGTCAAAAACAGGATCTTTACAAAACTACAAGATATCAGAGTTAGATCAATCCCAAAATTCCAGTTTCATCTCTTTAATCCATATACCAGGGTTACCAGTAAAAGATTACAACAGTGGGGGATTAGTACAAAGCTAAGTAAGAGAATAGATATCACAAACATACAAGGCATAAAGCCCAAACAAACAATGCTCAAACAAACAAGAGAACCGACGGTCTTGCGGGACCTTCAACCAAATGCCGGCCAAAGCAAAGGTTTACCGATAGCCTAGTTACAACAGACAACAATAATAGCACTTCTTGATTACAACAAATGCTTATCAAGACAATTACTAATACTGTATATCTCCAAACATAGGCCCAGCTGAATAACAACCGCCAAGCTGATCTCACAACCACATGTATATATAAAGTAACAAGAGCAATCAATCAGGTGATATATCTTATACATCCAAGATATATATCCACTCACCGATATCTTCAAAAGTTCAGGTAACTCAGTCTATTCTCAACTACTAAGTTTTGTCTCCACCTGAACAAACAACTAACAGTCAGTATTTGCTTAATCAATCACACAATAAGCATAATACTATAATCAAACACATATGTACATACAATCACAAGTACATATCAACTCATGTATATACAATCAATATATCACAATTCACTATTACTCTTTACTTCCTGTAATTCAGTGAATTCATCCAACTCCTTAGCTTAGGTAATTCAAACTTTCCTTTCATAAGCCGAGGCTACAAATTCATGTTTATCTTCAAATCATCCAAGATTTGATCTTTCATAACACAACATTCACCAATTCCGAGCATGGGTATTGTTGGAATTCCGATTGTGTTTAATTCCGATAAGATCAAATCCGATGAAACCAATCCCGAGCAAAGACAAATCCGAGTAAAGGAAATTCCGATATAATCGGATTCCGATACAATGCACAATCCGAGAAAAGTATACAATCCGACATAATTAGAAATCCGAGTAATTATCCAATACCGAGAAAACATTCAATACCAATAAAATCAATTCCGATCATTCTTCTCGGGTTTCATATCAATACCTATAAAAGCTAAGGAAAACAGTTCCAATCTTATCGGATTTCAACCAATTCCGATAGAAAGGATCGGAATTCACCAATTCCGATCGATTCATACTCAAATTCCGATCGCTTCAAATCAAGAAATCCGACAGATGCATACTTGTCAATAATTTCATCATCTAATCTGATTTTAAGCATGCAACAACATATGTATTTCCAGAATTGAACTCTAAACATGAATTGAGCAAACTAACATCAATTACTATCATACATGCATCCTAGATCACGATTTCATCATACAATTCATTCAATCGGATTTTCACATATATTTATATAATTCCGAAATTAAATTATTATCAACAATTAATTCAATATTTCTAACCTCTAATTGATGTAGAATACTTCAGTAATTTGTTTGCACAATCAAATTCAACAAAAACCAATTCTTTCTTCTTTCTTTGTTCTCTGCCGTAGACACACAAACACCTTTTCAATTTTGCATGTAATGAGAATTTGGTGTCAAGTTTTGGTGTAATTAGGTGTCAAAACCGACACCTAAGATTCCACTCACATAAAACACAATTATTTAAGTATTTACCATTATTTAATTAATTAAATTAATTAAACACTCAAACAATTAATAAACCAATTAATTAAAGTAAACCAAATTAATTAAGTATTTACCGCACTTTGTAGAGTGGTCGGGTTTGCAGCAGTGACATTTGCCCGTATTTCAGGAGCTAAACCCCAAATATACCTATCAATGCGGTTTTCTTCTGGCGTCACTAAATGTGGTACCAACTTGGCCAACTCGTGAAAGCGGATAGTATATGAGTTAATGTCGCTTCCCACCAGCTCATGGTTCCAAAACTCGGCTTCTAATTTTTTGAATTTCACTTTTTGAACAAAACTCGTCCCTTATCAGCTTGATAAATTCGGCCCATGAGAGTTTGTGTGCCCTAAAGGTCTTGTAATTGCACTCCTGGTTTACAGCAGCTGTGCCTTGACTTGCTTGTAAGCCCGCTGCCACTTGGCTTACAATGTTAGGCAGTGTAGCAATTACTCGTTCCATTACAAGTCGGTTTAGATCGGGGTCTTCCCTTCTCGGAGGCATGGTTCTATATCCATTACGTCGAAATAGTTTAGTTACTATGAGTTCTACATGACTCTAAGCATATGTATATTTCATTACTACATGTACTATGGTGAAAATTAATAAATGCCATGCATAATGTACACACTCAATGGATATGTATGCATTTTTAAAATTTTAAACAAAGGAAAATACTTGTTACTTAAACATTTTCTTACTATAACTAATCTATGTACCCCAATATACATATCTTAATTAAACATAGGTGATCAGGCTTTGTTTAATTAGAATAAAATATTGAAATACACAACTTAGCTATTTTAATGAAAATGTTTTCTATTTAAAAATTATTTTTTTGAATTTTTTTTTATTTTGAAAACCTTGGTTATAGTTCGAGTTTCCTTTATAAGGAAAATCGGTATTCACTATAACCTAAGGCTCTGATACCAAGTCTGTCACACCCGCTAAAGCGGAAACACGGGATATGGCAGTTCAATGATTTCATAGCTTAAGGTTGAAGTTAATACTTAACACAACCATCATAAAATATGTCATTACCACAAGTTACAAACATTGTCCGAAAAGAAAATACAAAATATTGTCTTAAAACATAACAAAATATTAAACGGTTTAGAATCCATGAGATGCAGCACACATGCATGGCCTCCTATCACTTACATCATTAACCTGAAAAGCATAAAAAAAATCAACTATAAAGTTGGTGAGAATCATAGGTTTTTCGTAAGCGAGAAAATTATAAATAAGTTATCATGAAATACAATTTGATATTTAGGTGATTCGTTGTCACCTAACTCAAGATAAAAATTCTAGTTGTCCAACATTTATAAGCACCACAACATATATTTTTGTAGATTAGCAATATTTGCACTAAGCTACTACCAAACCATTCAGACAACGATGCCCACGATCTATACATAGAGGTAAGTCTAACTCACATGCGTAAGATCAATATATATTTAAACATTTTTAAGTATGTACACTTAAGGTTCGTCAACCCTAAGTGGCGGCGTCCCTACCCACAATAGCGCTATCCACAATACTATAGGCTCATATTGAGTTAATGGTAGTGTACCAATTGTATTCACGGGACTTACACTGCTTTGAACTTAGGCATTGCATTACATGTACATAACAAGTGCTTATTCAACATCAAATCAAGTATTTCATAAGACAATATACAAAATTCATGTTAATCATGCTTTTCACCCCAAAAACTTAGGAAAAATACTTTAAAAAGGGGGCTATGAAACTCACAAATTTGATTGGCGATCCGGGTGACAATGTGTTGCAATACGGCTCTTCCCGTCTTAGATTCCTTCATAATTAAATAAATATTATAAGTTCAAAATTCTCGTATTTTATAGTGATATAACTCCATAAATAATTTTTACATTATTCACACTTTTAATTTAATCACTATAACCCTATAAATAAAATTTTGAGTTATTGCATGTGTCCATATTTTACTTAAGTATATATATATATATATATTGTATTCCTAATTTGAAGTATTTTTATGGTCCTTAAATTTATTTGTTTATTATATGCCTTAAAAATATATACTTGATTTTTCAGAATCTATCTTGTATTTTTTTTGTTCACTTTAAACTCATATTTTAATACATTATGGGTTCATTTAATTTTTCCCACTTCTTATAAAGTGTTTTTTACTGTCTTAGGTAAATTTTGGTATAAGAATCATAATTTTTGGAGGTCTTTAGGTATTTTATTAAATTTTTAATAAAATAAGTGTTTCTGATTTTGAGCAGTTTACATACCTTTAGTATTTTATTTTTTTAAACATCATACTTACTTATTTTTGAGCTTTTCCAATAGAAAGTTCTTGTAAACTCATAGATCTAACAAATAAATTAAAAATCATAATTTTTGGACTAAATATGTGAGAGTTATGATATTATTATCTTGCATGATATTTCAATCCGAATTGCACTGTTTGCACACTAATATTATTTAATATAGTTCAAGGTTCAAATTATGGTATTTTTTAGTGAGTTTTAGTTTTTCTGAAAGCCAACTCATTAAACTAAATTCTAGAGAAAGATTCACTATTTTCCATGCCATGATTAAAAAGTTAGGCTTGTTTAAGATATATTTTCTTACTGTCAGATGGCAGTTGCACATGCAAAGTATTTTGCTTGTTTGAGTGACCAAATGGATGAATTTATGAGTGATTTTACATTTTTTAGAAACCTAACTTGATAAGTGAAATTTTAAAAAAATCTCATGTGTTTTCACTTCGTAGATCTCAAGATATGAACCGATTAATACACACCAAAAGTTCAACAGATTCTGTATTCTTTTACTTTGTGGATTTATATACATTCAATCATAGATCTTGTCTTGCATGTTAATATTTCTTCATTTTTCATGATTTATTAACATAAATAAGATAATATTCCAGATTATAATACCTCATAAGTTCATATTTTTATGTATGCATGTGTACCTAATTTCAAGTGGTAGGATTTTCCTTACATCAATTGGTAGGTTTCTCACACATGCATGTGTTTATTTTTCATTTTCTTGAACTTTTAGTTTGCATGGATCATGAATTACCACTTTATATAACACTTTCATGTTATTAGTAGGTAATCTACCATTTGAACACTTAATGTTCTTATTGTTCAAGAAAACAAGAATAAACCAAGAAGAGTCTTGAAGAAAAGTGATAAAATGAAGGAACAAAGGGATTAGATTGTTACCAATACTTGATTTAGTGCTTGATCTTCCTTTGAATCTTCAAATATTATTTGTTCTTGGGTGATTTAAAGTGATTTAGGTCAGATTTGAAAAGAGAGGTAGGAGAGAGTTCTTGAGAGAGAGTTTAGAGAGAGAGTGTGGTATGGTGAAATGAAGAAAGATCACTATAAGATCTAAATATATAAAAATAAATAAAAATAAAGTGAGTGTGTGTGCATGTGTTGGCCAGCCAAGACGGGGGTGGGGGGGGGGGGGTGGGGGTGTTTAATTTTTTTATTTTTTTTATGTATAAATGTATATTTGAGTAAATACTACAAATTCTTGGTATTTTGTACATTTAATACTATGTTTATGCACTTTTAATTTAGGTTTGTTATCTTAGGAGATTTTTATTATTTATAAATATTATTATGATTATTAAAGTCATTTATGATTAATATTACAATGATATAATATTAATTATTACATAGCGGGACTTTTAAGTACGATATAACGTATTTTACAGTTTTTGTAGGAATCTAAGCTTTCCACCGGGATCATTAAGAGCTTTAGAACTTTTCACACCAAATTTGAGTTATAATAATTCATTTACACTCACTATAGCTTAAATCTAAGGTATCAGTTGCTAACATGAAGGTTTCGTTGACAGTTGTTACAGAAAGAGCAAGGTTGGAGGTCCCAAGCCAGCCTAATCAAACCCGAACGGAAAGGGTAACGGTCCGCTTCTACAAGCTGAGGACCCTACAGAACCCAAGTGCTTCTACTACAAGGAAAAGGGGTATTGGCAGCGTTCTTGCCTAACGTACCTTGAGCAGCTCAAGCGCGTCAAGGCGAAGGGAGCTGGTACCTCAGTTATGTTTATGATTGAACTCCACAACACCGCTGCTTTTAACGGCCGAGATTTAGACACCGTTGTGGCACTCACATTCATAATATTGTGCAGGTGCTAAAAAGAAGTAGAGTTTTAGGTGCTGTTTGGACCTCAACATGGGGAACAAGGAGATGGTCCCCTTGGAGCGGATTGGGAGTTTGGATCTCGTCTTTCCTTCCGGATATGTTATTACTTTAAAAAATGTTTGTTTTTCACCTTGCGTGGCACGAAACATTATATCTTTACATGCACTATGTGATGATGGTTTTGATTTTTCCTTTAATAATGCTATTATTTCTTGCATTAGTGATGATGCTCATTATTTTAACGCTTATCCATGTCATTGTATTTATGGGACTAGTGTATGCTTCAATGGTAATAACACAATGATAAATATTTATTCTAAGTCCACAGATGGTTTGGACAAGTTGTCACTGTGCCATAGCCGCCTTGACCATATAAACAAGAAATGTATCACCAAACTCCAAGCGGATGAGATTTTGGAATCGTTTGATCACGGGTCAAGCGTCGCATTCAATTCTTGTTTATTAGGAAAGATGACTAAAACACCCTTCAGTGGCATTAGTGAGAGGGACAATGACTTGTTGGATATCGTTCACACGGATGTATGTGGTCTGTTCAAGACAACCACGAGAAACAACTGCAAGTAAGTCATTATATTTACCAATGATTTCAGTATATATGGTTTATTTATTTGAACAAATATAAGTCTAAAACCTTTGAGGCGTTCAACAGGTACCAAAATGAAGTGAAAAATCAATTTTGCAAGCAGATTAAGATTCTCAAATCCGATAGGGGCAATGAGTATCTTAGTTCTAAGTTTCGCGATCATCTAAGGGATTGTTGGATTATCTAACAATTTACTCCACCCAAGACACCGTAATTAAATCGGGTCACTGAGAGGAGGAACCAAACATTATTGGATATGGTTTGTCCTATGATGAGTCTAACAAAGCTACCCATAAGTTTTTTGGGGCTATATTTTGGAAACCATTGTTAGGACCTTGAACCTTATACTAACAAAGAATGTTTCAAGTACACCTTTTGAGATAAGCCATGGAAGAGATCCTTTGCTTGCCCATCTCAAAGTATGGGGTTGCGAGGCCTACATTAGGCATGAGGCTCAAGACTAACTTGAACCCAGAGCCGAGAGGCGTATTTGTTGGGTTATAAACCTCCTCGTAAACCCGAATTAAACTTAACTGGGTTAATCGAGACACGAAGAACAAAAACTTGTTAAAACTCATAAGGTGGAAACTTGAATGATAACATGAACCTTAAAACACAAAATGGGTTAGGATCTTTATTAATCTCATAATATATATATATAAATATATATATATATATGTGTATATATATTGATGTGCGTTTCACGTACTAGTTTTAAATTTATAAAATCCGCATTATTTAGTACAAATATAACACAATATGAAAGAGAACCTAATCGAATTATAGTATAGAAAATAAGTACGGGTGTCGAACACTTGGGGAACGAGTATGATTTGATGCTAATTATACTAATCTAAATACTAAACTAAATTAAATCGTAAAAACTACTAAAAAACAATAAAAATAAATAAAACAATTAAAGGGAGGATCTTATGCAATTTGCACTTTTGAATGATCAAACACCAAACTTTATCACTAACACACCTAAACAAGATCTAAAACAAAGCAAACGAACAAGAAAGCAATGAACATGATTAGATTAAACTATATATTGAAGACCTTCCCTCCTTAATTCTTTCACCCTTCACAAGTCAATTAAATTCACGGAATTATGTGCAATGGATACTAATTATCATATATCAATTACCTAAAGTGATTAGACTCTTCATCCGATTATAACCCTATAATTATACCAATTAATAACCTTTATGGTCAAAAGCGTAATTAAAAGGTATAATTAGCCGATTTAGTTCAATTCAAGAAAAGCTTTAACCTTTAATGGATGTTTCATAAACAAAACATTAAACTACCATATAAAGGGTCATTATATGTTGAAATACACATTAGAGTTTCAATCTTTAGGTGTTTAACCCTAGGGTTAGTCAGTCACTAGTCAAGAATACCTATTGATCCTAGATAATCAAGATTCAAGCTTTATAAATAGATTGATCTTCAAATTTATAAAAACTCACATTGTAAACAACCAAAAAATAGATTTTAAAACATGCATGAGCTATGTATAAGCAAAACTTGATAAAAATATGAATAAAAACATCCAAATTCAATGAATTAACAAACTTTAAATAGGGTTCATTTCCTCAAGGGAGGAAAAACAAAAATTTAGCCTAACATATGCATCTTAATACTATAGAAATCAAGAATAAACAAGAACATATGAGATAGAATAGATAAACCGTAAAAATCGAATAGATGCTGAAAATAGCGCCGTCGCGCCGTGATCTGCTTAATTATCCCTATTTTGTCGCCCGTTCAAATTTCAAACCATGATCAAGACGTATCTGCTCCCGACGCGTTTCGATTTGAGTATGGACGCGTCGCGACTGTTAGGATTTTGACCAATTTATGACTTTTTCTTGATATTTCTTTCATTTTAGCTTCAACTCTCAGCTTATTAACTTGAAAATAATAAATAAAGGTAAAAATAACTTTTTTTTACATATTTCGCATAATTTTCAGTTATAAACCCTCGGATATCGCATACAATAAATATCTAAAAACAGCGTTATCAAAATACCCCACACTTGAACTATTGGATCCACAATAGTGTTTGTTATCTAGTCTTTATTTTGTGATTGTAAATGTAATAGCTTTCACTTATATGCCATAGATTCAATGTTTAGTTCATGGGTATATATAGTGATGTAGGTCTTAGTTTTTGTAGCTTTGCATATATTGAAATATAGAACACACACATAAAGGTGTGACTTTGGTAAATGCTTTCTACTTGAATTACATTGTACTCATTCAATTACATTAAAATTGGTATCAGAGCCAACTCTGATTAGATTGAACAACAAATGTGCTGAAAACAACAAACAAAGATCCAAGATTCGTGTGGTTTTGGTGATTTTTGCATATTCGAATGTGTTCTCGGGTTATTCATCAAATTCACTAATTAATGGCGGTTTTGAGTGTCGAAGTATTGGATTAGGTTCGCAAACATCAAACAAATGTTCGTTGATCAAAGAGGTGACAATTTAAACAACAAACAGTGAGTATTGGAAGATTTTTGGTTTTTCGAAGTGGTTTCGGAAATTGCTCAAAAGTTCAAAAATATGTGTTGAATTGTTAGTTGTTACAGATTCGAAGTGGTTTAAAGTGACTTGCGAACCTAACTGGAGAGTTTTGTGGCAATTGGAAACCATTTATAGCAAAATCAAGAAATTTCAAATACAAGATGAAACGTGCGGTTTTTAAAGGTTGAATCATACGGATTTTGCATTTGAAGCATACGGTTTTATCAAAAACCGCATATTCTATCCGGGTTTCTTCTGGGATTCATACGGTTTTAGCACAAATTACATATACCATCCGGTTTGACAAAGTTTCCAAGTGTTGGACATATGGTTTTCTCAAAAACCGCATCACATACGGTTTCTTCTTATCTGGTTTGTGACAAAGTATACAAGTCTTGCATCCGGTTTTTGCTCATACGGTTTTAAACATCATCCGGTTTTTGAGGTCTGACAAAGTTGGACATATGGTTTTGACATCATCCGGTTTTGACATCATCCGGTTTTGGAATCATCCGGTTTCTTGGCTATACGGTTTTTGTCATTCATAAGATTTTTGTATACGGTTTTATACATTGTTTTATGAACGGTTTTTCTATATTGTGTATACGGTTTCTTGTACATCCGGTTTCTGTGCATCCGGTTTTTAGAACATACATACGGTTTTTTTTGTAATACTTAGGAAATTTGTAGCACATTTCAGAATCTTTTTAGAGAAACGATCTAGATATAATGAGACATACAGTGAGACACTTTCATTTGGATCAGACATAAAATCTCCGGTTCTATACCGTGGAAAATATAAAGTCCGGAATGGACGTTTCATGGATTTTATCGAGAATAATGAGAAGTATGGAGAAGACATGAAGAAGAGTATTCTGGAGGGTAATGGTGTTTTTAGAATTGACCAAGATGCTTATACAACTCATAACCCGTCTTTGGAAGAAATTAACAGAGAAAAACTACCCAACGAATATTTAGCTGAAGAAAAACATAGAGCTACAGCAGATCAAAAAGCAAAATACGATATAAAACATGGTCTCTCTGCTGAGTTCTACATCAAAGTAAATGGACTGAATACTGCAAAAGAAATATAGGATGAAATAAAAAGCCAGATGGAAGGTACTGAATCTGGGATTTGGATCAAGGAAACCATGTTGGTGAATTCATTTGATCATTTCAAGGCGAGAGAGGGTGAAACCCCGATGGATACTTACAGCAGATTCTGTAGACTTCTGAATGATCTTAGAAATCAGAAGATCGATGATTATTCCAATCTAACTAAGAATACAAGGTTCCTAAATTCATTAGGACCTGAATGGAAATCACAAGTTGCCATCTATAGACAAATGAATCAGAAGAGCTTAAACAGGATTACTCACCATATGATTTTTGAGGAGCTTAACCAGTGTCAGGACGAAGTTGGTGTTGGAGCTCAAAAGGAGAATGTTGATTCACTGGCGTTAGTGGTAGATGAGAAGAAAACTAGAAGCTCATCTAAGTCTTCCAAGATGAAGCAGGTTCAAGAGTTTGAGTCTTCTGATTCTGAAGATGATGATCAGATAGACAATGAGAAGGTGATGCAAGCCATGGCATACCTTACAAATATATTACAAAGTCAGTTCTCAAAAAGAAAAACCAACAATCGTCAGCAGTTTACTTCTGGGTCTCGCAGACGTGATGACAATTATCAAAGAAGAGATGGACATAAATTAGAGAAGAGATATGAAAGAAAGTTTCAGTCTGCTCAAGAAAGGAAATGTTATAATTGTGGTAGCACTGGACTTGTCATAAAAGAATGTAAGAAACGGAACGTGAAAGATTCAGAATACTACAATGTCAAGCTGAACCTAATTAAACAAAGAAACAGTGGCAAGGTCTTGTTGGCTGAAGAAGACCAATTTTTATAAGATACAGACAATAGTAAGGAGGATACTGATGTTCATGCATAGTTTGTGCTGATGGCAAATGTAGAAGAATTTGAGTTTCAAGAGAGTGATGGTGAAAGTGATGATGAAATGGTAAATATCTCGCAGAAGAGTTACCATTAACTGAAGAAATTCAGAGTGCAGATATGATGAATGATGGTTCTGACATTGGGTTTATGGCTAAGTTCGATGAAGATGGTGATGAAAGTGAGTATGAAGAGGAAGAGGCTGAAGCAAGTGAGTACAACACAGGTCAGCCTTCTGTAGAGTCTAAAATTACTGGACAAGGTATGTTTTGACCAATCTGGTCATTCTACAAATCATATCATAACTCTCCTCAAAAAGGTTCAAACACTTACTGCAAAGCATCAGAAATTGCAAGAACAAGACCTAAATCTGAAAATGAATCAAGCAGTCAAATCTGAACAAACATCATTAAACCTGAACTCTAAAATAAATCAACTTCAACAAATCATTCAAGAAAAAGAAAAAGAATTGGTTAAAATTCAACAAGAAACTGAACTTAAGGTACATGAATTGAATGCTGCCAAACTGAGTGCTGAAATCAACTTGAATTTGATACTGAAAAAGAAGAATAACTTACAAACAAAAGTTCAGAATCTTGAAGAAAGTGTAAAGAAACAAGTCACCACACGTCAAACAATTTTTAAGAATCTTACATCTGATGTTCAAAAGAAGTACAAAGGGTTAGGGTATGATGAGAGTGATTTCTTTTCAAAAATAATTGTACACAATTATATCAACCGGAAAGAATGAATCTCGGTTGGACAAAAAGAATGACGTTTGTGGGTGAAGAGGAAATAAAAAGAGAGGAAGATATTAAACGAAAAACAACAACTAAACTTCAGGAGTTTCTGAATTATGACGAGTTGAATGCGACATACAAATAAAGTGAAGGCAACAAAGTCAAGCCTGTATCTCCAAGTGAGTGTTTCATTCCTTATCAACCAGAACAATAGGTCAAATCAAATGCACGTCGCGTGTACGTTTCTCACATGGAATTACAATGCTGACAGGAGATTCTCGAGTCACACTACTTCACAAAGAATGCCATGCTTGAGTTGGAAAACCTCATTTTTCACGAAGATTTATTACAAAGACAAACTGAGACTTCCGCTGCACAAATAAATCATATAAACTCTGAAGTTGTGATTAAAATCAAAAATGAAAATGAGAAACTGAAGGAAAAGATTCATGAATTTTCTCAACAACTCAAACAGGCAGAAAATATAATGAAACAAGAGGAGGTGCTAATTGATAGCTTTTGTGATAAGGAGAACAATTTTAGAAATGAAATATGTTCACTGAAAAACAAACTGAGACAAGCTAAAAAATCAAATTCTTCAAACAAAGATGAATCTGATTTTGCCCAAATTCTAATTCCACAATTGGTTTTTAATGCAATTGAGATACAAATGCAAGAAGAGAATATTGCAAGGCTACTAAAAGAATTGGAACAGTATTGGAGCATCGTGTATCCAACCTGTCCAAAAGCGTGTCGGGAATTTGTTACACACAAATGTAATCAATTCTGTGATCTCAACAGCATACGCGAGGAAGGATCATCTTCAGGCACACAAAAAATTTCACAGAAGTCAAGCTCCACAAATAAATCAACTTCACACATTTTTACTAAATCCAAATCACATCGTTTTGCTAACAAATCTTCTATTTTTGGTTCGGAACCAGATCACACACGAAGGCAAGCAAATTCATAAAAAAATGTGAAGAATGAAGATAAGAAAGGGGTGAAGGAAGGATTCAAGTCTACTAGACAGCCTGAGGTGAAGAAAACAGTGATGATGGAAGATAAATTGAAGACCACCGTCAATTTTACAAATGTTAAAACAAAAGAAAAGATCAAACCTTTTTGTACTGTTCATAAAGCATATTGTTATAAAGATTGTAAATCTCGTTTTTCTTGGAAAGAAAAAACTGACACTTCAAAACCATTTTCACCACAACGGGAAAGATATTGTGTTAGTAATGGATGTTCAGAAGGTTACTGTGTCAAATACTGTTCACATCATCAATATTGAATGAATAGAGGATTCAAGTCAGTGTCTAGATGGAAAAATACTAATGATGATAAGGTATTTACCTGGTTTGTCAATCGTCGTGGCTACATTATCCATCAGTGAAAAGAGTGGTCTAAGATATTTTTTAAGAAAATATGCTCATCAAAAGCTTCCAATTTTATTTGGACAATGGGAAGAGCATCTTGAAACAATGCGAGCAATGGCTGCGTCAGAGTGACGAAAGAAACAACAAAAGCAAGAAATTGAGAAGCTTGAAAGACAAAGTAAGAATCTACAAAATCATAAGTCAAAACAGTCTATCTCACAAACAACACATAATTCATTTCCATCAAATTCACAACAATCACACCAAACACGTCCATTGAATAATAACTTTTATTCTACTCAAAATTGAAAGGACTCACATGGTTTCCTTACACCAAGATCAAAGCAACAAAATCAATCAACACATAATTCTTTTGGAAATTCAAACAGAAATACAGTTCATACTGTAAGGCAAAATAATTGGAATGTGAATTCATCTGCTTTTTACACACAATACTCAAAAAGAACACTCCAATCCAATCATAACTTCATTCCGTCAAAGATGTCACAAACAAAGGTTTCAAAGAATATTCATGCCAAGTATTCGCTCATAAGGAAACCACAATTTGAATCAGCAAATCCACAGCAATCAATAGCTAATAAAAAGTGGATTATTAAACAAGTTATCCTAGCTGAATCTGTGATTTCTAATATATCTGATACTAACATGCCTAAACCCATTTCACAATAGGTAAAGCAGTCACGTTTTCTTACCATGTGTAGAAAAAAATATTAGGCATGCTGAATTTAAGTATTTAACATGTTTTTTATTTGTTTTACAATGGATTGAGTAGATATATCACGGTATGTGTTAGTATGTGCAGGAAACGATCATGAGTCAAGGGGAAGTGTTACTGATGATACAAGTCATGAAATACTGACGGTTCATGCTTGTAGGCGGGGGGGGGGGGGGGGGGGGGGGGGGAGAATACGGAAATATAGTATATTTCTATCAGCAAATTAAAAAAAAAATCAAAATTTTAAAAATTCAAAAACATTATAAAATTTCAAAAGCCAAAAAGATTTTTTTCTTCCAACTCAACTTAATGCTTGATTTGAGGGGGAGTTTATTATTAATTTTTTTTTCATAATATCATAGCAAAAGTTTCAAAAAGTCAAAATTCAAAGAATCAAAAAGTTAAAGGTCAAAGAATCAAAATACCAAAATTTTCAGTGTCAATTTGTGCGTTTTCCAGATTGAAAAATCAACAATATGTGCAGTTTTCATAAAAAACACATGATAATGTTCACTTTGTGCGGTTTTTCTTTCAAACAGCATGGAAATAACACAATGGTGCGGTTTTCAACTAAAACCGCATGCATATGAATACGGTTTTTGTCCAAAACCGCATAAGAGTTAATGGGTCTTCGAAGTATCCGGGTTTTTAGGTCAAAGGTATAAAAACCAAACTTCATACGGTTTTTGACTTTTCACACGCTTTTCACTCTCAAACTCTCTCAAACGAACAAAACATTCTCGGATTTTCGAAGGTGTCCAAATCGAACAATCTTTAAGATCTAAGAAGTACTTTGTATTGCGCATATAACGGTACAATTCTTTTTCCCAAATGATTTTGTTTAGTGTACGAATAATTCGATTAAAAGGGTTAAAAACCCTAACTGTCGGTGAGTTTTTTAGGCTTTTAGGGCTTGATTTGATGATTGTTTGTGAGATATTTGTTGTTGAAATGTGGAGTTAGGATGCATGCTATGTAGATCTGTTTCTAATTTCATCAAACAATCACTTCGTTTGTGTTTTGATTCGGGTTTCGAGTTTGACTGTCGAACGAATAAATGTTCAAAAAGATCCATTTTTTGTTGTTGTTTATACTGTTTCAAGAAGAGAAGATGCTTATTTTGCTAGTAGGTATACTCGAAATTAGGACTTAAAGTTAAATTTTTGATTTTGAGATATACGGATTTTGAACATGATGACCTGTATGAATTGTGCGATTTTTGACAAAATCACATGAAATGCATACAGTTTCTTCCAAAACCACATGTTTTGAACACCATGTAAAAACACACACTTAAGCTTTGATTATACCAAAGACCTTACTAATGACAATTAGTCATTAGTATAAATACCCCTAAGGGTATTTAGATATTTGACCCTCTAAGTTCGTATTTTAATACGAACTTCACCTAAAATGTAATCTTCTATTCTATACAATATTTATGTCCTAACATTCACATATAACCCCGTTGCTGAGAATGAAGGACCACATGTTCCCGAGGTATATGTACAACAGTTGTCGCACTCCATGACAAACACAACAAATGATCAAGGAGAAAAGATGATTTCAGCCAAAATAGAAATTTTTGAATTTTCCTTCAACCACAGTCAATTAAGGAGAATGCTGAAACTCCCTTCCAAGAAAAAAACATATACTAATAAGAACCAATATGATCCAATTCCAGAAGATAAGAGTATGTTTACCCAAATCAAAGAGTTAGGATACCAAGGAACTGTGAAAAATATGACTGAGTTTAAAAGATCCAACATGGTTCCTTTGTGGCAAACAATATACTCCATCATCATGAGATGTCTTACCTGTATATCCAAAGGAGTTGATGCGGGAAACTTGAATGCTTTCAAAATATTGGTTGGAATGGCAAAGCATTGACACCCAGATTATTCTGTTATAATCTTTAATGATCTGCACAAAGTTGTTCATCAGAAACAAATTCCAAAACAAGCAAAGAAGTTCTTACCATACCCAAGATTCCTTTCTATGATTATACAACAACTAATGATACAATATTCTGATGAAATATCCAGAAGAGATGCAGATCCGTTGCCCACAATTTATCCTATGAAGAAACTATACAAGATTGAGGTATGGAAAATGTCAAGGCATATGTAATGCCAGCTGAGCTTGTGTTATTGATGGATCTAGATGATCCAGTAGTTCAGGCATACGTGAGTGACAATAAAATTGCTCTACCGGAACAACAACAACCTGCTGATCCTACCGAAGGAGCATTAGATCCTGTGAGTGTAGATAATAGGAGTCAGTCTTCTGCGTGTGAAACTGACGGGGAAGAGCTGAGTGAAAATGATGAGAGGGGCGGTGAAGTGGATGTGGGAGTTGTGAGTGTAGGAGAGGGAGGTGCGGATGATGATATGCCTTTAAGACAATTTGTTGCACAATCCCAATCTCAATCACAGTCATAGGGAACTCCAGATCCAATAATAGAAATGAATGTAGAAACAATGATTATGACTCCACCAGCTGCAAAGGTTATTTTACTTCAATAAACAGTGGAGACTCCAAAACAAGCTGCTGTAACATCACCATCATATTCTAATGACTACATGTTTGATGTTGATGAAATTGAAACTAGTGATCTTTATGGAAATATCTTAACAGTTGCAAAGGATTCTGTAAACGAAGTTGAGAGGTTAAAAGAAAATGAGAGTGAGAGGGTGAGGGTGAGAAAAGAAAAAGAGAGTGCTGAGAGTTTACTTACCACAAAAAGCCGGGAAGCCACGTACACTAAGAAAAAGAGAGTGCTGAGAGTTTACTTAACAGTTGCAAAGGATTCTGACATTTTCAGTCCTCATATTGAAAAAGACTTTGTCATCCCAGCAAAGCAAGCACAAACCCCACCCAGCAACTCAGTTTCCTCTCAAAAAGAAATTGTTTTATTTTAACAAGGGGAACAAGCACATGATCTACTGAAGTCTCCTTCTGAGACAATAGGTATTGAAAAAGGAACCATTCCGCCCAGGTTTCCGACGTTCACTTGTCTGAGCACATTGATGTCTCTCGAAACTCCGAGTTCATTTCTAAACACAATGACACGTTCGAAGTAACAACTAGAGTCTTCTAAAAAATACCTAGCGGAACATCTATAGAAGAAACTGTTCAAGGTGTTCTTCGAGGATTTGATTGAAATCCTACCACAGTCAACACTGGTCCAGCTGTGAACGTGGGTGGCACTACATCTGAGGGATGTGTTCCTTTAGGTGCAGATGTTTTAACGGGTAATCTAAGTAATTCCGGGTTTGTTACACAATCTCAGGTTGCTAAGGAATTTGTTTCCAAGGCTGACCTTCAAACAGCTCTATCTCAGGTACAATCTCAGATTGAAACAGTGCATAAAGATGTAAATTCAAAGATTGATGTTGTCAACTCGAGGCTTGATCTGATTCAACGGGAAAATGCAAATATCAATGACAAGTTGGATCGACTTCTTGCAAATCAAGGGCCAGAGTTATATGTGGATGATCTGAAAACCCAGTTATATCTCAAGCTGATTGCCAGACCTGACAACACACAGGAAAATGCTACATTGGTATATCTTGTTCGTAATGAATTCAAACGTTCAGATTTTGAAAGTTTTAAAAAGGAGGTTCATGATAGTATTGCTGCATTTGGAGTTGCTTTTCACAAACGGTTGGATTCCATAGACCCTGTAAAGGATACTGACAATTCTACTAAACATGAAGCTGAACTTAATGCTGCTATGACTGCTTCTAGGGATACTTGCCAAGTACAGGCACATGGTACAAAACGAAAGCATGACGATCATGATAAGGATCAAGACCGCCCTGAGGGGGAGAAAAGTGCCAAGTTCAGAGCAGTAGTATCGGTTATGTCATTTTTATCCAAGTTTCCTGCTACATCTTCTCAAGCTCAAAAGCAATAACAACAGAAGAAAAGAAGAAGTAGAGGAAAGGGCAAAGGAAAACAACTTTAGTTGATTGATGAAGATGATACAGATCAACAGATTGAAGACACATTTAAATATGTAACAGGTGCTGGTTCAGTGATTGATGTATATGGGTCATTTGTATCTGATGCTGATGAATCACAGAAAGGATCTGAACTAGAGTTGATTCTTCAACAACAAATTACCAAGCTAAAGGAGAGTAAAGGAATGTCAACACCAAGGGTTGAAAAGCCTGAGGTCGAACAGATATCAACACCAGAAATTTCTACAATTCCTAAGCGTCTGAACTTAGAAAGTGTGTTGAGACTAAACAAAGAAGTAGCAGATTTATTTCCACTACCTCCAGGTCAATTCAGGAAAACCCAAGAGATGTAATCAGAGATCAAGAGAAAAAGAAAATGATGAGAAAGTTTAGAAAAGGAGCTGAATGGAAAATACCTAAAGGTTATAATCTGGATCCTGTTTCTACAGCTTCATTATGAGGTTTGAGAAAGAAAGTTGTGTTAACAAGATAAGCTCTAAGCAAAGAAGAAAGAAATTAGAGATATCAAGATGTAGCAATTGCATTTCTTGAAGAAAAGATTCCAGAGATCTATATTGATGAACTAGAAGAAATGCTACCCATTGACATGATGGGTGTTACAACAGTTACAGAAGCAAGACACAAAGTGATAATGAGCTGGTATAGAAAGCAGAAGAAAGAGGTAGAATCAAAGTATCCAATTTCATGGGTTAGGTGTGGATTTGGTAATGTTTTAAATGTCAGATGGGTATACTATGATGTGTTGAGAATAGATCAGAAAACGTATCATTTCAGTCAGGTTGACTTGAAACATCTAAGTCTAGATGATGTAGAGTTTATGTTAGATACTCTTGAACCAAAAATAGAAAAATCTCATGTAGACAATGAAGGTTATCAGACATTGTGGCAGTTCATGGGGCAAAGAATTCGAGTTGCAGAATCAACAGATCTTCAACTGGGTGCAGAGGCTGATAAAGAGAAGATAAATGTTCTAAAGCCAAACACTCATCATTCAAAGTTAGATCAACTGGAACTATATCAAACTGTGTGGAGATGTGATAAAGATGTATATAATGGTGATGATGGCATTGTGCGGTTTAATAGTAAGAAAGAGAAGTTTTTCATGAGATTGAAGGATGTTAATGCATATTCCTATGGATCTTTAAGAATCTGGTTAATTAAAATCAGAGAACATAGTTTTAGTCTTAAAGATGATTTTGATCAATCTTCTAGAGTTTGTTTGAATGATGTAGTGGAACTGTTTGAAGCTAAATTACATGAGCGGGTTGTGATAAGAAGCTGGCAAAGACGTATGGGTGAAAGGAACCGCGACTAGATCCAAACAAGGGGGAGATTGTTAGATCCAAAATAGTGTTTGTTATCTAATCTTTATTTTGTGATTGTAAAAGTAATATCTTTCACTTATATGCCATAGATTCAATGATTAGTTCATGGGTATATATAGTGATGTAAGTCTTAGTTTTGGTAGCTTTGCATATATTGAAATATAGAACACACACATAAAGGTGTGACTTTGGAAAATTCTCTCAATTTGAATTACATTGTACTCATTCAATTACGTTACATGAACTTTGCTTGTCCCCAAACAAATCACAAATTTATCCAGGCTAAGGTATTCAAATCAATAATATCATTCTTATAAACATTAAATATCACTGACTAATGTCGGTGTGTTTTATTAGAGACAAGACATCAATTATACCTAAACTTATGCATTTACCCGTGTTTTGGTCCTCCCTTAACTTCTCACCTTTCCAAATACTTTCTCTTTTTATAAATTACCAACCCTTAATTTCGAATTACCTTTATTATTTATGGTTAATTTACCACCTAGGATTCCCCCAACCTCAAGACTTATTGTAGATTTTGATAGGATTTATGTGCATAACCGTCGAACCCTGATGCCACGTCCAATGATATGAGGCACTCAAGGGTCACACCTCAGAAGTGATGCAACCACAGTCAGGAGAACGGTTTAGTAACTAGTCAGTTATAAACTAGTAAATGTAAGTTATGGTTTTAACTTACAGAGAGAACTAATTACCAAGTTATTAACTAACAAGAAGATATATATTTATTAGTTGAATAAATATATATTGTTAATTGATAATATTCAAGATTGATAATTTAAGTTTAAATTATTAACTTTTGGATAAGGTAATTAAATAATAATTAATAAAGAAATTAAATATATATATATATATATATTATTTAATCTTATTATTATTATTTAATTAAATAACTTGGTGATTAAGTTATTCAAATCAAAGAATAGGAAATGTTTCCTAAACTAATCCTTATTCTATTCATTATAAATAGGGATTAATATTCTTTGATTTGATGTTAACCTATTATTAATTCAAGTTCATGAATTAAAAAGAAAAGCTCTCTCCCCTCTTTCTCCTACCTTCAGCCGAGAAGAACAAACCAAGAACCAAGTTCAGTTCTTGGTGTTCGACAACTTTGAGATACCGGTTGTGGTGTTCGTGGTACATACCTTTTTAGCAGGATCTCGTGGTGTCTCATTACGGGTGGATCATTACTTGAGCAACCCTAGGTAAGTAAAGGTATAAACTATACATCTTCTTGTTCTTGATTATATGATGATCGAATATATATATATATATATATATATATATATATATATATATATATATATATGAAGGGTATAAAAACACATCATTAAACATGCACAGCCGAATAAAACCCCCTCCAGTGATCTCATATAACTCGTACATAAACTAAAACAGAAGAGGATTAAAAGTTATACCTTTGAGCAAACCCAAAACTTTTCTTCAACTCTAGATAGATGCAGGTTATCCACTGCTACTGCACCACCTCGAACTGGCTGCTAGACCGCCTAAGGATTAAACCTCGAACCAAAAACGATCCGTATGTGTGTGTGTTGTGCGCCGTCGTCAAACCCCAAGGGAGGGGGAGCCGGCCACCGAAGTTGAGAGAGAGAGAGAGAGGAGGATTAGGTTTTCTTATCTTAGCCTTGTAATTGACTTAATGATGATTCAAGGATTAATAAAGTTTATATATAATAAACTTCTATTAGGCCCAAGCCCGTTTAATTAAAGCCCAGCTTTAATTAAACTATTAAGTAATTACAAAAGATACCCTTTGACCTTTCTAATTAACAACTATTAATTAATTGGTCCCGTTAATATTTAAACCAAATATTAACTTCTCCCTTTTAAATAATAAATAACTATTATTATTTATTTTTCTTTCTCAATAATTAATTAAACTATTAATTATTGTGACACAAACAGGTAAAATCCAAAAGGTTCTAATTGGGTGTGTAGTAGTGTGATCCTTTAGTGCCACATTGGACACGATGATACATGTTATCTGTCTCTGCAGATAATCTAACAGACTCCCACTTGTGCAGGATAAGTAACACTCCTTGTATATCGTTGGCCTAACGAGGTCCCTAGCCAGACGCTTAGGTTAACCAGACTATGAGATCTCTTATATCTAGAGACATAATCCACACCTTGGATTATCTAGGCTTTTCCTTTTGCATCGCGATATTCCGTAATGTGAGTATTTGACATGGAGCAGGGATCTTATTAAATACTCAGATTTTCTCGACTCTGATCTCGACTCTCTGCAGTTACGGTTTACCGAATGAAAAACTATCATTCGATCCGAGCGTGGCCACGCATTTTCAGTAGTCTTAATCGTCGAGGAGCTCAGAAAATATCTCTCCTAAAAAGAGGTGCAAATTCCATCTTGACTATATGCAATTCGAGCACATGGCTTCCGCTGCACCTAGACATGCCCATTATGATCACCCTGTTACGGCGTGACGTTAGAACACGCTAAAGTACAGAAGTTACCATGCCCCAAACAAAATATATCAGGTCTAAGGACAACCTATCAAATTTACGTATGTTAACGCTCCATGAAGTAAACTCGATGCGGATCACCCCAATATCTATCCCCTGATAAATATCTATGAATATTTTGTCACAAACTTGTGCTTTTATTCATCCTCGAATAAATCATCAAATATCCATAATAGCATTACCTCCCTAATGTAGCTCCCACTACATTAAGTAGCTACGGGTATTTAGACAATTCATCACTTGAGTTGTCATTGATAGGTTAAAACATGCTAAAAATAGACAACTAGAAACAATTATGCAAATACCTCCTATTTCAATCCCACGAAATGTAATTACATAATAAAAGAGTTTCAAGTTACATCTATGGTAATAATAAAAATGAACTAGCTGCTATGTTCTAAGTACTGCATTCCTATAGAACTTGCATGCCTCTCATGCTTAGCCCTAGGTAGCGGCTTCGTCAATGGGTCAGCAACGTTGTCGTTCGTCGGTATCTTTTGCAATCTAATATCGTCTCTTCCAATGATCTCTCAGATGAGGTGATATTTCCAGAGTACGTGCCTTGTTCGCCGATGATCTCTAGGCTCTTTAGCTTGCGCCACAGCCCCTGAGTTGTCACAGAATATATCGATCGGTCTAGAGATGCTGGCAACAACTCTAAGATCCGAGATAAAATTCTTCAGCCAGACAGCTTCCTTTGCCGCGTCACTTGCCGCAATATACTCTGCCTCAATAGTAGAATCTGCTATTGTATCTTGCTTCTGACTCTTCCAAGATATGGCTCCTCCGTTTAGGGTAAAGAAAAATCCTAACTGCGACCTGAAGTCGTCCCTGTCGGTCTGGAAACTAGCATCAGTGTAACCAGTTACACTGAGCTCATCCATCGAACCTCCATAAACTAGGAATATGTCTTTCATCCTTCTCAGATACTTGAGAATATTCTTGACGGCTACCCAATGAGCTTCACTAGGATTTTGCTGATATCTACTTGTGACACTGATAGAATAGGCAACATCGGGTCTAGTACATAGCATAGCATACATGATTGAACCAACTGCCGAGGCATATGGTATCAATTTCATCTTGTACTGATCTTGACTAGACACAGGACACTGAGCGTTGCTCAAAATCGCGCCAGATTGCATAGGAATGAATCCTTTCTTGGATTCATCCATCTTGAATCTTTTCACGACTTTTTCAATATACGTACTTTGACTAAGTCCGATAAGCCACTTAGATCTATTCCTATAAATCCTTATACCCAGTATATAAGCAGCTTCTCCCAAGTCTTTCATCTGGAAACATTTACCTAGCCAGCATTTTACTCCTTGTAACACTGGTATACAGTTCCCTATTAATAGTATGTCATCCACATACAAGAGTAGGAAGGTTACCGCGCTCCCACTGAATTTAGTGTAAACACACGACTCGAACTCACTTTTGGTAAAACCAAACTCTTTGATACGCTCATCAAAGTGTAAGTTCTAGCTCCTAGATGCTTGCTTTAGTCCATAAATGGATTTAAGCAACTTGCATACTTTATTAGGGTTCTTTGGATCTGCAAAACCATCCGGCTATATCATATATACATCCTCTGTCAGTTTCCCGTTAAGGAAAGCGGTTTTGACATCCATCTGCCATATCTCATAATCAAAATATGCTGATATGGCCATAAGGATCCTAATAGTCTTAAGCATTGCCACTGGGGAAAAAGTTTCATCATAGTCAACGCCGTGAGTTTGCGTGAAACCTTTTGCCACTAGCCTTGCTTTAAAAGTATGCACCTTTCCATCCATGTATGTCTTCTTCTTGAAGACCCATTAGCACCCAACAACTTTACTGTGTTGAGGCAAATCTACTAACTCCCAGACCTGGTTGTCATACATGGATTGCATCTCTGCCTTCATGGCTTCTAGCCATTTATCAGATTCTAAACCTGAGGCAGCATCTTGGTAGGTAGTGGGTTCTAAAAGATCCCCTTCGTCTTGAGCAACTAGGAATCCCAGATACCTATCTGGCTCATTACGAGGCCTACTAGACCTGCGAAGGTCTTGTGTTTGCACCTCTTCCTCAACCACAGACTCGGGTTGGGATTCAACAATTCTCTGTTGAACCACAGGTTCAATTATCGGTGGTGGTGTAATCTCCTCCTCTTCAATTTCTTAAAGCTCTATTTCTTTTCTTGGAGTTTCTGAGTTAATAAATTTCTCCTCCAAGAACACCCCTTTACGAGCAACAAATACTTTGTTCTCATCAGGGTTGTAGAAATAGTATCCTGTGGTTTTTTTGGGATAACCCACGAAGATACACTTATCTGATTTGGGATTGAGTGTATATGTGAATGTTCGCTTAACATACACCTCACATCCCCAAACCTTGAGAAAAGACATTTTGGGCTTTTTCCTCGTCCATACCTCGAACGGTGTCTTTTCAACCGATTTGGTTAGAACCCGGTTCAGCATGAACGCCGCTATCTCGAGTGCGTGCCCCCAAAACGACAATGGTAGTGAACTTCGAGTCATTATTGATCGTACCATGTCAAACAGTGTACGATTCCTCCTTTCTGATACACCATTCATCTGAGGTGTATACGGAGGTGTGAGTTGTGAAACAATCCCATATTCCTTGAAATGATCGTCGAATTCCTGACTTAGATATTCGCCACCTCGATTCGACCGAAGCGACTTTATCTTCTTGTCCAGCTGATTTTGTACCTCATTCTGAAACTGTTTGAACTTGTTAAAAATTTCAGATTTGAGTCTCATGAGGTAGACATAACCGAACCTACTGAAGTCGTCAGTAAAGGTTATGAAATACCGGTATCCTCCTCTAGCTTCTGAAGTAAAGGGTACACACACATCTGTGTGTATAATCCCTAATAACTCGCTGGCCCTTTCATTTTCAATGTTGAAAGGCTGCTTTGTCATTTTACCGAACAAACAAGATTCATAAATATCATATGACTCTAAGTCAAATGGTTCTAGAATTCCGTCATCTCGGAGTTTCTCTATGCGTTTCTCGTTTATATGTCCTAAACGACAATGCCAGAGGTAAGTTTGATTCAAGTTACTCTTGGATCTCTTACTTATATGATAGATGTCATTGTTATCTAGATTTAGCGTATATAAACCATTTTCTGGAGTAGCTTTAAAAAAGAAAATATCATTTTTGAAACATGAAATAACTTTTTCATTCAAAACATAAACAAATCCATAGTCTATAAGCAAATCAAACGAGATAACATTTTTAATGAGTCTAGGAACATAATAACAAGGTTCTAGTTCTAAGACCATGCCCGAGGGTAAACTAAGACAATATGTTCCTACAGCTTCAGCACCAACCATGGAGCCTTCGCCTACCCGCAGGTCCATATCTCCTTATCTCAGCTTCTTACTTCTCTTGAATCCCTGCAAATGATTGCATATGTGATGACCACATCCGGTATCCAATACCCATGATTCATAAGAAGTAATAAGACAATCTATCATAAAGATACCTGAGTCATTGGGCGAACCAATGTCCAGCTGATCTATGTCGAGTGAGTGCTCGCATGAATCCTTGCTGCCATAGTCTGGGCAACAAATCTCTCCAAGTTCTTCCAGCCAGTCATCCTCCTACATAGGGTCCACAACTGTTGACTCTAGCTGCTTTGGATTCAACTCATCGCTGATGCACATAAGGATTTCGTGCAACCCTGCGATAGTCATCTCAAAATCACCGAGTACATACATTACCCTTCTCTGGTAATAGTCCGACAAAGAACCGAACAAGAGCATAACTAGCTCATGTGGTTTTGATTTTGACCCAAAACTTTCATAGCAATCTAAGAGCCTTCTCATATTAATGAGATGATCGCTAATTGGCTGGTTTTCTTTCATTTTAGCTGAAAGAATTTCCTTCATTAACAGCATGCGACATATCCTTTCACTATACTTGAATTTTCGCTCATGTCCTTGAACAACCTCATAAGATGACTTCTCACGGAGATCATCCGTAAACTCGGATGATGCTGTGAGAATGAGAATCGACATAACGTCAGACTCGTTAGCCAGATACTGATAGTAAGTGTCATACTCACTATCCTGGGCATCTACTCCTGGTCGCTCTGGAGGTAATGTCTCAATGATGTGAAGCTTTCCCTGTGCATCCAAAACATTTTTCAGATGCATCTTCCAAACAGCAAAGTTTGGACCTGAAAGCTTCCATTTTCCGATGATGAGACTTAGATATTCTCTTGGTGAATAGAACGGAATAACAGATATAAAAGACATCTATAGAAAAAGAAAAAGATAAAACCGGTTCAGTATTGATTACATCTTCTAATAATTATTACCTTTTAAACAATAAATTATTAGACTAGGATTCATATTTCACATTTCCCGATGCAAGGTTTGGGCATTTCCCACCGGGACAATGCTATTTCTGGTAGGTAAACCTATACCAATCGTATCCTACCTGAACACGACTCCTAGATCCGCGGGACATCGGTTACAAGAACCGTGCATGTTTAGTCCCTCTAGTGCATTTTGGGCCTGGACTCCCGATTATCACCAAAATAGATCGCACCACCTAAGACAGTGTGAACTCTGGCCGGGACTCCCGATTATCGCAGAGTCTTTCACACCCTCCCCCGCAATGGTTTGAACCCGAATGCCCAAGAGGTTGGTCACTTCCAACACCCGGGTACCGTTTAACAGGAAAGGTGTACCATTAGGTGGGTAGCACACTGATCTAAGATTTTTCTAAAAAGAATTTCAAAGTTTTTGACGAGGAAAAACTTTAGTGCCAAATTTCTTTTAAAACGTCTGTTTAATAATTAACTATTATTAAAACCCTTGTTTTATTTCATCATGAAAATCACAGCCACGCATATAGAATATGTAAATAAATAAAACAACCACAAACTACTATGCCTTAGCGTTGCCCTTAACTAATGTCAGTTTCGTGAGCCACACGAAAAATCCGACGGTCAAAACTATGTGAAAAAAATAAAAAATAAAAAACACAACACACATGGCATGGCATTCTGAAGCTCCCACTGGCTCCAGCATCCAATCATTCTCTCTGCTCCTTGCTCCTTGCTCCTTCCTCCAGATATATATAAATTCTAAATGTGTTATTCTATTTATCGTCTAAAAACTAGAAGTATATATAAAAAAAATACAAGATGTTCAAAGGCACGCAGGTCTGCTAATCTAATACTTTTACAAAATAGAATAGGGGTTGTAAGTGGCACGCAAGCCTCCCTACACCATAGAATAATAAAACCAAAACACAACCACAAGTGCAGGAAATAAACAATCCACAAGGTCTAGGGCTTGGCTATGACATCCCAAACATGTATTAAAACGAATACATTCAATATCTGATTCTAATTATCATATCGTGACGAATTATCTTGATTTTAACTAACGGTTAAAATCACCCGGTTTAATAATTGTCATATTACATATTAATTATTGTTATGCGATTAACAAATACCAAAAATTAATCTTAACCAATACTTGATCATAATAAAATAATCATGATTAAAATTAATATATTTTAATCATAAGTTTTAATAATTAAAACTTATAAAAAACCTTTTAGTTTTAATCCTGTTAGGTGTTACCCTAAACTAAAACTAAAAAACCTTTCGGCCACAAAACTGGGCCAAAAGAGAAAACTAGCAGGCCGACCACTTATCTGGGCCGACTTGTCCTGGGCCGCAGGTGGCAGGCCACGGCTGGGCCGCCCCCACGTCCTCACCGCTGTCCTGGCCGCTGGCCGCCGACCACCTTCCGCCGCCGACGCAATTGGTGGCAGCGTAGAGAACAGCCGACGCCGACCGGCCAGTCGAGACTAACCGCCGACGCCGCCGTCCTCGGTGGTTTCAATCGCAAGGCGCCGCCGTCCTCGGTGGTTTTAATCACAAAAACAATAAAAATAAAGACAACAATTTTAAAATAAAAAAATTAAACCTTATCCTTTATCATAACTAATCTTTATTATCCATTTAAAAATCAAAACTTGATTTTCAAATTACTTGCATAAACAAAAGAAAAAGTTAATCCTTGATAAAAAGAAAACTATTCATCATGATAAAAAGAATCATACCTAGTCTCCTACGAGGTTAGAAGTGGCTCTGATACCATTGAAGGGTTTGTAGGGTATAAAAAACACATCATTAAACATGCACAGCGGAATAAAACTCCCTCCAGTGATATCATCTAACTCGTACAGAAACGAAAACAAGAAGAGGATTAAAAGTTATACCTTTGAGCAAACCCAAAACTTTTCTTCAACTCTAGATAGCTGCAGGTTATCCACTGCTACTGCACCACCTCGAACTGGCTGCTAGACCGCCTAAGGATTAAACCTCGAACCAAAAACGATCCGTATGTGTGTGTGTTGTGCGCCGTCGTCGAACCCCAAGGTAAGGGGAGCCGGCCGCCGAAGTCGAGAGAGAGAGAGAGAGAGAGAGAGGAGGAGGAGGAGGATTAGGTTTTCTTATCTTAGCCTTGTAATTGACTTAATGATGATTCAAGGATTAATAAAGTTTATATATAATAAACTTCTATTAGGCCCAAACCTGTTTAATTAAAGCCCAGCTTTAATTAAACTATTAAGTAATTACAAAAGATACCCTTTGACCTTTCTAATTAATAACTATTAATTAATTGGTTCCGTTAATATTTAAACTAAATATTAACTTCTCCTTTTTAAATAATAAATAACTATTATTATTTATTTTTCTTTCTCAATAATTAATTAAACTATTAATTATTGTGACACACAAACAGGTAAAATCCAAAAGGTTCTAATTGGGTGTGTAGCAGTGTGATCCTTTAGTGTCACATAGCATTGGACATGATGATACATGTTATCTATCTCTGCACATAATCTAACAATATATATATATATATATATATATATATATATATATATATATATATATATATATATATATATATATATATATATATATATATATATATATATATATATATATATATTATATGTGTGATAAATAAAGATCCTAACCGTTTAGGGTTTTTGGGTGGTTGATCATTCAAGTTCCACTTTTATAAATGATTGATCAGTTTCATTCTTGAGTTGGTCTAACTAGATTGAGTTAGATCAGGATGACTAAAAAAGGTGTATTATTGTTATAAAACCGAACAGGGGACAGAGCTTCGGCTCGTTTATCACAATGTGTATATATTGCTTGATCTACTTTGTTTTGTTCTTGTTATATATATATATATATATATATATATATATATATATATATATATATATATATATATATATATATATATATATATATATATATATATATATATATATATATATATATATGATCGAAAAATATAGGGATTAACAAGTTTTGTTAATCTTAGTTTATCAATTTATTATTATTCAAACAGTTGTTTTTGAAGGTTTTATGTTTTTTAATTTTTTAATCAGAAAGATTAAATTAGTTAGGTTTAACCGGTTAAAGAATTAAAACTATAAACAGTTTTATTTTTTTCGTTTATGTCTATATTGATGTATGTGTGTATCGAAATTGTTAACAAGTTTAGTTAACATGTTAAGTTTTAGAGTTCTTAATCAAAACTAGTTTAGTTTTTGATTAAAGGATGAACTTTGAAACTTTGAGGCTTTAATCCTTAACAACAAGTTCGTTGATAAAATTGTTTAAAGTTTAAATATTTAAAATATGTTTATGTTTTAAAGATAATATTTGAACTTTGAATGAGTTAGAATTTCTAGGATTAAATTTTGATATATATTAATTGTTCATGCCATATAATTATTCCGTTTTATAAAAGTCACCGGATAACCACCGGCGGAAGCCCCAGTGCGGTGGCGCCACAGCAGCGGCGGTCTGTGAGGTGGTGACGGATTGACGGTATAGCAACAGGCCAAGCAACAGCCCAGTTGTGGTTGTTCGGCCCAATAGCGTCGGCCCAGGGGAGATCGCGACGCGATCCAGTACCCTGGTCGCTGCCCAAATGGTCTTAGGCCCAACAGCGGCTAAGGCTAAAGTCGAGGCCCCTTTGCGGCAGCCCGACAGACCAGGAGGTTTCGGCCCAGGTTGTGGTCGGGTCAGTTAATTCTTTGAATCGGTTTTATTTTAAAAGCCCAAGTTATTTCTTTTAGTTCTTAAACTAAGGTATTTATTTTTTTAGTACTTAAATTTTTTTTGTTTAAATTGTTTTGGGCTTATAAAATTGTTATGAACTTAATGGGCTTCTTGGCTCAGTTAGGGTTAAACCGAGAATGGGCTCTTGGACCGTAGGTATTCCGTTATAAATGCCGTTTGTAGTTTATAGCGTATAATTCGGAATAATTAAATAATACAATATTATATATATGTATTAATTTTATGGATTTAAAATTAGTATATATATATATAAATTATGGTTATAAGATTGTTTTAACTAGTTAAGTTAAAATAAAAGTTTTATTATACTTTTGGATTAAAATATAATAAATAACCATAATAGTGTATTATTGTTGAACAATGTAAACAAGGACAATTTTATTCAATTAAATGTTTTTGGAGTAAAACACATTTGGTATAAAAGTAAGCATGCCAATACTTTATATAATTGATTAAAAAGGTTGACAAAGTTTTTGTCATGTTTCTCCACTCAATTAATAGTTTGATTAATTGAGAGGTAACGAGAAAAGATTTATAGATCATGGACGTATGTATGGTACTTGTTTCATTTATTGTGTGGTTGATTATTTATATATTGGTTTACATATAAATGTTAGAATGGGTTTGACTTGTATACTAAGTCACATTAGTATCGTTAAGTCGCATTTGCAGTTTTTACATGTCAACTGCAAATGCTCGACTTAAACAAGTCAACAATATATTTTTATTGTGGTTGAACATGTAGATTATAGTTTTTGCCAACTTAGACATGCGGTTGTGTTTTTCTTTTCTATTTTTTTTTTGGTTTTGGGGAGGCCTGCGTGCCACTTACAACCCCTTTTACAATGTAAAAGTAATAAATTACAATATGTTTGTATCTAGTTTAGTTTGTTGTAACCGAATCCAAAACGAAGATCTTTCAAGATGGAGTTTTTATCAAGACGGAGGACAAGATGAAATTGCTCGAGTCAAGACCGGAGGTGTCAAGACTAGTGGGAGGAAGAAGATAAAACACAAGATCAAGCAACGGGATCAAGTTTAGATTAGTTCGTCCTTAGATGAGCCCTTAGGACATAGTTAGCAAAACTATAACAGCTTTATTAATTGTGTGGTTGTGCTTACTTGATTGATATTATGCGACTATAAAATTAAAGTAAGAGGTTAATAATGGTTTTTATTAATCAGGGGTAAAACCACGGTATATGATAAAATTGGTATACAATAACAGTTTTATAAAATTAAATATTTTATGATTATCGTATCAGCATTTTAAAACGGTTTGTTTTTTGAAATGGTTTTATCATAAGGCGTATTGAGTACCTAGTTGAAGGTATACTGGATATACGGATTTTAAAAAAGTTAGTTTTAAAATGGTTTTACAAAACTGGAATCAAGTTTTTCAAACTTGGATAAACCTACTAAAATCTTAGACCAGTAGTGCTACCCAACTAGTGGTACATCTCTCTGCTACAGGTACCTACGGTGCGTTGTCGTGCCCACATCGTGCACACTAGGGTTCAAACCGATGTGGAGAGGGGGTGAAAGACTTTGCGATTCCTTGATGTGACGGGCCAGAGTTCACCCCCTCCTAGGTGGTGCGGTCTACTTTGATGATTCGCTGATGTGACGGGCCCAAAATGCACTTAGTGTAGAGATAAATATGCTTAGATATTTTTGTATAAGGATCTCTACAAGATCTAGGAGTCTATTAAGTTAGTTATGATTGGTAAAGGAACCTACCTGCCAGATATAGCACGGGGTCGGTGTTGTCGTGCCCAAACCGTGCACCGACAAGTGTAAAATATGGATCCTAGGGCTAATACTTATCATTTAAGGGTTTTTATCGATTTGTATTGGCAAAGTCTATTGTGTGTTACTGGTTCAACCATGTAATTAAAATTGTAGATGGAAAAAGTATCCAACACTAACAACCTCTCATTCCATTCAATCCTTGAGAAGGATAAGCTCACCGGACCTAACTTCCTCAACTAGGAACGCAATCTTCGGATAGTGCTCAGGAATGAGAGGAAGTGGTATGTCCTCGAAGAGTCGGTGGGAAATGCCCCAGCTAACAATGCTTGAGCTGATGTTAGGGAGGCTTACCAAAAGCGTGTTAATGACGCGCTAGATGTAAGCTGCCTCATGCTTGCAACGATGAGTCCAGAGTTATAGACACTTTGGCTTATGACATGATCCGCCAGTTGATGGATATGTTTCACGAGCAGGCTCGTATAGAACGATACGATGTTACGAAGGCTATTAACACTTGCAAGATGGCTCGGGGTACTTCGGTTAGTACCCATGTCATGAAAATGAAGGGAGACACGGACCACCTGGAAAGGCTAGGACACCCAATACCGTTACAGCTAGCAACGAATATGATACTCAACTCGTTGTATGATGACTATAAGCCTTTCATAGTCAACTACAACATGAACCGGAGAATTCCATAGCTGAGCTTCATTCGATGCCCAAGACAGCTGAGTCAAATATGGGTAATAAGTCCAAGGATATTCTCATGGTGGATAACGGTGGTGGTAAAAAGAGGAAGGGGCGCAACGGAAGGGGCAAAGGTAAAACCGAGCCAGGTCCATCTGCACCCAGGGCCAAGACAAGTCGCAATGACAAGGGTAAGGGCAAGGGCAGGAAATTCAAACCGCATAAATCAAAAGCCGAGAACCGGTGCTTTAAGTGCAGTGAGATTAGCCACTACAAGGCCAACTGCCCGAAACGTCACGAAGGTGGTATAAACGCCACATGTAACTTCGGTTATAAACTTCAGTATTTTCTTTCAACTTATTTTATAAGTGGTGTTTGACATTTGCGATCGTTTATTGTAATAGGTCAATAGAAGCAAAGGTGCCAAAGAATGCAAAGGATCCCGCGTGAAGAGACAAGGATAATAATGATTCATAGTTTATTATTTTAAAATGTTTTCCCTATGTCAAAGATGTAATGAAATTCTGATTTTAAATATTAATGAATTATTTAGTGATATATTCCTTGCAGGTGTTTCTGATTATGGCTAGTCAAGTTCTGACTAGAGGTTGATAGTTACTCTCTAACATGTACATATATATAAACTTAGGATATAAAATAAACCTTAGTTTTATTATTATTATTGTATTATTATTTAAGTGTCACAGCCTCCCCCCTGACACCGGCAGTAGCCACCATCAAGGTAACCGCCGATGGCGTTAGTAACCGCCTACGGGCCACAACCGCCATATGTAGTCTATAAATATGTACATTCCGACAGTTTGTAAACACGATGAACATATGAATATTTGAATAAGAATGGAAGTTTCTGAAACTGTGAATTCTTGAATGATTTGAACTTTGATATAATTTATATTGTAAATCTATAAAACGATCCAACAATTGGTATCAGAGCTTTGGTTTAAAAACAAATCAAAGTACCATCATATACCAGATTAATCAAAGATTTCAAGAAACCACCGACGATAAAGAAACAGAAGGGACACCAATCGGAAAATCATTTGGGGTTCGATTTCTTTATCAGTAATAAGGATACCGTGCGGCGGCCATAAAGAATTACCACCGCGGCACCCTTGAACAGAAAACTTACCGTGGGCGGAACCGGAACAGTCAACCGGAGAAGATAACCGGAGAAGACAACCGGAGTAGTAAGTGGTTATGATGTTCATCGCATCAAGAAAGTAACCAGAAGCGGCGCAAAGATTGTTGTTTTCAGGCAATGATCGGACAAAGAAAACCAGTGGGTTTTCTTGAGTGAAACAGGCCATCGAAGGAGACAGAGAGAAATCCTCGAAGGACTGTACGAAGCGGCGCACAAGGGAAGCAAAACCCTAGTGTTTTGAAAAAGATATAAACCACCGCAAGCACCTCTGTCATACGGCACATTGGGAAGAGAAACCACCGTAGACACTTCTCGAAGAGGCGCATAGGGAAGGAAACGTAAAACCCTTTTAATAAATAGTGCAGGAAGACACACCGTAACATTTAATAAGTAATAAGACCATTTTGTTTTTTTTGTAAATTTTTTTAAAACAATCAGATTCAAACTTTAAGTGGGTAAAAGCCCACGGTGACTTTTGAAAAAAACAGGAGCCCAATTTTGCTTGACAATTAAGCCTTTATAAACTCATTTTTAAAACACTAGACAAATTAGAAGTGGGATTAAGCCCACGGTAATAATATTAAGATATATTTTTTTTAATTTATCACGTTAATCGTTTTTGAATAAAAATAAATAAAATAAATTTTTTTAAGATATAAATATCAAAGGTTTTTAAATGAGCGAAAGTGATAAGAATAAGGGAGATAACCCCAAGATTAAAGAAATGGGATTAACAACCCATTTCCAATGTCCAATGTTAAAGTCAACTAATTATACCACTTGGGCAATAAGAATGCAAATTATTTTAGAAGCAAATGGTTTATGGGAAATGATTGAACCAGAATCAACAACAGATGTTGATATTAAAAAAGATAAAACGGAAATCGCTTATATTTACCAATCACTTCCCGAGGATCAATTATTACTTATTTCAAAATATAAAACTGCAAGAGCAGTTTGGGATGCTTTGCGAACCAGACACGTTGGTGTGAATAGTGTTCAGCAAGCAAGACTGCAGACACTTAAATCAGAATTTAAGATGTTGCAGATGAAATAAAATGAATGTATTAATTCATTTACTTTGAATTTGACAAATATTGTTAATAAAGCAGCAAGTTTAGGATTAACCTATGAAGATTCTATACTTGTACGGAAATTGCTAAATGCCGTACCAGATAGATTTCTTTAAATTGTTACTTCTATTGAACAATATGCAGATTTGAATACCATGTCTTTAGATGAGGCAATTGGTAGACTAAAGACGTTTGAGGAGAGACTCAAGTATAAAAAGGAATGATCTGTGGACATGCAAGAGGGCTTGATGTTCACATAACAGGAAGATCGTGGCAAAAGTTTTAGAGGACGTGGTCGTGGCAGGTTTAGCCAATCACGTGGCCGAGGGAATAGCAGATTTAAATCTGACAGGAGAAATTGGGAACCCTCGCAGAGTAACTTCAAGAAAGGAAGTAACAACAATATGAGGAAACAAAACACTGATATGAGTAAAGTGCAATGCTACAAATGTAAGAAGAACGGACATTATGCAACTAAGTGTCTATTGAGAGAGCACGACAAAGAGCAGTCCAATCTTAAAGAGGAAGATCTGGAACCAGCACTGCTTATGGCAACCATCGAGGAAAATCAAAGGATTTTACCACAAGAGAAAGTTGATCCACCAGAAATAGAAGAAAGTCTATGGTATTTAGACAATGGTGCAAGCAATCATATGACAGGAGTCAGGGATCACTTTAAGGAGATAGACGAGAACATTTCTGGAAACGTACGATTCGGTGATGGATCATGCGTAGCAATCAAGGGAAAAGGATCCATTCTCTTAGAATGCAAGGACAGAGAACAACGAGCTATCTCACAGGTATATTATATTCCAAACCTAAGGAATAATATACTAAGTTTAGGTCAGTTTACTGAAAACGGTTGCAAGATAGTCATGAAGAATGATTTGTTACTATTATATGATTCTAGTAACAATATATTATTAAGAGTCAAAAGATCAAAGCATTGACTCTACAAAGCAAATTTTAAGATAGGGAAACCTATATGCTTATTAGCAAATTTGCATGATGAATCATGGTTATGGCATGCAAGGTTAGGGCATGTAAATTTTGGTTCAATAAAAGAAATGTTTCCAAAGGGAATGGTACACGGGTTACCACCAATTAAGTATACAACAAACATTTGTGATATATGCTTAGTAGGAAAGCATAGTAGAGCACTTTTCCACAAAAGGCAAAATCAGGGTCTGAAGAACTACTGGAATTAGTTTATGGAGATTTGTGTGGTCCAATCTCACCACCAACACCATAAGGGAAAAGGTATATATTTTTGCTAGTTGATGACTACTCAAGATATATGTGGGATTATTTCTTGGAGTCAAAGGACCAGGTATTTGAAACCTTCAAGGAGTTCAAACATAAGGTTGAAAAGGAACATGGAGTTAAGATAAAAGCTTTCAGAACTGATAGAGGAGGAGAATTTACATCAGGTGAATTTCAACAATACTGCAAAGATCATGGAATTACAAGACAGTTGACAGCACCATACTCACCTCAACAAAACGGAGTTCTTGAAAGGAAAAATAGAACAGTACTCTCAGCAACAAGATGAATGATGAAAGCAACTAACCTACCACAGAACTTATGGGCAGAGGCAGTTAGACACGCTATTTTGATACTAAGCTGCACTCCAACAAAGTTTGTTAAGGATATTACTCCATATGAAGCGTTGAAGGGCAATAAGCCGAATTTACACCATCTAAGGATATTTGGTTGTGTTGAATTTGCTAAAATACCTGCACAACACTTAACCAAATTAGATGATAGAAGTATACGATTGGTATACTTGGGAAGCGAACCAGGATCAAAGGCATATCGCTTATATGATCCAATAAAGAAGAATATTTACGTCAGTAGAGACGTAAAGTTCAAAGAAGACGAAGCCTGGAACTGGGAAGAAAATAATGAAGGTGCTACTGATAGCAGTCCAGAATGGACAGAGTTCATTATTAAGGATAATGGAATACCTGAAAATTCCAACCCAGATGTTTCAGATGAAGAAACGCCAGCTACCCCGAATCTACAAGAAGATTCAGAAGAAGAGGCTCCTACCACACCTAATTATGTGGAAGACATCGAAGAAGATGTAGCTAACACACCAGACCCTATACCAAATTCATCAGAATCAGAGGAAGATACACCTTCCACAACAGATTAAAATATTGATCGTACGCCAGTACAAGGGTTTAAACCACTCAGAGGTGTTTATAGAAGAGCACAAAGGTTATTTCTTGTTGAAGATGAACCTAGAAATTATAAAGAAGCATCTAAAGAACATAAATGGTTAGAAACCATGAAGGAAGAGATTGATTCCATTAATAGGAACAATACATGGAAGTTAACCACTTTACTAAAAGATCATAAGGCAATTGGTTTAAAGTGGGTGTTTAAGATCAAGAGAGATGCAAATGAAAGGATTTCCAAATATAAGGCACGACTGGTAGCAAAAGGATATATTCAAGAACATGGAATAGATTTTGATGAAGTATTTGCACCAGTAGCACGAATTGAGACAATACGACTCATGCTAGCTTTAGCAGCACACAATAGATGGGAGGTACACCATCTTGATCTAAAATCAGCATTTTTACATGGTGAATTAATGGAAGAAGTGTATGTTGCACAACCAGAAGGGTTCATACAAAAGGGACATGAAGACAAAGTGTACAAACTAATAATACCTTAAAGACACTTGGTTTCAAGAAGTGTGCATTGGAACAAGCAGTCTATACAAGGACCAAGTCATCATCAAATTACTCATTGGAGTATATTTGGACTACTTGATAGTAACCGGTACACCAAGAGAAGAAATAAATATATTCAAAGATCAGATGAAGAAACAGTTTGAGATGAGCGACCTAGGACTTCTTACCTATTACCTTGGGATTGAAGTCACACAAAATCGAAATGAGATATCGATTAAGCAAACTGGATATGAAAACAAGATACTCAGAGATACGGGTATGCTAGATTGCAATGAAGCAAAGATACCTATGGAACAGGGTACAAAACTTACAAAGTTAGGAGAAGGAAAGTATGTGGACACCACCGAATATAGAAGTCTAATTGGATGTCTACGATACTTATTGCATACAAGACCTGACCTAAGTTACTCAGTAGGGTTACTTAGTCGTTTTATGCAAGAGTCACAAGAACAACACTTGAAGGCCATACGGAAAGTTCTACGATACATTAAAGGAACTAAAGATTATGGAATAATCTACAAGCACGAAGAAGATAACAAGATCAAGGGTTATAGTGATAGTAGCTATGGAGTCAACACCCAAGAAGGAAAAGGCACAACAGGGATTGTTTTCTACTTTGAAGACTCACCAATAAGATGGAATACCAAAAAGCAAGGAACAATTGCATTATCTTCTTGTGAATCAGAGTTTATTGCAGCTACAGCAGCAGCAACACAAGCACTATGGCTAAAGAGACTAATCTGCAAGATTACTGACACTAAGGAGTAAAGAGTCACTATTTACATGGATAACAAGTCATCAATCGCATTAATGAAGAACCCAGTATTTCATGGACGAAGCAAACACATAGATACAAAGTATCATTTTATCAGAGAATGTGTTGAACAAGATGATATAGTTGTCGAGCACATCAGTGGAGATCAACAACGTGCAGACATACTTACAAAGCCGTTACCAAGGATGAGATTCGACATTATGAGACAACTACTGGGAATCAAAGATCTACTACAACATGTTCAAGATTAAGGGGGAGAATAATAGTTAATCTCAAACATGTACATATATATATATAAACTTAGGATATAAAATAAACCTTAGTTTTATTATTATTATTGTATTATTATTTAAGTGTCACAGCCCCCCCTGACACCGGCAGTAGCCACCGTTAAGGTAACCGCCGACGACATTTGTAACCGCCTACCGGCCGATAACCGCCATATGTAGTGTATAAATATGTACATTCCGACAGTTTGTAAACACGATGAACATATTAATATTTGAATAAGAACGGAAGTTTCTAAAACTGTGAATTCTTGAATGATTTGAACTTTGATATAATTTATATTGTAAATCTATAAAACGATCCAACAGAGGTTGACTAACAAGTCAAAGTTTTGACTTATTAGTATTTGATCCTTATGCATTAATTATTGCCATTAAAATATATATTAATATTAATTGCTCCACTAAACTTATGGAATTACTAGAAACAACATAGTTGTTGTTGTAGATTAGAAGGATTGTCTAATCAAGTAATTATGAGTAATTATGAAAACAAGTTCAACACTTGAATTAATAGTTATTATTAATGAGGATATGTTTAAGGATAAAACATTTGTGAGTATGATTACAATGGAATTGTAATCAAGGACACTCACATGTTTTATATAAGAATCCATACAAGTGTGTTATACTTGTAGTAAAGTAAAGTTTTCGAGAGACCAATTTCCGTAATAGGAAATAGTGGATATATGGAAAATCCAAGTTTAAGGTTTCATCGACTTTAAGATTCTTATTCAAATCTAAGTTTTAGATTTATACTTAAAATCAGCATTTTGACTCGTGTGTCAAGTTTGACCAAGTCAATAAGGTATTTTAAGTAACGCAACGTTTTCATAATAGTCAGTGGGAGCAATTGACTTACGCTAAGGTGTTTATCAAAGTTTTGATAAACTGACATATAATCGCCTAGAAGCTAGTAAGTGTTTGAACAAACACAATAATTATTAGCTTGTTGAATTTTAAGTTTGTATATAATTCAAATGACGGAATTTTGAAGATTCAAAGTGGTCCAGGTGTTAGGACTAATCCTAAACCCTAAACCCTAAACCCTAATCCCAGAGGGTCATAATTATATATTGAAATTCAATGTTAACAATATTAATATATAAAGGAGTTAAGTATTGAAAATAATAAACAATTAATTATATAAGTGTTCAAACACTAGACATCTAATTTGTTTACGGGTTAGAGTAAACAAAGGCTTTATTATTTTAGTCTATTTCTTGGGATAGAAAAGGTCTTATACATCTACAATGTAACTAAGTATAGTTACGGGATAATTTTATATATTCAGGTTCAAGGAGTTAATCCAGTTCTTTAAGTTCAAGGTAAAATTAGAAAGACTAGAATTGTTTTCAAGGTTTGCGAAAACAATTTATATAGCAAAGCAAGTGGGAACACTAGTCAGTGAATACTTGTTTTGGTTCATAGTAACGTTGTTGTTTTCAAGTTGTGATTCGTGATAAGTCCACTTGAACAAACATAGTAACGCAAGTAGGCGCCGTGAATTGAGACGATGGATTAGCATTAATTATGTACTTTATTCCACGAGAGTGAATATGGATACTACATCATTAATCCCATTATTTTTCACAGATTTTGCATGTTTTGGTTATATCCATGAATAAAACGATTTTTATTTAAAAATATTGTCCGTGACTACCTATCTTGGTGGGAACCTCGATTAGGGAGATATTAAAGTCATCGTAATCCTTGGTAGAGATTCATAGTGATTGAACATAGCTACCAGGAGGTGGAAGTCATGGATGTATGGATATTCACAAGGGGGTGTGAATATTGGATAGTGACATCATGAAGAATACCGCGTGGTCTTCAAGTCAAAGGTATTCGTCACATAGGTTGTCCTTAAGCCCAAGATATTTGGTTTGGGATGCGGGGACTTCTGGCATTTGGAATGTACCTAACGCTACGCCGTAATAGGGTAGTCATAAGGGCATTATGGTGTTAGCGGAAAGCGTGTTGCCAAATGCAAGTATGCGAGAGGCATTCTGCAACCCCTTTTAAGGAGAGATGTATCCGGTCCCCTTGACTAATCTAGACTGTGGAAGTGCATAAACGAACTAATTTGTTCTTTGTTGTTTATCACGTAATCGAAATGGGATAGTCATGAAAATGTTCTGAGTGTTTAGAGTTGACTCAGACCATGCTCACACTTACAATCGAAACATCGGGATGAAGAGGGAAAATCGTAAAATATACCCAATCATAAGACAGGGGGCTCTTATGAGGTTTTACTATAAAACAGTTACTTTTATAATTTATAAAACAGTTTTGTTTTATAAAGATTTATTATCACACCTGCGTAGAAGAGTCCTTATCGCTTGCTTAACGTGAGGACTTGTCTAGAGGTCTTGTCACGCCAGTGTGATCAAGGCACCCTGGGTGACGATATGCACAAGTAGGAGTATGATAGGATTTGTGTGCATAACCGTCGAACCCTGATGCCACGTCCAATGCCATGAGACACTCAAGGGTCACATCTGTGAGGGCATGTAATCCGAGAAGTGATGCAACCACAGTCAGGAGAACGGTTTAGTAACTAGTCAATTATAAACCAGTAAATGTAAGTTATGGTTTTAACTTACGGAGAAAATTAATTAGCAAGTTATTAATTAACAAGGAGACATATATTTATTAGTTGAATAAATATATATTGTTAATTGATAATATTCAAGATTAATAATTTAAGTTTAAATTATTAATTTTTGGATAAGGTTATTAAATTAATTTTAATAAAGAAAAATATATATATATATATATATATATTTAATCTCATTATTATTATTTAATTAAATAACTTTGTGATTAAGTTATTCAAATCAAAGATACTAATTTGAATCGGCTTTCGGGTTGGGTTCGGTGTTGCTAGGAAGAGTACCAGGAAAGCGGTCCTGGAAACCTGAGATATTTGCCCAATATGGGTCTCAATATTATGGATGAAGCCTGCGGATTCCTAAGTGCTGCTTCGGTCATGGCTTCGATTTTCTTTACCAACTCCTTGGTCTCCTTATGCCTCTGCTAGGATGCTTCTACGAATTGGGTGAGCATATCCTCGAAATTAGGCTTTTTCTCTGCCCTGTGGTTATCCTTTCCCATAGAATTCCTGGACGGTTTACCTCTTCATCCTCTGGGTAATCATGCCAATCCCCGTAAGAATAACATGCAGATCCTTTGAGATTCCCATATCCATCATGTGGGCAATCTCTCACGAGATAGGGTCCGCTGGAATTGTCACAACCAACCTGCATAGCATGCATGTTCTGGTAAACCTTTTTCATATCACGCCCCGATGCATCTATTTTGGCATTGAGGGCTGCTATGCTATCAGAGTTGTTGGAAATGGCTGCCGTCTTTCTACGAAAGTAAGCGTCTCTCGTAGAATGCCACTGAGCGGGGGTTTTCTTCGGTATTGGTCCTTGAGAATCAACAATTTGTCTTGTGAAGACGTTTATACCATTAGAGAACGTTTGGACAACCTGGTGATGATTTAGATCGTGTTGTAGGCAGCTTTGGAGTATGTGAATGTAGCGATCCCAGGCGTCATAGAGAGTCTCGTCCTCCAATTACATAAAGTTCTGGATTTGCATTTTCATTTTGGCAATTTTGGAAGGAGGGTTGAATTATTTGATGAATTTCGTTTTGAGCGCATCCAATGTACGGATAGGTGGCTCGGATCTTAGCCAACGTTTGGCTGCGCCCTGGAGTGTTATCAGGAACACTCGCAGCATCATGGTGTCTTTATTTACTCTTCGAGAATGGAAGTAATTAGCAATCTCGAGGGCGGCCACGACATGCTGGTTGGCCTCTTCGTGGTCCTTTCTGGTGAAAGGAGTTTCTCGTAAAAGATGAAGAAATTGCCCGTTGATTGTGAAAGTCATTTCTTCGGGAATAGTGGGGCGATGAACCCCATTTGCCTCTCCTTCGCTGACGCGACTCGTGTACTTTTTAAGTTATAGATTTGCAAAATTCTCCGCCATCTTACGAAGATGTTTTCTCTAGCCTGCTGGTTTCCTCAAACGACTGAGTTCGCGTTCCGGTTCTTCAAATGATTGGACAAGCTCGGATGATGAAGTAGAGGACATATACTACTTGAAAACCTAAGGGGTATCTAAGGAGTACAAGGCACTACTCTAAACTGGCCCGGAAAAGCAAAAAAACTAAAAACAAAAAAGAAAAGCTAAGTTGGTCGCGTCGTGACTCGTTGCGATGTGCTAATGGACGCGGCGCGATCAGTATGCAAAAAGTGAAAAATGCTTTCTTTTGAGCTGAAACTCGCAAGAAATCTCGTATAACAATAAATTAATATAATTAAATCATATGAAACTGTACCCTGGCAATGGCGCCATAAACTGATGTGCGTTTAACGTACTAGTTTCTAAATTTATAAAATCCGCGTTATTTAGTACGACTATAACACAATAGACAAAAGAACCTAATCGATTTATAGTATACGGGTATCAAATACTTCGGGAACGAGTATGATTTGATGCTCATTATACTAATCTAAATATTAGATTAAAGTAAATCCTAAAAACTACGAAAAAGCAATAAAAATAATAAAGTAATTAAAGGGGGATTTTATGCAATTTGCACTTTTGAATGATCAAACACCAAACTTTATCACTGACACACCTACACAAGATTTAAAACAAAGCAAAAGAACAAGAAAGCAATGAACTTGATTGTTTAAACTATATAATGAAGAGTTTCGCCCTAGATTCTATTTCACCCTTGTCAAGTCAGTTAAATTCACGGAATTATGTGCAATGGATACTAATGATCATATATCTATTCCTAAAGTGATTAGACTCTTGATCCTATTCTAACCCTATAATTATACCAATTAATAACCTTTATGGTCAAAAACGTAATTAGAAAGTATAATTACTCGATTTGGTTCGATTCATGAAAAGCTTTAACCTTTCATGATTGTTTGATAAACAAAACAATAAACTAACATATAAAGTGTAACATCCTGAAAATGGGCCTAGAAGTACCTAGTTGTACCTCGTCCTCAAATAGTTGTACAGTGACTTTAAGTGATTTAAATTAGTGTGTTTTAAGTTGATAACGCGTGTTATGCGTTAATCAAAGTGATTGTGTGAAAAGTGACAAGCGTGTTTAAAAGTGATAAAATATCAAACGGTTTCGCGTAATGATTCCGTAGATATCCCCGTTAGTTGAAACGGGTTAGCAGGTGACAAGTTGTAAGTTGAAAAGGGGAACAAAATACCCCGTGTTTTAAATAAACACCCAGAGTCGGTTGTGACTCCTTCTTATCCCCCGGAGTCAAACAAAACACACAGGAACATACATACATACGTACGTGATACAATATACACACATACTTCACTATTTGGTGAACTTTTGTTGAATCAGTCAAGGAGTAAGCTGTTTTCGAGTGATTTCGGAATCCAAAAGCGAGTTCTACTTGCTGTTTATCTACTGATTGTAAGTGTTCTTCCTTATAAAACCTAGTTTTGTGTTTTTGAAGAGATACACCAAATTAATGGTGTAAATTGAGTAATAGAGATGGGTTTTGATGTCTAATGTGTATATAAGCTCCAAATGATGTTAGTAAAGTGTATAAATGATTAAAAGTGTGTTTTAGATCGGTTAAAATGGTTAGAATTCGAATAAACAGTAGCTGTCGTGAAACAGAGTCGAAGAACACTGCGTCGGGAGTCCTTGCGGTCGCAAGGGGGAGTACTTGCGACCGTAAGGGGTGTCTAGGTTCCTTGCGATCGCATGGCATGTGCTTGCGATCGTAAGGGGTGTTTGTGATTTACGCGCCGCGTAAATTTTTGAGGGTCGCGTTGCGTAAATTTGTGATGTGATCGCATGTGTTAGTCTTTTGGCCGTAAGTCTTGTATTTATACTATGCGATCGCATGGTAGGTCCATGCGATCGTATGGGTCTGTTTTGTGGTGTTTACCGCTTACGAGCGAAGGAAATAAGGTTTGCGATCATGAGTATGTAACTTGCGATCGTAACCAACCCTAGAATCATGTTTGCGATCAAAAGGTGATGTCCCTTGCGATCGGAAGCATGAGTTGGGAAAAGAAGAACCTTTGCGATCGCATGGGGTGTCCTTGTGATCGCATGGTTGTTCTGTAGGGGTCCCTTACGACCGCAAGGCAGGTCCTTGCGACCGCAAGCGGCGGATCCAACCTGACAGCTTGTTAACTTGTGTTTTAACCCATGTGTTCTATGTGTAAGTGATAACCAAGCGTGTATGCGATGTGTTAGGTATATCTGTGGAGCTGGAAGACTCGAGTGGTGTATCTGCTTAGTGAGGACTTCAGGTGAGTACCGGTTTTCCCATGAGACTCAATAAGTAGGGCTATCTGTTGTGTGTTGAAGCGAGTTATAGTGATAGTGACGTGTTGTGATATAACACGAGAAATTGTGATTGTGATAGTGATGATAGATAAGTGATAGTAACATGTTGTGAAGTAACAAGTGTAATTGTGATTATGATAGTGACGATAGATAAGTAAAGTGATACGAGATAGACTCAAGTAGGGTTATGACTTGTGTGACGATTATGTGCTATGTTTAAAGTGTAAATTGTCTTCTGCTCATCAAGAATGAGTAGAAGCTAATGTGATATAGTTATACAGTGATGTATGTGATGCCATGTGATAATGTGTATGTGCATGGAAATGGATCCTTATTGGATCCGTTATGTGTTTTTATGTTATGTCCGGACAATTGGGGGACTGTACCACAGTTCCTGGAGATTGGTTAAGGTCAGCCACTTAGGCTGGTCCCTGGGGGCCCAATAGGGTTTGGTATTGGGGGATTAACGGCACCGAGTGTATACGCTTGGTGACGGCTCTGCAGGCCACCGTTCCTTGACGAAGATGGGGTTCTTGGCATAAGCCGGAACTGGTTATAAAATGGGGTTTCTGGTGTAAACCGGAACTGGTAAACGCGATGGTGGGTTGCTCTTCGCTTTCCACCAAAGCGGACGGTTGTGATTGATTTCTCAGCTGGGATCGTTGAGTCAGGCTAGCTACCTCGCAAGATATGATCTCGCTGATTTGTCGGCACACCGCTATGTGATAAATTAGCTCTATGTGCCGTTTTGTGATATGGTAGCATGCTTATTGATGCTTATGTGTAAATTGGTGCTCACTAGCTAGTTGTAGCTAACGGTGCAAGATTTCCCTTTTTCGCAGGTTTGAGACTGATGGCCTGGCGAGCTTGGGTTACTCATGGGTAGTAGTAGTATTTATGTTTGTGGAACACTATTTGTTAATTATATGCATGTGATCCGATGGTCGGTCGTTAGTCGTGGTAACACCTGGTTTGTGAAATGGTAACTAGTCAGATAACAATCTGATATTTTTTAAATGGTGATTATATCTGTTGCCAGCCTTTGGTAAATAAGTTTAAATTGGCGCTAATTTTAAGATCGTGAAACCCGGTGTTACATAAAGGGTCATTATATGTTGAAATACACATTAAAGTTTCAACATTTAGGTGTTTAACCCTAGGATTAGTCAATCACTAGTCAAGAATACCTATTGATCCTAGATAATCAATATTCAAGCTTTATAAATAGATTTATCTTCTAATTTATAAAAACTCATATTGTAAACAACCAAAAACAGATTCTAAAACATGCATGATCTATGATTAAGCAAAACTTGATAAAAATATGAATAAAAGCATCCATATTCCATGAATTAACAAACTTTAATTAGGGTTCATCTCCTCTAGGAGGAAAAATAGAAACTTAGCCTAACATATGCATCTTAATACTCTGGATATCAAGAATAAACAAGAACATATGAGATGGAATAGATAATACATAAAATTCGAATGGATCTAAGCCTTCAATATTCAATTAAACTCCAATCTTCAAGCCAATGCTCCAAGCTTCCTCTGGAATGTTTCAGAGATGTATTTTGGTGGTGAAATATGGAATTAGTCGGATGAATGAATGTCAAACCGAATGGATTTGAAAACAATTTATAGATGCTCGAAATAGCCCCGTCGCACCGCGACACATACTGGTCGTGCCGTGATCTATTTAATTATCCGTATATCGTCGCCTGTTAAAATTACAAACCATGATCAAGACTTACATGCTCCTGACACATCGCAACGTGAGGCTGGACGCATCGCGTCCGTGAGGATTTTTACCAATTTTGACCTTTTCTCGATTTTTCGCTCATTTTAGCTTCATGTAACTTCAACTCTCAACATACTAACCTGGAAATAATAAATAAAGGTAAAAGTCACCTTATTTTACATATTTCGCATATATTTTAGTTATAAACCCTTGGATATCGCGTAAAATAAAGATCTAAAAACAACGATATCAATATCGTATATGTGAGCATGTATGTTTAAACAACAATAGTATATAAAAGTATAGAATATTTTACCTTTGATGCTCAATTTGGTCCACGAGTGATAAACCACACGAGACCTGCTAGGAAGGATATCAAACCACACCAAACCGAACGTGCTCTCGAGATTGACCAAAAACCGACCCTTTTGGTTTTTGTCTTTTGGTGCTCGGCCGAATAATAGACAGGAGAGGGAATGAGAATTTTTCTATTAAGTTTTTGGTACGAGCATTAATCCTTCACCTAATACTCCTACTTATACTAATAGGAGTTTAGGTTAATTATGAAAATGTTAAACATATCCATAAATTGATTAAACAAAACTTAATAATCAAGTTATCTTTTATTAATTAAAATATAAGAAATTACTTATATATATATATATATATTCAGTTTCCTTTTTAATTAATAAATATTATCCAAAACAAATAATTTAAACTTAAATTATTAATCTTGAATATATTTAATTAACAATATATATATTTATTAACTAACAAAATATATTTACTTAATTATTAATTAACTTGATAATATTTCTGGTATGTAAGTTAAAACCGGAACTTACGATGACTGATTTATAATTAACTAATTATAAATCCTTTCTCACCAAATGTGATTGCATTACTTCTGGGATTATAGGTCCTTACTAGTGTGACCCTTCAGTGCCCTATCGTGTTGGACGTGGCATCAAGGGTCGCTGACTATGCACACAATTCTTGCATACTCTGACTTATGCAAGTCGGCGGCCCGTACTTGATGACACTGACCTAAAGAGGCCCCTAGACAGGCATTTAGATGCCATAAGAACTCATATATCGAGGTAATGTGATAATGTAAACAATCATATAAATAAACAACTTATAAATGTAATTGTAGGTATACTTTAGAATTTTCCCTTTGCAACATTACGATATTTCAATTATGAGTGTGAGCATGGTAGGAGTCAACTCTTTAACACTCAGAATTTTTATTTTTCGACTGTGTGAATTTGACTGCGTGGTAGAAGACAAAGAACAAATCAGTTCGTTTGAGCATGACCATGCACTTCATCAGTCTCTAGTCAGTCACGAGGTCAAGAAGTATCTCTCCCTAAAAGAAGTTACAAATTCCTCTCGCATATATGCATTTGGCGATACGGTTTTAGCTGATTCTAGACACGCCCCGTATGATCACCCTTTTATGGTGTGACGTTAAGACGCACTAAGTAACCAGAAGTCCCCACATCCCACGCCAAATATCTTAAGCTTGAGGACAATCTATGTGATGAATACCTTTGACTTAGACCACGAGGTATTCTTCATAGTGGGCCTATCGAATATTCACTTCCCTAATCAATATCCGTCAATCCTTGGCCTACACAACCTTGTAGCTATATTCAATAACTACGAATCTCCACCAAAGATTACTCAAAAACTTTTGTTTATGGATATTACCAAAACACGCAAAATTGTGAAGAACAACGGGATTAATAACATAACCTCTATATTCCATCCTCGAATAAAGTATATAATTAATACTAGTTCATTGTTTCAATCTATAGTGTCCATTTATATTACTATATTGGTTACAAGTATAACTTATGACGAAATACAACTTGTAACTACAATATTCTATGGACCAAAAACAAGCATGGCATAAATTAAAAATTAGTGCTCTCACTTGCTTTGCTAGATAAATTTTTTTTGCAAACCCTAAAACAATTCTAGACTTTTCAATTTTATCATATTCCTCAAACTTGGAGAGATGGAATAACTCCTTGTTTCTGAATATATAAAATATTTCCGTAACTAAACTTAGTTACATTGTAGATGTATGATTACTTTCTATTCCAAGAAATAGATGAAATAACCAACCCTTGTTTACAAAACCCATAAACATGTAATTAGATTTTTAATGTTTGAACACTTATGTAATAATATGTTTATTATGTCCAACACTGAACTTTTTATATATATTAATATTGATGACAATGAATATAAGAATGACATCTCATCTAAGTCAAGACTTGAATTAAAAGATGCTTCAAAACTTTGAAACACTTCTATTTTGAGTAACTCTAAAAAAAGATGTCAATTTGACTTTCTAGGATTAGTCCTATTACTTGTACTATTTTGAAACCTTCAAAATCCCGTATTATATATATTTCTAAAATCCAATAAGCTAATACTTACAATGTTATCTAAACATAATTAGCTTCTATGTGATTATCTGTTCTAGTTAATCCATAGTTAGTCAATTGCTCCCACTAACTATTATGAAAAACATGACATTATTTAAAATACCCTATTAACTTAGTCAAAATCTTGACCTTCGAGTTAAAAACACTGATTTTAAGTATTAAATCTAAAACTTATATTCTGGTTAAGAATCTTAAAGTAGACAAAACCTTAAACTTGGATTTTCCTTATATCCACTATTTTTAATTACGGAAATTGGTTTCTTGAAAACTTTGTATCATTACAAGTATAAAACACTTGTAAGAGTACTTAGGATTCTTATTTAAAACTTGGGTGAGTATTTTAAACCTTGATTACAATTTCATTATAATCATCTTCTACTTGGAAATGTTTTACTCTTAAATATGCTCCTTAGAAATAATGTCTATTATTTCACATGTTTAATCTTAGTTCAATAACTTGAACTTGTTTTCATAATTACTTATATTAAGTTACTTGATTTGAAAAACTCTCTAATTTACAACAAGAACCTTGTTGTTTCAAGTATTTTTATAAGTTTAGTCAAGCAATTAATATTAATATATTTTAGTGGCAATAATTAATGCATAAGATCATAACCAACTACAAATAAGTCTAGACTTTGACTTGTTAGTCAACTTATTTTCAAACTTGACTAGATAGATTCACAACACACGTGAAAGGATATACCACTTAAATAATTTATTAAATTTGAAACCAAAATTTCAAAAATGTTTCATACAACTAGAAATAAAGAAATGTTTGGCATCTTCATTTTTCTTTATCTACTGCAATAAACAATTGCAAATGTCAACTTACTTATAAATAATATAGGTAGAAAGTAAATAGTGAAGTTAGTCACAACATTTAAAATATTGATACGACAAACATAAAATAATCAATTTTATAAAACCGTTGTCGTATATTGATTTTATCATAAGCCATGGTTTTACTTTGATTAATAATAACTATTATTAATCCCATTTTAAATTTAATGTCGCATATAAATCATACATATAAAACACAACTACTGATGTGCGTTTTACGTACTAGTTTTTTATTTATAAATTCCGTGTTAAACTGTACCAAAACAACACGATTAGGCAAGTGTACCTAATCGGTTTTTATAGTATAATTAGTAAGCACGGGTGTCAAACTCTCGGGGAACGGATATAATTTGATAAAATTATAATGATTTAAATATTAGATGCAACTAAACTAAACTAAAAAACAAAGAAATCTAAACTAATGACAAGAAAATAACTAAAGCAAGTAAAGGGGGGATTTTATGGTAAAAGTGATTACTTTCAGCCAACTAAGTCACTACAAAACCCTAGAATACCACTAAACATGCAAGAAAGACAAGAAAGCGATTAACTCGAAGAATTAAATATATATATTGTAACACCGTACTTTTAAAACATATAATTTACTGAACGCGGAAGCTAATTGCATATAATTATCTTAATTACATAATAGATACAAAAGATTTAACTTGTTTGATGTACAAAGACTTTTACAGTGTTAATACAAAAAGAAGATCTATCAAAATTTCTAGCATCAGAGTATTGGTCCGTCCATATTCCCAGCCCAAAAGCATCAAGCTCACCAAAGACGATCTGCAAAACAATCTAGTGGGGAATTAGCACAAAGCTAAGTGAGGGAACAAATATCTAAACATACACAAGGCAAATATGCCTAAACCCAAATAGCTCATGAATCCCAGGAGAACCGGCGGTGTTGCAAGCACCTACAACCAAGGTTGGTAAAAACCAAGGTTTACCGATAGCGCTGCTAACATAGAAAAGAGTATCATCCCCCTTGAGTACCATAAATGTACTTCAAGATCAGATACTGTAAATCCCCAAGCAACATGCCCAGACTAATACTGATCTCCAAATAACATGTATATACAATCCAAACAAGAGCATTCCAAATAGGATATCATATCATGTATATCAAAAGATATAGATCCACTCACCACAGTCAGCACTGTTGAATCCCACTCAGTTGACTAAATTCACTGAGTCTTCTCAGTTCCTGAGATTAAGGTAACATAAGTTAGTATTCAATTCATAATACTGATCCAAAATAAATAACACATGTACTCATACATCACATGTTAGTTATTAATATATAACTATCATGTATACCAATTCATAGTTTGAGTGTTAGGAATAACTCCTAAATCTCAAATTCCGATATAACCCATTTCTGATGAGATTGTCGGATTTCGAGTGATTGGCTAAATCCGATAAAGGCACAATCCGGTAAAATACACAATCCGAGAACATGCACAATCCGGGGAAAGGTACAATCCGAGAAAAGGCACAATCCGATAGAATGCACAATCCGATAAAAGTCACAATCCGAGTAAAGGTACAATCCGAGAAAATACACAATACGAGAAAATACACAATCCGAGAAAATACACAATCCGATAGATCTTCAATTCCGATAACATATCCAATTCCGATAAAAGTATTAGGGCATATATTAAATTCCGGGAGAATGTCCAATTCCGATAAAACCCAATTCCGAGCAAAAGGCACAATCCGAGAAAATGTTAAGGCCCACAGTTCATCTCTTATCGGTATTAAAACAATCCTATCAATTTGCTCGGATTCATCATCATTCCGAGAATATTTTATCGGATTTCATAAATTCCGATACATTCATACTTAAATCCGACAGATTCATGTGTTCTTGCCAAACTTCGATTTCTAACTTCAATTCCTTACTGATTTTCAACATGCAAGTGTTCAAAGTTTTCAGAAATCATTCTAAACATATCTAGAACATATATCAATCATAAAATCTAACATGCATTCAACCTAAATCATCAAATCATAAAGTTTATTCATAATGCATTTATCGGAATTATATATATATATATAATCAAAACCGAATATAATTCAACATTAACAACTATAATTCAGTGATCTAACCTTATAGATCAATTCTTCAGTGAATTAATTAAGCATGCAAGAAGAAATACAATTTGTTCTTCTTTCTTTCTTTCACCTTCTCGGCCGAGAGCACACAAGAACACACACACACACACACACACTATGTTCACTTTTACAAGAAATGAGGTATGGGTGTTGTTGACTAAAATACTCCACCATACCACCTAATATAACATATCATTACTAAATGAAAAAAAAAAAAAAAAACAAATAATACAATCAATTATTTAAATAACACTTCATGGAAAGCAAACCTTATACTTAAATATAAATCTCAAGGTCAATTAACTTAATTACCTTAATTAATCTAGGCCGGTTGAGAGGGTGTTACATATATGAAGATGTTCCCTCCCTATATTCAATTCAACTCTTTTCATGGCAATCAATTCATGGCAAATAAAGCTAAAGACACTTTGAACATTCATGCATCGATTCCTAAATTAGTTAAAACCTTGGTCCGGTTATAACCGTCTAATTACACCAATTAATAACCTTTATGGTCAAAAGCGCGATTAAAAGGGATAATTAGCCAATTAATTCGATTACCAAGTAAAGACTCAACCTTTAATGTTTCATATGATCAACAAAACATCATTAACACATAAAGGGCCGTTATATGTTTAATCACATGTAATATTATATATTTAAAGTTGCTTAACACTAGGATTTGATCAATCACTATCTCTTTAATCATCTATTGGTCCTAGACAATAAAGATCAAATCTTTATGAATTAAATGGTCTTTTAAAACACAAAACTCAGTTTATAAACAACCAAAACTGATTATGAAGCATGGATGAACTAAGATTAAGTTAAACTTGAATTAAACATCAATTAAAGTATCAAAGCCATGAATTAAATAACCATTACATGAGTTTCATCTCCTCTAGGGAGGAAAACAGAAGTTTTAGCCAAGAACAATCATACTGGAAATCATTCATAAAAAGAAACATGAAGAACAAGAATGAAGAAAACTGTAAAAGCCGAATTGTTCTAGCCGAAAGCTTCACTTTAATCTTCAAAATTAAGCTCCAACGCTCCAAGATCATGCCCCAAGCTCGCTAGGATGTTTAATGGAAGTTTCTGGAGTTGTGGTAGTGAAAAAGTCGGAGAAAAGTAATTAAACCCGAGAGAAATCGAAAAAAAATATATAATGTAGGCTGGCAGGCGGTGTCGCGCCTCGATCCAACCCATCGCGCCGCGACCGTGGTGGGGTTAGCGCAGTGACGAGCAGAAATCGGTCAGACTTGGATTCTTTCAAACTTTTGAAGCTTATCTCGATTTTTATCCACTTTTCTCCATATTTATCTTCACTAATCCGAATTTAAACCTAGAAAATAATTAATAAAGATATTAAACATATTTTAAAGGGCAAAATGCTCGAAAATACAACAAACTATACCAATATTGTCATTGTATGCATCCAACTTTATTTTCTACCTAAAAATACAAGCAACTTACAAATGTGGTTCATTGTATACAATGGGTAATCTAATTACCAGGTTACCAGTCATTTGATTGTATACAATGAACAAAATTTAAAAGTTGATTGTATACAATGAACAAAATTTGAAAGTAGATTGTATATAATTAACAAAATTTGAAAGTTGTTTGTATTTTTAGGTACCAACTTTCTTTTGTTTTTGGAGAGGTAACCGGTAAGTTACCTATTGTTATAGGTAACTTGCATACAATGAACCAAATTTGTAAGTTGCTTGTATTTTTAGGTAGAAAATAAAGTTGGTTGCATACAATGACAATATTGGCATAGTTTGTTGTATTTTCGCGCAATTTGCCCTATTTTAAATGTATTTTTCATATTTTCCATCAAAATAATTAAATGTTGCATAAAATTAAATGAATAAAAACCACAATATCAAAATACCCCACACTTGAACTTTGCTTTTCCTTAAGCAAATCACAATTTTATCCAGGCTAAGACATTTAAATAAATAAAATCATTCTCATAAACACTAAATACCGTTGAAAAATGTCAACATGTTTGATTAGAAACTAGCCATCAATCACACCCAGACCTATGCATATACCCGTGTTGTGGTCCTCTCTTAACTTCTCACCATCCCAAATGATTTCTCTTTTTATCAATAACCAACCTTTAATTAGAGAATCTTTTATGGTTAATTTACCCCTTAAGAACTCCCCAACCTCAAGATTTGTCACAGACTTCTCAATTTTACTTGACACATGCTTTTATTAATTTTCTCATATAAGTCTATGACTTTCGATGAAACCCATGTAGCGAACTTTCTGCCCAACCGATCCCAAACCAGTTCGCTTTAGGTGATTAGGTATAAAACACCCCTTGGAGCTTACTTGTTCGAGTCCCAAAGGCCACATGTTTGACTTATACTACTAGCTTTTTGGCATTATTGTTGCTCTCATGGCCCTAGGACTTATTGCTGCTCTATATTTTTTTTTCTTTTCTCATTTTCTCAATTTTTTTGGATTTTCTCAATTTAGCAAGCACATGATTAGTAAAAGAGGAAATTCACACTCAGCCTATTTTTGTCGAGCTTAGATTCAGAAAGGGCTTAACCATTTATTAAAATTCAAAAATTAAAATTTGGTTACCATAAATGGAAATTTCTTTGGAACGGTGAAAAGCCACTAAATACTATGCATAAAGACCAAGTATAACCTATGAACTTGTTCACAAATCAAACGTTTGACACTTACTCGAATGATATTAAAAATTTAAAAATTACATCATGATTTAATCAAGGATAAATTAAGTTCAAGCTATGAATCTCTTTCTAACCCCCTACCCCACACTTAAATCGTACAATGTCCTCATTGTACATGAAATCAAAAACTAAGGTAGAAAAAGGTTAGAGAAAACTCCCTTCGGGCATTCACACAACACATGGAGCAATAAAAGATAATGCTGAGCAAAAGCCAGCAGGATTGCGCACTCCATAACCACATGCAACAAAAACATTCGGAGCAAATTGTTAAGATAGATCACGGCAAAGAATCAAACAACTAAAACACACAAAAAGAAAAACAAACCTAACTCACTTTCGTAGGAATCACGGTTGCATTTAGCGCATGCAACAAGCCTTTAAACCCCTCGGTAGCCTGAGAGGACGAGTTGTCATCTCGTGAGGGTTTCTAGACAACACACCCACAAAGTTAGAACAAAAAACGAAAGAACGGAAACCTAAACTAAACACGGGTTGCCTCCCGAGAAGCGCTTGTTTTTTAATAAGTCACTAGCTTGACTCCCAACCCCACACTTAGGGTTTTGGCCCGGAGAGGCCTTTGTCCTCACCTCCCCTCTTGTCGGTGCCTCCTTCCGAGTAGTGTTTCACTCGGTTCCTGCTAACTCTAAAGGTCATCCCCTTTCGATCATGAAGCTCAATGGTGCTGTTCGGGAATACCTTCTTCACCTTGTAGGGTCCGTACCACGGGGTCTTCAGATAACCCTGACACTTCTTTAACGTCGAATTAAATAGTAGAACTCTATCCCCAGGGTTAAAGTGTTTACCCTTTTTCGCACGAGCCTTGGGTCGGTCTTTCTCGGGGTTGAGAACACTCTCTTCTTCCGGCTTCGGGCCCTCGGCCTCCTCGGCTCTCTCATCTCGCAGTTTTTTCTATTGAAAATCCCGACAAAGAAAGCAGAGTCATCGAGACATTTAGAATATCTCAAAGACTCGTTGTGTCCGAAAGTGATGGCATCAGTACCTATCCTGAGTGTCAATTGTGACTCGTGAATGTCAACTAGAGCTCTAGCTGTACTCAGGAAGGGTCTGCCCAGAATGATGGTGACTTGATCATATTCCTCCATGTCTAAAACAATGAAGTCCGTGGGAAAGATGAATTTATCTATCTTCATTAATAAATCCTCAACTATCCCTCGCGGGTGAGTGACGGATGTATATGCCAGATGGATGGACATGCGAATGGGCTTGGGCTCGGGCAGGCCCAGTTTGGCAAAGAAAGAATATGGCATAAGATTCACGCTTGTGCCTGAATCAGCCAACGCTTAAGTAATGGGCACAGGAGGTATGGTTTCAACATCCCTTTTCGAGACGCTTGTGCCTAAATCAGCCAACGTGATCGTCTTTTCGGAGACGCTGCGGATAGGGTATCAGTGGACGGTATGGTTTCACAGGAGGTAGAACGGGTGGAGCAACAGGTGTTGCTGCGGGATATGGATCAGATGGAGCAGCAGATGATGCAGCTGAAGGTTCAGGAGTTACCTCCTTTTCTTTCTCTGGCTGAAGCTGCTGAGGCGGCGGCACCTCGGAATCAGTGTTAAGACTACTAGGTGATGGATCATAGAGTGTTTGATTGTTCCTATTAGACACTGCCTTAAGATCGGCTTTCGGATTGGTCTTGGTGTTACTTGGAAGAGTCCCAGGGAAGCGGTCCTGGAGAACTCGAGAGATTTGCCCAATTTGGGTCTCAATGTTATGGATAGAAGCCTGCTGATTCCTGAGCGCTGCCTCGGTGGTCGATCCGATCCTCTTGACTAAGTCCTCGGTTTCCTTGTGCCTCTGATCAGACGCTGTTGCAAAGCGTTTGAGCATCTCCTTGAAATTAGGCGTCTTCTCCGGCTCCTTCGGTTGTTCTTGCTGATAAAATCCCGGGCCGTGCTGCCTATATTTCTCCTCCATCTCCTTGCGGTATTTGGGATAAGGTTTCCAATTCTTCCTACGCTTACACAATTATGCCTCATCCTCCGGATAATCATACTTATCCCCTCAAGAATAACACACCTCTTCTTTGAGATTCCCACTCTCATCATACGGGCAATCTCTCGCAAGATGGGGACCGCTGCAGTTGTCACAACCGACTTGCATGGCATGCATGTTTTGTTGAATTTCTTTCATATACTGCCCTAAATGCATCCAACATGGCATTAAGGGCTGCCATGTGGTCCAACTGGTCGGTAGGAGAGGAAGTATTTTTGGGATGGGAAGGGTCCCTCGCAGAATGCCACTGATGGGAGTGCTGAGCCAACTCCTCAATGATGGCATACCCCTGAGCGGGGGTTTTCTTTGGTATTGGCCCTTGAGAATCGACCATTTGTCTTGTGCAGACGTTAATACCATTGTAGAACGTTTGGACAACCTGGTGAGGATTGAGATTGTGCTGCGGCCAGTTTTGCAGCATCTCCTTGTAGCGGTCTCATGCTTCATAAAGAGTCTCAGCCTCCAATTACGTGAAATTTTAGATTTGTATTTTGATCTTTGCAATTTTAGAAGGAGGACTAAACTGCTTAATGAATTTTGTTTTGAGCGCATCCCATGTACCGATGGGTGGCTCGGATTTAAGCCAACGTTTGGCTGCGCCTTGGAGTGTTATGGGAAACACTTTCAGCATGACAGCATCTTTTATTACCCCCGGAAAATGGAAGTAATCGGCGATTTCGAGAACGGACTCGACATGCTGGTTAGCGTCTTCATGATCCTTTCCGGTGAAAGGAGTCTCCCGCAACAAATGAAGGAACTGCCCGTTGATTTCGAATATGGTTTGTTGGGGAATTTCGGGACGGTGAATCCCTGCTGCATGTCCTTCACGAAGACGGCTCGCGTATTCCTCAAGCGATATATTTGCAAGATTTTCCTCCATCCTTCTCAATCGTTTTGGCTCGCGTGCAGCTCTCCTTAATCGATTAAACTCACGCTCCGGTTCTTCAAATGGTTCAACTAGCTCAGACGATGAAGTGCAGGACATACACTAAAAGCATACCTAAGGGGTGTCTAAGGAGCAAAAAGCACTACCCTAAACAGGCCCGGGAAAACAGAAAAGGAAACTACCAACTAAAACTAAAACTACGAGCAAAGAAAAAGAAAAGAAGCTGTCGCAACAGATCGCGCCGTGATCTTAAGGATGGCGCCGCGATTGTAGGACAGAATACTAAGCTACGAAAAAACAAACAAAACGAAAAGCAAACAAAAGGTTTAATATTAAATTACTATAATTAAATCAAATGCAACCGTTCCCCGGCAACGGCGCCAAAAACTTGATGTGCGTTTTACGTACTAGTTTTTTATTTATAAATTCCGTGTTAAATTGTACCAAAACGACACGAATATGCAAGTGTACCTAATTGGTTTTTATTGTATAATTATAAGTACGGGTGTCGAACTCTTGGGGAACGGATATAATTTGATAAAATTATAATGATTTAAATATTAAACGCAACTAAACTAAACTAAAAAGCAAATAAATCTAAACTAATAAAAAGAAAATAAATAAAGCAAGTAAAGGGGGGATTTTTATGGTAAAAGTGATTACTTTAAGCCAACTAAGTCACTTCAAAACCCTAGAATACCACTAAGCATGCAAGAAAGACAAGAAAGTGATTAACTCGAAGAATTAAATATATATATGAAGATGTTCCCTCCCTAGATTCAATTCAACTCTTTTCATGGCAATCAATTCATGGAAAATAAAGCTAAAGACACTTTGAACATTCATGCATCGACTCCTAAATTAGTTAAAACCTTGGTCCGGTTATAACCGTCTAATTATACCAATTAATAACCTTTATGGTCAAAAGCGTGATTAAAAGGGATAACTAGCCAATTAATTTGATTACCAAGTAATGACTCAACCTTTAATGTTTCATATGATCAACAAAACATCATTAACACATAAAGGGTCGTTATATGTTTAATCACATGTAAAATTATATATTTAAAGTTGCTTAACACTATGATTTGATCAATCATTATCTCTTCAATCATCTGTTGGTCCTAGACAATGAAGATCAAAGCTTTATGAATTAAATGGTCTTTTAAAACACAAAACTCAGTTTATAAACAACCAAAACAAATTATGAAGCATGGATGAACTAAGATTAAGTTAAACTTGAATTAAACATGAATTAAAGTATCAAAGCCACGAATTAAATAACCATTACATGAGTTTCATATCCTCTAGGGAGGAAACAAAAGTTTTAGCCAAGAACAATCATAATTAATCTCTAGAAATCATTCATAAAAAGAAACATGATGAACAAGAATGAAGAAAACCGTAAAAGCCGAATTGTTCTAGCCGAAATCTTCACTTTAATCTTCAAAATTAAGCTCCAATGCTCCAAGATCATGCCCAAGCTCCCTCGATGTTTAATGGAAGTTTTCTGGAGTTGTGGTGGTGAAAAAGTCGGAGAAAAGTAATTAAACCCGAGAGAAATCGAAAAAATATATATAGTGTAGGCTTGCAAGCGGCGTCGCGCCGCAATCATACCCGTCGCGCCCCGACCGTGGTGGGGTTAGCGCAGTGACGAGCAGAAATCGGCCAGACTTGGATTCTTTCAAACTTTTGAAGCTTATCTCGATTTTTATCCACTTTTCTCCATATTTATCTTCACTAATCCGAATTTAAACCTGGAAAATAATTAATAAAGATATTAAACTTATTTTAAAGGTATTTTCCATATTTTTCATCAAAATAGTTAAATATTACATAAAATTAAATGAATAAAAACTGCGATATCAACTACACAGTTAATATAAATATGTTATAGTTTTGCCAACTTGTCTTAAGGGGTCAGCTAAGGACAACCTAGATTATCTTCATCCTATGGAAAGGTTGTGAAGTCTCTTCTTTTTGCTCCCACTAGATTTGATACCTCCGGTCTTGACTTGAGCAATTTCCGTCTTGTTTCTTCATCTTGGAAAAGCTCCATCTTTGGTCTTCTAACAACTATAATATAAATAAATAACATATTCTATTACATTTACATCATGAAGGAGATGTATGTCGCGTGCATATCACCCAAAACCAAAAAGAAAAAAACAGAAAAATAAAAAACAAATACCGGTCTAAGTTGGCAAAAGCTATAACCTACATGTCTGACCAAAGCAAAGAAGAATATATTGTTGACTTGTTTAAGTCTAACATTTACAGTATAAAACTGTGAATTTGACTTAGTAATACTAATGCGACGTGCACTAATATACTAGTCAAAGAAATTCTAGAGTAAACATATATATATATATATATATATATATATATATATATATATATATATATATATATATATATATAGGAAGAAGTTTAATTAAGAACCATTTTTAGTGCGAGAACCGCGAGAACCAATCTGAGCCGTCCAATTCCCCTCTTTCAATGTCATTGCCCACCATGAATTCCTCACATACACCCTGCCACACTTGATCCCCCACGCTCTCCATCCATGAATTCCACTTATCAAATCAATTGCTAAGATTGGTTCTCGCGGTTCTCGCACTAAAATTGGTTCTCAATGGAACCCTCCCCTATATATATACAATCACGCATTAACTATAAACTATAAATAAAGTGGATATCCACAAACGACTAGATCTATTATAACTATATCGATACTCGTCAATTAATTAAACTATTAATTGAACCTCCCACTATATATATATATATACACACACACATGTATATGAACAAAAATAATAAACTTTTAAAGTCTTTTAAATCTCAACCGCTTAAACCTAATTTTAATCTTTTTAAGATTAAAAACCTTAAACACTTTAAATATTCAAAACAAACTTGTTTGCAGTTTGGAACTTTTAAGATTAATAAACTTATTAATCCTATGTTCTTTATTATTGAACATATATATAAAAACAAAGAACAAGACACAACTTAATATATATATATATATATATATATATATATATATATATATATATATATATATATATATATATATATATATATATATTGAGATTAACGAACCGAAGCTCTGATACTACTGTTGAGTTTTAAACCTCCTCGTGAACCAGAATCAAACTCAACTGGCTTGATCAAGACACGAAGAACAAAAACTTGTTAACACTCACAAGACGGAAACTTGAGTGATAACATCAACCCTTAAAACCCGAAAAGTGTTAGGATCTTTATTAATCTCATAATATATATATATATATATATATATATATATATATATATATATATATATATATATATATATATACATGAACATGTATGTATAAACAACAATAGTGTATAAAAGTATAGAACATTATGCTTTGGATGCTCAAGTTGGTCCACGAGTGATGAACCATACGAGAGCCGCTAAGATAGATAGCAAACCACACGAAACCAAACGTGCTCTCGAGATTGACCAATAACTGGCCCTTCGGTTTTTGTCTCTTGGTGCTCGGCCGAACAAGAGAGAGGAGTGGGGAAGAGAACTTTTCTATTATGTTTTTGGTACAACCATTAATCCTTCACCTAATACTATTTATACTAATATGAGTTTAGGTTAATTTATGGAAATGTGAAACTTATCCATAAATTGATTAAATAATACTTAATAACCAAGTTATCTTTTATTAATTAATATATATATATAGGAAAAAGTTCATGCGAGAACCGTTGTTAGCGCGAGAACCGCGAGAACCAATCTAAGCCGTCTAATTCCCCCTCCTTCAATGTCATTGCCCACCCATGAATTCCTCACATGCACCCTGCCACACCCTATCCATCCACGCTCTCCATCCATGATACTTCCCATATCCAAGGAACGGCCGAGATTGGTTCTCGCGGTTCTCGCACTAACAACGGTTCTCGCATGAACCCTCCCCTATATATATATATATATATATATATAGGGGAGGGTTCATGCGAGAACCGTTGTTAGTGCGAGAACCGCGAGAACCAATCTCGGCCGTTCCTTGGATATGGGAAGTATCATGGATGGAGAGCGTGGAGGGATAGAGTGTGGCAGGGTGTATGTGAGGACTTCATGAGTGGGCAATGACATTGAAGGAGGGGGAATTGGACGGCTTAGATTGGTTCTCGCGGTTCTCGCGCTAACAACGGTTCTCGCATGAACTTTTTTCTATATATATATATATATATATATATATATATATATATATATATATATATATATATGAGGGGGAAAAGCCCGTACGTTGCTGCAGGGTATGTGATGTGTGTGCGTTAATGAAAGGCTGGTATCATGGTTGATGTTTAAGAAGAAGCAAGTTATTTACATATGTTAGCATGACTGAATGTTAGAACAAAATGTGGCATGTCCACTGTCAAAGTGGCTATAATTATTTGTTTTAGTTACAAAATAGGGTTCAGTTGTGTTTTAACTTTTCCTTGCGGTAGACTTCTATGTGGTGGTCATGTTATGCAGTTGTACCTGTATGCAAATGTGTATGTATTAGATTTGGCAAGATAATGAAACTTATGACAAAATTAGTCAAGTTAATAGCGGTTCTCAATAACTGAAACTGATCTCTTGGTCTCTTACTCCCCTCTTTCAAAGCAAAAGGTACATGGGGAAAAGATAGCAGAAGTAATTTAAATAAAATAGTAGGTTAGAAGGCGGATTTAAGCTGGCTTAAGTGCCATCTGCACTTTTTGAATTTTGTAAGGCATAGTGAACAAATGTTGATGAATCCACTAACTAATTTAAACTCATATTTCAGGGTAATAAATCCAGAATCTTGATTTTACAATATGATTAATAAGATCTTACATTTGTAGAATTTCTACCTCGGATCTCTAATATCAAGATATGAATCATAAGGTTAGAGGGATCAAAACCTTCAAGGTAGCGAATTTAAAATCTGCTTCGGTGCCATCCGCACTTTTATTATTTGAATTTAGTAAGTCATAATGAAAGATTATGGCTTTAGACATATAGGTAAGAGGGATCGAAACATTCCTACCAATTTCTAGTAAGATGATGTAATTCTAAAATTTTCTTTTTAACCGTTAATCCCGTTCTTGTTTCTAACATATAAGATAATTCTTTAGAATTGATATAATCTCTATCATCCTGAGCTTCTAATTAAATACTTGAACTATATTCGTATAAGATATTAGTTAAACATATTCCTAAAATATCAGAAGCTTAAAAATGTGAAAATAATATTGAAGATAGGGCTATGTTGTTTACCTTAACATTTGATTTTCAAAAGGTAGTCAATTTAAACCGGCTTCGATGCTATCTGGACTTGTATAGTCCAAAAGGCACAATATGTTTTTGTTTTTTGAATTTAGTAAGGTAGAATGAAAGTGTGTTATTTTATGGCCTCATACATTGTTTACCTCCTAGTCCTTGTAATTGAAGGATTTTCTTTTAATGTTGTGATAATTGACATCTTCTTGGTAGGGCTGTCAATAGGGCAGATCTTGCCCGAGATCCGATCCGATCTACCCCATTCATATGACCCAACGGGTCTAAAAAGCGGATCCAATAGGTCGACCCATTTAATTGGATCACTACGGGGTGGGTCGATCCAAGATCTGTCTAGGTCGATCAATTTAATATTAAACTACAATTTAATTTTAACAACCACCAACTATCATCAATTTATCAGTCACCACCCGCCGTGGCCGCCAACACCGCTGCCGCCCGTTATCCCTCCCGCTGCTGGTTTCCGTCACAACCAGTATTGCCGCCATGGTTTCCGCCGCCCGTTATCGCTCCCACCAGAAGCCGCCGCTACCATTACCGCCACCGCCACCACTGTCACCATCATCGCCGAGCACAACCAACCGCCGCTGCCGCCGACACCATCACCTGCGCCACTACCTGACCACCGTTGTTCACCACCAACCCACCGTCGCCACCAACACCATCTTGACGGTCGTCGCCACCGGCGATGCCGCCATTGCCGCTACCATCATCGTCATCGCCGTTACCACCGTTACCGCGACCCACACTGTTGGGGTTTCTCGGGCACGCAACGGAAGCAAAGTACAAAACAAATAGCCCAAGGTACAAGCATGTAAAGCATAAAATAGCAAAACCCCATTCATGGATCATACTCTATGAAATGAAATGCAACAGAAAAGAGAAGAGAGGAGGTTATACCAGCTCCTTAGCTCCAGCAAATGTTGGTGAAGAGGTTGAGTTCGCTTCTCCTTCTCTTGAACGAATCGACTAGAGGATCGTACCCCGGTAACACGTCAAATCCTTTGAGCTAGCAAACTCCTTGAGGTTCTTCACACTTGAAAACCGACTTGGAGAACAGCAACTCACGAGATGGAACCGATTTCTGGAGCAAAGACCCTCACTCTCTCTTTTGAACTCACCAAAGTCTTAGTAGCACTTGTGAGTGTGTATATTGAGTAATTTTTCCAAGAGCTACAAATGAGGCTGAATAATGGTCTTTTATAAACTCCATATTGACATTTCACCTCCCACAGCCGGTCAAGAGAGTCTCAGACTCAACTCCCATGCATTGGCCAACACTTTAGGTGATTTGATAAAAAGGTGCCGTTTGGAGTTAGCGGCGCTAACCCAGACTTAGCGGCGCTATCCTGTAAAGGTTAGCGGCGCTAACGCGGCTTGTCAGTCGACTTGACATAAAGCCCATGCAGTTGTAGCGGCTCTAACCCATAAGTGTTAGCGGCGCTAACACCTTATGGTTAGCGGCGCTAACCCAACCTGCGAAGTCAACTTTTGTCTTTTGTCATTTTTGATCCCTTTACTTGAGTTGCTGTCAGATTTGACCCCGGTGTATGACCCAATAGGCCCATACATTATCGGTAGTGATTCAAATGGTGTACATGCATCAGTGGGCATATTCTAACAAACTCCCACTTGCACATGATGCACCATTTCTAACAAATCACATACAATGAGTGTTCTCTAGCAAAAACATCATTGCCCCCCAAGTCAGTATGGGTTTCGTTATCCGAATGAAACCTGTTCATAAAGAAAGGTCCTATAGATAAGTGATCTTAAGCATCCTTTTGTTCGCGATATCCGTTTGAACACGAGACATGGATTAGATGTCAATCTCCAGATCGTTCACGATTGTGTTTCTCGACCTTGATTGGTGGTGACCAAAAGTTAAGGACATAACTGATTCTTAATCAATATTCCTTGCGCATGGCCATGCGAAATTTTGGTGTCAGCTCCCAATCATCGAGGGGCCCAATGATATCTCTCATATCAGAGGAACAAATCCCTTTTTGACTGTATAACCCTAAACCATACCCCTTAACTTATCTAGTCATTTCCTTTATCACAGCCAGTTACGAACTGCTTTTGAAAATGACTAAAGTAAGAAAGAAATATGATATAGCGGTTCATACATCTCAGGTCTAAGGATGTAAGATATTATCATCCCAAGTTACTTGCGACTATAATCCATGAAGTATACTTGGGTGTGGGTCTTCCAGTCACTTGAAACTCTTTTCAAGTACAGATAGGCATTGCTCCTTAATTCGACCAAATTGAATTCAAGGTCACATGCTTATCTCAGTCTTAATTCAATCTTCCTTCCACAAGATTGACCAACCGTGGAAAGTTTGAAATATAAGATATTTCCGGAAGTGATTAAACATGCTAAGATGGAACACAGTAGAGTCTCATGAATGTAACCGTATCATACACATATATAATCTCTATTATATATCGAAACAAGCATAAGTTACAATACTGTCTATATCGTTCCCAAAATATATAAAATTACTTATCAAACAAACTAAATACATAACTCAAGCCAAATCGCTAGCAAATCTTACACCTATATCACTAGTGTGAGAATCATGAGCTGCCTGCAATAACGGCTTCGTGAATGGATCCGCAAGGTTCTCATCCGTTGCTACTCTGCTTATGACGATTTCACCACTCTCAACTATCTCTTGTATGAAGTGGTATTTGCGCAAAATATGTCTTGTTCTCTTGTGAGCTCTTGGTTCCTTCGCCAAAGCTACTGCACCCTCATTGTCACAAAATATCTCAATAGGGTCAGTAATGCTTGGAACCACTTGTAGATCTTGGATGAATTTCTTCATCCACACGGCCTCTTTTGCAGCTTCACCTGCCGCAATGTATTCCGACTCGGTTGTCGAATCAGCCACCGTGTCTTGCTTCGAGCTCCTCCAGCTGACAGCACCACCATTTAACAGGAATACAAACCCTGATTGAGATCGACAGTCATCCCTATCTGTTTGGAAGCTAGCGTCCGAGTAACCCTTTACTCTTAGCTCCCCTTCCCCACCATATACCAAGAACATTTCTTTTGTACGCCTAAGGTACTTAAGAATGTTCTTTACAGCTTTCCAATGAGGCTCCCCGGGATTCGCCTGATATCTACTAGTCATGCTCAAAGTACATTACACATCAGGACGAGTGCATAACATGGCGTACATGATCGATCCCACAACCGAAGCATATGGTACTCGCTTCATTACTTCTATCTCCTCTTGGGAGGTAGGACATTGAGTCTTGCTCAACATCAAGCCTTGTGCCATAGGGAGGTTTCCTTTCTTGGATTCCTCCATTTTAAAGCGTCTCACGACCTTATCAATGTATGCACTTTGAGAAAGCCCGAGCAGCTTTCTAGATCTATCTCTATAGATCTTTATCCCCAAAATATAGCTCGCATCGCCTAAGTCCTTCATTGAGAAACAATTCCCGAGCCAAGCTTTCACACTCTTAAGGCTCGGAATATGGTTTCCAATGAGCAGTATGTCATCCACAAATAGGACTAAGAAGACAATAGTGCTCCCACTAGCCCTGACATATACACATGGTTCATCTTTGCTTTTCGAAAATCCAAATTCCTTGATTTTCTCATCAAAGCATCGATTCCAACTTCGAGATGCTTGCTTAAGTCCATAAATGGACTTCTTTAGTTTACAGACCTTGTTCGGATACTCTGGATGTTCAAAACCATCAGGTTGTGTCATATACACCTCTTCAGAAAGCTTCCCGTTAAGGAAGGCGGTTTTAACGTCCATTTGCCATTTTTCATAATCATAAAATGCAGCAATGGCCAGGAGTATTCGGATTGATTTCAACATAGCCACTAGGGAAAAGGTTTCATCATAATCAACACCGGGTGTTTGAGTGAAACCCTTTGCCACTTGTCGTGCTTTGAAAGTATCCAAGGTTCCGTCCATGCCGGTCTTCTTCTTGAAGACCCATTTACACCCTACGGGTCTAACCCCGGGTGTAGGATCAACCAGTTCCCAAACTTGGTTATCCGACATGGATTGCATCTCACTTTCCATTGCTTCTTTCCAATTTGCAGACTCAGGGCCCGCCATGGCTTCCTTATAGTCAGTGGGCTCATCAGAATCAGCTACTAACTCGCTACCCTCAGATATGTAGAATCCATATCTTTCCGGCTCGAAACGAGTTCTACTGGAACGCCTTGGAGTAAGCAATGAACTAGTGTCAGGTACTGCAGCATTCTCTTGCTCAGTTTCAACCGTCTTAGGTTGAGTGCTAGTGCCAACCTCAAGTTCTTTATCGGTTGATCCTTGAACTTCCTCAAGATCAATCTCCTTATTACCTCTTTGTTTAGATAGCAATTCTCTTTCTAAGAAGAATGCCCATCGAGCAACAAAAACTTTGTTCTCTGAAGGTTTATAAAATATATATCCAACACCGGCAGGAGGATATCCGATAAAGTAACACCTTTCCGATCGAGGTTCAAGTTTGTCCTCAGTCTCACGTCTTACGTAGGCTTGACAACCCCAAACTCATAGGTATGAAAGTGTCGGCTTCTTCATATGCCACATTTCATAAGGTGTTTTCGATACTTTCTTGGTTGGTGCAAGGTTAAGGATCCTTACCGCCGTCTCTAGGGCATATCCCCAGAAACTAATAGGTACCTCAGTTCGACTCATCATGGACCTTACCATATCTAGTAAAGTTCGGTTCCTCCTCTCAGCAATCCCATTTAATTGTGGAGTCCTTGGAGGTGTCAATTGCGAAATGATTCCACAATTCTTTAGATGATCGATAAACTCAGTACTTAGATACTCTCCACCTCTATCAGACCGGAGTATCTTTATTGTTTTGCCCAATTGATTCTCAACCTCGTTTTGGAATGTCTTGAACATCTCAAAGGTTTCATTCTTGTGCTTGACAAGATAGACATGTCCATACCTACTATAATCATCTATAAAGGTTATGAAGTATCTCGAGTTATTCCTTGTAACATGTTTGAAAGGCCCACATACATCCGTATGGATGATGTCCAAGAGGTCTTTACCCCTCTCACTTGTCCCCGTGAAGGGTGCCTTTGTCATCTTGCCTAATAGACAAGAATCACATACATCATTCGACCCTTGGTCAAATGACTCCAAGATTCCATCCACTTGAAGCTTGGTGAGTCTTGTTTATGTGGCCAAGACGACCATGCCACAAGGAATACTTATCCAAACCATCTTTGGAACAAGAATCAATATTCATGATAGATTTTGTTGATTTAATGTATGCACTTGCCTAATAAATGCCATGACATGGTAAAGCCTTAAAATAAACAATATTATCTTTAAAGCATATAATTAAACCATTATCAAAATGAAAATTGTAACCATCGTCATACAAGCCATGAAAAGAAATAATGTTTCTTGCCACATGGGGCGAATAACATACATTTTTTAATAAAATAGAGTATCCGGTCATGAACGAAAGCTCTACTTCTCCTTTAGCTTCCACTGGGACAATCTCAGAATTTCCCATCACAAGATCCAGCTCTCCACGCTCCAAGTACCTACTTGCCTTTAGCACCTGCACCATATTACATATGTGAGTGCCACAGCCGGTATCCAAAACCCAGCCTTTAGAAGTAGAAGTATTATGGAGTTCTATCATGAACGTACCTGAAGATTGCGGGCCCGATATGCTCATTGCCTTGAGCTTATTGAGTCCCTCCAAGTACTTAGGGCAGCTTCGGCGGTAGTGGCCCTTGCCCCCACAAAAGAAGCACTCCGCATCCTCCGGAGTCTTGGCTTGGGGAATCTTCCCCTTACCTTTACTTCCGGAGGCCGGGGAAGGCTTGGCCGCGCCAACCTTCCCCTTTCCCTTCCCTTTCTTGGAAGGTGCGGCCTTCTTTTTGGTTATGCGGCCTTCCCGGATGGCTAGAATGGGAGTGGAGGAGGAGGATGGTTTGCTCTTGGTCATGCTCGCTTCGGCAGTCTTGAGCATACCATGTAGCTCCATCAAGGTTTTATCCATGCTATGCATATGATAACTCATAGTGAATTGATCATATGCACTGGGCAGGGATTGGAGGATCAAATCGACCGCCATCTCCCTCCCGATGGTAAACCCTAGCTTCTCCATGCGCTCAATGTTTGCTTTCATACGCAAAACATGAGCGCTCACGTTCCCTCCATCTTGAAGCTTGCAAGCGAGAACTGACTTGAAGCATTCATACATCTCCTGCCTCGCCTGCTGCTGGAACATATCCCGCAGCTGCACGATCAGGTTGTGAGCACCCAAGTGGTCCATTTTCTTTTGCAAATCGGTACTCATTGTGCTCAACATGAGGCATGTGATCTCCTCAGTCTCCTTGAGGCGTTTCTCGTACGCCTCACGGATTGCCCTCATTGCACCGCTTGGAGGTGCCTCGGGTAAGGGTTTCTCTATGTTGTGCATCTTCCCTTCATAGCGTAGGACAAGTTTGAGTTGCCTATACCAATCCATGAAGTTGCTCCCATTGAGCTTCTCCTTTTCAAGGAAAACTCTAAGAGAAACGTTGGTGGTGGTGGTGTTTGAGCTTGTTGATGCCATCTATAATTGCAAAGTAGACTTAAATTAGTTTGTTATAAATATGTATTATCTTGTTAAATTAATTTACCCATAAAGAATTAACTTTAACAAGGCTAAGAACCGTATTTCATCCCACCATGTGACGGGGTTACCGCGGATCACATAATGAAATTATTTAGGTCGGCAACCATTTTGCCAATTGTAATCACTATCACAATCCTTAGCGCCTTGCGGGATCCTACGACATCCAATGGTCGTTTGGCATGTTTGATCCCTTCTTGCACCAATTTTAAATCTTGAAATTTTGGTTAACTCGTGCTAAGCTCGACAATTAACCAAGATTTCAAATCTAAAATTGCAAATAGTCCGTCAAGACATACGGTGACAAATTCACCGAAGTTGGCTCGTGCTAAGCTCGACAACCAAAATTGTGAATTTCCACACTCACCTTCCACACAGTTTTATGGGAGTTGGCTCGTGCTAAGCTCGATAACCAAAACCCATAAGACTAGATTCGGGTGGTATCGTCTTACGGATGGTGCAAAATTTACATTTTGTGGAAAGACGGGCTTTTGTTTCCGGTTTGGTTTTAGATTAACATATAAGTGACAAAAACCTATTTTCACTATGTGGGTTAATCTTGTATGTGAGCGCGCGAGAGAGTTGTAAACCATTTTTATCAAATCTCTTGTGATTTTGTTAATTTTTGAAAAATTATCTAGCATGCGAATCCTACACAATCCATGCATACAAAAAATCACATCACACTCATAAAATACTATAATTGGTAACCCTTGCCATAAAAACCTATGCGTTCTTCCCGTGAGCCGAACGGGAAGGACTTGGTCAATTCTAGGGACAAAGTCTTCGATGCGAGCTCCCACTAACTCCGCCATCTCCATTGGACATCATGGGCTCCAAGCTCCATCTCCTTTGGCCCATCTTGTGTGTTCATCATCCATCATAAAAATACATACAATAGAATAAAATGGCATACAAGCCATAAAATACCTATTTATCTATTACAATTACATGGATGAATGAAATGGCATGCAAACCAAATTATTATTACAAATTTATCATAAGAATAATAATACAACCAAATTTGCATCCAAACACACAAAAAATAACCAAATGGTCTAGGCAAGGTTACCAACTTACATATTCACATACAACCAAACATATATATATATACTACTGGAATTTAAACATCATAATAACGAGATTAAAATTTCCAGAAGCTCAAAACATGACTAAAACCCGAGACCAAAATCTGTTTTTGACCAAGAACAAAAACTGACTTAGCGACGCTAGCGCCGCTATCTTAAAATAGTTAGCGCCGCTAACCCAAAGTTAGCGCCGCTAACACTTATGGTTAGCGGCGCTAACCCAACCTGCGAAGTCAACTTTTGTCTTTTGTCATTTTTGATCCCTTTACTTGAGTTGCTGTCAGATTTGACCCAGGTGTATGACCCAATAGGCCTATACATTATCGGTAGTGATTCAAATGGTGTACATGCATCAGTGGCCATATTCTAACACACACCGCCGACCATCACTTACCGCTGCCACCGCCACCGCCATCACGTCCGTCAATGCCACTAGCGTCTTCGTCCGTTATTACTCCACCACTTTTAGTGCTACTCGTTACCTCTCCACCACCGACAGCCACCACTGCCGCCGGCGCTATTACCGCCGCCACCACTGCCGCCGCCGCCGAAGGTGGGGTAGGGTAGGGTATGGTAGAGGCGGGGGTAGGGTGGGGTGGAGGTGGGGTGAGGTAGGGTGTTGTGAAGTGGGGTAAGGTGGGTAGGGTGGCGGTAGAGTAGGTATGCTAGAGGGTGGGGTAGGGTGGGGTGGGGTGTTAGATTATGTGCAGAGATAGATAACACGTGTCGTCGTGTCCAATACTATGTGACACTAAATGATCACACTGCTACACACCCGTTTAGAACCAAATGGATTTTTACCAAGTTGTATGTGTGTGAAATAATTAATTAGTTAATTAATTATTGAGAAAGAAAATAATAATAGTTATTTATTATTTTAAAAGGGAAATTAATATTTAAGTTTAAATATTAATTGGACAAGTTAATTAATAGTCATTAATTAATTACAAAGGTCAAGGGTATTTTATGCAATTAGGTGATAGTTTAATTAAAGCTGGGCTTTAATTAAACGGGCTTGGGCCTTAATAAGGTTTATAATATAAATAACCTTTTAAGGTTTAAGGAATCATAAGATAATCACAAGTTGCAAAAAGAAACCCTAGCCTCTCCCTCTCCCACTCTCTGCGTCGAACTGAAGGAAGCCCGAAAGGGGTTCTCGGCCTTGGTCGAACACACACACACACACACACGCACACACGCGCGCACATAGGCTTGCGTGATCGAGCTTTTGGTGATATCCTGTTGCGGTCTAGCAGCCTGTTCGAGGTGGTGCAGTAGCGGTGTTTTACCTTTAGCTATATGGATTAAAGTTTCAAGTTTTTGCTGAAAGGTATAATCTTTAATCCTTATTCTTTGTTTAGTTTTATGTACGAGTTAGATGAGATCACTGGAGGGTTTTTTTTAGTTTATCTCCGCTTCGTATGTTTTTATACCCTACAAAACACTTCAGTGGTATCAGAGCCACTTCTAACCTCGTAGGGAACTGGTTAGGTTTCTTCTTATTCTGATGAAAAGGTTTGATTTATCAAGAAAAAAAGCTACTTGATTATCCAGGATAATAAAATCATGTTTTGATCGTTATTGGATAATTGATTGTTTTTGATAAAAATGATTATCAAGATTTAATAGTTTAATTAAATCTGTTTTTTTATTGTTGTTATTTGCGAAAAAGGTGAAAACCGAACCACCACCATCATCGGCGGAGGCCTCAGGCGGTGGCTGGGCGTTGCTGGTCGACGGCGGTCCGAGGCAGGGGCGGCGGTCGCCGGTCGATGTTCGACAACAGCCCAGCCGGCGGCGGAAGTCGATCGAAACCACCAAGGTGGTCGACGTCGTGGTAGGTGGTCGGCGGCTAGGGCAGCAGCGGTGGCATGGTGCGGCTTCGGCCCAGGAGCCACGGCCCAAACCGGGCCAGCTTCATATATGGTCCGAGAGGGCTACGACCCAGACCAGTTTTAGGTCCTGGCCCAGTTTTTGCTTGTCCCGACCCAATCTTAAGTATTTGGCCCAGCTCGCGGTTCGAATATTTGTGGTCAATGTAAAATTAAAATATAGTTGTTATTTTTAATTTTAAGTTTAAATATTATTTCGAGTTTCTGATTAATTATCAAGCACGAAACTTGAAATATATGTTTATTGCAAAAAACAAAAAAACAATATAGGGGATTTTAACAGGTTGTTAAAATCAGTATTTTTATCAAGATGAATACTTAGAAATCAGTTATTATTTTACTTCATGTATTAGTTTATACATGTTTGGGATGCCATAGCCGAGCCCTAGACCTTGTGGATTGCCTTTATTTACTACACTTGTGGTTGTGATTGGTTTTTCTATTCTATGATGTGGGGAGGCCTGCGTGCCACTTACAACCCCTATTCTATCATGTAAAAGTACTAGATTAGCGGGCCTGCGTGCCTTTGATTATCTTGTAATTTTATATTTCTAGGTTTTTAGTTTTTTAAATAGTATTGTATATAGATAGAATAGACTTGAAGCTGATTCAATGAAGCAAGGAGCAAGGAGCAGGATTGGATGCAGGAGCCGGTGGAAGTGTGTGTTGTTTTTCCACTTAGGTTTTGGACCGTCAGGTTTTTCGTGTGGCTCACGAAACCGACATTAGTTAAGGGCAAGGCTAAGGCATAGTTGTTTGTGGTTGTTTTATTTCTTTACATATTATATATGCGTGGTTGTGATTCTCACGATGAAATAAAACAAGAGTTTTAATAATAGTCATTATTAAACAGTGTTTTTCAAAAGAAAACTGGCAAAATCCTTTTTAGAAAAATCGTAGATCAGTGTGCTACCTACCTAATGGTATACCTTTCCTGTTAAACGGTACTCGGGTGTCGGAAGTGACTAAACCTTGGGCATTCGGGTTCAAACCATTGCGGGGAAGGGTGTGAAAGACTCTGCAATAATCGGGAGTCCCGGCCAGAGTTCACACTGTCTTAGGTGGTGCGATCTATTTTGGTGATAATCGGGAGTCCCGGCCCAAAATGCACTAGAGGGACTAAAGCATGCACGGTTCTTGTAGCCGATGTTCTGCGGATCTAGGAGTTGTATCCAGGTAGGACACGATTGGTATAGGTTTACCTACTAGAAATAGCATTGTCCCGGTGGGAAGTGCCCAAACCTTGCATCAAAAAATGTGAAATTTGGATCCTAGTCTAATAATTTTTTTAAAAGGTAATAATTATTAGAGGATATAATCATATTACTGAATCGGTTTTATCTTTTCTTTTTCTGTAGATATCTATTTTATCTGTTATTCCGTTTTATTTACCCAAGGAATCTCTAAGCCTCATCGTCGGCAAGTGGAAACTTCCAGGTCCAAACTTTGTTGTTTGAAAGATGCATCTAAAGAATGTTTTAGATGCACAGGGAAAGCTACACATCATAGAGACATTGCCTCCAGAACGACCAGGAGTAGATGCCCTGGATAGTGAGTATGATACTTACTATCAGTATCTGGCTGACAAATCTGACGTTATGTCGATTCTCGTTCTCACAGCTTCATTCAAGTTTACGGATGATCTCTGGGAGAAGTAATCTTTTGAGTTCGTTCAGGGACTGGAGCAAAAGTTCAAGTATAGTGAACGAGTATGTCATATCTTGCAGATGAAGGAATTTTTTTCAGCGAGGATGAAAGAAAACCAGCCGATTAGCGATCGTCTCATTAACATGAGAAGGCTCTTGGATTGCTATGAAAGATTTGGGTCAAAATCAAAATCACATGAGTTAGTCATGCTTTTTTTTGGTTCTTTATCGGACTATTACAAGAGAAGGGTAATGTACGTCCTCGGTGATTTTGAAATGACCATCGAGGAGCTGCATGAGATCCTTATGTGCATCAACGATGAGTTGAATCTAAAGCAGTTAGAGTCAATAGTTGTCGACCCTATAGAGGCAGATGACTGGTTGGAAGAGCTTGGAGAAATTTGTTGCCCAGACTGTGGCAACAAGGATTCATGCGAGCACTCACTCGACATAGATCAACTAGACATTGGTTCGCCCAATGACTCAGGTATATTTATGATAGATTGTCTTATTACTTCTTATGAATCATGGGTTTTGGATACCGGATGTAGTAATCACATATGCATTCATTTGCAGGGATTCAAGAGAAGTAGGAAGCTAAGACAAGGAGATAGGGACCTGCGGGTAGGCGAAGGCTCCATGGTTGGTGCTGAAGCTGTAGGAACATACTGTCTTAGTTTGCCTTCGGGCATGGTCTTAGAACTAGAACCTTGTTATTATGTTCCTAGACTTATCAAAAACGTTATCTCATTTGATTTGCTTATAGACTGTGGTTTTAACTATATTATGAATAGTAAAGTGATTTCTTGTTTTAAAAATGATGTTTTCTATTTTAAAGCTATTCCACAAAATGGTTTATCCATGCTAAATCTAGATAATGATGATAAAGACATATATCATATAATTAAAAGATCCAAGAGTAACTTGAATCAGACTTACCTCTGGCATTGTCGTTTAGGACATATAAACGAGAAACGCATAGAGAAGCTCCGAGATGAAGGAATTCTAGAACCATTTGACTTGGAGTCATATGATATTTGAGAATCTTGTTTGTCTGGTAAAATTATAAAGCAGCCTTTCAATAGTGAGAATGAAAGGGCAAGTGAGCTACTGGGGATAATACACACAGATCTGTGTAGACCCTTTATTCCAGAGGCTAGAGGAGGATACCGGTACTTCATTACCTTTACTGATGACTTCAGTAGGTTCGGTTATGTCTATCTTTAAGACTTAAATCTGAAAGTTTTGACAAGTTCAAACAGTTTCAGAATGAAGTACAAAATCAGCTGGACAAGAAGATAAAGCTGCTTCGGTCCGACCGAGGTGGTGAGTATCTTAGTCAGGAATTCGACGATCATTTGAAGGAATGTGTGATTATTTCACAACTCACACCTCCGTATACACCTCAGATGAACGGTGTATCAGAAAGGAGGAATCGTACACTGCTTCACTTGGTACGATCAATGATGAGTCGAAGTTCATTGCCATTGTCATTTTGGGGCACGCACTTGAGACAACAGTGTTCATGCTGAACCGGGTTCCTACAAAATCGGTGGAAAAGACACCGTTCAAGATATGGATGGGGAAAAAGCCCAACATGTCTTTTCTCAAGGTTTGGGGGTGTGAGGTGTATGTTAAGCGAAGATTCACGGATAAACTCAATCCAAAATCAGATAAGTGTATCTTTGTGGGTTATCCCAAGGAAACCATGGGATACTATTTCTATAACCCAGACGAGAACAAAGTTTTTGTTGCTCGTAAATGGGTGTTCTTGGAAGAGAAGTTTCTAAACTCAGAGATTCCAAGAAAAGAAATAGAGCTTCAAGAAATTGAAGAGGAAGAGATAACACCACCACCGATAATCGAACCCGTAATTCAATAAATAATTGTTGAATCTCAACCCGAGTCTATGGTTGAGGAAGAATTGCAAACACAAGACCTTCACAGATCTAGTAGGCCTCGTCATGAGCCAGATAGGTATCTAGGATTACTTGTTGCTCAAGATGAAGGGGATCTTTCAGAACCCACCACCTACCAAGATGCTGCTTCAGGTTTAGAATATAAGAAATGGATAGAAGCCATAAAGGCAGAGATGCAATCCATGTATGACAGCCAAGTTTGGATGTTAGTAGACTTGCCTCAACACAGCAAAGCTGTTGGGTGCAAATGTGTCTTCAAGAAGAAGACCGACATGGATGGAAAGGTGCATACCTATAAAGCTAGGCTAGTGGCAAAAGGTTTCATGCAAACTCATGGTGTTGACTATGATGAAACTTTTTCCCCAGTGGCAATGCTTAAGACCATTAGAATTCTTATGGCCATATCTGCATATTTTGACTATGAGATATGGCAGATGGATGTCAAAACCGCCTTTCTTAATGGGAAGTTGACAGAGGACGTATATATGATACAACCAGATGGTTTTACGGATCCAAAGAATCCTAATAAATTATGCAAGCTGCTGAAATCCATTTATGGGTTGAAGCAAGCATCTAGGAGCTGGAACTTATACTTTGATGAGCACATCAAAGAGTTTGGTTTTACCAAAAGTGAGTTCGAGTCATGTGTTTACACTAAATTCAGTGGGAGAACGGTAACCTTCCTAGTCTTGTATGTAGAAGACATACTGTTAATAGGAAACAATATACCAGTATTACAAGGAGTAAAATCCTGGTTAGGTAAATGTTTCCAGATAAAAGACTTGGGAGAAACTGCTTAGATACTTGGTATTAAAATATATAGGAATAGATCTAAGCGGTTTGTCGGACTTAGTCAAAGTACATATATTGACAAAGTCGTGAAAAGATTCAAGATGGATGAATCCAATAAATGATTTATTCCAATGCAATCTAGCACGGTTTTGAGCAAGGCTCAGTGTTCTGTATCTAGTCAAGATCAGAACAAGATGAAATTGATTCCATATGCCTCTGCAATTGGATCAATTAAGTATGTCATGCTATGTACTAGGCCCGATGTTGCCTATGCCATAAGTGTCACGAGTAGATACCAGCAAAATCCGGGTGAAGCTCATTAGGTAGCTGTCAAGAACATTCTCAAGTATCTGAGAAGGACAAAAGACATGTTCCTAGTTTATGGAGGTTCGATGGATGAGCTTAGTGTAACTGGTTACACTGATGCTAGTTTCCAAACAGACAGAGACGACTTTATGTCAGGATTTGTCTTTACCCTAAACGGAGGAGCTATATCTTGGAAAAGTCAGAAACAAGATACAATAGCAGATTCGACTACAGAGGCAGAGTATATTGCAGCAAGTGATGTGGCAAAGGAAGCTGTCTGGCTGAGGAATTTTATCTCGGACCTTAGTGTTGTTGCAAGTATCTCTAGGCCGATTGATATATTCTGTGATAACTCAGGGGTTGTGGCGTAAGCTAAAGAGCCAAGAGATCATCAGCAGACTAGGCATGTACTCAGAAAATATCACCTAATCCGAGACATCATTGGAAGAGGAGATATTAGACTGCAAAAGATACCGACGGACGACAACGTTGCTGACCCGTTGACGAAGCCGCTAGCTAGAGCTAAGCATGAGAGACATGCGAATTCTATAGGGATGAAGTACCTAGAATATAGCAGCTAGTTCAAGTTTTTGATTATTACTATAGATGTAACTGGAAACTCTCATACTATGTATTTACATTTCATGGGATTGATATATGAGGTATTTACATAATTGTTTCTCGTTGTCTATTATTAGCATGTTTTAACCTATCCATGATGAGATCAAGTTATGAATTCTCTAAATGCCCGTAGCTACTTAATGTAGTGGGAGCTACATTAGGGAGATAATGCTATTATAAATATTTGATGATTTATTCGGGGTTAAATAAAAGCACAAGGTTGTGACCAAATATTCGTAGATATTTATCAGGAGGGATAAATATTGGGAGTGATCTGCATCTAGTTTACATCATGGAGCAATATCATAAGTAAACTTGATAGGTTGTCCTTAGACCTGAGATATTTGGTTTGGGGCGCAGTAACCACTGTACTTTAGCGCGTTCTTTATAAGGGGCATGTCTAGGTGCAGCGGAAGCTGTGTGCTCAAATTGCAAATAGTCAAGATGGGATTTGCAGCTCCTACTTTTAGGAGAGATATTTCTGGGCCCCTCAACGATTGAGACTACTGAAAATGCGTGGCCTCGCTCGGTTAGAATGATAGGTTTCATTCGGTAAACCGTAACTACAGTGTGTCGAGATCAGAGTCGAGAAAATCTGATTATTTAGAATAAGATCCCTGCTCCATGTCTAATACTCACATTACGGAATATCATGATGTAAAAGGAAAAGCCTAGATAGTCCAAGGGGTGGATTATATCTCTAGATGTAAGAGATCTCATAGTCTGGTTAACCTAAGTGTCTGGCTAGGGACCTCCTTAGGCAAACGGTGTACAAGGAGTGTTACTTATCTTGCATAAGAGGGAGTCTGTTAGATTATGTGCAGAGATAGATAACACGTGTCATCGGGTCCAATACTATGTGACACTAAAGGATCACACTGCTACACACTCGTTTAAAACCATTTGAATTTTTACCAAGTTGTATGTGTGTGGAATAATTAATTAGTTAATTAATTATTGAGAAAGAAAATAATAATAGTTATTTATTATTTTAAAAGGGAAATTAATATTTATGTTTAAATATTAATTGGACCAGTTAATTGATAGTTATTAATTAATTAGAAAGGTCAAGGGTATTTCATGCAATTAGGTGATAGTTTAATTAAAGCTGAGCTTTAATTAAACGGGCTTGGGCCTTAATAAGGTTTATAATATAAATAACCTTTTAAGGTTTAAGGAATCATAAGATAATCACAAGTTGCAAAAAGAAAACCTAGCCTCTCCCTCTCCCTTTCTCTGCGTCGAACTCAAGGAAGCCCCAAGGGGGTTCTCGGCCTTGGTCGAACACACACACGCATAGGCTTGCATGATCGAGTTTTTGGTGATAACCTGTGGCAGTCTAGCAGCCTGTTCGAAGTGGTGCAGTAGCGGTGTTCTACCTTTAGCAATCTGGATTAAAGTTTCAAGTTTTTGCTGAAAGGTATAATCTTTATTCCTTATTCTTTGTTTGGTTTCCTGTACGAGTTAGATGAGATCACTGGAGTGGGTTTTTTTGTTTATCTCTAATGCGTATGTTTTTATGCCCTACAAAACCCTTCATGGGGTGGGGTGGGATTGGGTGGGGTAGGGGTGTTGTGAAGTGGGGTGGGGTAGGTAGGGTGGGTAGGGTGGGGTAGGGTGTTGTGAAGTGGGGTAGGGTGGGTAGGATAGGTGGGTGGTGTTAGGATAGGGGTAGTATTGGTTTTTTCCGATTTTAGGTTCCTTCAAACTAATTTGGGGGGGGGGGGTAAGTGTTCCTAACCTTGATTCTTTTGCTGTTTAAGGAGTTATTATTAACAAACTGAATCAAAATTGAATAAATTTGGTACACTTCTACAATAGTTTAATTAATATTGTTTGTATACGAACATCCTTTTATTTGCCCATAAACTATTCGATGAAATGACTTAAAATACCAAATTTCTTAGACCACACATTTTGGCTTTCAGATTGTTGGTTTCACTTGCATCTGAAGTGTTATATTAACGTAATTTTGTTTGATAATTATGCAGCAGGAAATTATGATTAAGATCTGACTGACACACACAAACACATCGTGCTTTTCTTTTTCGTGGTTCAGAGGTTTAGACACAATGATGTTTTTGATGATTGGTGTACATATATGTTAACTTGTATAGGACCAATTAATTATCAATATCCTAGAACTTATATTTGGGTAAGTAGATGTATATCTGGTTTATGCATGTATGAAGTTTGTGTTGGAGTATGCCCACTGACGCACGTACGTCATTTGGATCACTGCCGATATAGTATGGGCCTATTGGGTCAAACACCAGGGACCTATCTCGACAACCTAAAAGGTGGAGGGACTGAAAGTTTCAAAGTGGAAAAGGTTGGTATGCAAGCAAGTTCCGCGGCACGGAATTGAGGTTATCGGCGCGGTGTTCCGCGGCGCGGAATTGTGTCATACTGCATGCAATCATTTTGTTTCCGCCTCCACTCTTGCCCAATGCATGGGCTTCCTTGGGCAGACCTCTTGGCCAGCTTATGGGGTATCTAAGTGTCACTTGGGAGTTGATAAAAAGCTCTATCTTGTGTTACTTGCTATCTTTTTGCCAAACACACATAAAAACACTTAGTATTGTACTTTAAGAGTGTTCTTGAGTGTGCATCCAAAGGGGTCCGAATTCTGGAGGTTTAGAGGCTGTTCTTGAGGGGATTTCAAGTCTTTGAAGATCTCCCAAGCTTGCTAGTACAAGGAGAAAGGACAAACCCGGGGTAGACTTCACTAGAGGAGGGCTTTATTTGGTCTTCTAGTCATCATCCCACTTTATCACTTGTTCGAGGAGCTAAGGAGAGAGTATAACCTTTTTCCCTTTCTTCTTTTCATGTTGCAATTGTTAGTTATAGAGTTTGGTCCATTTTTAGGGTTTTATGCTTTGAACTCTTGTACCTTGTGCTTTGATTGTTGTACTTTGTTGCTTCTGCTGTGTTCATAGAACCCCAACAGTGGTATCAGAGCCACCTCTATACTACTTTTGCACATGGTGGCCTGAAAAACCCGAAAATAAGTTTTTATTTTTCTTGTTCGGCAGTTTTCGCGGACCAGTTGGTGGGTAGCGGCGCGGCTCTCTGCTATGCAGATTTTGTTTTTAAAATTTAAAAATTATTTTTTGGTTTTTGGCAGTTTAATTTATTTTCTAGAATTTTATTTCCTGAAATTAAATTTTTATTTATTTAAGATGCCTTGTATAATGGTTGGTGTATTTATATGTATATTATTATTTTGGCATGAAAATGGTAATTGCATATACTTACATTATGTATTTATGAATATGTTTCACCAAAAATGGTTTGGTGTTACTAATGCATAAGTACATGGTATTTTAGTGCCTTGGGTGTTTTTGTAAAATCTTAACCATTATACATAAGTTTACATGGTTTTGTGTGGCACACCATATTGTTGATGTTGTTCTTTAGTGAATCTTGTTGTTCTTGTAATGTTGGTAACCACTAGAAATGCCCTAGACCTTGTGGATGTTTGGTTGTATGATTTTATTATTATTCATTCATTTGGTGACTTTAAGTCACATGGTTTGTAATAATAATTAAATTTATTTATTTGGTATGTAATTTGTTTTGAGGCTTGCATGCCATTTAAATATTCTATATTATGTATTTGTACTAAAAATAGGAATTTGTGGCTTGAATGCCATTTATTTAATTTTCTATGTAATTGTAATATGGAGCAACCATCGGTAGTCCATGGAGTGACGTCTTGACGAACACGAATCCGGAAGGCCCAATGGAGTGGGAGCACAACCAAGTCAAGGAATTTTGTCCTTAGATGACTTGTTTTTCCCGTAGTGGCTCACGGAAAAAACGCATAGGTTTTAGGGGCATGGTTACCAACTATATGTATGTGTGTGCTGGTTTTATTATATATTGTTTATGCATGAGTTATAAGACTATTGCATGCTAGACAATTTTTGATAAATAATAAAACTCAAGAGTTTTAAAAATAGTTTAACAACTCTCGCGCGCACACTTGATTAACAAATAGGATATAATATTGGTTTAGTATCCGATAAGTGAAAACGCTTGGTTATTGTCACTTTTTGTTAATCAAACTTAGATGGTTTTTTACCGGAAAACTAAATCCCGTTTTCTAAATGTAAATCGCACACCACCCATAAGATGACACCGCCCGAATCTAGCCGTGCAAGGGTTGATTGTCGTGCTTTAGCCGAGTTAGCCTTTGTATGAGCTGTGTGGAAGGCGCGTGTGGCAACTCGCAAGGTTGATTGTCGAGCTCTAGCCGAGTTAACCGTTGGGCAAGAGTACCACCGTGTATCTTGATGGTTAATTTACAATTTCAAAATAATATTTTTGATGGTTGTCGAGCTCTAGCCGAGATTATTCAAAATCTTAGTTTGAAGTTGGTGTGGAGGGATCAAACATGCCGAACTTGGCACAATGGTTGTCAAGTAGGATCCCGCAAGGAACTAAGATTTGCAATAATGGATTGCAATCGGCCAATTGTTGCCTGCCTAAATAGCTTTGCCACGTGATCCGCAGAAAACCCGTCACGGTGCAAGGTGAAATAGGGTTCTTAGCCCTTGTTGAGATAATTGTTTTTGGGTAATTATTTTAACAAGGATTTCTATCAAAGTAACTAAAACTACTCTGCGATTATAGATAACATCGACAAACATCAACAACACCAACCTTACTTTACGCATGTTTCTTGAGAAGGAGAAAGTTGATGGGAGTAACTTTATGGATTGGTCTAGGAAATTGAATATTATCCTACGACGCAAAGACAAGTTACACACCATTGAGGAACCCCTTTCGGAAGCCCCTATTACCAACACAAGTACGACCGTTCTCGATGCATATAGGAAACGCGTTAAAGACACCAACGAGGTATCTTGCCTTATGTTAAGCATGATGAGCTCCAACTTACAAAAGCAAATGGAGCATCTTAGTGCCTACGAAATAATGCTTGAGTTGCAGGACATGTTCCAACAACAAGCGAGGCAAGAACGGTATGGGTGTTTGAACGAGCTACTTGGTTGCCGGCTGCAGGACGGCGAGAACATAAGTGCTCACGTGTTTAAGATGAAATCACTTGTGGAACGCTTGGAGAGGTTAGGATTTACCATTGAAAGGGAAATGACGGTGGATATTATCCTACGATCCCTTCCACCATCATATGAACAATTCACTATGAATTATCACATTCATGGTATGTACAAATCCATAATGGAGCTTCACGGCATGATGAAGACTTTTGAGTCTAACATGGCCAAAGATAAGCTCACCTCGTCCACTCTCGCTATGGCTACTAAGAAGCAAGCTGTTAGATTACGTGCATAGATAATTAATAGGTACATTGTATCCAATGTTATAAGAGACTAAAGGGTCACACTGCTACATACCCAATTAGAACAGTTCGGAGTTTACCATAATTCTGTGTGGAAATAATTAATTAGTTGGATTAATTATTAGAGAGAAAAGTAAATAATTAATCAGTCGAATTAATTATCAGAAAGGAAGTAAATAATAAATAGTTATTTATTATTTAAGGAGAAATTAAATATTAAGGTTAATATTTAATGGACCAGTTAATTAATAGTTAATTAATTAACTAGTAAAGTCCAGGGGTCAAAGCAAGAAGAATGGAACTTCAATTAAAGACATGGGCTTTAATTGAACAGGTTTGGGCTTTTTAGTAAGGTTTATAAATAACCTTTTAAGCCTTAAGGATTGAATTAATCAAGCATTCTAAAAACCCTAGCCACCACTCCACTCTCTCTCTCTGCCACGTCAACTTCTCCCTCTCTCTCTCTCTCTCTCGGTTTTGCGTCGATCCCAAGAACACCAAGAAGGTGTTTCGGATTTTGGCGTTTTACGCAAGACACACACACAGTCAGGTTCGAGTGTTGTAGCTTTGGTAATCCAGGAGCTGTCTAGCAGCCAGTTCATTGGAGGTGCAGTAGTGGTGGACTAGCTTTAGCAATCCAAGAATTAAAACTGGTATTTTTCTAAACCTATGCTATGGTTGTTGTTAAGAAACTGTTAAGATCATTAGTTTTAAAGATTCTGTTAGTGCATACATGGTCACACATTAAGAAATGCACTCCTTATTTTGATGATGATAAAAATATGAACAAGTAATATTATTGCTTATCAAATTTATTCATATGTTCATATGCTACATTCTTTAAAGGTTAACAAACCTAAAATTAATGATCAAGTGAAGAATAAATAATTGAAGACTCAATTCAACAAGAAAAGAAGAAATCAAGATAAAGGAACTTTCACGGTCGATCCCGCGATCGACCGTCAATCAACCGTCGATGCTCAACTCACAACTCTTAAATATTGTTCTTCTTCAAGTCAACCGAACTCGTACTTAACAAGTGAAGATGATATCTTCAAAGCCGATGACGAAGATATCTACAAACAAGAGTTCGAATTATATGAGCTTACAAATAAAATAATTAAATTAGTTTATGTTTTTATAAATTTTTTTTATAAAGACTTTATAAAAATGACAAAGATTTTATAAAACTCAATTGTGTTGGTTGATTAAATCTAAGACTTCCTATTTTAAGCAAATAACAAACACAATCCTACTTTGAAACAATACACCACCATAATTAGCAAAGGAATCTCCCAAAGGGGTAAAATTCCAACATGCTTTGTGTATTAGTTTCTAAACTTCCATATATGTGTTTAAATTCAAACTTTAAGAGTATGGGATCAACCAACCTTTTGAACATATACTTTTCAGTTGATTTTTATGGTAAAAATGAGTTGAGTGTGGTTTTAAATAAAGTCCAACGTCTATATTGCAAATAACAAGAAAGTTCAGGTACCTCACGGTTTTATCCACGGTCGACCGTGGATCGACCGTGAGGGTACTGGACAACTTTTGGATTTTCACCTTTTTCCTTATGTAAACCAACTCAAACCTTATTTTTTAGGATCTCTTGCACAAAAAAAAACACATAACATATACTCTTATCTTGTGAGCTCATATTCTTTGATAATTCATCTATCATTCAAGATCAAGAATCAAGCAAGAGCAAAGCTTTCAAAGCTTAAACACTACATCATCTTTCTATATATTTTGTAATAGTGTAAGGATCAACTCTATCCTTTCTAATTAGAGTGAAGTGAGGATTATCTCTAGTCTATAGAATTAGAGAGAAGTGAGGATTAACTCTAGCCATCAAATTAGAGTGAAGCTAGGCTCATCTTAGCCTTGTTTGCAAGAGAGAAGAGTATTTCTTGTAAACTAAAGAGAGAAGTGTAAAGGTTTATCTCTACCTTGAAAGAGAGAAGTTTTAATGGAGCAAACTCTTGGTGGGTGATGCCAAGGAGTGAATGTAGTGCAAGTTTGTTAACATTTGCATGAACCACTATAAATCTCTTGTCTACTACTTGGTGATATCTCTCTATCTCTACTCTCTTTAAATACTTGCAAATATTTGGTGTGTTGATATAAACTTCTAGATCAATCTTTATAACACCACTTATTAAAATTTGTAAGTGTAAAAAATTGGTAAACTAAGTAAAATAACCTATTCACCCCCCCCCCCCCCTCTAGGTTCTAACATATTCTAACCCTTTTTGGGGTTTAGAGGTTTGTGTTCAATCTAGTTCCGCTTTAGGATTGAACCAGTGGAATGAAACCTAGGATTGACCAGTTTGTGTCATTAGGGTGGTTTGGTCAGATAAAAAACCCTTTGGTGGTATCAGAACCTCGGCTCTATGATCTTTTAGTTTCTAGTTTTATTTGTTTTAGATTGTAGGTTTTGTTCTTGATCTTCTATTTTTGTTCTTGGTTTTTCGAAAATCAAGAAGGTAACAAAAACAATTTGTTTTTGTTATATGGTTTAATCCTATTGATCAAAAAATTCAAACAGTTAGTTTGAATGGTTAAAAGGATTATGATTTTTGATAAGAACAAGTTTTTGATCAAGAAAATTGAACAGTTTGTTTAATTTGTTAAACCTGGTTAATCTAGTTAATTGATTTGTTTAGATTGTATGATCTTCTACTTCATCTCATTCTTTTCTTCAAGAAATCCGAAAACCATAGGGTGATAAAAACAAGTTTTCTGTTTTTATCCAGATAATAAAAGGTTTAACTTTAATCAGATAAGTTTAAACAAGGTTTATGTCACTAGTACAAAAATGACCTTTAGTCACACTTTTTCTAAATCAGGCCAGTCACACTTTTGATTTAAAGTGTGACTATAGGTCATTTTTTAAATTTTGTCATACTTTTGATTTAAAGTGTGACCATTGCATAGTAAGTAAATACCTTTAGTCATAATTAAACAAAAAGATGTGACAATTGCATAGTAAGTAAATAACTTTAGTCACACTTAAACATAAAAACGTGACAATTGCATAGTAAGTAAACACATTTAGTCACACTTAAACATAAAAATGTGACCATTACTAGTCACACTCGTAAAAAGTGTAACAAAATGTCATGATCTGTAACTGATATATGAATAAAATTTTGATGGATTTTATAAGAGACCATAGATATATATACGGTCACACACTAGTACAAAAATGACCTTTAGTCACATTTTTTCCAAAATAAACCATAGTCTCACTTCTGATTTAAAGTGTGACTATAGGTCATTTTTAAAAGTATGTCATACTTTATGTCACATATAATTTTGTTTGTGTGACCATTGCATATTCAGTAAATACTTTAGTCACACTTAAACATAAAAATGTGACAATTGCATAGTAAGTCAATAACTTTAGTCACATTTAAACATAAAAATGTGACAATCTCATAGTAAGTAAATACCTTTAGTCACACTTAAACATAAAAACATGACAATTATTAGCCACACTCGTAAAAAGTGTGACCAAATGTCATGATATGCCACTCATATGTGAATAAAATTTGTGATGGATTTATAAGCGACCATAGATATATATACAGTCACGTGAATTAATTGTTTGTGTTTCCATGTCGTAGGTTTAGTCACACTTTTTTCAATGTAGCTAAAAGCTAATGCATATGGTCACATTAATTATTTGTTTATGTACTTAGTAAAAGAAACAAATGATGTCACCTTAAGTATTTTACGGTTATGTTTTATTTCATAATGTGTGACTAAAAATGACTACTTGTCATGATAATAAAAAAAGATGTGAGTGTAAGCACTATATGGTGACAATTTAATTTCCTATGTGTGACTAAAGGTAAATCATGTTGTTGATAAAATGGAAAAAGTGTGACTATAATTATATTATGGTCATGTTTTAGGTTCCCGTGTGTGTCTATACTTGAACAATAGTCATTATAAAAAAATTATGTGATTGTAAGTAGTTGATGGTCACTTATTCAATAATTATGTGTTTTTCAAAGAAAAAAACATATGACTATTAGTAACAACCAACAACAATCAACAATCAACAATCAACAATCAATAGCCAACTACTAAAATACAACAATCAACAACCAACTACTAAAATATGTCCGAAAAGTTCAAATAACGAAAGCAACAACCAACAAGTCTATTATGCAAGTCTGTGGTAAAAATGATTAGTTGATGATAACAAAGGATTACAAAACTAAATTTTGATAATAGACTTCCAACACAAGCTTCAGCAACAACAGGCGTCCATAGTCCATATTTTTAACTGAAACAATGAAGATTTAGTTTAGATTAGACCATACCAAAAATGAAAGCAGTAGCATTATTACTAATAAAAAAAGGATCAGGTCACTTGTGTAACTTTTCTAAAAGCCACAACTTCAAGTCTTTAATTAAGAAAGCAACAACTTGAATGAAAATAAATTGCAAATAAATCAAAATAGGTTGGATCAAGTTGTGTCAAGTGTCAACCCACTAAACACATTATACTATCAAAATAGCAATGTAAGGTTCTACAATAAATAGAACTAGCAAAGGTTGTAAGCATTTAACACTTTTGACTTGTTACTGAAACACACATAACAGGTTGGATTAAGTCGTGTCAATCCACTAACCTTCTAGTCCATTTATTCAAACTAATAACTTATTAAACTATTAACTATAAATACAAAAAGTATACTATTAAAATAACAATGGCAAATTCTGAATAAATAGAACTAGCAGAGGTTGTAAGCATTTAAAGTGCTATGTGAGTGCCAGCAATAAAATTCCAATGAATACAGATATCATTCCCAGAATAAACATTGTTTTCCTATGAATACATATTCTCATTATTTCAATTCCCCAATCAAGATTATGAAACTCAAAAGAAAACAGAGAACGAAAAATATACCTTTTGATCTGGTGCAGCGATGAATTTCCGATGAATACTAATATCATTGTAACACCCCAAATTCCGCGGCGGAACCCAGAGAGTTACCCTTATGAATCAAACAGAGCAAACACTAATCAAAACTAATAATAATCCATTCAAAAGCAAAATACCATAGTCTCAAGTTCCTTATCAAAATCAATATAATAATCCCAAATAATGTCTAAAGGAAGAAATAAATAACTAGCTAGGTAACTACTATTATCTTGCAAGTGACTCCAACTCTAGCTCTCGTTCACAAGTCCCTTGTTCCCCTGATTACCTGCCGCATAGAAAGAAAATGCGGCTGAGCCAAACGCCCAGTGCGCGGATAAACGGAAACAACAACAATATATAATGTATTTATATAACATGGATACAATAATCAATCAGAAACTAATACTGAGTCATAGCATATGCAATATAACAAGGAATACAGAGGAGTATGATACAAACCGAGCTTCCAAAATAGCGAAAACCCGCTTAATCAAAAGACGAGTGTTTCACCCACAAAATTTTGCACAAGGAGCTGCAGACCCACTTGCGCACCTTGGTGAATGGGGTATTGGACACTATGCCACCATCCACGAACCAAAAGCCCAAAACAGAAACTAGGGTTAACCCATACGCCCCCTAAACAAAATAGCTCTCGGAGCAAAACCCTGAGGAGACGACGCGACCGATCACACTGCCACGGAAGTGTGATGTCATCGGTGCCACAATGTGTTGGGATTTCAAGAACACGCAACGGAAGCGAGAACAACAAGAAACAAGTATACAAGAGTTCAAAACAAAGAAATCCCAAGTGTGGATCTACTCTATGTACAAAATAGCAACTAAACAAGAGAGATAAAGAGTTATACCAGCTCCTAAGCTCCAGTTATCTTCTTGTTGGTGGCTGATCGTTGTTGGTGAAGCAAGGAACTCCTTCTTCTCCTTCTTAGCCTTATCTCGAAATCTCAAACCGGGAACAAAGTCCAACACCAAGTGCTAGCAAGCTTGAGGAAATCTTCTCAATGAAATTTGCCTCAAGAACAGCAAAACAAGAAGTCTGGACCAGGCTCTTTTGTTCACTAGACCACAAACTGAGTATCAAGTGAGAAAAGAGATAGATATGTGCTTTTGAGAGAGAATTGACCAAGAGTAAGATATTTCCAGACTTAAGGCCTTTTTAAAGACCCATAACCGACCCCTGATTGCCCTCTAACCGACCAAGATGGATCTAGAAGCTCTCTCTCCTTTGCCACAAGTGGAGGTGATTTTGACATAAAGCCCATGCAGGTTTAGCGGCGCTAACCAAGAGTTAGCGGTACTAAACCTTAACCCGTAGCGGCGCTAACGCGGTCTGACTTCGATATGACATAAAGCACATGCAACCGTAGCGGCGCTAACCTTTAACAGTTAGCGGCGCTAACTCGTTAAGTTAGCGGCGCTATCGTGGCCTGCATTGCTAACTTCCACTTTTGCCATCTTTGCTCCCTCAACCTTATTTGCTGTCATGTTAGACCCCGGTTTGTGACCCTTATAGGCCCATACATCATCGGCGGTGCTCTAAGGCGTACATATATTATCGGGGCAGATACTAACAAACTCCCACTTGCACATAATATACTGTACCCTAGCAAGCACAGACAAAGAGCGGCCTCTAGCAAAGCATCAATGCCCCCAAGTCTGTATGGGTTCTGAATACCTGCAGAAAACCATCATACTGAAAGTAGTGGTCCTAGATAAGTGATCTTAGACATCCTTTTGTTCGCGATATCCTTGTGAACACGAGACATGGATTAGAAAATGTCAATCTCCAGATAGTTCACGATTATGTTTCTCGATCTTGATTGGTGGTGACCAAAAGGTAAGGACATATCTGATTCTCAATCAATATTCCTTTGTGCATGGCCATGCAATATTTTGGCATCAGCTCCCAATCATCGAGGGGCCCAGGGATATCTCTCATACAGGAGGAATAAATCCCTTCGACTGCATAATCCCATACCATACCTCTTGACTTACCTAGTCATTCCCTTTATCACAGCTAGTTATGAACTGCTTTTGAAACTGGCTAAAGCAAGTAAGAACTATGATATAGCAATTCATACATCTCGGGTCTGAGGATGTAAGATTTTATCATCCTAAGTTACTCGTGACTATAATCCATGAAGTATACTTGGGTGTGGGTCTTCCAGTCACTTGAAACTCCTTTGAAGCACAGGTTACTGTTGCGTTTCATGCATTCAATCCTTGATTAATGCATAACCAACACCTAACCTCAGCCTTATTTCAAACTTCCTTCCCTTGAAGAATGACTGACTGTGGAAATTTATAATGTACAAACATTCTGGGAAGTGGTTAAACATGCTAAGATGGAACACAGTAAAGTCTTATGAATGTAACCGAATCACTCGCATATCGAAACAAACATAAATTACAATACTGTCTGTATTGTTCCCAAAATAAATTAATACATATCAAATAAACTAATATATACAACTCAAGACAAATCGCTAGCAAATCTTACACCTATCCATCTAGTGTGAGATTCGTGAGCTGCTTGCGGTAACGACTTAGTGAATGGATCTGCCAAGTTTTCATTCGATGCTACTCTGCTAATGATGACTTCACCACTTTCAATAACATCCCGTATAAAGTGGTATTTGCGCGAAATATGTCATGTCCTCTTGTGAGCTCTTGGTTCCTTTGCCAAAGCCACCGCACCCTCATTGTCACAAAAGATCTCAATAGGGTCAGCGATGCTTGGAACCACTTGTAGATCTTGGATGAATTTCTTCATCCACACGGATTCCTTCACTGCTTCACTAGCCGCAATGTATTATGATTCGGTAGTCGAATCAGCCATCGTGTTTTGCTTTGAGCTCCTGCAGCTAACAGTACCACCATTTAACAGGAACACAAACCCCGATTGAGATCGGCAGTCATCCCTGTCAGTTTGGAAGCTAGCATCCGAGTAACCCTTTACTCTTAGCTCTTGTTCCCCACCATATACCAAGAACATCTCTTTTGTACGTCTCAAGTACTTAAGAATGTTCTTCACTGCCCTCCAGTGAGGCTCTCCTGGGTTCGCCTGATATCTACTAGTCATGCTTAAAGCACATGACACACCAGGACGTGTGCATAGCATGGCGTACATGATCGAGCCCACAGCCGAAGCATATGGTACTCGCTTCATTACTTCTATCTCCTCCTTGGAGGTAGGACATTGAGTTTTACTCAAAGTCAAACCATGCAACATAGGGAGGTTTCCTTTCTTGGATTCCTCCATTTTAAAGCGTCTCACGACCTTTTCTATGTATGCACTTTGAGAAAGCCCTAACAGCCTTCTAGATCTATCTCTATAGATCTTTATTCCCAGAATACAGCTCGCATCGCCTAGGTCCTTCATTGAAAAGCAATTCCCTAGCTAAGCTTTGACACTCCTTAGGCTTGGGATATGATTTCCAATGAGTAGAATATCATCTACATATAGAACCAAGAAGACTATTGTGCTCCCACTAGCCCTGACATATACGCAAGGTTCATCTTTACTCTTTGAAAATCCAAACTCTTTGATTTTCTCATCAAAGCAAAGATTCCAGCTTCGAGATGCTTGCTTAAGTCCATAAATGGACTTCATAAGCCTACAAACCTTGTTTGGATACTTTGGATGTTCAAAACCGTCAGGCTGTTTCATATACACCTCTTCATGAAGCTTCCCGTTAAGGAAGGCGGTCTTTACATCCATTTGCCAAATTTCATAATCATGAAATGCAGCTATGGCAAGTAATATCCGGATTGACTTCAACATGGCCACTTGGGAGAAGGTTTCATCATAATCAATTCCTTGAGTCTGAGTGAAACCCTTTGCCACCAGTCGGGCTTTGAAGATTTCCAAGGTTCCATCTATGCCGGGTTTCTTCTTAAAAACCCATTTACACCCAACGGGTTTTACCCCTGGTGTAGGATCAACCAGTTCCCAAACCTGGTTATCCGACATAGATTGCATCTCGCTCTCCATCGCCTTTTTCCACTTAGCAGACTCAGGGCCTGTCATGGCTTCCTTGTAGTTGGTAGGTTCATCATGATCTACCAATAACTCGTCGCCCTCAGATATGAGAAACCCATATCTCTCTGGCTCAAAACGAGTCCTACTGGAACGCCTAGGAGTAGACGTTTCAAGAGTGTCAGGTACTGCAACATTATCTTGCTCGGTATTTTGGCTAGTGCCAACCTCAAGTCCTTTATCGGCCGACCCTTGATCTTCCTCAAGGTCAACTTCCTTACTGCCATGTTTGGATAGCAACTCCCTTTCAAGGAAGAATGCCCTTCGAGTAACAAATACCTTGTTCTCTGAAGGTTTATAAAATAAATATCCAACACCGTTAGGAGGATATCCGATAAAATAACACCTCTCTGAACGAGGTTCAAGTTTTTCTTCGGCCTCACGTCTCACGTCTCACGTCTCACGTAGGCTTGACAACCCCAAACTCGTAGGTATGAAAGTGTCGGCTTCTTACCATGCCACATTTCATAAGGTGTTTTAGCAACTTTCTTGGTTGGTGCGAGGTTAAGGATTCTTACCGCAATTTCTAAGGCATATCCCAAGAAACTAATAGGTACCTCCGCTCGACTCATCATAGACCTTACCATATCAAGCAAAGTCCGGTTCCTCCTCTCAGCGACCCCATTTAATTGTGGAGTCCTCGGAGGTGTTAATTGTGAAATAATTCCACAATTCTTAAGATGATCGACGAAATTGGTACTAAGATACTCTCCACCTCTATCAGACCGGAGTATCTTTATAGTCTTTCCCAACTGATTCTGAACTTCGTTTTGGAATGTCTTGAACACCTCAAAGGTTTCATTCTTGTGTTTAACAAGATAGACATACCCGTACCTACTATAATCATCTATAAAGGTTACGAAGTATCTAGAATTATTCCTCGTGACATGCTTGAAAGGTCCACATACATCCGTATGGATTATGTCTAAAAGGTCCTTTCCCCTCTCACTTGTTCCCGTGAAGGGTGCCTTTGTCATTTTGCCCAATAAGCAAGATTCGCATACTTCATTTGATACTTGATCAAATGATTCCAAGATCCCATCCGCTTGGAGCTTGGTGATACGAGTCTTGTTTATATGGCGAAGACGACTATGCCACATAGAATATTTATCCAAACAATTTTTGGAGTTAGAATCAATATTCATGATAGATTGTCTTGATTCAATGTATGCATTTGCCTCATATATGCCATGACATGGTAAAGCTTTAAAATACACAACTTCATTTTTAAAACAAATGATTGTACCACTTATAAATTTAAAATCAAAACCATCGTCATACAATTTGTGAAAAGAAATAATGTTTCTAGCCACATTGGGCGAATAGCATACATCTTTTTACAAAATAGAAAAATCAGTCTTGAATGAAAGCTTCAAGTCTCCTTTAGCTTCCACTGGGACAACCTCCGAGTTTCCCATCACAAGATCCAGTTCTCCCCGCTCCAAGCTCCTACTTTCCCTTAGCACCTACACCATATTACATATGTGAGTGCCACAGCCAGTATCTAAAACCCAGCCTTTAGAAGTAGAAGTATGGTGGAGTTCTATCATGAACGTACCTGACGTGTTCGGACCCGAAATGCTCATTGCCTTGAGCTTGTTGAGTCCCTCCAGGTACTTCGGGCAAGTACGGCGGTAATGGCCTTTGCCCCCGCAGAAAAAGCACTCCGCATCCTCCGGAGCCTTGGCTTGGGGAAGTTTCCCCTTGCCCTTGCCCTCGGAGGCCGGGTTAGGCTTGGCCACGCCAACCTTTCCCTTACCCTTCCTTTTGTTGGAAGGGGCGGCCTTCTTCTTCGTGATGCGGCCTTCCCGTATAACGAGAACTTGAGAAGTGGAGGAGGATGGCTTGTTCTTGGTCATGCTAGACTCAGCGGTCTTAAACATACCATGAAGTTCCATCAAGGTCTTATCCATGCTGTGCATATGATAACTCATGACGAATTGATCGTATGCACCGGGCATGGATTGGAGGATTAAATCAACCGCCATCTCCCTCCCTATGGTAAAATCTAGCTTCTCCATGCGCTCGATGTTTGCTTTCATCCGCAACACATGCGCGCTCACGTTCCCACCCTCTTGCATTTTGCAAGCAAGAGTCGTCTTGAGGCACTCGTACCTCTCCTGCCTCACCTGCTGCTGGAACATGTCCTTTAGTTGCACGAGCAGGTCGTAAGCACTAAGATGATCCATTTGCTTTTGCAAATCTTGGTTCATCGTGCTCAACATAAGGCACGTGATTTCCTCAGTCTCCTTGAGGCGTTTTTCATACGCCTCACGGACGGCCCTTGTTGCACCAGCAAGAGGTGCCTCGGGGAGTGGTTCCTCTATGGTATGAAACTTACCTACATACCGCAAGACTAACCTCAGTTGTCTATGCCAGTCCATGAAGTTGCTTCCATCGAGTTTATCCTTTTCTAGGAAAACTCGTAGAGAAACACTGGTGGTGGTGTTTGTTGCGCTTGTTGATGCCATCTAAAATATTGCAAAGTAGATATTAGTTATTTTGATATTTTATCTTGTTTAAATAATTTACCCATATAGAATTAAATTAACAAGGCTAAGAACCGTATTTCATCCTACCATGTGACGGGGTTACCGCGGATCACATGATAAAACTATTTAGGCCGGCAACCATTTTGCCAATTGCAATCTCCATTGCAATCCTTAGCACATGCGGGATCCTACGACATCCAATGGTCGTTTGGCATGTTTGATCCCTTCTTGCACCAATTTTAAGTCTTGAAATTTTGGTTAACTCGTGCTAAGCTCGACAATTAACCAAGATTTCAAACCTAAAATTGCAAATCGTCCTTCAAGACATACGGTAACAAAGTCACCAAAGTTGGCTCGTGCTAAGCTCGACAACCAAAATTGTGAATTTAGCCACACTCACCTTCCACACAGTTTCATGAGAATTGGCTCGTGCTAAGCTCGACAACCAAATCTCATAAAACTAGATTTGGGTGGTATCGACTTACGGATGGTGCATGATTTACGTTTTTGTGGAAAAACGGGCTTTTGTTTCCGGTTTGGTTTTGATTAACTTGTTAGTGACAAATCCTATTTTCACTAGGTGGGTTAATCAATGTATGTGATCGCGCGCGAGAGGAAACCAATTTTAACAAAACTCTTGTGATTTTATTAATTTTATCAAAAATTTTCTAGCATGCGAAACCTACATATCCATGCATAGAATAATAAAATCACATCACACGCAATATACAACATAGTCGGTAATTCTTGCCATTAAACCTATGCGTTCCTCCCGTGAGCCAAAACGGGAAGAACTTGGTCAAACTAAGGGACAAAACAATCTTGATGCAAGCTCCCACTAGAACCACCATCTCAATGGACTTCATTGTCTTCTAAGGGCATCAAACTCCATCTTGTTTTGCCTCCTTCTTGTGTCTTCATTCCTACATCATACAAATTACAATACAATAGAAAATAAATGGCATACAAGCCACATAATTTTCCTATTTATCTAATACTTGTACATGGATGAATGAAATGGCATGCAAGCCACAAATTATTACAATCAAACTGAATTTAATAAATTTACAGCCTCATATGTGGATTAAAACCACCAAATTACATGCACAACACAAATCAACCAAATGGGCCAAGGCAAGATTACCAACTCATGTTAACACATACAACCAAACAAATCATGCCACTACTGGAACAACATGAAAAACACTTCTTGAACAAAATTCCAGAAGGTGTAAGTGCCAAAAATCCCGAGACCAACACTGTTTTATTCAAAATTTTCGAAAAACAATTTCCAGTAACGTTAGCGCCGCTAACGCATAAGACTTAGCGCCGCTAACGCATAAGACTTAGCGCCGCTAACCTCAGCATAGCGCCGCTAACCCTAACGGCAGAATACAAACATTTTGATTTCGGGTTTTTCAAGCCACCAAGTGCTATTCTAACATAGAGGTGGCTCTGATACCACTGTTGGGATTTCAAGAACACGCAACGGAAGCGAGAACAATAAGAAAAAAGTATACAAGAGTTCAAAACAAAGAAATCCCAAGTGTGGATCTACTCTATGTACAAAATAGCAACTAAACAAGAGAGATAAAGAGTTATACCAGCTCCTAAGCTCCAGTTATCTTCTTGTTGGTGGCTGATCGTTGTTGGTGAAGCAAGGAACTCCTTCTTCTCCTTCTTAGCCTTATCTCGAAATCTCAAACCGGGAACAAAGTCCAACACCAAGTGCTAGCAAGCTTGAGGAAATCTTCTCCACTAAATTTGCCTCAAGAACAGCAAAACAAGAACTCTGGACCAGGCACTTTTGTTCACTAGACCACAAACTAAGTATCAAGTGAGAAAAGAGAGAGATATGTGCTTTTGAGAGAGAATTGACCAAGAGTAAGATATGTCCAGACTTAAGGCCTTTTTAAAGACCCATAACCGACCCCTGATTGCCCTCTAACCGGCCAAGATGGATCTAGAAGCTCTCTCTCATTTGCCACAAGTGGAGGTGATTTTGACATAAAGCCCATGAAGGTTTAGCGGCGCTAACCAAGAGTTAGTGGCGCTAAACCTTAACCCGTAGCGGCGCTAACGCGGTCTGACTTCGATATGACATAAAGCACATGCAACCGTAGCGGCGCTAACCTTTAACAGTTAGCGGCGCTATCGTGGCCTGCATTGCTAACTTCCACTTTTGCCATCTTTGCTCCCTCAACCTTATTTGCTGTCATGTTAGACCCCGGTTTGTGACCCTTATATGCCCATACATCATCGGCAGTGCTCTAAGGCGTACATATATTATCGGGGCAGATACTAACACAATGACGCCCCTATGGTACCTCCATAGGTAGGTAATACCAAAATAGCTCGCATACACGGAGTGTAATCAACAAAGGCCAAGATAACAAGGCAATAAAGTCCACACGATAGCAATAACAAAGTGGCCAACACAATAGGCACGACTAAGCATAATCCAAAAGGTAATATCAATTGAAATGTCACAAGTGTCATAACAATGTCAAAAGGATCGATAGCAAACAGGTCAATACAAAGAAAAGAATTTTGACCCGCCAAGGGTATGAATCAAACGAAGCATGAACCACAATATATCTGAAGAATTTATCACACAAATAATAAGAATCTCTAATTCAAGAGATGGATATCCGTACCTGGAATTCACGAACAAAGTCCAAACACACTAGTAGCTTCAAGTTTAGTTCTCTTTGCCTCCGTCTAAAAATTATATAGTTTACCGTTAGTGCTTATCCTATTTTAGTTGTTTTATTTACTAATATTTTAGGGTGTTCTATGACTAAAATATAACACGTTAATTAATTCAACAGGTGGTTCAAAAGTTGTAGTTTTTAGCCTAACTCAAGGTTATATAATTACAGGTTTGATTAAATACACACAGGTGGTTAAAACTAAGTTCCAATATGCTGATTTAATGAAACAAAGGTTGACTACTAACTTATAAAATCAATTAACAGGTCACATAAATACATTCAGATGAGAAAGGAATTGACCACATTACGTCTCTTGGTAACAATAGGAGTTTTTCTACTATAAGACCTACATTAAACAGGAAACAGTTACTAATATGTACCCTTAGAGATTTTATTGTTTCTAAATAACAAGACCTGATGCACTTAAAAACTGGACTAAAGTGTTGTTAATTCAAGATGGGTAACCATAGTTTATAGCCTGGTGACACTAAGTGCAACTAATACACTTCAAGTTCATCATTCACCAAGTGATAACCAGTTCAGATTTCTCACAGAAAGTTAACATATCAGTCTGCAATTAACATAACAGGTAACAATTCAATTCTTAGTAGATTACCAATTTAAAGTCCATTAGTAATCCATCAATATCATTAGCCAATTCATGTTTCTAATCCCATGTAGTTTACCAGCCATCAAGGTTTATCAGAAGGTCAAAGAGCAGTGAACCCAAGGATATGAACCTAAGGATAAGAATTCAATTAACATAGCTAATCAGGTTAATTTTATGTGTACTGTTTTGCTGATACAAACATGCATATATTTAATCCAAGACCTTGCTTAGCAACTGATATACAATCTGTGTGGGTGTCTAAATAAATTTTCGGTCACCAAATCAAAGACAAGGAAACATCAGATTCTTAATCTAATAAATATCACAGATTAAAGAACCTATTGTCAAGCTCTTATTTCGAATTGAGAAGGGTATGAACAGAATCAGAATCTGATCTATTAGACAGAAACATCAGAAGGAAGCACAGACCTTTAATTAACTCTTAAAGAAGAAGACTAGTAGGATTCGATTTCCAAATCAGACCTCAATGCCCTTCCCTTGCCGTCGCACCTCAGCCTTGTGTCTTCGCCGTCGCACAGCCGGATGTCGTCGCACAGCAGCAGCTTCCGAAACTCTCTCCCTCACACACACTATTGAAGCCTTTTACGGCTTCTTCGAGTGGCAGTGAAATAGACAAACACCAATAATATACAACAAAGAAAGTTAGATAATCTTTCGATAAACAAACATATAATCGAAACCCATATATAAAGTTTAAAATGAAACAAGAAGCATTAGACTATGAATAAGAAAGACATACCTTCCGTATAACTATACCCTTACAGTCTGTCCGAAAATAATCATTTCGGGATTCCTTTAACAAGTCAAGTGGGTCTAAACGTGGCAATATATTATCATTGTTAGGAAGAAGCACCGTACTAAATTCCTCATCGGCATCGTCATACTCATCTCTGTAATTTTTAGCAGGTGTCATAAAGACAATAGACAATTTTTGATCCAGCTGGTCTGTCACATAAAATACTTGCCGTGCTTGAGAGGCCAATATGAAGGGATCATCCTTGTGACCTACTCTATTAAGGTCAACCAATGTGTAACCAAGACTGTCCTTCTTGACCCCATTTTTATGGTCAACCCAGTCACACTTGAAAAGAGGAATTTTTTTAAAATGATAGTCTAGTACCCATATCTCTTGTAAAACCGCATAATAAGTGTTTTGGTGTAGGTTTTAACTTCCTTAGAAATGTGCATTTCATTTGCTTCTACACTAACCCCACTGTTCTGGTTAACCTTTCCTTCACGACATTTTGTACGAAATGTATATCCATTGATAGAATACACATCGTACTTCAGTATGTCTTTGTTTGGCCAATGTGAAATCCACCTAATTGTCTCAGATACACTTTCTATAGAGACTGCTAACTCTCTCTCAACCTGAATTTCATTACAAAAATATTGAGCTCCAAAGCAAGAGAAAATACAACACAGAAAAAAGAAAGTCATTATGAAAATAATCTACCTCCTTTCGTAGCCACTGATCAAACGTATTACTGTGCTCCTTCTCTAGCCATGCTTTTAGTTTTAAAGCGTGTTGTTTTTCTATAAACTCCATGTGTCGACTGCAAATACATTGATTAGTATTATACAAATTAAAATAAGTACATACATGTACGTACGTACAACTTACTTGATATACGGCTCAACTTCAGATGTATTTTGCATTATCTTATGAAAACGGTTGATATGGAGCAACTTATGAAAACGTTCAATGACCAACACAACACAACACATCATCTTGAAGTGAGTAATATGGTGTTTTCTACCTGTTGGTATATTATAGTATATTTTAGTAAACATTCCGGTAGCTAGTTGTGTATTATTTTAATAAATTGTAACTCTAGTTCTCTTATCATTTTTTCCATATTATTGTTATTTTGGAATTATGTGTAGTAGTTTATCTTTTGCATGTGGATGCAATTTTAATGGAATTATTTCGTTTTTTTCTTGTATTTACGTTCACATTGTTTAGCTTTTCATAAATATAGCATTTACAACGATTTAGGCTATTTTGCAATGAATATAAATGGTTGTTGGCACATTTGAGGAACTGTTTATTAGTTATTTCACCTCTAACATACCAGATACAATTTGTCCAGGGTAATGTCGAGATTTTTGGCAATCATCTACATTTGGGGAACCGATTATCATTTATTTTCACCATCTCATTCATATTTTTCTCTAGGGGAAACCATAATAACTTTGTCCTTTATTATCATTGACATTATGATTATCAGGACATACCACAATATGAAATGGAATACCATAATAATGAAGAACCAATCATGGAAGATTCAGGTAGTGAAGATGGAACCGATACCAGTACTGACTTCTATAGTAATACTGATGGAGAACTCGATATTGAAAATGCACTTCTTAAAAAGTCAAAAAAAATAAAGAAGAGGGGATTGACTCGATTACCAAAGCTGAAGACTGAACACGCAAACTCCGGGGGAAGAAAAAAATATGTGAAGTTTGACGAATTTGGTAGGTTTGCTGGGAAGTATAGAGCACAATTCCCAATCTTTTTGGGAGACCTAGTACGACATAAGGTAGGCGTTACTGTTCTTTCGTGGAAGAAGGTAACTGCAGAGGTTAAGGATAAACTGTGGGAAGAGATAATGGTAGTTTTATCTTTACTTTTTACTTATTTGTCATTGTTATTTTCTATTCATTACATGCTTTACAAAATACATCTTATTATTGCAGCATTACTATGACATTGATGGAGACCAAAGAAAATGTGTAATGAAACGGATGGGTATGCTTCTAAGGAGCTTTAGAAGCAAATTATTTGAAAAGTACATACAGCCCAACTTATGCAACCCCGCCAAACTTGGAAAAGTTCCAAGACGATATCGTACATTGATTACTGACCCAAATGACTGGGACAAGTTTGTAAAACATACACAATCGAATAAATTCAAGGTTCACATTAGTTTTGATGTTTCTATCATCATTTTTATTATTTTCTTTTAAGTTATATAAAGAAATTAATCTTTGAAATTTATTACTTTCGCAGGATGTGTCAGAAAAGACAAAAGAAGCGCGTTCAAAGTCACTTTATCAACATCGGATGGGACGCGGCAGATATACAGCACTCACGGAGAAATTGGTTAGTTTTTTTCTTGAGATGATGTTAACATAATAATTGCAAGTCAACCTTTTTTCCACTAAAACATTACTTTTTTTTTTATCTGAATACAAGGTTGAAGCAAAAGTAATTGAGCGACATGTACTGCCCCCACGTTCATTAATGTGGTGTAAAGGACGGGAAAACAAAGCTGGAGAGTTTGAAGATGCCAATGTCAAAGCCATAGCAGATAAACTTGTAAGTTCAATAAAACTATCTACTTATCAAGAATATGTCTCCTGCACACTAGCTCCATTAACTACACATAATTAAATTAGTTAGTTGGTTAGCTTAACTTAGATCTCTTGTATATAAACCCCCTCTCTTACACCGTAACTAATTGAATCCAATATACATGGAATTAAATTCTCAAAATCTCTCTCAATAAAGATCATAAATGTATTATCTGCCCTATGGCAAAACAACATGCTTTACCTTTTAATGTTAGTGAATCTCATGCAAAATTTATATTTGATCTTATTCATGTTGATGTATGGGACCCTATCATCTTCCAACTATTACCGAATGTAAATACTTTCTAACAACAGCTGATGGATCACCCAAGAGTCACATGTTTTCTCCTACCATATTCACTATGACCATTAGTTGAGCCTTCATTACCATCATCTAACAACCATTAACAGATTCTTCATCAGCTAATTCACACACAGCCTCACACGAAATCATCACAAACCACTTCACAACCTATAAGACACCCTTCATCCCAAAGTAAAAAACATCAACAAGCCATAAACATCACCCAATCACATCTTAAAGACTCTGTCAAATGCTTTCGATACTACTGAATTTTGGTATTTATACCAAATCTATTTTCTTATGTTGGGCACACTAAGTAAACATATTTTGTGTGAAGGTCCAACATGAAACACAAATAAAATCCGGAGAACTGAAGCTTGATTTAGGTACTGATGCCATGACAATGGTCTTTGGCAAGGAACATGGTGGATCTGTAAAAGGGGTTGGCACTGGAGTTACTCCAAACAAATATTTCAATATGCCTCGATCAAAGAGTAAAGAAGCTACGGAACTTAGGTTAGAACTACAAAAATAAAAAACATGAGATTGAGAAAAAGGATGAAGAACTTAAGGAGTTGACCACAACGGTGCAAGATCAACAAAAATTGATATCATGCATTATGGCAACTCTTGCTATTAATGGAATGAAGTTACCAGAACTTCCACTTGGTACAAATGTGATTCCAACTCCGATAAGTGAAACTTTGAAGTTCTGTTATTTAAGTTAATTTACTTGATTTGTCTATTTCATCTTAAATTTTGCAGGTAGTTTCAGTGGTCAAAGATGTAGGATCGAAAGCCAGTCCCATTCATACAAAGGAATCCGTATCACCAGTAATTATTAAATTGATAAATTGAAATCTTTCACTTATTTTTCCTAATTCTTTTATACTTATAAATTTACTTGAATATATTTTTTGTTTTTTAGAAACATGTGGAAACCAGCAAAATTACTTTTGGATATGTGAGTAAGACTACAAGTCCCAATGTACCAGATACCCAGCCACCAAACGTCGAACAAGTAAGTATGCAGTCAAATCAGGGTATATGTGGTAATTAAAGTGTTTCATTGATTATAATGTTATCTGTGTTAAACTTTATACTTTTACTATTTTAGTTTTAGTAATAAATTTACTTGTTTTGTCCATTTCATCTTAATTTTGTAGGTACTTTTAGTAGACAAACATGTTGGATCTACGGCTAGTCACATCCATACAAAGGAATCTATAACACCGGTAAGTAATAAGTTAAGAATCGATATCTTTCACTTAATTTTTTTTTGCTTGATTGACTACATTATATGCTCTTTAGGAGAATGTCAAAACTGGAAAAAAAAGTTATGGATCTAAGAGTAAGAACACAAGTCCCAAACCAACACCTGTTATTCATTCACAGTCAAAATTACCAGATACACAACAACCAAACATCGAACAAGTAAGTATGTAGTCAAATGAGGGGTATATTGGTCATTAAAGCGTTTTATTGATTAAAGTGGTATATGTGATTACATTTTTTTATGTCGAATCATTGCAGCCAACGAAGTGCAGTTTATCCTCTCCAGATGTCAGAAACGTTGTTGCTCGTGGTACCCTGTGGTTGTCATCAGAAAAATTACAGCATGTTCATGGAGTTCCACTACAAGGAGACTGCTGCAAAGTGTCTATTGATGATGTGATAAAGGGAACATGTTTTTTACCTATTGAAACAGAGGAACATAAAACAGTTGGGGATGCACATGGAAGTTTTGTTGCTTGGCCAACACACCTTATAAAATGTGACACACAGGTATGATTTGAATATATCTTTTAAAAGTTGTTTCGGTGTTTGATCTTCAAAACTCTAAAAAGCTACTGTTAAATTATAAGCCAAATTAGAAATGTGTTTAGTATTAGTTTGGAATAATTTATGGTCTGTTTTATGTTGTAATAGGTTATAAGTTATTTTATTTATTAGTGGTCAAAATGGTCAATAATTATGTTACATGAATAGCCGTTATTATGTACAGTTATTATGGTCTAGAAAACAGTTAAGTCTTAGGTGTATATATATGTCTGCACATAAATATTATTAAGTTTCTATTGATATTTGTTGTTGTTCTTCTCTCATTTTCTACGACTTTTGGTGCTACAGGTTCCAGCTACAAATTTAACCAAAACAAATGAACTTGAAAGTTCTAAGAAGCGCAAAAAGAATTTTACAACACTAAAAGCAATCAAGAACACCAGGAGCAAGAACACTAGGAGAAGTAAATAAGTGCATAATCCGTAGAATTAGTTCGGTTACGACTCTTTTGTTTACTATTTAACTTCATAACTAAAGTATGTAATTTTTGGATTTGTTGTTAATATTAATCTATTTTTGTCATGTTTATTGCAATATTTATTAGAAAATTTAAATATTGCGGCTATCAAACGATGACAATTATGTGGCTTTACAAGACCAAATAGTCACAACATAATAACATATATTGAATGTGACTAAAACTAAACAATAGTCACATTGATTTCAATGAATGTGACTAAAGGGTGAACAATAACCCCACTTATCATTTATTAGTGTAACTAAATGATAACAGCGGTTACCGTTTAACATAAATTCGTGTGACAATACATTATAGATAGTCACACTTTAGAAAACATTATGTGGCTATAAAACATTTTCAGCTATGTTAAAAGTATTTTTGTGTGACTAAACCAAAATAATATTGACGATGATGTACATTGTGTATCAAAATCTATCAATTCGTCATGTATTCAACACTTCATGTGACTATAGTTTATAGATAGTCACTCTTTTGAAAACATTGTTTGACCGTAAAATAGTTTCGGCTACAGTTTAAGTATTTTTGTGTGACTAAAAAATATACAATGGCCACATTGATTTTAATGAACGTGACTAAACGGCGAACAATAACCACACTTATCATTTATTGGTGTGACTAAATGATAACAACGGTTGCGGTTAACATAAATTCGTGTGACTAGACGTTATAGATAGTCACTCTTTAAAAAACATTATGTGACCATAAAACATTTTTAGCTATGTTTAAATCATTTTTGTGTGACTAAAGCTGAATAATTTTGCGAAGGATGTATATTGTGTGTCAAAATCTAACAATCCGTCATGTATTCTCACTTTCGTGTGACTATAGCTTATTGATAGTCACACTTTTGAAAACATAGTGTGACTATATAAAGGTTTCAACTATGTTTTAAGTATTCATGTGTGACTAAAACTAAGTAATATTGTCGATGATGTATAATTGTGTGTCAAAATCTAACAATCCGTCATGAATAATACGTTCGTGTGACTATAAGTTATAGATAGTCACACTTTTGACAACATTGAGTGACCATATAACGATTTAAGCTAAGTTTTATGTATTTGTGTGCGACTAAAAACTAAACAATAGTCACATTGATTTCAATGAATGTGACTAAAGGGTGAACAATAACCATACTTATAATTTATTTGTGTGACTAAATGATAACAACTGTCACGGTTAAAATAAATTTGTGTGACTATACTTTAAAGATAGTCACACTTTAAAAAATATTATGTGACCTTAAAATATTTTCAACTATATTTAAAATATTTTTGTGTGACTAAAACCGAATAATATTGCGGATTATGTATATTGTGTGTCAAAATCTAACAATCCGTCATGTATTCAAACCTTCGTGCGACTATAGGTTATAAATAGTCACACTTTTAAAAACATAGTGTGACCATAAAACGGTTTCAACTATGTTTTAAGTATTCTAGTGTGACTAAAACTAAATAATATTTTCGATGATGTATAATTGTGTGTCATAATCTAACAATATGTCATGTATTCGTACGTTCGTGTGACTATAGGTTATGATAGTCACACTTTTGAAAATATTGTGTGACCATAAAACGGTTTCAACTACGTTTTAAGTATTATTGTGTGACTAAACACTAAACAATAGCGACACTCGACTATATTAACACACAACTGTGACTAAAGGGTAAACAATAACCACACTTATAACAGATTTGTGTGACCATAGGCTGAACACAGTCACTCAAATACCAAAATTATGTGTCTAGAAAAGGTTTATGGTCACATTTTGGGATGAATTGTTTAATTTCAACATGAAAAGTCCGTACCCTATAGTCACACTTTTAAGCTACGGTCACATTTTTTCATATGATATGGTCACTAAATTTTCATGTGACCATAACATACCTAAAATGGCACGACCTTTGGTCACACTTTTGATGAAAAAAAAAAGTGTGACCGTATGCCTACGGTCACACTTTTTTGGTGTGACTAAAGATCATTTTTGTACTAGTGTGTTTAAATGGTTAAAAGATAAACTTTTTATCTAAAACTTGATCTTGACCAGAAATTTGAACTGTTTTGTTTAAAAGGTTAAAATCTTGTTTTAGGATAATTAATTATTAATAAGAACTGTTTTTGTTAATATTAATAATTAATAGTATTTTTGGTTTTTGATTAAATCCAGATATTAATCAGGATATTAAAACAGATTAGTTTTAATTAATTTGGATTAAGGATTTAAAGGTTTTAAAATTTTGTTTTTAATCGGAAAGGAAACCATGACCACCACGGTAGCCGGCCGACGGTAGCCCTGGGCGGTGGTTGCTGGTCGGCCGCAGTTTCTGCGGCAACGCTGGCTGGTCGGTGGTGATTGACGGCAGTCGGTGGTGGTCAGCAGGTTGACGGCAGCCCTTGATGGTGAGCTGGGAGGCTTCGGCCCAGGTAGCGGCTTCGGCCCAAGGCACCACGGCCCAGGAGGGCAACAACCCAAAGGGGGTTATGGCCCAGGCGGTCACGTCCCAGGAAAGGGCTACGGACCAAGGAGGTCTTGGCCCAGGTAACCTGCGGCCCAAGTGGGTCTAGGCCAAAGTGGGTCTCGGCCCAAGTTGGTCTCGGCCCAATCGTTTTTCGACCCAAATAAGTTTTCCGATTAAATGCAATGAGTTATTAATTTTAAGCGTTAAAATTAATAAAGTTTATATAAACTAGTAATGTATGTATTTTAATTAAGCTTAGTTAAAATATATATATTTTAGGTGTTCATTTATTATGACTGTTTTAGTTATTTTAAATAAACTCTAAAAGGGTTAGTTTATATAAAGGATGGAGAAACAAACACGATGAAATTTAAATGACCAAATTTTGTCGTGTTTAAGTTTTTGGTAAGAACTAGTAGAAACGCGACATGGGATTTCATTCAAGTTTTCGAGTGAATCAAGTTTTTCAAAGTCTGTTGAAAAACCATTTTGGTCAAGTAAATTTTAAATATTTAGAATATCATAATTCTCATTTTAGGTTAATAGTAATTAATCAAAAGGGTGAATGAGAATGGTTAGACGAATCAGGTTATGTGTTTTACTGCACAGTTTATTGTTTATATATTCTTTTAACTGCGTGGTTGATTATATATACTGCGTGGTTGTGAAATATATACAGCTATAGTTTTGCCGACTTAGGACTCGCTTTTATTTCTTCTTTTCTTTTTGGTTTTGGGAAGGCGTACGTGCCAATTACAATCTCTTTCTTAATTGTAATATTGTACTTGTTTGGGGAGGCCTTCGCGCCAATTACAACCCCATTCTATATTGTAATTGTATTAGAATAGTTGTAGTTTATCCCCTTTTTACCAAAATGGGAGCTCGGACACTTCGGAGGAGTGTCAAAGCAAGTGGGAGCAATTCACCAAGAAGGCGAATTTCAAGTCCATTTTATCCTTAGGACTGACCTTAGGATTAGTTGGCAAAACTATAGGATTCTGCGTGGTTGTGTTTCTTATTTACTGCTTATTCATATATATATGTGATATGTGTATGATGCTAAATAAAAAGGGGTTTAATAATAGCTAATTATTGAACAGAGAAAAACCACGGTTTATAACAAACTACAATACGACTACAGGTTGCTAGTCGTGTTAGTTAAATTTTTATAAATTTAAAGTTTGTCAAGATTATAAGTTTGGAACTTATAAAGCCGTTTTGTGCACCTAGTATAGGTACACATGTAAATCGTATTTTTAAAACAGATAGTTTTAAAATGTTTTTTTTAAACAGGAAAATTGTAAGTTTTTAAACTTAATTATAAACCCAAGAAAATCTTAGATCAGTGTGCTACCCACCTAATGGTACACCTTTGCTGTTAAACGGTACTCGGGTGTCGGAAGTGCCCAAACCTTGGGCATCCTGGTTCAAACCATTGCGGGAAGGGGTATGAAAGATTCTGCGATAATCAGGAGTCCCGGCCAGAATTCAGGCTGTCTTAGGTGGTGCGATCTATTTTGGTGATAATCGGGAGTCCCTACCTAAAATGCACTAGAGTAGAGTTAAACATACTAGCCTGGGACTAAGTGCTCTACGAGGTTCTAGGAGTCATACCAGTTAGGTACGATTGGTACAGGGTGTTACCTACCAGAAATAGCATGACTTGGCGGGAAGTGACCAAACCTTGCGTCAAGTATGTGAAATATGGGTCTTAGGTCTGATATATATTATTTATGGGTTTTGCTGATATATGTTAGAAAAGTTTATCTGCAATTACTAATTAAACCGGGTTTTAATTTGTAAATGGCAACCAACGTTACCAGTACTAACAACCTCTCTCTTTGCTCTATCCTAGAGAAGGATAAGCTCACCGGGCCAAACTTTCTCACGTGGGAGAGAAATCTCCGAATCGTGCTGAGGCATGAGAGAAAGTGGCACGTCCTAGAACAACCTCTAGGAAATCCCCCTGCCAACAATGCTAGGGCAGAAGTCAGGGAGGCTTTTCAGAAGCGCTCCAATGACGCCCTAGATGTTAGCTGCCTCATGCTTGCAACAATGTATCCAGAGTTGCAGTCGAGCATGATGGAGACTCCTGCTTAGGACATGATCTGCCAGCTGAGGGATATGTTCGAGGAGCAAGCTCGCACAGAGCGTTATGATGCCACTGGGGCATTTAACTCGTGCAAGATGGCTAAGGAGACTTCGGTCAGTAACCACGTCATGAAAATGAAGGGCTACATCGTCCACCTGGAGAGGCTTAGGCACCCAGTGTTGTTGCAGCTAGCAACATATACGATACTCAACTCATTGTCAGACGACTATAAGCCTTTTATAGTCAACTGCAACATGAAAAACATGGCGAAATCCGTGGCTGAGTTGCACTCCATGCTTAAGAAAGCAGAACAAAGTATCAGGATCAGGTCTAAGGACATTATCATGGTGGGACATGGTGGACATAAGAAGAGGAAGGGGCACAACGGAAAGGGAAAGGGCAAGGCCCAGCCCAGCCAGAATGCACCGAGGGCTAGTAACGACAACAAGGGCAAGAAGCCAAAGCCAAACAAAGCAAGAACCGAGAATCGGTGCTTCAAGTGCGGTGAGATCGGACATTGGAAAATAGATTGTCTGAAGGGTCACGAGGCAGGAGGCAAGTCTGGCTCCTCGGGTATTGCGTGATTAGCTTCTTTGTCACTTTCCACTTGTAAATTTTTTTTACGAGTATTCTAATATCTTGCAATCGTTTTATTGCAAGAGGTGATGGAAAGTGAAGCGGCCCAGCATTTTGAGATCCCTCGTGCAACTCGGATATTTAATAATTCGTTTTTTTCCTAGTTATTAAACTTTTATTTAAAGTTTTCGGATTTAGTTGGTTTGTTTAAAACTCTTGTTTTGACAATTATGTTTTAAATATCAAGGAGGTTTGAATTATTTGGTTTATATCTGTGCACGTGAGTTTTTTGATGAATCTGGTTAGTCCAGTTGTGACTAAAAAGATACTAATAAGTCAAGTCTTGATTTAATTGGTGATTCATAACGATCTTATGCAGTATATTGTTGTAGTTACATAAATGCTGACTCCACTATATATAAATACTTTGATAAACAAGCTGTGTTTATAAATTAGATAGTTTTTCTAATTTACAAGTATTTAAGGATTTCGTGAAAAATGAATGTTCAAAGTTTTGAACATGTGGAAATAATAGTTATTATTTCTAGATAAAATGGTTTTTGATAAAACATTTAAGAAAGTATAAAGGTGATTATAATAGTTATTATGATCAAGGGTGTTTTATACTAAATGTTTTAAGAAAAGAAATTTAAAATACCATTACAAGTGTGTTAGGTTTAATGAAACCACATTCCGTGATTGGAAGGATGGATATATAAGAAATCCAAGTTTTTAAATTTCTTACAAAAACTAAGTTTAAAACAAGTGTTTAGAACACATTTTTAGGCATATTAGTCAAGGATTGACTAAGTCTAAAAAGTTGTTTTAAGGTAATGCACTGATGGTCCCGTATTATACGGATGAAGCAATGCTTGAGAGTTAATGTGTGTTATTGTATGTGTAAACGGTAGAGAGAAAGAGAGCCGAGAGCTAAGAGAGAAAACACACACAAGAGTTTAGAAATATGCAAAGCTTACTTAGAAATGTGGGGGAAATGCCTTTATATAGCATTTCCCCAACTTTGAGTAATTACATATTACACCCCTCACTTTAATATTTCTAACAATCTCCCCCTAAGTGAGGCGTGTAATCATTCACAACAAATTAATACATTAATCTATTCATAGGCTGATTTGTTGCGAATCCCGAATGCCACTTGCCACTTGCGAATTTGCCTTCTGCTTGCCAGTGTCGTTCTCATCCTTTCTATAGCACGATAGGCTTCAGCATGTTCTTCATCAGTATAGGCTGCTCGGTTTTCCCAAACTTTCTGATGTATCTTATGACGGAGAATTTTCAAGGTGCCGTCTGAATATGCCATGAGTTCATCAAGTCTGATGAAGATCTTTTCGCCTTTTGTATTCTTTGAGACGACTCCTCGATCACCTTTGAAGTTTGGATGCCCATCATAGATAACTGTCAATTCTTCAAGCTTTTCTAGATCTGGATGGCTCTGGTTAGGCTTTAAGAGGTTGACTTTCAGATAGTTGTTTTCAGCTCCGAGTTGTAGATCATGTTCCTCAAAGTATTCCATTAGATTTCTCATGTATTTCATTAGAGCAACCCTTCCGAACTCTTCTTCTGGCCACTTTCCTCTGTTCTGAGAGAGGGTGTCAAATATGAAGCTGATGTCTTCAATACTTACAAACCTTAAGTCTGCTTCGTTGAGGAAGAATGACAGGTTGTTTGCTCTTCTGACATGAAAGATGGCATATTTTATTCTGAAGGTTGTCTGAGTGTAGATATTGATAAGTTCAACTATTGGATACTCTGATTTGATCTCTTCGGGTTTAGTCATGGACTGAGAGAGGATGTGTTCATATCTTCTTATCTATTTATCGTCCATGTTCCGCAACTCAGGGGAAATAACCTATATTAGCTCATTGCTGAATATGTCTGGAAATCTTTCTTCAAGATTAGCAGCATTGACAAAATAAGGTTTCCATATAGGTTGTTGGGCAACACTTCTTGTGAACATGTTGCCTGCATCAAGTCCTAGATCCCCACGATACACTGGAGGAGCAGGTGGCACAATGAAGCTCCTTGGCAAGGGCCATTCAGATTCTTGTCTTGTTTTCTCAGCTGCCTCTCTCTGTTTGGTTCTTTCAAGTACATCAGCAGCTGATTCTTGAAACCGACCAGGAGGAGGAGGGAAAGTTTCATGAACTTCAACATTAATCCCACTGAGAACCCTGGACACGTCGAAGATTGGTTTCTTTTGGTTAGGCTTTCTCCTAGCTTCCCTTCTAGAAATTGCTTCCCTTTCTTTTCTTTTAAGTGCAAGCTCCCTTTCACAGGGGATATTATAGAATTTGTCAACAAATCTAGGTGAAGCTGGACCTGTAGCAACCTCGACGTATTCATCAATACCTTTGAACAGTCTTTCCATCTCAGGATCCTCAGCTTCCTCCTCTGGCAGAGCAGAACTACCTTCCCCCACATGCCTTGCAGGTGATGTATGAATAAACTCATATAAATCTTCCACTTGTTCCTCTGAGTCACTAGACCATTCAAACATCTCGCCATGGGACTGCTCGAAAGGTATTTCACCTTCTTCTAGATCTATTGGCCTTGATTCATATTGTGGAGGTATATAGAGTACAATCTGTTTGTTAGCATCATCAGTTTGATGTACAGGAACTTCATCGGCCAGTTGTTGTTGTTGTCGGTGTTGACTTCCGGACCCAGTTGAACTTGTACCTGTAGATAAGTATGAAGTAATGAGTGGGACAGGTACAGTAGCAACAACTGAGGGAATAGACATGTATTTTCTCTTTTTCTCCCCCTCGGGTTGATCATCCGGACCCCGATCATCCCGTCTCCTCTTACCCCCTTGAGCCTGAGCCTGACAAGTTGTTTCGAGACTAGTCAGCCGGTCAGTAACCTTTGATAGTGAAGTATAGAAACCTCTAGTGATCCCATCTATCTTGTTGTTTACATCTTCATGAAACTCTTGGAAGTCAGCCATGGAGATTCCCAATGGACGTTGTTCGTTGAGAAGAGTAGTCAGAAGGTCTTGATCATGTGTAGATTCTGGCCTTTGCTCAAGAAGTCTAGCATACAGCATGCTATTTAAGGCATCCACTGACATAAAAGCAGGATCAAGTTGTGGTTGTGGCGCTGGAAGTAGAGGATGAGCTGCAAGAAGATTTTCAATACGAGTGAGCTGCTCATATTGTGCCCTGGAAGCCTTTTCGATCCGATCCAACTTTGAATTTGTCTCCTGCAGTTATTGGCGGATTGGTGACACGGCTTGTTGAATAGCAAGTTGAAGATCTGCACGTGTAACAAACCCGGAATCACTCAGATTACCGGTTGAGGTACCTGCCACAGAGGCAGAACCACCTACTGGAGCAGCATGGATGTAGGCTCCAGCAGGATTTCCTTCTAATCCTCGAATGGCACCTTGAGAGGTACCACCTATGGAAGTTGAGGAGACTTGTTGAGTCAACAAGCTCAGTGCATCAATGGTGACTTTGTGTTGTTCAAGATAAGCGGAGATCCGCGGCATATCAAATTGTGCACGAAAAGGAGTCGAGGACGAGGGAGACGGTCCTCTTTGTTCAATAGGTCCAACACCCAATTAGGGTTGACCCAGTGTATGTGCTATAACCCTGTGCAATAAAGACGGAGTCTGTTGAGAGACACCGTAGTGGCTTAGTGGGGCAGAAACTTGCACGGGTGGGATCACCGTGACTTGTTCAATATGAGGCCCAGCAGTGCTAGGCCCCATAGCAAATGTGGCTTCCCGGCTTTCTGGGTTTGGTGAACCCTCATCATTCACTTTTTCTTTTCTCACCTCCTCTCTATCACTCACACTCCTAACAACAAAACTACCTTCATCATCACTACTACCAGCACCATACCCCGCATATTGATCAGGTTGAATGAGAGAGTCAGGGGTGACATAACTAGTTTCAACAGATAGGCTAAGAGATGGAGAAGTGACTGGAATGTCATGCTCTGGGGCTATAATGGCCCTACAAATGATAGGAATGGTGGTTGTTGGAGCAGTTGAAGTCAAAGGAATGACCAGACCACCAGGTTGTGAAATGACCTGAGTAGGTTGAACGGGGTGAGTCTGGTCGGGAGAGGTAGTATGTGGATTAGTAAGTTTCATGAAAGAGGGGGTACTTTCTGCTGGTTGGTCAATGGGGTGCTCAGGGGTGCCCATGGGAGATATAACAGTTTCAAAGGCAGGGGCACCTCCTGGATGAGATGCAGACTCATCGGATGAAGATTCAGAACTGGAAGACTCGGTGAAAATGAGTCCCAGCTCTTCCAGAACGGCTTTGTTGCGGGTTGGTTGAGAAAGAGTTTGTATAATAGCTTGAATGGTGGCGGGATCATATGCATCCCCTCCCTCTCTACTCTCAACACCTTCACCTTCTTCACCACCCCTCTCTATATTTTCCCTCTGCACATCCCTCTCAGCATCTCCCATAGATAGCTGAGTCCTAACCTCTATATTCTCACCTGGTGCTACTCCCCCTTGGGTAGGTATGGCCGGTTTTGGCTCAACCATAGAGGGTGCTCCTACACTCTCCCTATAAGTTCTCACAACATCATTCTGCTCACATATATCTAGAAGAGATTCAGGGAAAGGTTTTGGAGCTGGTAGGTTGGCAGGAGTGGCAGGTTTAATGTATTGAAAGAGTTTAGGAGTTATAGAGGGTAGACCTGCTCGGCGGGGAATGTCAGCATTCCTGTCCATCACATATTGTATTATCATCGGAAGGAAGCGATTGTATGGCTGCAGGTTAGCATCCTTCTTCTTTTGGGAATTCTTCCTTTGCATAGATGCTTTGATGTCTTGGAAGAGAAGGAATGCATAATCCACATGCATGTGAGTTGCAGCTGCTACAAAGATTTTGAGTTGATATTACGTTGGGAATTCGTAGCCAGAATGCTTTGGAGTGAGACACCTCTGAAGCACCGTCATGAAAGTGTTATACTTTGGATGCAAGCTGGTGCGTTTGAATTGACCTTTGTGGGTGAGCTCCCCAGCATAGCCCATATTTCTGATGGCTGCAAGACACGCTTCCTCTTCTGGGATTTACTCAAAATCTGATGCTGGCGGTCTACTGTTAGCTTTTGGTAGCCTGAAAATTGAACGTAAGCGGTTGACAGGTATGTCTACAGTAAACTCATCCACCTCAGCATGGATAACCTCTTGACCTCTTTCATTGATTCGTACATCACATGTCTGCCAGAATTGTTGAACATAAAGTTCAGGAACATGTGTGCCGGTTGTTGCAGGGTTGTAGGTTAGGAGGTGGTTCAGAGGGTGCACTTTAAGAATTTCGGGAACAATGGGGTGAGTGGGGGTCGTGAATTTGGTAAGGTCAATATAGTGGTTATTTGGGTGAGTCCTGGTGCTAAGGAACTCAGCTTGAGGCATGATCTCCTCTGGGTCACGAATTGCTTGGGCCATCTTATCTGTATAGATAGATAAAAACGTTAAGGCATAGTGACAATGATAAGATTGGAGAACAACATTTCTTTTGAATTTGGATCCAATGTATGATTTATATAATTGAGTTTGTATTGAACCAAAAATCTCAAGTATGAAGTGCTAGACAGAAAAATTATCCAACACTGGAGGGCTTCAGTGTGAAGATACCAAATTGATGTGTTGAAAAGTTATTGTTGATATCTTATTTCATTAAGTGAACAATGATAAACACATTTGTAGTACTGAAGCATGCCCCAATAACCACCCTAACACTTCCTTTTAGGCCAAAAACCGAATCATTTGAGTATGTTTATACTCCCCAAGAACACGAAGAACACTTTTTAAGATTTTTGAAAGATTTTTGCACCAAAGTGTTCCTCATATGTTAAAACAACCCATCGCAAACTTCGTTTCATCAAACAAGTTTGTTTCGTGTACCAAAAATCCACTCAAAGTCTCCAAACCCTCATACGCAAAACAGTGTTCTAAGGCCAAAAAGTATCCTTTTAACTCAAAAACTTCAAAAAGTAACCCATACAAGTTGCTACCTTTGTGATTTCGAGTATTTTAACACTAAAATTTCAATTTTTTTGCAGAGTAACGAGATGATTTGTATGTTAAAGTAACCAAGAAATCGAGAGAACACTTGTGAAATTTGAATCGCGTGAATGAAGAATGGTAACTGTTGGGGTAACTTGTAGTAGTGTAAAAAGACACGTGTCAAGCCCTGATTGGTTGTTAAAGCGGTTAAAAACGCGGCTGATAGAAGTTTGGATGCGGCTGATAAGTGTTTTCAATCGCATGCGATTCACACTGTGGTGTGTTAATCGCATGCGATTCAGCTTGGGTGTTGAAAGTATGTGCATCTGAATCGCGTGCGATTAACCCTAGCTGATTCAATTGCGTGCGATTCAACCTAACTTAATCGCGTGTGATTCACACTAACTTAATCGCGTGCGATTCACACTAACTTAATCCGAATCGCATGCTATTCAACCTTGTATGCGATTGAAGAGTTTCATTTTTCTTTGGTAATCGCATGCGATTGAGTAAATAGACTTTGTTTTCCCATGCGATTGACCCTTGACTTAGAAAATTATTAGTGATATGACATAAATTAATCCCATGCGATTGGTGCATAGAATCTGATTGGCTTTAATAGTCCTTAACACTTGAAAATTTTCTTATCAACTTCAAAGTATCTGGAATGTTGAGTTTAAAAAATTTATATTCCAAGATCATATGTTTGAAATTGTTTATGTTCACACACTCCCCCTCGATTGTTGCCTTTGATTTTGGAAAGTGTGTCACATGTGAATTTCTCCCCCTACACATGTGCACGATCAATTGCACATGTGTACAGCTCCTTAGCTCCCCCTTTGTATGTGTATCAGACATCTGCACAGAGAACAAACAGTGTAACACCTACTCTAAAAATAAAAGGAAAGAAAATTAACGGAGGGAACAGTATGTTAGATTTGCAGATTGATCATGCCTAACTTGGATACCAACTCAGTGAATCGACTTTCGTCTAATGGTTTGGTAAACAGGTCAGCCAGCTGATTTTCAGTAGGTACATACTGTAGCTCAATTAATCCTTTCTCAACGTTATCTTTTATAAAGTGATAACGAATGTCGATATGTTTGGTTTTAGAGTGGTGTACCGGATTGCAGGAGATGGCAATGGCAGATTGAGAGTCACATAACAATGGTATTTTGTCCTACCTGATTCCAAAGTCTGAGAGTTGTGTACGTATCCATAGGCTTTGGGAACAACACATTGCAGCAGCAACATATTCAACTTCTGCTGTAGAAGTGGATACACAATTTTGTTTCTTTGAAGCCCAGCAGACTAAACGATCTCCCAGAAAGTGTGCACTACCAGAGGTGCTTTTCCTGTCAATCTTGCAACCGGCATAGTCAGCATCCGAATAAGCATGAAGGTCCAGATTGGAGTCCTTGGGATACCACAATCCTAGATCCATGGATCCTTTGAGATATCTGAAAATTCGCTTAACAGCCAGCAGATGTGACTCCTTGGGATTTGCCTGAAACCTTGCACAGAGACAGGTAGAGAACATGATGTCTTGACGACTTGCAGTGAGATATAGTAATGATCCAATCATCCCACGGTATGTCTTGAGATCCACCGGAGAACCATCAGGATCTGCCGATAGTTGTGATTTGGCCGCCATGGAAGATGAGATATGGTTGCAGTTGAGCATATCGTACTTCGTGAGAAGATCTTTAATATACTTAGATTGGCAAATGAACGTGCCATGACTCAACTGTTTAACCTGAAGACCGAGAAAGAATGACATCTCTCCCATCATACTCATTTGGAACCTGTTTGACATGGTTTGTGCAAACTCTTCACTGTACTTTGGATTTGTAGATCCAAAGATGATGTCATCCACATAAATTTGGACAAGGATTTTGTCCCTACCTTTTGTCTTTGTGAATAGAGTGGTGTCTGTCTTTCCTTTGGAGTAGCCTTTCCCTATCAGATATTCAGATAAGACATCGTACCATGCACGTGGAGCTTGTTTTAAACCGTACAGTGCCTTATCTAAACTGTAAACATGATTAGGGTATGAAGAATTGATGAAGCCCTCAGGTTGTGAAACGTAGACTTCTTCTTTGAGTACCCCATTGAGAAAGGCTGTTTGTACATCCATTTGGAAGACTCGAAAACTCCGGGAGGCTGTATATGCAAGAAATAAGCATATAGCTTCAATTCGAGCAACAGGGGCAAAAGTTTCATCATAGTCAATGCCCTCCTGTTGATTGTATCCCTTAGCAACCAACCTAGCTTTGTTATGTATGACCACTCCATCCGAATCCCGTTTGTTCTTGAACACCCATTTAGTTCCAACAACAGATTTGCCATATGGAAGAGGAACTAGTCTCCATACTTTAAAACGATCAAATTGGTGTAATTCTTCCTGCATGGCAATTACCCAATCTGGATCATCTAATGCGTCACAAGTCTTGGTGGGTTCAATGATGCTTAAGAAACCCGAGAATTGGCATTCGTTTGCTGTTGCGGATTTTGTTTGAATACCAACTGAAGGATCTCCAATGATGTTCTCTTCCGAGTGATGTCTGGTCCACTTAATTGCATGTGAAGAGGAAGATGAAGGAATGAGATCTTGTAAGTGGCGTGCTTCTTCTTCATCTTCTGGAGAGAAATGTGGGTCTGAATCAAACACAGGAGGGCTCTCTGGGTCAGGAATCTGAGAAGTCATAGGGGGACAAGTGACAGAAACAGAAGTTGAATCCTCAGCGTATAGATCTGCAAATGGATTTGTCTCAGTGACCGTAGGAGCCGTTAGAGTAACACTTGTTTGAACAGCTGTGTCGTTCCTGTTGTTAGTTAAAACAGGAGAAGATTCAGGTCTAAAGAAATCATACAAAAAATCAAGATGTATATTTGAACTGGATGGATTGTCTGATTCTTTATTTTGAAGTGCAGGTCCTGAACAGGTATGTTCAGAAGCATTTACTGTTGATGTAGGTGGAAAATCTGTAACATTCAATGTATCATCAAACGTTACGTTGATACTTTCAACAATGCTCTTTGTACGTTTGTTAAAAACTCTGTAGGCTTTGGACTCAGTAGAATAACCTATATCATGAATGAGCGATTTCCAGAAAGAATGAAACATTTAGCACAAAATGAAGGAATGATTTGAGATGGAAACGCGAAAATGAAAAGTAATCTTTCGAAAGATCAACAAATGTATGAATCAAGAAAGGTATCAGAATGAAGCAATGAGTAAATACCTTCTTGAAGAGAAAAGAACAAATGAAAAGCAGCAAATCTTTTTGTATTTTGAAATTTTATAATGTTTTTGGCTTTTCAATATTTGAATGTTTTTGGATTTTTCTGACAAAATATAAGCAATAATAGCAAACTCCCCCTAAATTGATGCATAAAAATTGTTTTTCATTAATTAGGCGAAGATAAAATTCTGCTCCCCCTGCAAATAACAATCCATTAGAAAGCAAGTTATATCATGAAATGATAAAACTGCACAGAATAAGCTTCTCAGACGTTAGACTCGGGCTAATGCTGAACAAAATGAATTTTAATTGAAATGCAGGGAAATGCCTTTTCTTTGAAAGAATATGAGATATAAATACGAATTCAGCACACTGAACACAATGATCTTCACTTCATCTGAATGATCTTCATTGAGCTCCAACAAAGTCTCTTTTTGTGTTTACCTGCAAAACGGATTAACAAAAATTGGTACCCATTCTTGTTTGGGTCCAGATTTGTTAGTCGCAGGTTTTGGCATCTATTTTTGTGTATTTGTTACAATTACAGGTTTATGGACCTTTCGATTCAATGGTCCTGAATGCCATTGAGGAATTCCATTCTTAACAACAAATTCCTGTTTAATGCGTGACGTCTTACAAATCTTCTCCTTTGACAGGCGGACTAGGTGTTTGGCCGAGTAAACCACGAATGGATACATGACATCTGTTTTTAGCACAAACTCCCCTGTTGAACTTGGTTTGGAGAAAGATCGGCGTCTGTTGTTGTTGTTGTTGTTGTGTTTATGAGGTATTAGAGATCACTTAGCAGCTCGAACCTCTTTCTGTGGAATCCTCGATGTTGTTGTGGTTGACGATAAATCATCATTTGTAACCTCTGATGTATTTGATACAGATTCAGAAGGTTTCTTCTTTTCGATCCAGGATGATTTTGTAGGCTTTGAAGAGAATAATGATGAAACCTTTGCAATCGCGTCATCTAGATTTTTCTTCAAAATCCATGCTTGTTTAGACGCAGTTTCATCTGTAATTACAGAACAAGCAGAATTAAATTTACTTGATGTACAAGTATTCTGTTTATAATTGAAAGCAACTTGTTTCTGTTTGGGGTTTTGTTTCGGAGAGTAAGTCATTGCGGTTGAAGGTGATTTCACTTGATAGGAAGATCCGACAGATACAGTAATCTTAGGATGCTTCGCATCATTGGATGCGTTGATGAAATCGTTATCTGAACGCTCAGTACCTGCAACAGAGAAATAAGAATCAGATTGGCTACTACAATGTGAAACTGAATCAAAATTAATATTGTCCCGTATTATACGGATGAAGCAATGCTTGAGAGTTAATGTGTGTATTTGTATGTGTAAACGGTAGAGAGAAAGAGAGCCGAGAGCTAAGAGAGAAAACACACACAAGAGTTTAGAAATATGCAAAGCTTACTTAGAAATGTAGGGGAAATGCATTTATATAGCATTTCCCCAACTTTGAGTAATTACATATTACACCCCTCATTTTAATATTTCTAACATGCACTTTTTCATAAAAGATAGTGGGAGCACTTGACTAAGTGTATTTATCAAGTGATCAAGGTTGATTTAACTAGTATGATAAATACAAGAATGAACTTTTAAAATATATAATTATAGGATGATTTTAGAAGTTATCTAAAATAGTAAGTTCTTGTAAAAGGAACTACTCCGAGGAAAGCGTGACTTATTGAGAGGTGCTCAATAAAGATGTCATTGCGGGATTTTAAGTCAAGCTATGACTTAAATAAAATTATATGTGCTTTAAAATGTTCAAAAGTCAGAATAATCAATATTGTTGTTTGGTTAAACATTAGAAATGATAAAATATGATGTTCTTTAATATACTTAGTAATGAAATTAGATAAGTGTTAGAAAACACCGGGAATCTAACCTCGAGTTTACAAAGTAGGAGTAAACAAGATTTATCATTTCAAAAAGGAGTATGAATCTGGTAAGATTCAATTCATCTACAAAGTGTAATTAAAGTTTTAATTACAAGGAGGTTATTTTATAAAATCAGAAACTAAGGAGTTATTTCCGGTTCTCCAAGTTTAAAGAATTTTACAAAATAAGTAAGTCTAGAATTGTTCTTAGGTTGCAAGAACAAATTCCAGCAAAACCAAGAAAGGAGTACTGCAGGGTACCTGTCTTGAGTTTTTTGGTTTATAATCATATTATTTTTCTTTGTAATCCGTGATAAGGTACAATATAAAATAATAAGTAATTTAGATAAACGCTGTGAATTGAGTCAATGAAATGGTAGAAATTATGCATCATTATTCCAGGGTGGAATATCAGGATGCACAAATTAGTTTCATTGTACTTCACCATTTTGTATGTTTTGATTCATCCAGGAATAAACCAGGTTTATTCAAAACACTATCCGTGACTACTTATCTTGGTGGGAACCTCAATAGGGTTGTAAAGTCATCTTAATTTTGGGTGATATTTGAAGGTATATCAAATATAGCCGCAAAAGGCCTTTGCGGACCAAAATTGATGGATATTCGTTAGTACTACGAATGTTGGATTTACCAACCGTGAAAAATACTTCGTGGTTTTCGTGTCAAAAGTATTTATCATATAGGTTATCCTCAAACCTGAGGTATTTGGTTTGGGATGCGGTGACTATTGTCTCCTTAGTGCGTTCTAATGCTACGGCGTAACAGGGTGGTCATAAGGGGTGTATCTAGATTCAGTAGGAGCATTATTGCCAAATGCAAATATGCAAGATGGTATATGCACCTCTTTTTTTTAGGAGAGATATTTCCGGGACCCTTGACTGATTAGAGATATTTCCAGTGCCCAAACGAACTGATTTGTTCTTTGTCGTTTATCATGCAGTTTTGAAATCAAGTATGTCATGAATATAATTCTTGAGATTTTGAGTTGACACGTTCCATGCTCATGCTCAAAATTAAAATATCGCACTGCAAGGGATAAACCTATAAAAACGTACCCATTCATAAACAGATAGTTTATGATAGTTGGTTCATAAACAGATAGTTTATGACAGTTAATTTATAAATAGTTGGTTTATAACATTTTACACTTATGCAGTTTGCTTATGAGATTTTTATCAGACGTTTCTTTGGGATATAAGAGTTCTTATAACCTGGTTATCCTAAGTGTCTGGCTAGGGACCTCCTTAGGCTAACAATGTACAGTAACTATTCCTTATCTTGCACAAGTGGGAGTCTGTTAGATTATGTGCAGAGATAATTAATAGGTATATTGTATCAAATATTATAAGAGACTAAAAGGTCACACTGCTACACACCCAATTAGAACAGTTCGGAATTTACCATAATTCTATGTGAAAAAATTAATCAGTTGGATTAATTATTAGAGAGAAAAGTAAATAATTAATCAGTCGCATTAATTATCAGAAAGGAAATAAATAATAAATAGTTATTTATTATTTAAGGAGAAATTAAATATTAAGGTTAATATTTAATGGACCAGTTAATGAATAGTTAATTAATTAACTAGTAAAATTCAGGGGTCAAACTGAGAAGAATGAAACCTCAATTAAAGGCATGGGCTTTAATTGAACGGGCTTGGGCTTTTTATTAAAGTTTATAAATAACCTTTTAAGCCTTAAGGATTGAATTAATCAAGCATTCTAAAAACCCTAGCCACCACTCCACTCTCTCTCTCTCTCCCACGTCAACTTCTCCCTCTCTCTCTCTCTCAATTTTGCATCGATCCCAAGAACACCAAGAAGGTGTTTCGGCTTTTGGCGTATTACGCAAGACACACACACACACTCAGGTTCGAGTGTTGTAGCTTTGGTAATCCAGGAGCGGTCTAGCAGTCAGTTCATTGGAGGTGCAGTAGTGGTGGACTAGCTTTAGCAATCCGAGGATTAAAACAGGTATTTTTCTAAACCTATGCAATGGTTGTTGTTAAGAAACTGTTAAGATCATTAGTTTTAAAGATCTTAACCCTTTTTGGGGTTTAGAGGGTTGTGTTCAATCCAGTTCTGCTTTAGGAATGAACAAGTGGAATGAAACCCAGGATTGACCAGTTTGTGTCATTAGGGTGGTTTTGTCAGATCAAAAACCCTTCACAAGCTACCTCATATGGGAAGCTTGGTCTAACTAAGCTAACCACAACCATGGAGTTGGAGGGCATTGAGTTTGTGCCTCAAGAGGAAACTCCTAATGGGGAAGTTTGCTACTTCTGTGGGAAGATTGGAAATTGGGGCCACCACGCCTGCCCTAAGTGCCTGGATGAGCTGAGGATACACAAGATGAGAAAGACTGGCTCCTCGGTTTCAGGTACATTCATGATCAAACTCCACTTATATTCTACTTTGAGAGGAAAGTTTTGAATATTAGCCATAACACACACGTTTGTTACAAATTTGATTGTTGCAAAGTGTAGGTGTTAGAAAGAAGTGAAGAAGACAAGATGTGGAGAGCTGGGTCTGATTACTGGAAACAAGATGGTTGTCCCAATTTAAAGGATTGGAAGTTAGAGTCTTGCCATTCCTTCCAGCTAGTCTATTACTTCACTAGATATATGTTTTACGCCCTACGTGGTTAGAAACTATGTATGGTTATATGCCTTTGATAACGATGGATGTTACTTTGAATTATATATCTAATATATGTGGTAGTTTATTTCAAAGTTTATCCATGTTTTGGCATTTGCTTAAGAAGTAATGGAATGATCATGAATGGTTTTACTCTTGTGACAATAAGTCAATTTAGCCATATAAATGAAGCTTGCATCACCAAGCTCCAAGTGGATAGGAACTTGGAATCTTTTGATCGAGGATCAATTGTTGATGCAAACCTTGTTTATTAAGTTAAAAGGACTTAGTCATCCTTCATTTATGTATATGAGAGGAATGTAGGCTTGTTGGATTTTCTTCACACTTTTTATGAAGACCATTCAAGCAAATCATAAGGGGTAACTAAGGATACTTTGTAACCAATGGAGGTATAAGAGATGGGTATGTATGACTTGTTAGACATGCATTTGAAACCTTGAGAGGTGTTCAAGACACACCCATAAAAAAGTATATAACTAAGAGGGCAAAAGGACTGTAATACTCAAATCTAATAGAGATGTTGAGCATTTTAGTTCTTAATTATAATGACCATCATAAGAGATATGAAATTATCTCATAAATCGCTCTTCCTAGGACACATTGTTATATGAGTCACCAAGCGGAGGATCCGGACGTTCTAGCTATGATTCATCTATGATAGGTTGAGCTATAGTCCGATTTATGATGGATTGAATATTTGGTACCCCAATGCGTGGGTGAATCTTTTGTGGTGGGCAATGTTTCTAATTGAATACCAACAAAGATGGTTAAGTATGCACCTTAGATGATGTGACTAGAAAGAGTGTCTTTCCTTGTCCATCTCCAAGTCTGGATTTTCCGGCCTACATTTTGACGTGAGGTGGAGGAACCCGGAATCTAGAGGTGCTGCTGTGTTAGGTATTTTACTTAGGCAAAAGGATATTTGTTTTACAACCTTATGAGAACAAATTATGTGTTGCTCAAAAGGACAAATTTCCTTAAATGGAAACTAATATCCATTGGTGCCAATGAGAGTAAATATACCTTGATAAGAAGAATCTGATGTTGGCACTAGCACACAATCAGTAATGATTGAAACTCAGCATGGCAATGCTGGAGTACCTGACATTTAATCATTACCTCTCCATAAACGTGGTAAGAGTTATCATAAGTCCAGAAGGATATAATACTATATATGAGGGAGATAGCTTGATGATGGTTCATGATGAATGAATCAAATACCGGAGTCCGTAGTGGGCCAATAGTTCACTAGGAAGTGGAAGGTAATTAACATGAGATGTAATCCATGATGGATATCCAAGAATTGAACTTGGTTGATTCGGTACCATTGGTGCAAACCAGTAGGATATGTATTGGTTATGGCCAACATGGATACATTTGTAGACTACTTCAAATACCGGCTAGTAGGAAATGGTTTCACGATGATTAACCATGGGGACGGTATCATCAAGAAAATTATCTACCGGTGGTAATGTTGAAGTTTATTCGGATACTTGTGGTTATTGGTGCCTTTTCATGGATATGATAATTTGACGCAAAGACCGTGTTCCTTAATAGGAATTTTATGAGGATATGTTCAAAACACTATCCGAGGATCATTTACATCAAAGAGTATCCTTATAAAGTCTACATACTTATAGAGGTCCGCTTATGGACCTAGATATGCATCTCAAGATTGGAGTCTTTGCTTTAACGTGAAAATCAATTGTTTGAGTTTTCGGTAAGCAAGGATTAAAGAGGGTGAATGTTAGGGCTAGTGGGAGTGTTGTTGTAATTCTATATGTATGTCCAAAACGTACACCATAATGGAAATAATGTTCTGGTCATGCTAGGTTTAAAAACCTTTTGTTGAGGAATTATGTATCCATTACAGCTATAGAATACACAAAACCTAGCAAGGAGGCCAAAAAATATTGAGATATGTTCTTGGTGCTCCATTGTAAGAAGAATAGGATAACTGCCGATGTCGATCAGCGTTAATGATCCTACCAAGTATGGTGTTGTTGCTCAAAGTGGTTCTTAAAGCATCATTGATCCTATGGTATTCTTTTGAGACAAAGAGGGTATGATGGCCTTTTGTAGATAGAACCTCTATCCCAAGCAGTATTAACCTTATTAGGTTCTCTTGAAAGAATGAAGGTATAATGGCTTCGAACTGAAGCATCATTGACCTTATTGGGTTCTCTTAAAACAATGAAGGTATAATGGCTTGGAACTGAATCATCATTAACCTTATTGGTTTCTTTTGAAACAATGAAGGTATGATAGCTTGGACAAAGGACCATGATCTCACCAACACATACTTTACGAGTGATTGGTTGTGGACGAGATTTGGTCACATACAGAGTATACACGGATGACATTATGGCAGATCCGTTAACTAAGCCGTTGTTGCAGACCAGTGATGATAATCATACTAGGGCCTGCATCTACAAGGCTTGGGCTTGTTTTGGTTATATGTTTGATATATATATATATTTATATTGGGAACATTAAGCAGTATTGTACTTCATACTATATTGATTATTAAATGGGATTTAATAATGCGCCGAGGGCGGATATTTTATGAATATATACTGTGTTCCATCTTAGCATGTTTAATCGCTTCCCATAGTGCTTTTTCATTCTAAATGTCCACAGACGGTCATTCTTCAAGGGGAGGAAGTTGGAGATAAGACTGACAAAAGTGGTTGGTGGCTATCCAATAATGGATTGGGTAAAGAGACGCAACACTTTGTCTGTGCTTTGAATGGTCAAGTGACTGGACGACCCACACCTGAATTTACTTCATGGTTTCGGCCACGAGTAAATCTGGATGATAAGATCATTTCGTCCTTAGACTGGAGATACATGTGTTCCAAAGCATGGATCTGCTTTGCCTTGATTGTTTTCAAACGCAGTTCGTAACTGGCTATTATAAAGGTAGCTTTTAGGTAAGGTATGGTGTAGGTGGCGGAGCAATATAGTCAAAGGGATTCGTTCCTCTAGATTTAGAGAGATATTCATGGGCCCCTCAATGATTGAGCGCTGACGTAAAAATGCATGGCCATGCTCGAGGTGCAATGATATTTGATCGATTGCAACTAGATTTTGGGTCACCATCAATCGAGATTGAGAAACATAATCGTGAGCGATCTGGAGATTGACATTTAACCATGTCTCTTGTTCACACGGATATCACGAACGAAGGGATGAATGATCACTTATCTATAGGACCATTTCGTATCTGATTCTAGATTTGGTTTTTGTTCTAGATGACAAAACCCATACTAGTTGGGGGCAGAGATGCCTTACTAGAGGCAGCTCTTTGTCTGTGGTTTATGGGTACGGTGTTTCATGTGCAAGTGGGAGTTTGTTGGAGTATGCCCACTGACGCACGTACGCCATTTGGATCACTGCCGATATAGTATGCGCCTATTGGTTCACATAGCGGGGACCTATCTCGACAGCCTAAAAGGTGGAGGGACTGAAAGTTTCAAAGTGGAAAAGGTTGGTATGCAAGCAAGTTCCGCGGCGCGGAATTGAGGTTCGCGGCGCGATGTTCCGCGGCGCGGAATATTTTACACGGTGCGGAATTGTGTCAGACTACATGCAATCATTTTGTTTCCACCTCTACTCTTGCCTAATGCATGGGCTTCCTTGGGCAGACCTCTTGGCCGATTTATGTGGTATCTAAGTGTCACTTGGGAGTTGATAAAAAGCTCTCTCTTGTGTTACTTGCTATCTTTTTGCCAAACACGCACAAAAACACTTAGTATTATACTTCAAGAGTGTTCTTGAGTGTGCATCCAAAGGGGTCCGAATTCTGGAGGTTTAGAGGCTGTTCTTGAGGGGATTTCAAGTCTTTGAAGATCTCCCAAGCTTGCTAGTACAAGGAGAAAGGACAAACCCGGGGTGGACTTCACTAGAGGAGGGATTTATTTGGTCTTCTAGTCATCATCCCACTTTATCACTTGTTCAAGGAGCTAAGGAGAGGGTATAACCTTCTTCCCTTTCTTCTTTTCATGTTGAAATTGTTAGTTCTAGAGTTTGATCCATTTTTGGGGTTTTATGCTTTGAACTCTTGTACTTTGTGCTTTGATTGTTGTACTTTGTTGCTTCCGCTGTATCCATAGAACCCCAACAGTTTGTACACAAATTAGCTTATCTAGTTATATACGAATAAGAACTGAATTATGATTATTATGCAGGTTTAACTTTATTTAAGACAATATAATTTACTTAGATTTTAAACAAGCTTTAATCACTTAAGCAGAAGTCATTGGGACATCCAATAACTCTAGTTGGACAGATAGCTTCATATATAGCATATATACATAATTTATTATTTGTGGTTATTAACATCAAATTACAGTAAAGTATAGTTTGATATCAAATATTCAAATCTGACTAGATGAAAGGGATGAGCAGATTGGTATTCTTAAAACAGGTTCGTTTAGCATGGTTTAGCATGGTTTAGCCCAGTTTAGGTTAGCCCGGATGATCCCTAAACTTAATTTTGTATTAACGCCCAATAGTAGATTTTTATTTATAATTCTTTAATTGAATGTTTTGAGAGACTTTAGTTTCTGGGCTTATGAAATTATATATATGTTTAAGCTTAATAGGCTTCTTGGCCCAGTTAGGGTTAAACCGTGATGGGCTCATGGACCATAGGTCTCGCGTTATAAAATACAGTTTGTATTTTGGACGGATGATTTGGAATTAGTAATTATTCAAGTTTATATATATATATATATATATATATATATATATATATATATATATATATATATATATATATATTAGTTTTACGGACTTAAATTAAATATATTTATATAAATTATGGTTAAGGTTTTATTTTAACTAGTTAAGTTAACATATAAGTTTTATTATATTTTTGGATTAAAATATAATAATTAGCCATAATGATGTATTATTATGAACAAAGGTTAAACTTTAATTAAGTAAGTGTTTTTGAATTAAAACATATTTGGTGCAATAGTTATTATACCATTAGTTTGATAAGTGGTTAAAAAGTTTTGACAAAGTTTTTGTCAAGTTTTTCGATTAATAGTTTAATTAATTGAGAAGTAATGAGAAAAGGTTTATATATATATTGTTTGCATTATTTATTTTATATTTAATGCGTGATTGAATATTTATATATTGGATTATATATAAATGGGCTTGACTTGTATACTAAAGTCGCATTAGTATTTTTAAGTCGCGTTTGTAGTTTTTACATGTCAACTACAAATACTTGACTTAAACAAGTCAACGGTATTTATCTTGTTGTGGTTTGACATGTAGGTTATAGTTTTTGCCATCTTAGACATGTGGTTGTGTTTTTTCTTTTCCTGTATTTCTTTTGGTTTTGGGGTGGCTTGCGTGCCACTTACAACCCATTTTTCATATTGTAAAAGTAATAGAATTGGATTTATGTATTCTAGTGTAGCATGTTGTAATCAAAACAAAAGACGAAAGACTTTTCAAGACGGAGAAACAAGACGGAGATGCTCGGATCAAGACTGGAGGTGTCAAGGCCAGTGGGAGCAAGGAGATTATTCACAAAATCCAGCCACGGGATTTAGTTAGAATAGTTTGTCCTTAGTTGACCCCTTAGGACATAGTTGGCAAAACTATAACAATCTTATTATCTGCGTGGCTGTGCTTTATTTTATGATATTATGCTACTATAAAATTAAAGTATGAGGTTAATAATGGATTTTATTAATCAAGAGGTAAAACCAGGGAAATGATAAAGTTAGTATACGACAACAGTTTTATAAAATTTAAATATTTTATGATTCTCGTATCAGCATTTTAAAAACAGTTTGTTTTTCAAAATGATTTTATCATAAAACGTATTGTGTACCTAGTTTGAGGTATACTAAGATATACGGATTTTAAAACAAGTTAGTTTTAAAATGGTTTTACAAAACTGGAAATCATTTTTTTTCAAACTTGGATAAAACCCACAAAAATCTTAGCCCAGTGGTGCTACCCATCTAGTGGTACACCTTTCCTGCTCCCGGTATCTTGGTGTATTGTCGTGCCCAAACCGATGTGGGGAGGGGGTGAAAGACTTTACGATTTCCTGATGTGACGGGGCAGAGTTCACCCCGTCCTAGGTGGTGCGGTCTATTTTGGTGATTCCCTGATGGGCCCAAAATGCACTTAGTGTAGAGATAAACATACTTAGAATTTTTTTCTAAAAATCTCTACAAGCTCTAGGAGTCGTATCAAGTTAGATACGATTGGTAAAGGAACCTACCTACGTGAAATAGTACGGGGTTGGTGTTGTCGTGCCCAAACCGTGCACCAACACGTGTGAAATAAGGATCCTAGGGCTAATGGCAAAGGCAAGGGCAAGGGCAAGAAATTTAAACCGAACAAAGCAAGAGCCGAGAACCGGTGCTTCAAGTACGATGAGATTGGCCACTATAAGGTCAACTGCCCGAAGCGTCACGAAGGTGGTGGAAACGCCACAGGTAACTTCGATGACTAACTTCAGAATTTTGCTTTCAACTTATTATATAAGTGGTGTTTTGACTTTTGCGATCGTTTATTGCCAATAGGTCAGTAGAAGCAAAGGATGCTGAAGGAATGCAAAAGGATACTACGTGCAAAGACAAGGATATTTATAATTCGTAGCTTATTATCTATTTGAATATTTTATTTCCAAAATGTAATGGTTTTACATTTTTTTTATTTATAGAAATATTAATGAATTATTAGTTAATATATCCTTGCACGTATATCTGGTCAAGTGTGACTAGAGGTTGACTAACAAGTCAAAGTTATTGATCCTTATGCATTAATGATTTCCATTTGAGTTGTATGTTAATATTAAAATTGCTCGACTAAACTTATGGAATTACTTGAGGCAACACAGTTTGTGTTATAAATTAGAAATGTTTATCTAATCAAGTAATTATAAGTATTTATGAAAACAAGTTCAAGGTTTGAACTAATACTAAACACTTGAAATAATGGTTATTATTTCTAGGGATATGTTTAAGGATAAAACATTTATGAGTATGATTATAATAGATATTATAATCCAAAGAACTCACATGTTTTAAATAAGATCCATACAAGTGTGTTATACTTGTAGTAATTTAAAGTTTTGAGAAACCAATTTCCGTGATAGGAAATTGTGGATATGTGAAAAATCCAAGTTTAAGGTTTCATCAACCTTAAGATTCTTATTCAAAATCTATGTTCTAGATTTATACTTAAAATCAGTATTTTGTCTCGTGTGTCAAGCTTGACCAAGTCAACGAGGTATTTTAAGTAATGCAATATTTTCATAATAGTCAGTTGGAGCAATTGACCTACGCTAAGGAGTTTATCAAGTCTTGATAAACTAAAATATATATTAGTTTGTTGAATTTCAAGTACATATATAATTCATATGAAGGAAATTTTGAGGATTCAAAATAAGTCCAGGTAATAGGACTAGTCTGAGGAGGTCATAATCATATAACGAAATTCGATGTCACCAATATTAATGTATATAAAAAGAATTAAGTGTTGAAAATAATAAACAAACGCATTAGATATGTATTTATACACTAGGTATCTAATTTTGTTTGCAGGATAATGTAAACAAAGGGTTTATTATTAATCTATTTCTTGGGATAGAAAAGTATTCATACATCTACAAGGTAACTAAGTATAGTTATAAGATAATTTTATATATTCAGGAACAAGGAGTTAATCCAGTTCTCCAAGTTCAGGGAATATAATAAAATTAGAAAGACTAGCTATTGTTTTCAAGGTTTGCGGAAAACAAGTCGTCTACAAAAGCAAGTGGGAGCACTAGATAGTGATGCTTGTTTTTAGTTTATAGTAATGTTGTAGTTTCAATAAGTGATCCGTGATAAATCCACTTGAACCAACATAGTAACACAAATAGACACGGTGAATTGAGACGATTGATCAGTATTAATTCTGTACTTTATTCCAGAAGGGTGAATATGGATAGTACATTATTAATCCCATTACTCTTCACAGATTTTGTATGTTTTGGTAATATTCGTGAACAAAAGTTTATTATTCAAAATCTTGTCCGTGACTACCTATATTGGTGGGAACCTCGATTAGGGAGATAGTAACGTGATCGTAATCCTTGGTAGAGATTCATAGTGATTGAAGATAGCTACCAATAGCGTAGGCCAAGGATGTACGGATATTCACTAGGGGTGTGAATATTGGATAGTGACATCATCAAGAATATCGTGTGGTTTTCAAGTCAAAGGTATTCATCACATAGGTTGTCCTTAAGCCTAAGATATTTGGTTTGGGATGCGGGGGACTTCTGGCATTTGGAACGCACCTAACGCTACACCATAATAGGGTAGTCAGAACGGGCGTATATGGTGTCAGCAGAAAGCGTATTGCCAAATGAAAGTATGCGAGAGGCATTCTGCAACTCCTCTAAAGGATAGATGTTTCCGGGCCCCTTGACTGATCTAGACCGTGGAAATGCATGACCATGCCCAAACGAACTAATTTTTTCTTTGTCGTTTATCACTCTGTCGAAATCGGATAGTGAAGAAATGGTTCTGAGTGCTCAAAGTTGACTCAAATCATGCTCACACTCATAATTGAATCATCAGGATGTAGAGGGAAAAGCCTAAAGTATACCCAATCACAAGACAGGGGGTTTTTATGATGTTTTTGCTATAAAATAGTTGTTTTATAATTTATAAAACAGGTTGTTTTATAAGGTTTAATTATCACACATAGGTATAAGAATTCTTATCGCTTGGTTAACCTAAGGACTTGTATAGAGGTATCCTTAGGCCAGTATCATCAAGGTAAGGTTGACGGTAAGCACAAGTGGGAGTCTCATAGGATTTATGTACATAACCGTCGAACCCTGATCACACGCCCAATGCCATAAGACACTCAAGCGTCACACCTGTGAGGGCATGTAATTCAAGAGGTTATATAATCACAAATTGGTAGAAAGGTTTTATGACTGTCGGTTATAAACCAATATAGAGAGTTATAATTACCAACATTAATTAATTAACAAGAAAATATATATTTATTAGTTAATAAATATATATTGTTAATTAATAATATTCAGGATTAATATTTTGCATGTTATCTTGAATAAAGGTTATTACTAATTAATTGTTCAAAGGGAAATATATATATATATTATATAAGATAATATATATTTTGTATTTTTAGTAATAATTACTAAATGGTAATTAATCAATGCTTCCTAAATTAACCCTATATGGATTTCATCTATAAATAGAGGTTAACAAGGATTTGATTAGTGTTAACAAAACATATTACAAAAGAAAATTACTCTCTCCCTCTCTTTTTCGGCCGAGAACACCCTAAGGTCAAGGGGGTTTCGATTTTGGTGATTGAATCATCAAGGAGCCAAGACCAAGTTGTGTGATTAATCCTTCTAGCGGATACTTGTGGTGTCTCATTACGGGTGGACAATCTTGAGCAACCCTAGTTAAGGTATAATTCATCTTCATTCTTGTTCTTGGTAACATAGATAATCGATGATATATATATATATATGTATATATATATCGATCGTATGTATGTATGTATGATTGCATGTTTGGTTGAATGATGATCTTGATTAGAATGATAATGCATGTTTATGGCAAATCTAGATTATCATGTGTTTGTGTTTTTTGAACATATCTATGTATATACACACATGTATCGATTTTATTATATATACCATACACACTTGTGATATAACTTGTAACACCATGTTCACGAGCTTAAAATTAGGGACAATTTGAACTTTTTAAACTGTATTAACAAAAGCTTGCAGCGGAAATAATCACCATTTACAAAATATCAGATCGTTATCTGACTAGTCAATATTTCATACAACAAGTGTTACCACAATTAACGACCGACCATCGGATAACATGCATCTAAACAACAATTAGTGTTCCAAAAAAGACACCTACAACAATTACCCACGAGTAACCCCAGCTCGCCAGGCCACAGTAACAAACCTGCGAAAAAAGGAAATCTTGCACTCTTAGCTACAACTAGCTAGTTATCACCAATTTACACATAAGCATCAATAAGCATGCTAACATAAAACAGGAACAACACACAAGGCTATCCTATCAAGTCGTGTTGCGCCAATGTGTCTGTAAGAGTCATATCTCGCAGGGTAATCAGTCCTGCTCAACAACCGTAACTAGGGATATCAGCAATAACCATCCGCACTGGTGGGGGAGCGAAGAGCAGTCCACCCAGCGCGTTACGGAGTCAGATCAACTCAACCAGATCCGGTTTTCACCGAGAACCCCATTTCCCAACCAGTTCCAGCTTACACTGTGAACCCCATTACAACCATTTCTGGATTACACTGAGAACCCCATTACGTTAAGGAACGGTGGCCTGCAGAGCCGTTACTCAAGCGTTTACACTCGGATGCCGTTAATCCCCCACTTCCAGTCCCTATTGGGCCCCCCAGGGACCAGCCTTGGCGGCTGACCTCAACCAATCCCAGGAACTGTAGTACAGTCCCCCAATTGTCCGGACATAAAATCAATAACAGATAACCGATCCAATAAGGATCCAATTGCATGCGCAATACAGTAACAATACATAGCCGATCCAATTAGGATCCAATTACATACATGCGTCTCATCAGAATAAACCTCTACTCATACTGGATAAGTAGAATACACAAGTATTATTTAATCATAGCATACAATTATCACATGGCTCGTAATCACTACACTTGTCTATCACTACTAGCACTTAATCATCGTACACGTCATAGCCTAACACGTCAACTCATAACATACCTCGAGCGTACACATATATCACACACAACAGTTAGCCCTACTTACTGAGTCTCTTGGGAAAACCGGTACTCACCTGGAGTCCTCAATAGGTACATACGCCACTCGTGTCTTCCGGTTCCTCATGTATACCTAACACGACACATATACACTGAGTTACCACTTAATACTTAACAATCTTCGTTAAAAACACACGTCACAAATCTTTTATCACTGGACAGCGTCCTACGGCCGCAGAGGATATGGCCTACGGCCGCAGAGTCCCTTTTCTAATGAACATGGTCCTACGGCCGCAGACACTTCCCCCTACGCACGCAGAAGCTGTTCTTTGGGTTCCTACGGCCGTAGGTTATGTACCCATGCCCGTAGGCTTCGTTCCTTCACCCGTAGGTGGTAAACCATATAAAACACCCTCCTACGGCCGCAGGAACCACTTACTACGACCACTTAAGGCTTAATTTCAATAATCCTGAAAAACACCCCAATTACGGCCGTAGGAACATTTTAATACGGCCGCAGGAACTAAATGGCCCCTACAGCCGCATGAACATTCCCTTACGGCCGCAGGAAGGTCCTGCACGGCAGACTTCGTCCCTGTTCGTAATTCAGGCCTGTAAATCATGTTTTTGACACCTAATTCGACTAAAACTCATTTTCAAACATTCATACACTCTATTTAACATTTTTTGGAGCTCATGAACACTTTTGACACATTAACTAATCACAAGAACACAATTTACATCTTCAAATCACTTCATCACTTTCAAAACCCAAAACTAGGGTTCTAGCTAAGAACACTTACAAACAAGACGAAGGTAGAACAGATTGAATCTTGAAATCAGTTGTGAAGCTCACCAACAATCACTTCCCCTTGATTTCTTCTCAAAACTTTGAGAGGATTTGAGTGTGTATGTGTTTATACGTGTATGCATATGTGTGTTGTATGGGTTTTGTGTCAACAGGGGATAAGGAAGAGAAAGACCGACATATGGGTTTAATTAATTAAACCCCGGGTATTTTGTTCCCCTATTTAACTTACAATACGACTTAGGTTTACCCGTTTCAACTAACGGGGATATCTACGGAATCATTACTTGAAACCGTTTAACCCTTTATCACTTTTACTATTTACGACAATATTTCACGTGACCACATTTCATCCACACTTAACACCAATTAATAGCTATAACACTTTGACTAAAGTCAAAGTACAACTATTTAAACACTAGGTACAAGTCTACACAACTAGGCCCAATTTTAGGATGTTACATAACTAATGATCTTAATCCTTTTAGGGTTTTAAGGATTAAGTTATTGTTTTAATTCCGCTTTAATAAATAATAACTATTTTGTTGCAATTCTGAGTTGGTTCAAATCAGATGGATTATGAATCAGGATATATGAATTGCCCTGTCTAAAACCCAACACCTTCCCTTTCCCTTAATGAAAAAAACTTTCTTAGTAAAAAAGAAGTTAAATAGTTCTTTGATAATTGTTCATATTATAACAACCAAAAAATTTTAGTAGGGTTGTGGCTCTCATAGATATGTTTTTTTCATGACAAATGCCTCTTTTAAAACACCAGCAAAAATTAAAATAATTGAAATAATTCTAGGCTGATAGATTTTGTATCATAGTCCATAACCATAATTAGATCTTAATTTAGATTCTTTATATTAGATGTAGAGATGGTAAGAATCTTATGTACCCATGTATTTGGTTACTTTCATAAAGTAGCTGTTGCAATTGCCGAAGAAGGTAGTCTCTTTCTGAAGTCAGCACAGTGTCATCCGAGAAGGTTGCCTCCATGATGTTTCAACTATAAGAAATAAGGGAGACACATTTAATATGATGAAAATAAAACTTAGTTTTTGGGTTCAAGAATAACATGGACCTTAGGTCTTCGAGCCTCATATTTATTATTGTTGTTCCTTTGCGAAACAATAGATCTAATATTTGGTCTACCTTCCTGATGTAGTCTTAAATTAAATATCACCAACTGTCAATATTGAAAAGTATATAAAGTGATAAGATAGGGTGATATTTAGTATACCTGTTAGTATGTCGTAGTTGTTCGTTTTGCTAGACAGTTGATCGTACGTACTGAAGTTGAAGTAGTGTAGAGGGAAACTGGTGTCGGGTATTTCATCAAACCTTGTAGCTTTTCCAACTCTAATGGTTGTATTGTTTAGGATGATGACCATGTATGCTAGAGCTTTTTCGCATATGAAATTTGTTATGCTGTAGAACTTTCCTACTTTGAATAGAGTGTCAAAGTGGTTCTTGTCATTTAAGTTTGCATATGCTTGAATTGGATTTCCCTGCAATTAAAAGATTTGAATGAGAGGTTTGAATATTAAATTGGAAGTGTTATTACAGCTTTTGATATTACATGTTTATCTACAAATAGGAAGCAAAATTAACTTCTTTTTCCATATGGAATCCAATTTTGAGTACTTTGATGTCAATTGCTTTATCTCCATAGCCCGGTCTAAGATCCGCTATTTGTGCTATGTGTGCTGATATGTTCTTGCAAGTGGGAAATAAAAAATGAAAGCAAGTAGATAGTATATGATGTGATTTTTTACTTAATAAAGTGCACTAAATATATGAAATTATTATGTTTGAGTTAAAATGAAAGCAATAAAGGAAGTAGATAACATGTGATATGATTTTTAGTTAATTAAATGTACTAAATATATGCAATTATTGTTAGTGTATGCCCACTGACGCACGTACGCCAATTGATCACTACCGATTATGTATGGGCCTATCAGGTCAAACGCCGGGGGTTGATCTTGACAACAACCTAAAAGGAGGATTAGAAATGAATAATTAAAGGATAGTTGGCAATTTGGACAGGGTTAGCGGCGCTAACCATGCTGTCACTAACTCTGCCCCGTTAGTGGCACTAACCTTAAGTGGTTAGCGGCGCTACACTTGGGCAGTAAGCGGCGCTAACCCAACTGACATATTGCAACTTTATTCCTTTCACCTCCATTCTCCACCAATGCATGGAGTTTGCTTTGGAAACATGATGTCCGGTCTTGGGAGGTTCCAGAGGATTTCCTTGGCTTATAAAACACATGCATTCCTCTCTTTTTTTTCTCTTGATGAACTAGTGTGAACATTAAGGCACTCAAAGAAAACAAAGGGTTGTTCTTGTGAGTGATTGTGAGAGAGTTCCAGAGAGTTCCTGGAGAATTTAGGTGGTTGTTCCAGAAGCACTTTCTAGAGTTGAAGAGTGCTCATGGTGTGCTAGTACACATAGATCACGGTTTTCCCGGGGTGGACTTCGATAGCTAGAAAGAAGGTTGCCATTGCTTGGATTCGTAATCATCACCAACTCCAGGGGACATTGTATGGTATAACTCTCTTCTCACTTTCCTTTTAAGTTGCATTTCTTTGTTGTAGAGTTTGGTACACCATTGGGGTTCCTTTTGTGGTTCTTTCTCTTGCCTTTAAAATTCTTTTTTTGTACTTGCATGCTTCCGCTATGCCCAACCACGAACACCAATAGTGGTATCAGAGCCATCTCTACACTAGATTTGTACTTGGTGGCTTGAAAAATCTGAAAAATGTGATTTTTGGTTCTGTCCAGGGTTTAGCGACGCTAACTTTACCATGTTAGTGGCGCTAAACTAGTCATAGCGGCGCTAACCCTTTATGGTTAGCGGCGCTAACTCTCTTATGGCATAATGCATTTTATGCCTTAAATCAATTATGTTGGATTTTTAGCTCAACTTGTACTTTCTGGAATTGTTCCAGAATTATGGAGATTATGTATTTATGTTGTCTTATGTCTTGGTTGGTGTATTTATATGTGGATTATCATTTTGGCATGAAAATGGTTAATTGCATATACTTACATTGTGTATATATGAATATGGAATTTTGACTTGTTTAAGGTTCCTAATACATATTTACGTAGGATTATTTGTGCCTTGAGTGTTTAGATAATCTTAACCAAGACATATAAGATTTGCATGGTCTTGTGTGGCACCATGTATTAGATTTGTTGTTTCATATGGTTGTATTATTTGTGTCTGGTAACAATTTGAGCCTTTTAGACCTATGTGATGTGTTTGGTTGCTTGAATTAATTTATTCATTCATTTGGTGGTTTGTACCACAATGGTTTGTAATAATTTAATTTATTCGGTTTGTATATTTAACGGCTTGCATGCCGATTTTATTCTTTGTAATTTGTAGTATTAGCTTAGAATAGAGAATCGTGGGTTTCATGCCATTTCCTTTTAAATTTTGTAAATTGTAAAAGGAGAACCGAAGCAACCAACAAGGACCATGGAGGGTGTCTTGGCAAACTTGGATCCGGAGGTCGGTGGGAGACGTAATGGATCAAGTGGGAGAGCACACATCATTGTCTTGGATATTTGTCCTTAGTAGACTTAGTGTTTCCCGTTGGCTCGCGGGCAAGACACATAGGGTTTATGGCTCGTTACCGGACTTGTATTACATGTGTGGTTGGTTTTATTTTGTACTATTTCTTGCATGGATGTTTAGGATCTTCACATGCTAGAAAATTTTTCAAAATAATAAAACCAAAGAGTTTTTAAATCGGTTTATAAACTCTGCCCGCTCCACATAGACAAGAATTGGTTAAAATCGTTTTAACCGGCAAAACAAAATCCCGTTTTTAAAATTGTAAATCGCACGCCATCCGTAAGATGACACCACCTGAATCTAGTGAAGCAAGATCGGTCGTCGAGCTCTAGCCGAGGTCGGTTTTGTGTAACTGTGTGGAAGGTGCATGTGGCAACTCGCAAGGATCGGTTGTCGAGCTCTAGCCAAGCCGGCCATTGGGCTAGAGTACCACCGTGTATCTTGACGGTTGATTTACAATTCCAAGACTTAAAACGCCTTGGTAGTTGTCGAGCTCTAGCCGAGCTACCAAAGTAGATTAATGAGTAATGGTGTGAAAGGGATCAAACATGCCAAATGGGTGCTGTGAGTACCTAGGATCCCGCAAGTGCCTAAGAGTTGCGATCCCGGATTGCAATTGGTAAATTGTTTACCAGCATAAAATAGCTTCATGAAGTGATCTGTGGCAAACCCGTCATGAATTGGGGTATTTTGAGGTTCTTAGCCCTTGTTAAGATAATTTGGTTTTCTTAAATCAAGTGGGTAATTATTTTAACGAGGATTATGTCAAAACTTACTAACACTTATACTCTCATTTTATATGGCAAACCTTAACGACACTACATCAAAACTATCATTTCTTGTTCCTAGAAAAGGAGAGACTCATAGGAATGAACTTCGTTGACTGGTATCGTGTGCTAAGGATTGTCCTTCAAGACGAGTCAAAGTTGCACGTCCTTCAGGAGCCTCTTCCGGAGCCACCGGCTACCAACGCGAGCTGGGCCAGTAGATACGCATGGGAAAAGCGTGTCAGAGATACACAAGATGTTTCTTGTCTCATGTTGTCGAATATGTGCTCCGAGCTACGATAGTAACTCGAGCAATTGAGTGCGTACGACATGATTAACCGGCTAAAGGACATGTTCCCACAGCAGGTTAGAGAAGAGCTTTTTAAGTATGTCAAGACTTTTGTCGGTTGTAGGATGCAGGAAACGGGAATGTAAGTGTTCATGTCCTTAAGATGAAGTCGTACATGGACCAAATGGAGAGACTTGGATTTCCCATAGGGAGGGAGCTGATGGTGACTATGATTCTCCAATCCCTGCCCGCGTCTTATGAGAAGTTTGTCATGAACTATCTCAAAGACAATATGGATTGGTCCTTAACTGAGCTACATGGCATGTTGAAGGCTGCTAAGTCTAATATGGCCAAAGGTAAGCTAATCTCGTTCACACCCGCTAAGGCTACTAGGAAACAAAATCATGAAAAGAAGAAACTGACCTCAAATGGAAAGCTTGGTTTGACTAAGCCTACCATAACCGTGGAAGTAGAGGACAATGAGATTGTGCCTCAAGATAACGTTTCACTTGGGGTAGTTTGCTACTTTTTCGGAGAAATTGGAAATTGGCACCGTCACGCCTGCCCTAAGTGCATGAATGAGCTAAGTATCCTAAAGAGGAAGAACGTTAGCTCCCTGATTTCAGGTACATTCATGATTAAACTCCATTGATCTTCTACTTCAATAGACTGTGTTTTTGAACGCTAGTAAAAAACACTCACATTTGTTACAAACTTGTTTGTTGCAAAGTATAGGTGTTTATCCGAAGTAGGCCAATGATGCATGGAGAGCTGGAAGAAGTGAAGGGAAGCATAAGTGCTTGTCTCTTGCTAAAAGGATTGGAAGAATTGATCTTGCCATTCCTACCATCTAAATTATTACTTCATTAGATAGATGTTTTACGCCCTGCGAGGCAAGAAGCATTGTATCTTTTGTGCTATTGATGACGATGAATATTACTTTGAATTATGTTATTGTAGGTTTTAGAAATTTATTTCAAAGTTTATTCATGTCGTGGCATATGTAATAAGCTTATGCTTAAGAAGTAATAATATGATCATGAGTGTTTATTTATTGGTTAGGAACTTGAAATCTTTTGGCTTTGAGTCATTAGTTGATGATGAATCTTGATGATGTGAGAGGAATAAAAGCTTGTTAAATTATAAGGATTAACTCTATATGATTTGTTACCTTTATCAATGATGGTAGAAGGAAAGGGTATGTCTAATTTATTAGAAAAGTGTTTAAAACCTAAGAGGTATTCAAAACTCACCCGTAACAAATTTGTAACGAAAGAGGGAAAAAGGAACTAAGATACTCAAATCTTATGAGATGTTAAGAAATAATAGATTCCTAGTTCATCATAAGAATTATGGGAATGTCTCATAATTTGATTCTCCTAGGATACGTGTTTTACATGGATCGCCAAGTGGAGAAACGGATCATAATAAGTTATGGTTCTAACTTGATGACTTAAACTTGAGTAACCTTTTGAATGGATGTACTTGAGTTCTGGCGGGCAATATTCTTGCTTTGTAACATCAAAGATGGTCAAATTAGCAACCATGGAGGCTAGACTAGAAAGACTTCTTTCCTTGTCTACCTCATGGATTATAGTTATCTAGTCTACATCAAGTGGGAGATGGATGAACTTTAAAAGATGCTAATACATTTAATAGGTTCTTCTTTGTTTTAGATGTTCTTTTCATAACATTTTTGGGAACTGAGTTGAGTTATTCGAGAAGGGAAATGAAAAACTGAAGCATTTCAGTGGAAGAACATGTGACTTAAATAAAGACCTGATGTTAATACTAGCATTCAATCAGATATTACCTCTTCATAAGTCTGGCAAAAGTCATCATAAGGCGGAAGTGTATCATATACCTGACGACGATGACTTGTTTACCGGAATCTGTAGTGGGCCCTGGGTCTACTAAGATAAGGAAAGGTAATGAAATAAGATGTAAGCCATGCTGGATTTGATGGATGAGCTTGGGTAATCCAACACCTAGGTATGACCTTTGTGGTGTATTTAGATCTTCTGGGAATAAGATCTGCATGGATAAGTTTATAGATAACGTCAAATATTGACTGGTAGGAATTGGTTTCATGATGATTGGCTATGTGGAAGGTATCATATGAAGACATTCTTCCAGTAGTTATGTTGAAGTTTACACGGACACTTACGCCGTTTCATGGCAATATGATTCAAAGACCATATTCCGTCAAAGGAATTCTATGAGGAAGTGCTTATAGCACTGTTTGAAGGTGCTTTACATCTAAAGTATACTTGTAAAATCTACAAAACATGAAAAAGGCTGCCTTGGACTCCAATAAATATCTATGTCCCAATTTTGCTATGAAAATCATGTGGTTGTGTTTTCAATAAGCAATAATGAAACTTAGATAAATGCCAGAGCTAGTGGGAGCGCTGTTGTTATCCTACTTAATATGTCTAAGACATATGTCATAATTGAGATAATGTCTTGATCATGTTTGGCTATAAGTTTGAATCAAGAATTATATGTTTGTTAAGGATAAACAAAGCAATTTGCAATTTACAAGAAATATCGATATATGTTCTTGTTGATCAAAAGAGAAATTGAGAGTAAGTTGTTACTCTAAGTGATAGTTTATGTTTTAAGGATAACCGCCAATTTGATTGGAGTTCGTGATCCTACAAACATTGTGTCATTAATAAGTGTGATACTTAAAGCATCGATGACTCTATAGAGATCTTTATGAAAACTATGAGAGTACGATGGCTTGATCACATAAGATTTTATTCTTAAAGCATCGGTGACTCTATAGAGATCTTTATGAAAACTATGAGAGTACGATGGCTTGAGCACATAAAATTTCATTCTTGAAGCATCAATGACCCTATAGAGATCTTTATGAAAACTATGAGAGTACGATGGCTCATGCACATTAAATATTAGATCCAAGCGTTGTTTGTCTTATTGGATTCTTTGAGACAATGAAAGTATAACGGCTTGGATAAATGATCATAATTCCATCAACGCACACTTTGCAAGTGGTTGGTTGAAGTAGGGATACGATCACTATCAGAGTACACACAGATAACATAGTGGCAGATCCGTTCACTAAGCCAAAGTAGCAGGTTAGTGATTATCATCAGACTAGGGCCTGCAAATGCTTGGCTTAAGATTGTTTTAGTAATGTTTTGATATATTTTTCTTTTGGGAACGATAAGCAATATTGTGCTTCTGCTTGTATCGATTATCAAATGGGGATTTGGTAATGCGCGTGTAGCGGGTACTCTCAATAAGCCTTATTGTGTTCCAACATAGCATGTTTTACCTCTTCCCTGAATATTTTAAAATTCTAAATGTCCACAGTCGGTCATTCTTCAAGGGAAGGAAGTCTGAACTAAGACTGAGGGAAGTGCTTGGTCAAGTGTCCAATGATTTATGATCGATTGGGACACAGGGACGAAATACTTCACCTGTACTTGAAGTGTTCAAGTGACTGGACGACCTACACCTGATTTCACTTTATGGTACTCGTCATGAGTAAATCAGGATGATAATATCAGTTCATCCTTATACTGGAGATACATGTGTCGGCATCATTTTTTGTTTGCTTTGTTTTGGTTGCTTTTAAACGCAGTCCGTAACTGACTGTTATAAAGGGAGTAATTTGGCAGAGTATGATTACTGTGATGGGCAGTGTAGTCAAATGAATTTGTTCCTCTGTTTACAGAGATATCCCTGGGCCCCTCGATGATTGGTCGCTAACACCAAAATGCATGGCCGTGCTCAAGTGTGCAACAATTATAGTATCTGATTGCAACTTATATATTTTGGTCACCACCAGTCTCAATCGAGAAACATAATCATGTACTAACGGAGAATGACTAAGTACCATGTCTCGTGTTCACACGGATATCGCGAACAAAAGGATGTTTGATCCCTTATCAATAGGACCATTTCACACGGGCTGTAGTTTGGTTTTTGTGAAGACAAAACCGATACTGACTTGGGGGCAGGATGTCTTACTAGAGGCCGCTCCTTGTCTGTGATGCTTTGGGTACGGTGAGTCATGTCCAAGTGGGAGTTTGTTGGAGTATGCCCACTGACGCACGTACACCAATTGATCACTACCGATAATGTATTGGTCTATCGGGTCACACGCCGGGGGTTGATCTTGAAAACAACCTAAAACGAGGATTAGAAATGAATAATTAAAGGATGGTTGGCAATCTGGACAGGGTTAGCGGCGCTAACCATGCTGTCGCTAACTCTGCCCCGTTAGCGGCGCTAACCTTAAGTGGTTAGCGGCGTTGCACTTGGGCGGTTAGCGGCGCTAACCCAACTGACAGGTTGCAACTTTATTCCTTTCACCTCCATTCTCCACCAATGCATGGAGTTTGCTTTGGAAACATGATGTCCGGTCTTAGGAGGTTCCAGAGGATTTCCTTGGCTTATAAAAGACATGCATTCCTCTCTTTTCTCTCTTGATGAACTAGTGTGAACATTAAGGCACTCAAAGAAAACAAAGGGTTGTTCTTGTGAGTGAATGTGAGAGAGTTCAAGAGAGTGTTGGGCTTCGTGGTTGAGCGCAACAGAAGCATGCATGTACAAAAACGGAATTTAAAAGCAAAAACAAAACCAAAAAGTGAACCCCTTAAGTGTACCAAGCTCTACAACATAGATTTGCAACTTAAACAGAAAGAAAGAGATGAGTTTTATACCCTTGATGTCTCTGGAGTTGATGAATGCAAAGTTCCAAGCTTAGGTCCTTCTTCTTGAGCTATCCAAGTCCACACCGAGAAACTTGGCAACCTTGGTGTACTAGCACCCCTTCCACCAAATCTTTTCTTGAACTTGGCTTATGGAACAATTCCCTTAAAGACCACCAGAAACTCTCTACTTCTCTCTCTCTTTTTCTGAGACAACACACTAAGGTTTCTAAGTGGTTTTTATCTCAAATGTGCAATAGAAGAGAAGAGAGTGAATGGAGTGTGATATATAGACCCATGCACGAACCCAGAACTCCCCAAGGTCAGTCAAGGCCATATGATTGCACCCCCAAGGTAGCTATCATTTGGTGTACGTGCGCCAGTGTGCATACTCCAACAAACTCCCACTTGCACATGACTCACGGTACCCAATACATCACAGACAGAGAGCGGCCTCTAGTAAGACATCTCTACCCCCAAGTCAGTATGGGTTTTGTCTTCAGCACAAAAACCAAACTGCAGCCCATGTGAAATGGTCCTACTTATAAGAGATCAAACATCCTTTTTTTCGCTATATCGAAGTGAACACGAGACATGGTACTTAGTCATTCTCCATTCGTTCACGATCATATTTCTCGATCTAGATTGGTGGTGACCAAAATATACAAGTTGCAATTGATCATATATCATTGCAAGCTTTGAGCATGGCCATGCATTTTGGTGTCAGCGACCAATCATCGAGGGGCCCAAAGATATCTCTCTAAACAGAGGAACAAATTCCTTGACTACACTGCCCACCACAATGATCATACTCTGCCCAATTACTCCGTTTATAACAGCCAGTTACGGACTGCGTTTGAAAATAACTAGAACAAAGCAAACCAAAGTGATGCAGACACATGCATCTCCAGTTTGAGGATGAACTGATATTATCATCCTGGTTTACTCATGACATGTACCATAAAGTAAAATCAGGTGTAGGTCGTGCAGTCACTTGAAACACTTTCAAGTACAGGTGAAGAATTGCGTCCCCGTGTCCCAATCCCCATTGGACACATGACCAATTACTTCCCTCAGTCTTAGTTCATACTTCCTTCCCGAGAAGAATGACCGACTGCGGACATTTAGAATGCAAACACATTCAAGGAAGAGCAAAACATGCTAAGTTGGAACACAATAAAGATTTAAAGAAATACCCGCAACTTGCGTATTACTAAATCTCATTTAATAATCGATAAATACAATAAATACAATACTGTTGAATGATCCCAAAAAGGGTAAATACATAAAATATACTAACAAAAATACAAATACATAATCAAACCAAATCACTAACAAATCTAATCCCAATTGCACGTGTATGAGCATCGTGCTTTGCTTGCGATAATGGTTTGGTGAACGGATCCTCCACATTGCTATCCGTGTGTACTCTGCTGATGACAATGTTCCTACTATCGACCACGTCCCGGATGTAATGATACTTCCGCGGAATATGCCTCGTGCGTCAATGAGACCTTGGTTCCTTCGCTAGTGCAACTGCACCCTCGTTGTCACAGTATACCTCAACAGGGTCGGCAATACTAGGAACCACTCCCAGATCTTGGATGAACTTCCTCATCCACACAGCCTCCTTCGCAGCTTCACTGGCCACAATATACTCCGACTCGGTAGTAGAATCGGCCACACTGGCCGTAATATAGCCTCATTCTCCAGGAAATAGCACCACCATTGAGGAAGAACGCGAACCCCGATTGAGATCGGCAGTCGTTCCGATCGGTTTGGAAGCTAGCATCGGAGTAACCAGTTACCCGTAGCTCTTCCGCACCTCCATACACCAAGAACATCTCCTTTGTCCTCCGAAGATACTTGAGAATGTTCTTCACTGCCGTCCAATGTGCCTCACCAGGGTTGGCTTGATATCTGTTTGTCATACTCAATGCACAAGATATATCAGGCCTAGTACATAACATGGCGTACATGATCGAGCCAATTGTCGAAGCATATGGAACTCGCCTCATTAATTCCCGTTCCTCAGGGGAACTCGGGCTTTAAGCATTGCTCAACACTAAACCATGTGACATAGGTATGAATCCCTTCTTGGAGTCCTCTATCCTAAATCTCTTTAGGACCTTGTCAATGTACGTACTCTGGCTCAATCCGATCAACCTGTGTGATCTATCTCTATAGATTTTAATCCCAAGAATGTAAGCCGCATCCCCAAGATCCTTCATTGAGAAACAACTCCCTAGCCAGGCTTTTACCCCTTGCAAAGTTGGAAAGTCATTCCCAATTAGTAGAATATCATCTACATAAAGAACTAGGAATACAACTACGCTCCCACTAGCTCTAATGTAAACGCATAGCTCATCCTTGCTTTTAGAGAAGCCAAACTCTTTGACTTTCTCGTTGAAGCACAGGTTCCAGCTCCGAGAGCTTTGCTTAAGCCCATAAATGGACTTCTTAAGCTTGCAGACCTTATCCGGAAACTCTGGATGTTCAAAACCCTCAGGCTGCGTCATATACACCTCCTCTGAAAGTGTTCCATTAAGGAACGCGGTTTTGTCGTCCATTTTCCAAATCTCATAATCATGAAATGCGTCAATGGCCAAAAGTATCCGGATAGACTTCAACATAGCCACCGGGGAAAAGGTTTCCTCATAGTGTGCACCATGAGTTTGAGTGAAACCCTTAGCCACCAGTCAGGCTTTGAAGGTGTCTACCTCGCCATCCATGCCGATCTTCTTCTTGAAGACCCATTTGCACCCTACGGGTTTACACCCCGGTACGGGATCAACCAAGTCCTAGACTTGATTATCCGACATGGATTGAATCTCGGATTCCATTGCTTCTTTCCACTTGGTGGACTCAGGGCCCACCACAACGTCCTGCTATTTGGTATGCTCATCAGAGACCACTACCATGTCGGTGCCCTCAGATATGTTAAAACCATATCTATCTGGCTCATGCCGACTTCTACCAGATCTTCTAATATGCAATGGGTTTACATCATCTCCAGTGTCATCATGCTGAGAATCAACCCTTACAGGTTGTGAACTAGTCCCAACATCAGGTTCTACGTTGGCAGGTTCTTGAATTTCTTCAAGATAAACTTTTCTCCTACTAGCGTCTTTGGATAGTAATTCCCTTTCAAGGAACATTGCCCTTCGAGCAACAAATACCTTGTTCTCCGAAGGTTTGTAAAACAATTATCCCATAGACCCAGCAGGATAACCAATGAAAAAGCACCTTTTGGCCCTGGGCTCCAATTTGTCCTCAACCTCACGCCTCACGTAGGTAGGACAACCCCAAACCTTTAAATATGAAATGGATGGAACCTTTCCATGCCACATCTCATACAGTGTTTTCTTAACCTTCTTTGTTGGTACAAGGTTAAGGATTCTACCGGTCGTTTCTATCGCATATCCCCAAAACGTAACGGGAACGTCCGTACGAACCATCATTGACCGAACCATATTTAACAATGTCCGGTTCCTCCTCTCGGCGACACCATTTAATTGTGGCGTCCTAGGAGGGGTTAATTGCGAGACAACCCCACAATCCCTTAGATGTTCACGGAACTCAGAACTAACATACTCACCGCCTCTATCAGATCATAGCATCTTAATCCTTTTCCCTAGTTGATTTTCCACCTTGTTTTGATAAGTCTTGAATACCTCAAAGGTATTCGACTTTTGTCTCACCAAGTAGACATACCCATATCGACTATAATCATCAATAAAGGTAACAAAGTAGCGGGAATGATCTCTTGTGGCATGCTTGAACGGACCACACACATCAGTGTGAACGATATCCAACAAGTCATGCGCCCTCTCACATACACCGGTGAAGGGTGCTTTGGTTATCTTGCCCAATATACAAGATTCGCATACTTCATTAGACCCGTGGTCAAATGATTCCAAGATCCCATCCGCTTGGAACTTGGTGATGCGTTTCTTGTTTATGTGTCCTAACCGACCATGCCATGGAGAATTTATCCAAAACACTTTTGGATCCTGAATCAACATTCATGATTGATCTATTGTTTTGCAAGCTTACGCTTGTCTCATAAATGCCATGACATGGAAATGTTTTAAAATAAAAGACATGATCTTTGTAACATAATATGCTACCATTCTCAAATTTATAGTCAAAACCAATGTCATACAAGGCATAAAAAGATAAAATGTTTCTTGCCACGCACGGCGAATAACAAACATTATCTAAAACAATAGATAAGTCGGAAGGAAAGGCGAGCTCCACACTCCCAATCTTCTCAACCGGGACAACCGCCTTGTTTCCCATGATGAGATCCAGTTCTCCATCAACCAGGTCCCTACTTCTTCTTAGTACCTGCATATTATTACAAACGTGAGTACCACACCCGCTGTCTAAAACCCAGGCGTTAGAAGTAGAAGTGTTATGGAGTTAAATCATGTACGTACTGGAGGCAGCGGCACCTCTAGCTCGTAGCTTCTTGAGCTCCTCCGTGTACTTGGGGCAACTACGCCGGTAGTGACCCTTCTCTCCGCAGAAGTAGCAGGTTGCCTCTTCCGGAGAGGTGGCAGTGGGAGCCACTTGCTTCCCCTTCGGCTCCGGGGTTGGGTTAGGTTTAGGCTTCGGCCTTTGGGCCTTGGCCTTCCCCTTTCCCTTCCCCTTGGAACCCGAAGCGGGCTGCTTCCACTTCTTCCCACACTCGTTGATGGTGTGGACGACAGTAGAGGTGGAGGGCTTTGACTTGGCAAGCTCGCCCTCGGCTGTCTTGAGCATGCCATGTAGCTCTATAATGGACTTGTCCATACTATGCATATGGAAGTTCACAATGAACGGACCATATGCGGGAGGGAAGGATTGGAGGATGATATCAACCGCCAACTCCTTCCCCATGGGAAAGCCCAACTCCTCTAGCTGATCCACGTACCCTTTCATCTTAAGCACATGGGAGCTAACATTGCCGGCATCCGGCAACCGATTAAGGCCTTGACGCACTAATAGAGTTCTTGTCGAGCCCGCTGTTGGAACATGTACTTCAGCAGAGATATCATCTCATACGCACTCACTTTCTCGAATTGCCTTTGCAATTCAGGACTCATGGTCATAAGCATTAGGCAAGTCACGTCGTTAATGTCCTTGAGGCGTTTTCATACGCCTCTCGGACGGCCCTCTCCACGTTGGTAGCAGGAGGTTCGGCTAGAGCTCGAAAACCGACCTTGCGAGTTGCCACACTAGCCTTCCACACAGTACGCAAAACCGATCTCGGCTAGAACTCGACGACCAATCTTGTTTCACTAGATTCCGGCGGTGTCATCTTACGGATGGTGTGAGATTTACTTTTGAAAAAACGGGTTTTTGTTTTTCCGGTTAAAACACTTTTAACCAATTCTTCTCTATGTGGCGCGTGGAGTTTGTAAACCAATTTAAAAACCCTTTGATTTTATTATTTTGAAAAATTTTCTAGCATGTGAAGATCCTAAACATCCATGCAAGAAAAAGTACAAAATAAAATCAACCACGCATGTAATACATATCCGGTAACAAGCCAATCCTATGCGCCTTGCCCGTGAGCTAACGGGCAAGACTAAGTCATCTAAGGACATATTCTGAATGACTTGATGTGTGCTCCTCCCACTTGATCCATCGCGTCTCCTACTGACCTCCGGATCCAAGTTCGCCAAGACACCCTCCATGGTCCTTGTTGGTTGCTTCGGTTCTCCCTTTACAATTTACAAATTTAAAAGGAAATGGCATGCAAGCCACAATTTACTATTCTAAGCTAATACTACAAATTACAAAGAATAGAAAATCGGCATGCAAGCCGTTAAATATACAAACCGAATAAATAAATTAATTATTACAAACCATTGTGGTACAAACCACCAAATGAATGAATACATTAATTTAATCAACCAAAACACATCACATAGGTCTTATGGCTCATAATGTTACTCGATGAAAATATTACAACCACATCATGGTGTGCCACACAAAACCATGTAAATCTTATATGTCTTGGTTAAGATTATCTAATCACTCAAGGCACTAATAATCCTATGTACATATGCATTAGGAACCTTAAACAAGTCAAAATTCCATATTCATACATACATAATGTAAGTATATGCAATTAACCATTTTCATGCCAAAATGTTAATCCACATATAAATACACCAACCAAGACATAAGACAATTTATACATATCAAAACTCAAATTCTGGAACAATTCCAGAAAGTGCATGAAGCCCAAAAAATCCAACAAAATTGATTTAAGGCAAAACTTGCATTCTGCCAGTAAGGGGTTAGCGCCGCTAACTAAGACTTAGCGCCGCTAAAGCCAGATGACTTAGCGACCGCTACAGATGGTTTAGCGCCACTAACATGGAAACGTTAGCACCGCTAAACCCTGGACAGAACCAAAAATCACATTTTTCGGATTTTCCAGGCGACGAAGTGCAAAACTAGTGTAGAGGTGGCTCTGATACCACTGTTGGGGTTCGTGGTTGAACGCAACGGAAGCATGCACGTACAAAAACGGAATTTAAAAGCAAAAACAAAACCACAAAGTGAATCCATTAAGTGTACCAAGCTCTACAACATAGATTTGTAACTTAAACAGAAAGAAAGAGATGAGTTTTATACCCTTGATGTCTCTGTAGTTGATGAATGCAAAGTTCCAAGCTTAGGTCCTTCTTCTTGAGCTATCCAAGTCCACACCGAGAAACTTGGCAACCTTGGTGTACTAGCACCCCTTCCACCAAATCTTTTCTTGAACTTGGCTTCTGAAACAACTCCCTTAAAAACCACCAGGAACTCTCTACTTCGCTCTCTCTTTTTCTTAGACAACACACTAAGGTTTCTAAGTGGGTTTTATCTCAAATGTGCAAGAGAAGAGAAGAGAGTGAATGGAGTGTGATATATAGACCCATGCAAGACACCAGAACTCCCCAAGGTCGGTCAAGGCCATATGATTGCACCCCCATGCATTGGTGGAAAGAGGAGGTGAAAAGAATAAAGTTGTTTCTGTCAGGCAGGGTTAGCGCCGCTAACCGTCCATGCATAGCGCCGCTAACCACTTACGGTTAGCGCCGCTATTGGGGCTTAGATAGAGACGATCTGGTTAGCGCCGCTAACCTAGTCCAGGAAACCAACAATCATTATTTATCCTTTCTCACCCTCATCTTTTAGGTTGTTGTCAAGATCAACCCCCGGCGTGTGACCCGATAGGCCCATACATCATCGGTAGCGATCATTTGGCGTACATGTGTCAGTGGGCATACTCCAACAGAGAGTTCATGGAGAATTTAGGTGGTTGTTCCACAAACACTTTCTAGAGTTGAAGAGTGCTCATGGTGTGCTAGTACACATAGACCATGGTTTTCCCGGGGTGGACTTCGATAGTTAGAAAGAAGGTTGCCATTGCTTGGATTCGCAATCATCACCAACTCAAGGGGTCTTTGTATGGTATAACTCTCTTATCTCTTTCCTTTAAAGTTGCATTTCTTTGTTGTAGAGTTTGGTACACCATTGGGGTTCCTTTTGTGGTTCTTGCTCTTGCCTTTAAAATTCGTTTTTTGTACTTGCATGCTTCCGCTGTGCCCAACCAAAACACCAACAATTATTGTCTTTAAGTTGTCACTTACCTCTAATATTTCTATTTTTTCATAAGATTTATGAATTTACAATGTTTTTGGTTGATGTAAGATGTCCTTGCTCATTTGAGATAAGTAGTTTTAGACCGCTTGGAGATGTTTCCCTTGATAATACTTCATATAGTTGACCATGACCGAAAACTGGCTCCAAAAGGTAAATTCCTATTTTTTTTTAGGAATTGTCCTTGACTTTTGTTGATGGACATCTCATAGCAGACTTTAATTGGGAATTGCTTTCTTTTTAATACGAAAGGTAGTTCTTTATCATTGTGATTTAGTGCAATTCTTGGTTTGAAGACTTTATGACCAATATGTGTCCCGGTGATGACTTTCGCCACTATGATTCGTGGTAGTAGCTGTGTAACAATCATTCCGGTTCCATTGCATAACCCAACTATATGGTTTATGTTACGAAGTAACATAATTGGTGCACCAACTTTTAACTCAAGGCAATGCTTTGGAAATCTGATAAAGTCAAGTAGATTGAGATACTCGAGTGGGTAAAGAAATTTTGTACCGAATTTCTCATTTGCATGTAGGATTACCGAATCAAGGCTTAAATATATGCTCTTTTTTCATGTCCGCATGTCAAGTATTAAGTCGTTAATTCCATTTACATTTTTATTTTTAGGACAAACAGTAGGTCTGTCACACAACATGGAGGCGGTTGGGCTTTGAAGTGGCTCGTCATGGTAAATGAACTGAATTAGTTGAATGAGTGAGTCACTAGGATCGTGTACCGGGTACTCGTTTGGAATTTCAACCAATTTGGTGTCTGCGGGGTCATTTTCATTTGTTATACCTATTTGACCGTCCCCTATTTCTATTAACCATGATTAGAATATTGAAACATTTTCTTTTTCCTCGAAAGTGAGATCTTGTCGGAGAAGCCTCATATTTTGAGAGAACTTGTGTATATTGAAATGTTTCCACTATGATGATTTAAGTATGGACGATGTTATGATATCCTTTTTTGTGCCCTTAGACTTTATTGGCAAAGTTTGTCTAAAGTCATCGCCCAACAATATTGACTTGCCCCCAAAAGGATAAGTTGGCTCATCGAGTATATCTCTAAGCGTTTTGTCTAATGCTTCAAAATATTTTCGATCATTCATATGTGCTTCGTCCCAAATGATATGTGAGGTTTCGATGAGAAGTTGCGCTAATTAGGTATTTTTTCTTAACATGACATAGTGATTCGTATAAGGAATTTTGAACCAAGAATATGCTCTTCGCCCAGATGGTAGTAAAAGTGATGCAATTCAAGAAGATGCTACGGCTAGAACAATTTTACCAAAGGAACGCAATGCGAAAATAATGTTAGTCCACATAAATGTCTTGCCTGTTCCGCCATGCCCATAGACGAATATAAATTCTTGTTTATTTTCCAAAGAAGCTTTCGTTATGGAATTGTATACTTTCTGTTGATTGGTGTTTAAATTCCACTACATAGTTTCATGTTCTTCTGCGAGCTTGATTCTGGAATAGTTTTTCTCTTTTGTAAGCAATCTATTTTGTAGATTTCCAAGTAGGTGAGATGGAGGCATGGGAAGTCCGAATTCGGAGAGTGATGACGAAGAGGAATTTGAGTTTAGAAAAATTTCTAATTCATAGAGAAGATAATTTTTCAAATCTTCGTCATTGACATATAAGCCATTAATATTTGAAGCTAGTGCTACTTTTCACTTCATGTCGTCAGTCATTTTACGCCAACGCCATGCCCATAAAGCAATGAGGTTTGAAACCTCACAAAATAGAAGCACATTTAGCACACCACTATGACCTCTAACTAGAACCACCAACTGTCAACTTGCAGTTCTGATTTCCCATCCATTGATTCCCCTGCCATCTTTTCTTTTGCTAAATATTAAACTGCTATAACTTTGGTTTCTGCAAAGCTGCTTTATCCCTATTTACCTTCTCCTAAGTTTTGACATCACCCTTAGTCGATACAATCAAGTCTGTTTTTTTGTTGCAATTTCTGTACCAAATCTCTACGCTCTTGTAGTTGGTCCTCGAGTTGATATATATACTCCTCCGTGTCTCTATCAACATCACTAACTACTAATAGGAATTGTGTGCATAACCATCGAAAGGATTTGTATGCATAACCATCGAAATATGATGACACACCCAATGCAATAAAACATCAAGGGTCACACCTATGAGGGTATGTAATTCAAGAAGTTCATTCACACTGTGGGAGACAGGTATTAATATAAAATACATATATATATATATATATATATATATGTATTTTATATTAATAATAAATGGTTTAAATAAAGTTGCCTAATTAAAGATAACTAGAAAGTTATCTATAAATAGGGGATATAAACAAGAGATTTAGGGTTAACCTAATTAACACGTAAAAGGCAAAAATCTCTCTCTCCCTCCTCCTTGTAATCGGCGGCCGAAGACACTCCACCCAAAGGGGTTGTCATTTTTGGTGATTCAAGGTAAGAAGAAAGATCAAGAACTTTCAAGTTTGAATCAAGCCTTTCTAGCAGGCTCTTGGTATACCTCATTACGGGTGGACTATCTTTGAGCAGTTCAGGTATAAACCTCATCTTAATATGTTCTTGATGGATATAGAGAAATCGGTGGACATATGTGTTCATACACATATATCGATTTCCAGTATAGATTATTGGATTGGTTGCATGTTTTTTGTTTAAGTTTAATCCAATCCTGTTTGTTATGGTTACATATTTGCGATGATATATAAATATATATATATATATATATATATATATATATATATATATATATATATATATATATATATATATACACACATGTTTTTTGAAAACCATATACATGGCATACACACTTGTGATAAGCCAAAATCATTAATCCTTTAGGGTTTTAGGATTAAGTTTGTTATTCTCTTTCCGCTTTAATGAATAATAATTGTATTGTATCTATTCAATTCTGAGTTGGTTCAAAGCAGTTTGGTTATGAATCAGGACAACTCAAGTCTGAATTATGACCTGTAAAACCCAACAGTGGTATCAGAGCCTCGGCTTAGTTATCACAGTGTGTTAGTATATCTGTTATTATTGCATTTTTTATGTTAATGTGTGTATAGTGATTTTCGAAAATCACAAGGGATGTACAAGTTCATGTCAATCCTAGTTTATCTAAAAATAGTTGGCTTTTGGATAAGATTTGTAGATTTAAACCTTTGATGAGAAAGGTAAACCAGTTAGGTTTAACCGGTTAAAGGATTAAAACTATAAACAGTTTATTGAAATTATATGATTATCTGTTTTGATATGCATATTTCGATTTTAGGGATTGGACATGCATCAATCTCACTTTGTTGTTTAAACTGTATGTTTTATAGTTTTTTGATTTTTTTTTAATCAGAAAAGTTAAGCCAGTTGGGTTTAACTGGTTAAAAAGGATTAAAACTATAAAAGGTTTAATTTTATGTTGGTAAATGTATATATATGTTATATTAACCAGTTGTGTTAATATGGATCATTTAAGGTTTTTAATCAAAAACTAGTTCAGTTTTAAGATTAAAAGATAAACCTCAAAACTAAGATATTCCATCTTTTTATCAACGAGTTCTATGTTCATAAATTTAATTTTAAAATTTAAATGATGAAACAAGTTTATGTTTTCAAATTTGAATTTTGGATAAAAAGGAATTTCTGGAATATATATATATATATATATATATATATATAATACATAAATATTCTGAATAAATGTTAACCGGAAAAAAGGGTCACCGGTAATGGATGACCGGCCCAAAGGGGGTCATCGAACCAAAGGGGTTCTCGGCCCAGAAATCCACAACCCAAGATGGTTCCTCGGCACAGGGGTTCACGGCCCACGGCTTTGTGGTCCAGCCATGTTCGCGACGCGAACCCAAGTCGCGACCAGAAATTGGGCCTCGGCCCAATGGTCTTCTCGGCCCAAGCCCAGGCCCCATTGTGGCGGCCTGACAGCCCAAGTAGGTTTATGGCCCAGTTGGGGTTAAAACGGGTAGTTCATTAATTTATTTTCACAAAAGCCTAAGTTTTTCTTTTAATTTATAAATGATTTTATTTAAATTAAAATGGGCCTATGTGGACTTAAAAGTGTTTAATGAACTTAATGGGCTTAATGGCCCAATTATAAAATTCCAAGAATGGATTTAGGCCCATGGGTCTTGGATGGTTAATTTTGGAAAGGGATAATTCGGATAGAGTAATAATACAAGATATTATATATATAAGTATTAATTTTACGTACTTAAAATTTACATACTTATATATATATATATATATATATATATATATATATATATATATATATATATATATATATATATATATTATGGTTAAGGTTTTATTTTAACTAGTTAAGTTAAAATATAGGTTCTTATTATATTTTTGGATTAAAATATAATAAATAACCATAATGGTGTATTATTATTATACAATACAAACAAGGATAAATCTTAAATCAATTAAGTGTTTTAGATTTAAAAACACATTTTGGTGTAATAATTATTATATACCATAAGTATATAAAATTGATTAAAGTGGGTTTGACAAGTTTTGTCAAATATTTTCTCATCTCAATTAATAGTTTAATTAATTTGAGAAGGAATGAGAAAAGGTTTATATACTTGCATTATTATTGGTTTAATTTTAATGCATGGTTGTTTATATATATTGTTCATATGTATATGTTGAATTAGTTGACTTGTATACTAAAGTCGCATTAGTATTTTTAAATCACATTTGTAGTTTTTCATGTCAACTACAAGTGTTTGACTTAAACAAGTCAACAGTATATTCTTGTTGTGGATGGACATGTAGGTTATGGATTTTGCCAACTTAGACCTGTGGTTATTATTGTTTCTTTTTTTTTCTTTTTGGTTTAGGGAGGCCTTCGTGCCACTTACAACCCCTTTTTACAATGTAAAAGTATTTCGGGGAGGCCTGCGTGCCACTTACAACCCCTTTCTATCATGTAATTGTAATAGAATAAGTTTATGTATTCTAGTTTAGAGAGTTGTAACCAAAACCAAATACAAAGGACTTTACAAGACGGAGAAACCAAACAAAGATTGCTCGGGTTAAGACCGGAGGTGGTAAGGCTAGTGGGAGCAAGGAGAACCCTCGTTAGATCCAGCCACGGGATCTATCTAGATTAGTTGTCCTTAGATTGACCCCTTAGGACATAGTTGGCAAAACTATAACATATTATTAACTGCGTGGTTGTGCTTTAATTTTATGTTTTTATACGACTGTGAAATTGAAGTAGGTGATTAATAATGGTTTTTATTAATCAAGATGTAAAACCACAAATATGATAAAATTGGTATACGACAACAGCTTTATAAATTTTATTATTTTATGATTGTCATATCAGCATTTTAAAAACAGTTTGTTTTTCAAAATGATTTTGTTATAAGACGTATTGTGTACCTAGTTTGAGGTATACTAAGATATACGGATTTTAAAACAAGATAGTTTTAAAATGGTTTTACAAAACTGGAAATCAAGTTTTTTCAAACTTGGATAAAACACACAAAAATCTTAGACCAGTAGTGCTACCCACCTAGTGGTACACCTTTCCTGCTACCGGTACCTTGGTGTGTTGTCGTGCCCAAACCGTGTACACCGGGGTTCAAACCGATGAGGGGAGGGGGTGAAAGACTTTGCGATTCCCTGATGTGACGGGTCAGAGTTCACCACGTTCTAGTTGGTACGGTCTATTTTGGTGATTCCCTGATGTGACGGGCCCAAAATACACTTAGTGCAGAGATAAACATACTTAGATAGTTTCATCTAAAGATCTCTACAAGGTCTAGGAGTCGTGTCAAGTTAGATACGATTGCCCAAACCGTGCACCAATACGTGTGAAATAAGGATCCTAGGGCTAATACTTAATCATTTAAGGGTTTTTATGAATTCGTATTTAGCAAAGTCTCTTTTGTGTTACTAATTAGACTACATGATTAAATTGTAGATGGCAAACATTACCAACACATACAACCTCTCACTCCGCTCCATTCTAGAAAATGATAAGCTCACAGGACCTAATTTCCTCAACTGGGAGCGCAATCTGCGGAGTGTGCTCAGGCATGAGAGGAAATGATACGTCCTAGAGGAGCCGGTAGGGAATGCCCCAGCCAACAATTCGAGAGCTGATGTTAGGGAGGCTTAACAGAAGCGTGTCAATGATGCACTAGATGTAAGCTTCCTCATGGTTGCGACTATGAGTCCAGAGTTTCAAACAAGCATGATGTATACATCAGCTTATGACATAATCCGTCAGTTGAGGGATATGTTTCAAGAGCATGCTCGTTCAGAATGTTACGATGTCACGAAAGCTCTTAATACTTGCAAGATGGCCAAGGGCACTCCGGTTATCACTCATGCCATGAAAATGAAAGGGTATATGGACCACCTCGAAAGGCTTGGACACCCAGTACCATTGCAGCTAGCAACAGACCTGATTCTTAACTCGCTGTCTGATGACTATAAGTCGTTCATAGTCAACTATAACATGAACAGCATGGAGAAATCCATTGCTGATTTGCATTCCATGTTTAAGACAGCGGAGTCGAATCTGGGTAACAAGTCCAAGGATGTCCTAGTGGTGCAAAATGGAGCTGCTAAGAAGAGGAAGGGGCGCAATGGTAGGGGCAAGGGAAAAACCGAGCCAGGACCATCTGCACCCAAGGTCAAGGCAAGTAGCAAAGGCAAAGGCAACGGCAAGAAATTCAAACCGAACAAAGCAAGAGCCGAGAACCGGTGCTTCAAGTGCGGTGAAATTGGCCACTATATGGCCAACTGCCTGAAGCGTCACGAGGGTGGTGGAAATGCCACAGGTACTTTCGTTGACTAACTTCAGTATTTTTGCTTTCAACTTATTGTATATAAGTGGTGTATTTGACTTTTGCGATTGTTTATTGCAAATAGGTTAATAAGAAGCAAAAGGATACCTTGGAATGCTGGTGGACACTATGTACAAGATGAAGGACATTTTTTAATTCATAGTTTTACTACTTATTCTACATTTTTTCAGATTTTCTATATGTAATGGTTTTAAAGACTTCTTTATTAAAACCTTAATAATTTATTCATTGATATGTCCTTGTGCGTAGATTAAAGGTATATATAGTCAAGTATGACTAGAGAGTGACTAACAAGTCAAAGTTTTGACTTATTAGTAATTTTGTCCGTATGCATGGGTTGTCATTTGAATAATATGATTAATATTATTTCTTGACTAAAACTTATGGAATTACATGATATAACACAGTTGTTGTTATACATTAGAAAGGTTATCTAATCAAGTAATTATAAGTATTTATGAAAACAAGTTCAAGTTTTTGAACTAGAGTTAAACACTTGAAATAATAGTCATTATTTCTAAGGTTGTGTTTAAAGATAAAACATTTATGAGTTTGATTATAATAGGCATTATAACCAAGAAGAACTAACATGTTTTAATTAAGAATCTATACAAGTGTGTCATACTTGTGGTGATATAAAGTTTTTAAGAAACCAATTTCCGTAACAGGAAATAGTGGATATTAGAAAATCCAAGTCTAAGGTTTCGTTAACTTTAAGATTCTTATTCGAAATCTAAGTTTTAGATTCATACTTAAAATCAGTATTTTGACTTTTTGGTCAAGTTTGACCAAGTCAATAAGGAATTTTGAGTAATGCTATGTTTTCATAATAGTCAGCGGGAGCAATTGACCTACGCTAGGGCATTTTTCGGTTTTTGATAAATTGACATACATGTATGTATATCTGCGTAGAAGCATATACGTGCTTAGAGAAGCACGGGAATTATTAGCTTATTGAAAATCAAGTAGATATATAATTTTAATGACGGGAATTTTGAGGTTTCAAAATGAGTCCAGGTAAATGGACTAGTCCGAGGAGATCATAATTATATATTAAAATTCAATGACACCAATATTAAACATATTAAAAGAGTTAAATGTTGAGAATAATAAACAGATTATTAGATAAGTGTTTTATGCACTGGATATCTAATTTTTGTTTACGAGTTAGTGTAAACAAGAGGGTTTATTATTTCAGTCTATTTCTTGGAATAGAAAAGTATCTATACATCTACAATATAACCAAGTATGGTTATGTAATAAATTTATATATTCAGAAGTAAGAAGTTACTCCAGTTCTTCAAGTTCAGATAATATGATAAAATTAGAAAGGCTAGACTTGTTTTTCAGGGTTTGTGGAGAACAGTTTATCTAGCAAAACGAGTGGGAGCACTAGTTATTACATACTCATTTTTAGTTCATAGTAATGTTGTGATTTCAAGAAGTGATCCGTGATAAGTCCACATGAACCGACATAGTAATACAAATAGACGTGGTGAATTGAGACGGTGGACCAGAATTAATTTTGTACTATATTCCAAGAAGGTGAATATGGAGAGTACATTATTAATCCCACTGCTCTTCACATATTTTGTTTGTTTTGGTAATATCCATGAATAAAAGGGTTGTTATTCAAAAATCTTGTCTGTGACTACCTATCTTTGTGGGAACCTCGATTAGGGAGATAATAACGTCATTGTAATCATTTGTGGAGTTTCATAGTGATTGAAGATAGCTACCAGGAGTGTAGGCCAAGGATGTACGGGTATTCACCAGGGGGATGGATATCGGATAGTGACATCGTGAAGAATACCGTGCGGTTAATGAGTCAAAGGTATTCGTCACATAGGTTGTCCTCAAGCCTAAGATATTTGGTTTGGTATGCGTTGACTTCTGGCATTTGGGTCGCATCTAACGCTACGCCATAATTGGGTAGCAATAACGGGCGTATCTGGTGTCAGGGGAAAGCGTGTTGCCAAATGCAATTATGCGAGAGGCATTTTGCACCTTCTTTTTAGGAGAGATGTTTCCGGGCCCCTTGACTGATGTAGACTGTAGAAGTGCATGGCCATGCCCAAACGAACTGATTTTTTCTTTGTCGTTTATCACTCAGTCAAAGTCAGATAGTCGAGAAATTGTTCTGAGTGTTCATAGTTGACTCTCACCCATGCTTACACTCACAATCGAAACATCGTGATGCAGAGGGAAAATCCTAAAGTATACCCGATCATAAGACAAAGGGTTCTTACGAAGTTTTGATTATAAAACACTTAGTTTTATACATTATGAAACAGTTTGTTTTGTATGGATTTAATTATCACACCTGTGTATAAGAGTTCTTATTTGCTTGGTTAACCAAAGCCAGTATCATCAAGATCACGGGTTGATGCTAAGCACAAGTGGGAGTCTGATAGGATTTGTGTGCATAACCATCGAACCCTGATGACACGCCCAATGCAATAAGACACTCAAGGGTCACACATGTGAGGGTATGTAATTCAAGAAGTTCATTCACATTGTGGGAGACAGGTATTATGACAGTTAGTCATAAACCAGTAAAGAGAGTTGTAAAATAACCATGTTAAATTAATTAACAACAATATATATATATTTATTAGTTAATAAACATATATTGTTAATTATTGGATTAATATCTTGAATATTATCTAAAAGGGTTATGTTACTAATTGTTATTATTAAAGAGATAAAATACATTAAGGTATATGTATATATATATTCGACCTATATATATATATATATATATATATATATATATATATATATATATATATATATATATATATATATTATGTATTTTATATTAATAATAAATGGTATAAATAAAGTTACCTAATTAAAGATAACTAGAAAGTTATCTATAAATAGGGGATTTAAACAAGAGATTTAGGTTTAACCAAATTAACAATTAAAAGGCAAAAATCTCTCTCTCCCTCCTCCTTGTAATCGCCGGACGAAAACACCCCACCCCAAGGGGTTGTCGTTTTTTGCTGATTCAAGGTAAGAAGAAAGATAAAAAACTTTCAAGTACGAATCAAGCGTTTCTAGCAGGCTCTTGGTATACCTCATTATAGGTGGACTATCTTTGAGCATTTCAGGTATAAACCTCATCTTAATATGTTCTTGATGGATATAGAGAAATCGATGGACATATGTGTTCATACTTGCGATGATATATATATACACACATGTTTTTCGAAAACCATATACATGGCATACACACTTGTGATATGCTAAGATCATTAATCCTTAAGGGTTTTAGGATTAAGTTTGTTATTCTCTTTCCGCTTTAATGAATAATAACTGTATTGTATCTGTTCAATTCTGAGTTGGTTCAAACCTGTTTGGTTATTGATCAGGACAACTCAAGCATGAACTGTGACCTGTAAAACCCAATAACTACAATATCAGCCTAAGTAGGAATTTCAAGTGGACCTGTAGAATACGTTTCACCTCTTCTTGGAGTCGAGGGAGCATTGGTCAGGTTTCCATTTGAAGGGTTTTGATCTGACCAAACCACTTTATGACACAAACTGGTCAAGCCCTGAGTTTGATTCTACTGGTTCAATCCTAAAGCGGAAACAGATTGAACACAACCCTCTAAACCCCAAAAGGGTTAGGATCTTACTAATGATCATATAAGTTTCTAAACAACAATCCAGATAAAAGGTTAAGAAAAACAATGCCTGTTTGATCTTGGGATTGCTAAAAGTAGTCCACCACTACTGCACCACCAACGAACTGGCTGCTAGACCGCTCCTGGAATTACCCGAGAATCAAAAACACGAATCTTGCGTGTGTGCGTGTGGTGATCGACGCAAAGCAAAACACGAACACCCCTTGGGTGTTGGTTGAACTCGACGAGAGGGAGAGAGAGGTCGATGAAGAGGGAAAGGAAGGAGGCTAGGGTTTCTTCTTGTTGCAAATTAGAATGCATTAGGATTAAATGAGCCTTATCTAGGTTTAAATACTTAAACCTCCTTTAAAACCAAGCCCGTTCAATTAAAGCCCATAACTTTAATTGAAGTTTCATTCCTAGCACTTTGACCCCCTGGACTTTACTAGTTAATTAATTAACTATTAATTAACTGGTCCATTAAATATTAAACTTAATATTTAATTTCTCTTTAAATAATAAATAACTATTTATTATGTATTCCCTTACTAATAATTAATTCAACTGATTAATTATTTATTTTTCTCTCTAATAATTAATCCAACTGATTAATTATTTCCACACAAAATTATGGTAAATTCCAACTGTTCTAATTGGGTGTGTAGCAGTGTGACCCTTTAGTCTCTTATAACATTGAATACAATGTACCCACTAATTATCTCTACACATAATCCAACAGACTCCCACTTGTGCAAGATTAGTAATAGTTACTATACATTGTTAGCCTAAGGAGGTCCCTAGCCAGACAGTTAGGATAACCAGGTCATAAGAACTCTTATACCCCAAAGATACTTGTGATAATGTAAACTCCCATAAAACAACTGTTTATGAGCATTCTATCATGAACTAACTGTTCATGGATCAACTATTATAAACTACCTGTTTATGAATGGGTACGGTTATTATAGGTTTGTCCCTTGCAGCGCGATATTTCAATTTTGAGCATGACCATGGAGAGTGTCAACTAAAAGTCTCAAAAACTATGTTCATGACATACTTGATTTCAAAACTGCGTGATAAATGACAAAGAACAGATCAGTTCGTTTGGGCACGGCCGTGCACTTACTAGTTTTTTCAATCAGTCAAGGGGCCCAGAAATATCTCTCCTAAAAATGAGGTGTAAATACCTTCTTGCATACTTGCATTTGGCAACACGGCTCCCACTAAATTTAGATACGCCCCTTATGACCACCCTGTTACGGCGTGGCGTTAAGACGCACTAAGGAGACAACAGTTACCGCATCCCAAACCAAATACCTCAGGTTTAAGGATAACCTATGTGATAAATACTTTTGACACGAATCCACGAAGTATTTTTCACAGTGGGTCAATCCAATATTCGTAAATATCCGTAAATTTTGGTCCGCAAAAGACTTTTGCAGCTATATTCGATATACCTTCGAATCTACCCCAAAATTACGATGACTTTACAACCCTATCAAGGTTCCCACCAAGATAAGTAGTCACGGATAATATTTTGAATGAACCAAATTTATTCCCGGATGGTCTAAAACATACAAAATGGTGAAGAACAATAAGACTAATTTCTGCACCCTCCATATTCAACCCTGAAACAAAGATGCATAATTTCTACCATTTCATTGACTCAATTCACAGCGTTTATCAGAATTACTTTATTATTTTACATTGTAATTTATCACGGATTACAGAGAAAATAATATGCTTATAAACCCAAAACTCAAGACTAGTACTTTAAAGTACTCCTTCTTGGTTTTGCTAGAAACCGGTTTCGCAACCCAAAAAACCAATTCTAGACTTACTTATTTTATAAATTCCTTAAACTTGCAGAATTGGAAGATAACTCCAAAGTTTCTGAGTTTATAAAATAATCCCCTTGTAATTAAAACTCTAATTACACTTGTAGATGTATTAAATCTTACTAGATTCATACCCCTTTTGAAATGATAAATCCATTTACACATACTTGTAAACTTGAGATTGGATTCCCAGTGTGCACTAACACTTATCTAATTTCATTACTAAGGATACCGGAAAAAAATATCCTATTTTATCATCTCTAACATTAATCAATCACCGACATTAATTATTTTGACTTTTAAACCTTTTTAATCATATATAATTCTTTTTAAGTCATAACTTGACTTAAAAACCTTGCAACGACACCCTTATTGAGAACCTTTCCATAAGTCATGCGTTCCCTGGATTAGTTTCTTTTCAAGAACCTTTTATTTTATACCACTTCCAAAATCACCCTTTCAAGAACCTTTCATACTTGTATTTATCATACTAGTTAGATCAACCTTGATAACTTGATAAATACACTAGTCAGGTGCTCCAACTATCTTTTATGAAAAAGTGTATTTCCTTAAAACACCCTTTTTAGACTCAGTCAATCCTTGACTAATACGCCTAAAATTGTTTTTTTAAACACCTGCTCTTAAAACAGTTTTTGTGAGAAATTTAAATGTTTTATGAAACCAGAACTTGGATTTCGCACATATTCACCTTTCCAATTATGGAAAACGGTTTCATTAAACCCAAAACACAATTACAATTATAAAACACTTGTAAAAGTATTTTAAATTTCTTCGCCTAAAACATTTAGTATAAAACAACCTTGATCATAATAACTATTATAATCACCTTTATACTTTATTAAATGTTTTGTCCAAAAAACTTTTATCTAGAAATAATAACTATTGTCTCTTATCTGATCATGTTCAATGCTTTGAACATTTGACTTTCATAAAATTCTTAAATTCTTGTAAATTAGAAAGACTTATCTAATTTCACAAACACAACTTGTTTATCTAAGTATTTATACAGTGGGATTAGCATTTATGCAACTATAACAATTACTGCATAAGATCATTGTGAATCACCTATTAAGTCAAAACTTGACTTACTAGTATCCTTTAGTCATAACTGGACTAACCTGATGTCAACCCAAAAGTTTTAATCAAACCAAGCCAAATAAATCCAAAATCTTTGAACCAAAAATGTTTAATAACTACGAAAAAGAATTATTAAATATCCGAGCTGCACATGGGATCTCAACTGCTGGGCTGCTTCAATTTCCATCACCCCCTGCAATAAATGATTGGAAGGTATTAGAGAAAAACTCGTAAGAGACTTTACAAGTGGAAAGTGACAAAGAAGCTACTCACACGATACCTGAGGAGCCAGCCTTGCCTCCTGCTTCGTGAGCCTTGAGACAATCTCTCTTCCAGTGTCCGGTCTCGCCGCACTTGAAGCACCGATTCTCGGTTCTTGCCTTGTTCGGCTTTGGCTTCTTGCCCTTGTTGTTATCAGTAGCCCTGGGTGCATTCTTGCTCGGCTGGGTCTTACCCTTTCCTTTCCGTTGCGTCCCTTCCTCTTTTTATAACCGCCATTGCCCACCATGAGAACGTCCTTAGACCTTGTCCCGATACTCTTCTCCGCTGTCTTAAGCATAGAGTGTAGCTCAGCCACGGATTTGTCCATGTTGTTCATGTTGTAGTTGACTATAAAAGGCTTATAGTCGTCTGACAACGAGTGGAGTATCGTATCCATTGCTAGCTGCAACGTTACTAGGTGCCCAAGCCTCTCTAGGTGGTCCATGAACCCTTTCATTTTCATGATGTAGATACTGACCGTTGTCCCCTTCACCATCTTGCACGATTTAAATGCTCTAGTGGCATCATAACGCTCCGTGCGGGCTTGCTCCTGGAACATGTCCCTCAGCTGGCGGATCATGTGGTAAGCAGGAGTTTCCATCATGCTTGACTGCAAGTCAGGACTCAGCGTTGCAAGCATGAGGCAACTCACGTCCAGGGTGTCGTTAGAGCGTTTCTGAAAAGCCTCCCTGACTTCTGCCCTAGTGTTGTTGGCAGGAGGGTTCCCCAGAGGTTGTTCTAGGACGTACCACTTTCTATCGTGCCTCAGCATGATCCGGAGATTTCTCTCCCAAGTGAGAAAGTTTGGTCCGGTGAGCTTATCCTTCTCTAGGATAGAGCGAAGAGAGAGGTTGTTAGTGTTGGTAACATTGGTTGTCATCTACAAATTAAAACTCGGTTTAATTTGTAAATAAATTTTTGTAACATATATCATCAAAACCCATAAATAATATATATCAGACCTAGAACCCATATTTCACATACTTGGCGCAAGGTTTAGTCACTTCCCGCCAAGTTATGCTATTTCTGGTAGGTAACACCCTGTACCAATCATACCTGGCTAGTAGGACTCCTAGAACCTCGTAGAGCACTTAGACCCAGTCTAGTATGTTTAACTCTACTCTAGTGCATTTTGGGCCGGGACTCCCGATTATGACCAAAATAGATCACACCACCTAAGACAGTTTGAAATCTGGCCGAGACTCCCGATTATCGCATAATCTTTCATACCCTTTGCCACAATGGTTTGAACCCGGATGCCCAAGGTTTGGTCACTTCCGACACCCGAGTACCGTCTAACAGCAAAGGTGTACCATTAGATGGGTAGCACACTGATCTAAGATTTTCTTGGGTCTTATAATTAAGTTTAAAAGAAAAACTTAATTTTCCAGTTTTTGAAAAACCATTTTAAAACCATCTGTTTTAAAAATACGATTTACATGTGTACCTATACTAGGTGCACAAAACGGCTTTACAAGTTCCAAACTTATAATCTTGACAAAACTTTAAATTTATAAAAATTTAACTAATACGACTAACTAGCTGAAGTCGTATTCTAGTTTGTCATAAATCGTGGTTTTTCTCTGCTTAATAATTACCTATTATTAAACCCCTTTTCACAGCATCACATACAAATATAGACAAGTATAAAAAGGATCACAACCATGCAGATAATAAGCAGATAAAAACCTATAGTTTTGCCAACTAATCCTAAGGTCAATCCTAAGGATAAAGGACTTGGATTCGCTTTCGTGATGCATTGCTCCCACTTGCCTTGACACCTCCTCTGAAGTTTCCGAGCACTGTGCAAGCCATCATCTGGGAAATCTTCTTGAACTCCGTCTTGATTATGGGACAAAACTACATCTACTCTATTACAAATACAATAATAAAGGGGTTGTAAATGGCACGCACGCCTCCCCGAACCAGTACAAGATTACAATTGAAAAAGGGATTGTAATTAGCACGCAGGCCTTCCCAAAACCAAAAATAAAAGAAGAAGAATAAAAGCGAGTCTTAAGTCGGCAAAACTATAGCTATATATTGAAGGGTTTTGATCTGACCAAACCACCCTAAGACACAAACCGATCAATCCTGGGTTTGATTCTAATGGTTCAATCCTAAAGCGGAACTGGATTGAACACAACCCTCTAAACCCCAAAAGGGTTAGGATCTTTAAAACTGATGATCTATGAAATTTCTTAATAACCAACCATAAAGGTTCAGAATTTTTACGTGTTTTAATCCTCGGATTGCTAAAGTAAGTCCACCACTACTGCACCTCCAAAGAACTGGCTGCTAGACCGCTCCTGGATTACCAAAGCTTCAAATACTCGAAAAAACTTGAGTGTGTGTGTCTTGCGTAAGAACCAAAATCGAAAACACCCTTGGTGTTTGGTTCTTGTTCGACGGCAAGAGAGAGAGAGCCAAGAGAGATGCGTGGGAGAGAGAGATCGACGAGAGAGGATATGGTGGCTAGGGTTATCTTATGCTTAATCTTATAAAACCCTTAAGGCTTGAAGGTTATATATAAACCTCATTAAAAGAACCCAAGCCCGTTTAATTAAAAGCCCACTTGTTTTAATTAAACTTTCATTCCTCTCACTTTGACCCCCTGGACTTTTACTAGTTAATTAACTATTAATTAACTGGTCCGTTAAATATTAAACTTAATATTTAATTTCTCCTTAATAATAAATAACTATTTATTATTTATTTCCTTTCTAATAATTAATCTAACTGATCAATTATTTATTTCTATTTTCAATAATTAATTCTACTGATTAATTATTTACTCTTCTCTCTAATAATTAATCCAACTGATTAATTATTTCCACACAGACTTATGGTAAAAAACCGACTGTTCTAATTTGGGTGTGTAGCAGTGACCCTTTAGTCTCTTATAACATTGGATACAATGTGCCCATTAATTATCTCTGTACATAATCTAACATATATCACAACCATGAAATATACATAAGCAACATATATATACAACAAACACTCAGTTATATATATGAAAGGTAAATTATGCGATAAACATAAAACCTGATTCGTTTAACCATTCTCATCTACCCTTTTTGACTAATAACTATTAATAAAAAATGAGAATTATAATCATTTAAAATTATTTAAATTAACTTGATCACAAACAGTTTTTCAATAAAGTTTGAAAAACATAACCTTATTCAAAAATTGAATAAATCCTATGTCGAGTTTTTACTAGTTTTACCAAAAACTTAAGCACGACAAAAACTTGATCATAATTTAAATAACATCATCTTGTTTCTCCTTTTTACATAAAACTTACCCTTTTTTAGAGTTTTTTTTATAATGTCTCAACTGGACATGATAAACAAAACATCCAAAAGATATATATTTTAACTGAAGCTGATTAAAATATATATAATGCTAGTTTATATAAAACTTTATTAATTTTAATACTTAAAATTAATAATTTTGTATTTAATCGAAAAACTCACTTGGGCCTAGACCCCTTTGGGTCGTATTCCACCTGGGCTGAAACCCCACTTGGGCCGAAGCTACCTGGACCGAGAACCCCCTGGGCCGAGAGCCACCTGGGCTGAAACCCCACTTGGGCTGAAGCCATCTAGGTCGAGAACCCCCTGAACCCGAGAGCCTCCTGGGCCGAAACCCCGTGGACTATGGTGCTTGGGCCGAAGCCCACTTGGGCCGTGGTACCTGGGCCGAAGCCACGCCACTGCCGCCTACCACGCCGCCGATGATCGCCGCCAACCGCCTGCCCAAAACTGGGCTGTCGTCGACTTGCGACCGACGCACCTGGGCCGTCGCCGCCGGCGATGGTGGTCATATTTTCCGATTAAAAATAAAAGATTTAAATCCTAATCCATTTAAATCTATTAAAACTAGCTAGTTCTAATATGCCGATTAAAATATTGGATTTAATCAAAAACCAAAACTTTTAATTATTAACGTGACCCAAAAATTGTTCTATTAATAACTAATAATTCTAAAAACTAGATTTTAACCTTTAAACAAAAAAAAACTTGTTTAAAATCCTGGTCAAGATCAGTTTTCACATAAAAGATTTATCTTTTAACCGTTTAAATATAAACTTGTTTAATCTTATCTGATTAAAGTTAAACCTTTTATATTTTTTTTAGAAAAACAAAAAACTTGTTTTTCTTATCCCTTTGGTTTTCGACTTTAACAAGGAGAAATCAAGATGAAGAAGACGATGATATAATTTAAACGAATTAAACAACTAGATTTAATTAGGTTTCTATCAATTAAACAAACTGTTTAATTTATCTTAATTTAAAACTTGTTTCTTTAAAAGTTGTAATCCTTCAACCGTTCAAACTAACTGTTTAAACATTCTGGTCAATAGGATTAAAGCTTTTAATAACTGGGTAACAAAAACAAACTGTTTTGTTGCCCTTCTTGATTTTCAAAAATCACTAGAAGCAAGTAGAAGATCAAGAACAAACCTTAAATCTAAAAACAGGATAAACTAGAAACTATAGATCATAGAGCCGAGGCTATGATACCACTGAAGGGTTTTGATCTGACCAAACCACCTTATGACACAAACTGGTCAAGCCCTGGGTTTGATTCTACTGGTTCAATCCTAAAGCGGAAACAGATTGAACACAACCCTCTAAACCCCAAAAGGGTTAGGATCTTACTAATGATCATATGAGTTTCTCAACAACAATTCAGATAAAAGGTTTAGAAAAACAATACCTGTTTGATCTTGGGATTGCTAAAAGTAGTCTACCACTACTGCACCACCAACGAACTGGCTGCTAGACCGCTCCTGGAATTACCCGAGAATCAAAAACGCGAATCTTGCGTGTGTGTGGTGATCGACGCAAAGCAAAACACAAACACCCCTTGGGTGTTGGTCGAACTCGACGAGAGGGAGAGAGAGGTCGACGCAGAGGGAGAGGAGGGAGGCTAGGGTTTCTTCTTGTTGCAAATTAGAATGCATTAGGATTAAATGAGCCTTATCTAGGTTTAAATACTTAAACCTCCTTTAAGACCAAGCCCGTTCAATTAAAGCCCATAACTTTAATTGAAGTTTCATTCCTAGCACTTTGACCCCCTGGACTTTACTAGTTAATTAATTAACTATTAATTAACTGGTCCATTAAATATTAAACTTAATATATATATATATATATATATATATATACTCCTCCATGTCTGTAGCAACATTACTAACTACTGTACCAGCGTAAGTAGGAATTTCAAGTAGACTTGAAGAACAAGTTCCAGCTCTTCTTGGGGTCGAGGGGACATTGGTCAGGTTTCCATTATCATCCATTTCTGTTTCAATCACAACATGTCACCACTTATTAGATAAATTTGTTAGCACATAACATATTAACCTCAAATACAACAATAAACTTTCATTTACCCAAATCCCCACACACAATGAATGTTTGACCCAACTCTAGCCAAGATTTGTAACACTGCTATTCTTTAAAAATGAATTCACTACGGAAGCATTTATAATATAAATACAAACCTATTTACAAAAGTATTATAAGTAAACAAAATACATACTGTCATCCTAAGTTTAGAATATCAAAAACCCAGTGTTACTTAAATTACAAACATGCTCGTCGTCAAAATATATATCAGAGTGGCGGTCAAAACATCCCAAAAGAACACTAACTCCTATCTCAACAACTGTACTTACCAAAACCCTGAAAAAATCGATTTTAAGGTGGGGGATTAGCTCAAATCTAAGTGAATGCAAGATTAACTACGGAATAGCACCAATTACAAAAATAACGATATAATAACATCAAATAAACAAGAAACACAGAGGACCGGCAGTTTTACAGAACCTGCAACAAATGCCGGCCAAGCAAGGTTTACCGATAACCCATTTGTTATTCTCACACAGTGATACCGTTAAGTTACAACGAATGTACCAAAATATCTAACCAGTACACATATCAAAGACTCCACTATTAATTAACACATAACCAGTAAATCAATCACCAGACTAAACAGTCTATTAATACATTAATCAAAACAAACCATTTCAACCATAACCATTACAACCAATTACTACTCGTGAGTTAAAAGTCCACTCACCTATGTTCTCCACATTCCAAACTCAGTATTCTAATGTCACTGAGTCGACTCTACTGATAACACACCACAAACGGGTCAAAACTCACCCAATACGACCAACTCATATAGTCATCATAAAATACATCCACAACTACTTATAACCTATTTACATATGATTTAAACATTTAGAAACCAGCTACACATAAACAAGGTCTTCCAAAGTTAAGTTCTTAAATTAAAGTGTACATATAAATCACAAACATCTCTACATGTAGCATCCTTCAAGCTAGTTCCTTTATCCATATTGTTGGGAAAATGATCTCATCAGTTAAGATTTGATGAAACAAAGTTAAGTTTGTAAGATGAGTTCTACATATAACTTAAACAGAATTATGAAGCTTAGTCAGACTAAACACTTATAGTGTTTCAGACTAAGTATAAGCTGAATGTAAACTGAGCATTTGTTCGACTAGTTTGTATTATACCTTAGTTAAATTATTAATGTGTTTGATAATCTGTGTATGTCACATAAGGTATATATCGAGTATTCAGCTTGATGTGTTTCAAGCTGAGTGACTCAGCTCAAAAGCAGAGTCAGCTCGACAGAGTTACTAAATATGTTTTATTTAACTCTTTGCACTTCTAAGGATGAGTTAACAATTATACACGTTAGTTCATGTTTGAATTTGGGTTTGTTCTCGAAGAACTCAGCTTGATGAGTTTCAAGCTGAGTAACTCAGCCTGACTAAAGAAGTCAGTTCAAGAGAATTTAAATGTGTTTTAAATTCTGTTTTAACTCTCTATATCTACGGCGTGGATAAGAAGACTCCAGAATCAAGATTGAAGATTGAAGACTCAAGATAAGAAGATTCAAGATTCAAGATTACGAGTTATCCGATAGTTAGTTAGCAAATTAGGATTAGTCCAAATTGTTAGGAACCGTAGCAACAGGATTATAAATACTTATCTCCTGATAAGTTTAGAGGTACGACTACGACTACGATTCAGATAAAAGAATTACAGAGCCGAAAACCTCACCTCACCGTATATGTTACGATTCTTGAATAACTGTTTGTCAGTTCAACGTGATCAAGAAACTCACAGATTGCCAGATCATTCGTGTATTCGAATTGTCACATTAGTTGTGATATTGGTAAGTAATCATTAGTTGATTCAATCTGTGAAAAATCCTGTTTAGAGAGTCGTCAGTATCTATAATCATAAGTTGATTATAGATAGCTAAGTTTGAGAGATTGAGAGATTTATATTAGGTGATTATATATCAAGAGTTGCTTACTTAATAATTACTGTAATCATCTTCTTATTCAAAGCATTGTAATCATCTTCATATTAATAAAAGCATTCGACTAGTTTTGGTTTGATTTACTGTGTGTAACACTTTTATTTGATTTGTTCAATTTCCACAGAAAGTGTATTCAACCGCCCTTATACGCACTGTTGCTTGTTGTTATTCTCACTAAGGGACCAACAACTGGTATCAGAGCAGGCTGAACGATTTCATAAGTTGAAAGTTCAAGATTCTGAGAAAGTTCAAAATGTCTACAAGCAATAATCTTTCAAACTTTCCATAGATGTCTGCCAAAGGCTGTCCCGTATTTGATGGATCTGACTATCCTATGTGGAAGTTCAGAGCCATGTTATTCTTTAAGTCCATTGACATTCGTATGTTCGATGTCATTACAAAAGGACCTATCATCCCCAAGATTCCTGCTACTGTCAGTGATACGTCTCCTGGCAAAACTGAAAAGGAAACAAGAAAGCCTATTGCATCCTGGACTGATGAAGATTGGAAACTCTTCAATCTGGATGACAAGGCAAAAAGTGTTCTAGCAAATGCCCTGACAAATGAAATCTTGCGCACTGTGACTTGGTGTCAATCAGCAAAAGATATTTGGGACACACTGAGTATTACATATGAGGGCACGGATCTGGTCAAACAGCATAAGAGAAGTCATTTGAATAAATCTTATGAAAACTTCTTTTCAAAGAAGAATGAAACCTTGTCAGATTTGTTCACAAGGTTTCATTGTTTGATAAATGACCTACTAAGTGTGGGTGTAAAGAAAGATGATGCTGAACTTGTGCTGAAATTTCTGGATGTGTTACCAGAAAGGTTTAACGATGTAACTACAGCACCGAGGGCTGGAGGAACACTGCATGTGTACAACCTACAGTCCATTTATGGGTTCTTGCTAAATCATGAACATATCACTGAATACAAGAGAACTTCTCAACAACAACTCAAGGAGTCCTTGGATAAGAATGAAGTTGCATTGGTTGCACAGAAAAAGAAGAAAATTTCCAAGACACTGGTTGTTGAATCTGCGACTGAGTCAGAATCTCAAGCTGACCACTCAGACTCAGACTCAAGTGATACTTATGATGTTCAGAATATCACTGAGCAAATAGCAATGTTAGCCAGACGTTTGAGAAGAGCTCAAAGGGGAAGAGGAAGATCTGACAGGGGCAAAGGAAAGAGTTCCTTTGATCCCAAGAATGTTGTGTGCTTCAACTGTCAGAAGAAGGGACACATTGCTGCTGAGTGCAGATTAAAGAAGGTAGAATCAACATCAGTTGTTGATAAGAATGCTTACAGAGCTGATAAATACAAGAAGAAATACACTCAGCTCAAGAAAGGAAAGCCTGAAGACAAACCCAGTGCAAAAGGACTAATTGCTGAAACCTGGGATACAGAATCGTCTTCCTCAGATGATGATGTGTGTCTGATGGCTTAAGAAGATGAAGAGTTGGAGATAGATGAGGTTGATTATGGTTTGTCCGAGTCAACCTTTGAAGCTGACATGAAGGAAGCTGAGGAAAACAGCAATCTTAGTGACTGGGATCCTGCTTTCATGTATAAGGTCAGTAATTTCAACTCTTATACTGATGAGGAAAAGGGTCTTGCCTTTGATTATCTGCTGAATGATTTCAAGACCGTCCTTAAGTCTCAAAATGACCTCAAAGATGAGATAACTAAACTCAAGAATGAGATTAAGGAAAATAAGTCTCTCATTGATGTTGGTAAGAAAGCACAATGTGATCTTGAATGTCAAAGACACATTAATAAACTTCTAAGTGAAGAACTTCAGGAAGCAAAAGACAAAGTTGACCAACTTCAAAAGGTCACTGAGTCTTGGTGTAAGTCATCAAAGCGTGCTGAAAAGTGCATAAACCAACAGATACCTAAACAGGTAAAGGTTGTACTTGGAGGTGACTATCAAACAGCAGCTTATGTAGCTGATGATGAGATAGCAAGTACAGATTCTAAGGAAGATAGACAACTGATTAAGTCTCAGAAGTTAGCCTCAGAGAAAAGACATGATCCAAGCTTGAAATTCAATATGTTTGTGAAAGCTAAATACCACGGAAATGAGTGCTCAACATCTAAACAGCATGGTACGTCTGTGCTAGACAGACTAGGCACTCAGTCTATTCAAAGAACTTCGGTCATAGAAAGGCTTAATCCAAACCCTTTCAAAAGACAAAATTCTCTTTCTGGCTCGTAGAGAAGTTACAAGAACAGAAAGACCACTGTAAGTCAGAGGTCAAAACACGACAATGGTAAGTCCAAAGTTGTGTATCTTGGTAAGTCCAAGAATATCAACAGTGGTAAGTCCAAACCTGTTGAAACTGGTAAGTCCAGCAAACATGACAAAGGTAAGTCCAAAGTCATGGAACAGAAGGTTGTTAGTCAATCTTCTCATCAAAAGGATAACAAACAGAGATCTGACAAAGGTAAGTCCAAAGTCAGTGATCATCAGGTGAATCAACTTGCAAAGAAAGTTGAAAAGTTATCCACAACATATAATCCTAAAACTGAGAGTAAGTTCTCACAAGGATTATTGGACACTCTACCTCCTGTAATCATTGGAAGAAGGAGATGCTACAAGTGCAGAAGTAGAGGTCATGAGGCTAAGGACTGTGATGCAGAAATATCAACGCCTGAACAAGAACAAGTTGATCAGCCTACACAGGACTCAGCTCCTGCTCAAGCTGAACAGTCAGTTCAACAAGATGGAGATGCTAAGTGCTCCTCATCTGAACCCACCAAGAAGTGGGTTCCCAAACAAAACTAATGTGTTTAGTTTTCATATCATGTGTAGGGTTCAAGTAAATGGTACTTGGATAGTGGATGCTCAAGGCACATGACAGGGTGGAAAGGACTTCTTAGTGATTTCCAAGAAGATGAAGATCCTAAAGTAACATTTGGAGACAACTCACATGGAAGAACTAAAGGCTATGGAAAGATGAAAGCTGGCAAAGTTACATTCCAGAGAGTTGCCTATGTCAAAGGTCTCAAACACAACCTGATTAGTATCAGTTAATTGTGTGATGAAGATAATGTTGTTACTTTTAGGAAGAAAGCAGGAACAATCTATAATGCTAAGGGAAAGTCTGTATTAATAGCTAAAAGAGAAAGAGATGTGTATCTACTTGATATTAATTCTGCTGATCCCTATACTGAAACCTGCTTGTATTCTGATTATGTTCCTAAGCTGAGTTGGTTATGGCATAAACGTTTATCTCATTTAAATTTTAAAAATATAAATATGCTATCCAATAAAGAGTTAGTCTCTGGATTACCAAAGATCACATTTGTCAAAGACAAATTATGCTCAGCTTGTGAACAAGGGAAACACCATAAAGGGTCCTTTAAATCAAAGCAAAATTTTTCAATAACAGACCCATTGCATATGTTGCATATGGATTTGTTTGGACCCATAAGTACTCCAAGCCTGAGTGGAAAGAAGTACACAATGGTGATATTAGATGAGTTCTCACGATTCACCTGGGTAATATTCCTTAAAGCCAAAAGTGAGGCTGCCCTGGAGATAATCAGTTTTATCTAACAGGAAGAGTTGCAAAAAGGTTTGTCTGTAAAGCAACTAAGAAGTGATCATGGGACTGAGTTCAGGAACTCTACCCTTGAAAGCTTCTGTGAACAAAAGGGAATATTACAAAATTTCTCATCTGTCAGAACTCCACAACAGAATGGAGTTGCTGAAAGGAGAAATAGAACCCTAATTGAGGCTGCTAGAACAATGCTATGTGAGGCACGATTGAAACTCTATTTCTGGGATGAAGCTGTTAGTATAGCCTGTTATACCTAGAATAGATCAATCATTGTCAAAAGACATGGAAAGACATCTTATGAGATGTATAAGTCTAGAAAGCCCAATATAGGTTATTTCCATATCATTGGTTCAAAATGCTATGTGCTGAATCAAAGAGATTAGCTCCAAGTCTTATATAGAATATATAATACAAGGAGAAAGGCAATAGAAGAATCAAATCATGACTCTTTTGATGAAGACTATTTTGATCAAGCTGATAAGAGTCAAGTTGACTTGGTCAGTCTGAGTGAGCTTGAAAGGCCTAAGGAAACCAACTTATCAAATCCTATGTATGTCATAGGAGATGATAGTGATGATGATGTGTGTTCATTAAAGAAATCATCACAAACTCCAAGGGATTCTCAAGCTGAGAAGGATGATGAGTTCGTCAACCCGTTTGGAGCTGAAGTCACTCAAGCTGAGAATCTCAGTGATCATCAGTTTGTTGACAATGTTGTTGTTGAGACTGAGGATGTGTGTTCACCTCAGAGTTCTCAACATCACTCAGATTCAGAACCAGACTCTCCAACTACAACATTTAAATTTTTCAAAGATCATCCTCAAGATCAAATTATTGGAAATGTCCAAGAAAATGTCATGACTAGATCCAAGGCTACAGCTAATTACGCTGCACACTTTGGTTTTCTATCTCAAATGGAACCAAAGAAGACTGAGGAACCCTTAGAGGATGAGGATTGGATTGAAGCTATGCAAGAGGAATTAAATGAGTTTGATAGAAATAAGGTCTGGAACCTTGTCCCTGCCCCCAAAGATCATTCAATTATAGGCACTAAGTGGGTCTATAGAAATAAAATGGACAAGGATGGAGTGATAGTGAGGAACAAAGCCAGGCTGGTAGCACAAGGGTATAAGCAAGAGGAAGGAATCGATTATGATGAAACCTTTGCCCCTGTTGCTAGAATTGAAGCCATAAGGCTATTCCTGGCTTATGCAGCATATAAAGACTTCAAAGTCTATCAAATGGATGTGAAGAGTACTTTCCTAAATGGAAAACTTCAGGAGGAAGTCTATGTGAAACAACCTCCTGGCTTTGTAAGTTCAAAGTTTCCACATCATGTCTATAAGTTAGACAAGGCTTTGTATGGTCTTAAACAAGCTCCAAGAGCTTGGTATGATACACTGTCCACTTATCTACTATCCATGGATTTCACCAGAGGTAGTATAGATAAGACACTCTTTATTAAAAGAAGTAAAGGACAGGTGATTCTTGTACAAATCTATGTGGATGACATCATTTTTGGTTCTACCAATGAATCTATGTGTGAGTGGTTCTCCAAAATAATGTCACAAAAGTACAAGATGAGTATGATGGGTGAGATGACATATTTCCTAGGCCTGCAAATTCAACAAAAGCCTGATGGAATATTCATCAATCAAAGCAAGTATGTTCTTGATTTGTTAAAGAAATATGGTTTTGATTCAAGTTCAACCATGAAAATACCCATGTCACCAGCTGTCAAGCTGAGTAAAGACTCGGATGGAAAGTCTATGTGTCACTCTACCTATAGAGGAATGATAGGTTCATTGCTCTATTTGACAGCTAGTAGACCTGATATTATGTTTGCTACATGTGTTTGTGCAAGATATCAGGCAGATTCTAAAGAATCACATCTTTAAGCTGTGAAAAGGATCTTTAGGTACCTTAAAGGTACACCAAATCTAGGTCTTTGGTATCCAAAGGACTCTGAAGTTGAGTTAGTTGGTTTTTAAGATGCTGACTATGCTGGGTGCAAGTTAGACAGAAAATCAACTACTGTAGGATGTCAAATGCTTGGAGGGAAGTTAGTCAGCTGGACTAGTAAAAAACATAACTCAGTGGCTACTTCAACTGCTGAAGCTGAATATGTTGCAGCAGGTAGCTGTTGTGCTCAAATCCTATGGATGCAGCATCAGCTTCAAGACTTTGGCATGAGTTTTAAGAAAACTCCTATCTTCTGTGATAACCAAAGTGCTATAGCCATCACTTACAATCCAGTCTTCCACTCAAGAACCAAGCACATTGAAATTAGACATCACTTCATCCGGGACATCGTGAAAAAAGGTAAAGTAGACATTAAATTTATTTCCACTGATGACCAACTAGCAGATATCTTTACTAAACCACTTGATGAGAAGAGGTTTATGTATCTGCTAAGAGTCTATAATCCGAGTTTTCAGTTTGACAATAACTAAGTGTCTTAAGCTGAGTGCACAGTTTATGAATAAGTTTTCATAAACTGAATCTTATCATGCTGAACAATGAGTTCTTTTGTTTGGTGAGTTCCAAACACATTTCAACTACTTAGTGTAGTTATGATACAGTTTGAGTCAGTCTCAAACATATATGACTAAGTGTCACTGAGTCTGAGCTATGTGCTTAACTCAAACTGTGTGATTGGTTCACACGTTTGGTTGGTTCCAAACATTCTTTAACTACTCAGTGTGGTTAAAAGGTTCGTTTGAGTCAGTCTCAGACGAATATGGCTTAGTGTCATTACACATGAGCTATGTGCTCTACTCAAGCTGAGTTTCATTCTCAAGCTGAGTGTACATTTCAAGCTGAGTGCTTGAGTTAAACTGAGTAATATGTTTACTCAGCTTGGTGTGTCCAAACTCATGTGTTATTTACTAAGTGTGATTAATTCATGACCATTGCGTATTTGAGTCAGTCTCAAATCGCGTATTATACTAAATTGTGTATAGGTATAATACATCAGTGTATAAAATCTTATTGTAAGTCAATATTATTATATTACATTAGTATCCGTTGGAAGATGATTAGTTCTACCCGCTTACTGTTACATCAAAATTTTATGGCGTAACGGATCAAAAGGGGGATTTCTAACGGTAACTTTTCTCTCTCCTTGGAAAGGTATATATCCGATCAAGTTCGGTTTAGAGGGTTTACGCTTTCAATCCAGACTTCTCATCCTCTCAAATACCTTCCCTCTTCTTTGCTAAGTGCATATTTTCAGTACCATCGATCTCACAACCCTAAGTCGCTCTGTGCGCTATAGACAATTGCTCAGTGCGAATTTCAAAGTAATTACTCTGTGTAATCAAAATTTCATCGATGGAAGGAACCATTCTAGTTCTAGGTGATCGAATGGTCAGAGGAGTTGCGTTTAGAAACTACGGATTGCCGCTGATAAAAATCAACAATCAGCGCGCTTGCCTGGCAATCCCTCTACGCAAGATTAACAGAGGATATGAACCATGGGTCAATTACATTCGTAAATGCCCATTGGCTTTTGCGTTCACCGGAGTACCTCTGCACATAGTTCCTCAGCACTTGCTGGAATTCTGGTATTCGTGTACTTACGATCAAATCAATGACGAAATCAGAGGCACGATATTGAATGGAGAGAGAACCATTACTCTCACAGCTAACAGGCTAAGGGAGATTCTTCGTCTTCCTCAACATGACAAATTCGAGCCTACTGTGACGAGACAAGTAGTGAGGTCTGTTCTGCTACAGATGGGTCACCCTCAAACTGAAGGGGTGATCAAGAAGGCCACTTTCCCAACCGGATGGGGTTTTATGGTATCCACTGTGATTCGTTCACTTGGTACCAAGGTTGGCGTACTGGACCAGATCAATGAGTTCGAGATGCAGTTGCTGTACAACATGTTCTTTGGAATAAATATCGATTTTGCACAGCTCATCTTCAATGAGCTCAAGGTCCCAGTGATGAAGGCCACAAGAGACCTTCATGTACCTTTCATAAGGTACCTGTCCTTAGCATTTGAAGCTGCGCTAGGGACAGCACTCTACGAAGCCAATCAGGAGCTGTCGATGGTGCCAACACTCAGACCCATGATGTTCAACAACGACATCTTCCCAGAGCAAGAGGGACTGAGTGAGCCCATGCTGTTAATTGTTGAGGCTTCGTCTTCTGAGAGTGAAGCTGAGGGATCGAATCAAGGGGGAGCTTCTAAAGCTGACACAGAGGTTCAAGATGAGCACTCTACTCAAGCTGAACCAGCTCATACAGAAGCTGCTTCAGGTAAAACCTCTCCTCTCTCACTCTCTTCTGACTTTTCTCCATCTACATTTGGAGATAAGACTGCAGTGGAACCAACTCAGTCTAACCCGTATCCTCCACCTTCTTTCCATAATAAATCCCAATCTGAAGCCACCCCTAGTATACCCACTGCTGCTACGGAGAATATCCTAACATGCCACCGAAAAACTGCCATTGGTGGTGCCACATCTAAAGGTATCACTGGAGCTGAGATCACACTGATCCCTCCCCAGGCAGGAGTTGAGGGAGAGACGTCTTCTCTTAAGGTGTCAACATCAAGGCTCATTCAAACCCAACAGCCAATACCGGGTGTGGTGTCTACTCAGCCCACACTTACTCGAGCCATGGGAGAGCCTGTTACTGTGCCTGAGCTGACACACTCATGTAACATTGAAAATATGACCAATCCCCAGGGTCAATCACCCCCCTCTAAACCAATTAGCCAACCACCAACCCATACATTTCACATCTCGAGCCCAATTCATTCTCTTAACTTCTCACACTCTAGTGCACGACCTGTCAATGATTCATCTTCAAACCAGGATGAATTTTAGGGACCTTCGGATGATGTACCCAAATTCCAACCCTCTCAAGCTGACTTGGACGACTTAATGAAATTTTTCAAAAGTCAGTTTGACAAGCTGCACCTCAAGAGAAAACAAGACAAGAAGAACATGCTAATGATTTTGAATTCTCTAGAGGAAGATGTCTAGCATTTAAAATCTGCAGTGGCTGCTCTACGACAACAAAGGACTTCAACCCCTGTTGATGATGACAAAAAGGGGGAGAAGGTTCCAGAAGCTGAAGCTGAGTTTGTTCAAGCTGAAGCTTTACTACTATTGGCAAAGGGAGCAGATCAAGTTGAGGGGGAAAAAGAAATGGAAATAGAAGCTGGGCTAACTGAAAAGGCTAAAGGAAAAAGACCTTTAGTACTCAACTCAGATGAATAAGAAACCCTCCTACAGAAGAGAAGAAGTGTGATTCTAAGTTAATCATCAGCCTCAGATGAAGACTCTGCAGATAAAATGACATTACAAGAGAGAGCTTCACTGTTGGCAGTCAGAAGAATAGAACAAGAGGAAGCTGACCAGCTTGGGATCTCGGTCGAAGAACTGAGAAGAAGACAATCAGATGCTCAAGCTGTGTTAGCTAGTGAAAAAGATATAAGAGAACAAAACTGGGCTGAGCTTATCAGAGAGCAGAATGAGGAATTGACAAAACTCAAACAACATATCGTGCCTAAGGAAGAAGAAGAGGAACTTCCTATCCAATATCAACCTGAGGAAGATGATATAACTCAATGTTATGAAAAACTGTACTTCTCTTCTCAGATTGATTCACTCAAGTTGAATTCAGTTCAAGGGATCATTATCATGGAGTTCGTCTTAACGAATGGTGAAACACCTTCTCTGGAGCTGAATCAACTTCATAAGCTGGGTTATGAAGAGTGGAAGCAAGTAGCTATTCTTATCAAGCAGATGAAAAAGTCCTCTGCAAGGAATCAAGTCAAAGATGAAAGTCTAAGAATACTTGCTAGGGCTGATGCAATGCAATTAATACCCAGATCTGAGATAGCTACCCTACTTACTTCCTTTCATAAAGTTGGGAAGAAGAAGCTAACAAAGCCAGCTGGATTAGCAAATCTAGACTCGTACAGTCTTAACCTTCCTGAAGGCATGGAGTTTCAAGAGAATACATATGTTGAAAAGCCTCCGAAAGGGTTCATGTACTTGAACAGAAATGGTGAAAAATACTTCCAGGCCGATGCATCAATTTATACATGTGGGGTATCTCAAGTATTTGCTCTAAGACAAATTGTTGAAAAGACTGAACAAAATGCAAGGTTCAGATACAGAATCAACAGAGCAATCAGATCACAAAAGGATCAGCTTCAACATATACCTAATCTGCAAGATATTCTTCAAGAAATAAATAAGGAGATTAAGGAGTTTGAAGAGCTGTATCCAGATTAGATTAGTTCTAATTTTGTAAATATTAGATTAGTTCTAATATTTTTGTAAGCACTATGTGTGCATGATCTAAGTGATCAACAAATTTTGTATTATGATTAGTTCAATTAATACAAGTATAAAGTTTGATATGTTCAACTGTGTTGTGATGTATTCCTATTCATAAGTCTGATAAGTTCAGAAAAAATGAATAACAGATAAGTTCTTATTCATTTATGTAATTAGTTGGGGTGTTCAACTAAAAGTTGGTGTGTTCCAATTTAAATTGATAAGTTCAATTAAAATTGATATGTTCACTAAATATTTGATCAGTTCAAATAATAAACTCTTAATAAGCTTGAGATTTAAAACATAATTCTGTTAAACAAACTTAAGAACTGTTTGATGGTTTTGTCATCATCAAATAGGAGGAGTTTGTTGGGAAAATGATCTCATCAGTTAAGATTTGATGAGACAAAGTTAAGTTTGTAAGATGAGTTCTACATATAACTTAAACAGAATCATGAAGCTTAGTCAGACTAAACACTTATAGTGTTTCAGACTGAGTATAAGCTGAATGTAAACTAAGCATTTGTTCGACCAGTTTATATTATACCTTAGTTAAATTATTAATGTGTTTGATAATCTGTGTATGTCACATAAGGTATATATCGAGTATTCAGCTTGATCTGTTTCAAGCTGAGTGACTCAGCTTAAAAGCAGAGTCAGCTCGACAGAGTTACTAAATATGTTTTATTTAACTCTTTGGACTTCTAAGGATGAGTTAACAATTATACATGTTAGTTCATGTTTGAATTCGGGTTTGTTCTCGAAGAACTCAGCTTGATGAGTTTCAAGCTAAGTAACTCAGCCTGACTAACGAAGTCAGTTCAAGAGAATTTAAATGTGTTTTAAATTATGTTTTAACTCTCTATATCTACGGCACGGATAAGAAGACTCCAGAATCAAGATTGAAGATTGAAGACTCAAGATAACAAGATTCAAGATTCCGAGTTATCCGATAGTTAGTTAGCAAATTAGGATTAGTCCCATTTGTTAGGAACCGTAGAAACAGGATCATAAATACTTATCTCCTGATAAGTTTAGAGGTACGACTACGACTACGATTCTGATAAAAAAAACTACAGAGCCGAAAACCTCACCTCACCGTATGTGTTACGATTCTTGAATCACTGTTTGTCAGTTCAACGTGATCAAGAAACTCACAGATTGCCAGATCATTCGTTTGTTCGAATTGTCACATTAGTTGTGATATTGGTAAGTAATCATTAGTTGATTCAATCTGTGAAAAATCCTGTTTAGAGAGTCGTCAGTATCTATAATCATAAGTTGATTATAGATAGCTAAGTTTGAGATATTGAGAGATTTATATTAGGTGATTATATATCAAGAGTTGCTTACTTGATAGTTACTGCAATCATCTTCTTATTCAAAGCATTGTAATCATCTTCATATTAACAAAAGCATTCGACTAGTTGTGGTTTGATTTACTGTGTGTAACACTTTTATTTTATTTGTTCAATTTCCACAGAAAGTGTATTCAACCCCCCTTCTACACACTGTTGCTTGTTGTTTTTCTCACCAAGGGACCAACACATATAAACCATAAAAGAACCAAATATGAAAGATAAGAACATCATACAATAGAATAAAAAGCAGAAATCACAAAAGAAGGGGTTGCAGTAGGATCGCACCACGATCCCCTCAGAAGATCGCGCCGCGACACGGGTCGAACAACAGACGTGTTGTGTTCTGTTTCTGCTTCTGTTCCAGCCATCCTCACCACTTCAAAACCAATTTTCAAGATCCCTAATTCCACTTTAACACTTCTATAGCAACATAAACTTCAACTAACATATAACCAACATCTATAATTCATTTAAGCATTAATTCAAGAAGATCCAAATCCATCTTCCTCATCTACCTCCATTAATGGAGTTTCAAGTTTAAATCATCATAAACACAGCAAACAACCATTAAATTAATACCAAATTAGTGAATAACTTACCATTAAACATGTTTAAACACAAGGAAGCTTCAATTTATCATATACCCAATTTTCGCAAGAACTCTAGAATTCAAGTACCTATTTTTATGCGAGAAAAGATCAAGAGCATAAGAAAAATCAATACTAACCTTTAAATTAGACACAAATTAACACAAAAAAAAGGATTCAAGGGCTGGATTGTTGAGGTTTCTTCAAAGGAAAGGAAATAACACACACACACATGAAGGAGATAGACATCAACGGGAAGGGAAAAGAAGTATAAGTCGGTCATGTGTTAATTTTAAAGGCAAACTGCATGGAAATGCACTGAACTTTGTCTTAGTTACCATTGTATACAACCAACTTTAAATTTTTTAAAATAATACAATTAACCTTCATAATCCTCTCACTGTATGCAAACAACTTTTTTATGTGTCTATTGTTTAGTTACCATTGTATACAATGAACTTTGTGTTGGAGTATGCCCACTGACACAAGTACAATGGTGTTACTACTGATGAAGTGCGAGCCTATTGAGTCACACACCAAGGATTGATCCCGATAGCTTACTGGTAAAGAGAGAAGATCTGAAAAACAAATTGTTTGATTTTGGGGCTTCACGGCCGTGAGGGGTGCTCCACGGGTCGTGAAGCCCACTGCCCTCACGAATGACTTAACGACTCAAACGGGTCATGATGATTTTTTCTTCATGGCTCGTGAGAGAACGTGAAAGGTCATAGAGGTTGACGCCCTCACGAGTCATTCAACGCGGTACGGGTCGTGGAAGACTGAGGCCGGTCGTGATGCTTTTTGTCTTCATGAGCTTTTCACGGGCCGTGAGAGGCCGTGAAGACCTGTCTGCATGAATTCCTTTTATTTGATTGGGCCATTCTTTGGTCCAATGGGATTACCCCATTGAATCCGGCCAAAATAGAGTTTTGTGGCCTGGAACAGTTGGAGAACATGTATTAGACACTTAGAACTCTCTCTCTTTGAGCTCTCTTGGTACCTACATGTTACATACAAAATTCACACTAAGTTTGTAGAGCTTGAGTGTAGTGAGTGATATTTCGGTGCAAGAGGAGTTCATTAGCGGCTATTCCAGAAGGTGAAGTCACTAGGGACATTCACTTGACGGTTTACTAGCATAAAGGGATCGAGCAAACTTGGTGTGGATCAACAATAGAGAAGGATTCAACTTGAGTTCTTGGTTATCCCGATTACTGACTTGCTACAGCCGGATTTAAGCGTGGTAAGGAGGTACATTCTGTCCTTCTTCTTTTCTTTTTGTTACATGTATGATTTATAGAGTAATACCCACTTTGGATCATGGTTGGCACTCATTTTTGTTACTTGAAAATCGTTTTGTTGTTGCTTCCGCTGCGTGTGTGTGCCCACCGTGACCCAACAGTGGTATCAGAGCTAACTCTATAAGATACATGCACGATTTTGGCTTGAAAAACCGAAATATCGAATCTGTACATTCTGTCCAGTTTGTCTTCACGGGCTGCGAAGGGCCGTGAGAGGGGTCGTGAAGGTCTGTGAAGGCTACACGATCTGTCTCGTGGGGTGCAGATCGTGACGGTTTTTGGCTGCTTCACGGGTCGTGAGTCCTTTAGTCTTCACGGGCCGTGAGAGGTCGTGAAGGGCTTCAGGTCGTGAGGAGGTCGTGAACAGTACTTTTTGTCCCTTTTTGTTTAAAGAAAATTAATTTCGGTTTTTAGCATCTCTTTCTGGATTTTTCCAGTATTTATATTAGGTTTTTATGACCTATATGAAAAGCTCCATAATATCCTAACTCGCATATTTATATGTGTCGGGCGGTTTTGGCATGATAACGTGCACGTGCATATACTTGTGTTGTTTATGTATGAATATGGTTTTTCAAAGTGTTTGGGATTCCTAATGCATATGTACAAGATTTGTTCACTTGTGCCTTGAGTGTTTTAGGTAGTTTAGGAACAAATCTAGTTGGGATATTTCTACACGGTTTTGTTATGGCACACCGTGTTTTTACTTAAGGTCTGTTTGTGGTTGTACCTATATCCGGTAACATGTGAGCCTTTAAGACCTATGTGATGTGTTTGGTTGTATGGAATTATTTATTCATTCATTTGGTGGTTTGTACCACATATGGTTTGTAATAATTAATTCATTTATTCGGTTTGTATTTTAACGGCTTGCATGCCGATATCTATTTTTTGTAATTTTAGATAATAGTTGTATCGTGGCTTGCATGCCATTTCTTTTAAAATTTGTATTTGTAAAAGAAGAACCGAAGACAACCAACGAGAACCATAGAGGAGGTGTCTTGGCTCAACTTGGATCCAGAGGTCAGTGGGAGACGCGATGGGTCAAGTGGGAGGAGCACACATCAAGTCATTCGGATTTGTCCTTAAACTTAGTCTTGCCCGTTGGCTCACGGGCAAGACGCATAGGAATTTTGGCTCGTTACCAGATACGTACACTTATGCGTGGTTGTTTAATTGATTTGTACTTTCTTGCATGGATGTTTAGGATCTTCGCATGCTAAAAAAAATTTCAAAATAATAAAAACGAAGAGTTTTGAATTGGTTAACAAACTCTCCGTGCGCCACATAGACAAGAATTGGTTAAAATCGTTTTAACCGGAAAAACAAAATCCCGTTTTTAAAAAGGTAAATCTCACGCCACCCGTAAGATGACACCACCCGAATCTAGTGAAACAAGATCGGTTGTCGAGCTCTAGCCGAGGTCGGCTTTGCGTAACTGTGTGGAAGGTATGTGTGGCAACTCGCAAGGGTCGGTTGTCGAGCTCTAGCCAAGCCGGCCAATGGGCTAGAGTAGCACCGTGTATCTTGACGGTTGATTTACAATTCCAAGACTTAAATCGCCTTGGTAGTTGTCGAGCTCTAGCCGAGCTACCAAAGTAGATTAATGAGGAATCGGTGTGGAAGGGATCAAACATGCCAAATGGGTGCTATGAGTACCTAGGATCCCGCAAGTGCCTAAGAGTTGTGATCTCGGATTGCAATTGGTAAAGCGTTTACCGGCCTAAAATAGCTTCATGAAGTGATCCGCGCCAAACCCGTCATGGATTGGTGTATTTTGAGGTTCTTAGCCCTTGTTAAGATAATTTAGTTTTTCTTAAATCAATTGGGTAATTTTTTTAACGTGGATTATATCAAAACTAACTAAAACGTGTACTCTCTTTTTAGATGGCAAACCTTAATGACACCACATCAAAACTATCCTTTCGTTTGTTCCTAGAAAAGGAGAGACTCATAGAAGTGAACTTCGTTGACTGGTATCGTGTCCTAAGGATTGTCCTTCAACACTAGTCAAAGTTGCACGTCCTTTAGGAGCCTCTTCCGGAGCTACCTGCTACCAACGCGAGCTGGGCCACGAGATACGCATGGGAAAAGCGTGTCAGAGATACACAAGATTTTCTTGTCTCATGTTGTCGACTATGAGCTCCGAGCTGCGTCAGCAACTCAAGCAATTGAGTACGTATGACATAATTAACAGGCTAAAGGACATGTTCCCACAGCAGGTTAGACAAGAACTTTTTGAGTATGTCAAGGCTTTGGTCGGTTGTAGGATACAGGAAGGCGGGAATGTAAGTGTTCATGTCCATAAGATGAAGGCGTACATGGACCAAATGGAGATACTTGGATTTCCCATAGGGAGGGAGCTCGCGGTGAATATGATTCTCCACTCCCTGCCCGCGTCTTAAGAGAAGTTTGTCAAGAACTATCTCAAAGACAATATGGAATGGTCCTTGACTAAGCTACATGGCATGCTGAAGGCTGCTGAGTCTAACATGGCCAAAGGTAAGCTTTTCTCGTCCACACCCGCTAAGGGTACTAGGAAACAAGTTTATGAGAAGAAACTGACTCCAAATGGGAAGCTTGGTTTGCTACCATAAACGTGGAAGTAGAGGACAATGAGATTGTGTCTCAAGATAACGTTTCACTTGGGGTAGTTTGCTACTTTTGCGGAGAAATTGGAAATTGGCACCGTCACGCCTGCCCTAAATGCCTGAATGAGCTAAGTATCCTAAACCAGAAGAACTGTAGCTCCTCAACTTCAGGTACATTCATGATTAAACTCCATTGATCTTCTACTTCAACAGACTAAGTTTTTTGAACGTTAGTCGAAACACTCACGTTTGTTGCAAAGTGTAGGTGTTTATCCGAAGTAGGCCGATGATGCATGGAGAGCTGGTGATAGTGAAGAGAAGCATAGTGTTTGTCTCTTACTAAAAGGATTGGAAGTGTGAACCTTGCCATTCCTTCCAGCTAGATTGTTACTTCAATATATAGATGTTTTACGCCCTGCGTGGCAAGAAGCATTGTACTTTTATGCCTTTGATGACGATGAATATTACTTTGAATTATGTAATTGTGGGTTTTAGAGATTTATGTCAAAGTTTATTCATGTCGTGGCATAAGCTTTTGCTTAAGAAGTAATAATATGATCATGAATGTTTATGAATTAGTTATCCTTATAACACTGGTGATTTAACCATATAAACAAGACTAACATCACCAAGGTCCATGTGGATAGGAACTCAGAAGCTTTTGACTTTGACTCAATTGTTGATTGTAAGTCTTGTTTATGAGGTTAAATAACTAGGATATCCTTCACTGGTTGATGTGAGAGGAATAAAAGCTTGTTGGACTACGCTTGCACTTTTGTGTAAGGGCCGACAAGCAAAGTCATAAGGATTAAATAAGTATGTTTTGTTACCTTTACCGATGATGGTAGAAGGGAAGGGTATATCTAATTTATTAGATAAATGTCTTAAACCTGAGAGATGTTCAAGACTCACCCGTAACAAATCTAAGATAAAGAGGGCAAGAGGAACTGAGTTACTCAAATCTGGCATGATGTTGAGCATGTAGACTCTAGATTCCTCAACCATCATAAGAATTATGGGAATGCCTCGTAATTCACTTCTCCTAGGTTACATGCATCGTCGAGTGGAGAAACGGAACATACTAGTTGTGATTTTATTTGATGGCTTAAACTTAAGTAACCTGATGAGTGCGTGTGCTTGAGTAATGACGGGCAATGTTCCTATAGTGAATCAACAAAGATGGTCAAATTAGCATCTAAGGATATTTGACTAGAAAGAGTTCTTTGCTTGTCTGTCTCATAGATTAAAGTCATCTGATCTACATTTAGTGGGAGATAGACGGACTTTAATGGATGCTGATACATTCAAGAAGTTCTTCTAAGTTTTAGATGTTCTTTTCGTAACCTTTTTGGGAGCTTGGTTTAGTTGCTCGAAAAGGGAAATGAACAACTGAGGCATTCTAGTGGAAGAACGTGAGACTTGAATGAAGACCTGATGTTGACACTAGCATTCAATCAGAGATGATTGGAACTCAACATGGCAATGTTGGAGTTACTGGCATATAGATATTACCTCTTCATACGTCTGGTAAAAGTCGTCATAAGGCCAGAATAGTATAATTGTTTATACCTGAGGATGATGACTTATTAATAATACTTTATGTATGAATCAATTACCGGAATCTGTAGTGGGCCCTGTGTCTACTAAAGATAAGGAAAGGTAATGAAATAAGATATAATCCATGCTGGATTTTCAAGAATGAGCTTGGTTAATCCAACACCTAAGTTTTGAAACTGTAAGGTGTATATAGATCTTTTGGATATAAGATCTGCATGGATTAGTTTGTAGATAACTTCAAATACTGACTGATAGGAATGGTTTCATGATGATTGACCATGGGGAAGGTATCATATGAAGACATTCTTCCGGTAGTTATGTTGAAGTTTACATGGACACTTATGCTGTTTTATGGCAACATGATGCAAAGACTGCATTCCGTCAGAGGAATTTTATGAGGAAGTGTTCATAACACTGTCCGAGGGTCTTTTCACGTCTTGGGTATCTTTGTAAAATATACAAAATATGAGGGAGTCTGTTTTGGACTTCAATAAATATGTAAGTTTCGTGTTTTGCTATAAAAATCATGTGGTTGAGTTTTCAATAAGCAATAATGAAACTTGCATAGTTGCCAGAGCTAGTGGGAGCGCTGTTGTTATCCTATCTAATATGTCTAGGACATATGTCATAATAGAGATAATGTAATGATCATGCTTGGGTGTAAGTTTGAATCAAGAATTATGTGTCCGTTAAGGATAAACAAGGCAATTTGTAAAGTACAAGAAATATAGAGATATGTTCTTGTTGATTAGAAGAAGCTAAGAGTAAGTTGTTACTCTAAGTGATAGTTTCTGTCTTAAAGGACAACCGTCAATATGATTGGGGTTCGTGGATCCTATAAACATTGTGTCGTTAATAAGTATGATGCTAGAAGCATCGATGACTCTATAGAGATCTTTACGAGACTATGAGAGTACGATGGCTTAAGCACATAAGGTTTTATTCTTGAAGCATCGCTGACTCTGTAAAGATCTTTATGAAAACTATGAGAGTACGATGGCTTATGCACATAAAATCATAAAACCAAGCGTTGTTTGCCTTATTGGGTTCCTTGAAACAATGAAGTATAATGGCTTGGATAAATGATCGAAATCCCATCAACGCACACTTGGTGAGTGATTGGTTGAAGTGTGATAAGGTCATTATCAGAGTACACACGGATAGCATGGTGGCGGATCCGTTCATTAAGCTAAAGTAGCAGGCTGGTGATTATTATCAGACTAGGGCCTGCATACACTTGGCTTAAGTTTGTTTTAGTAAAGTTTTGATATGCTTTATCTTAGGGAACATTAAGCAATATTGTGTTTCTGCTTGTCTCGATTATCGAATGAGGATTTGGTAATGCGCGTGTAGCGGGTACTCTCAGTAAGCCTTATTGTGTTCCAACTTAGCATGTCTCTTCCCTGAATGTGTTTACATTCTAAATGTCCACAGCCAGTCATTATTCATGGGAAGGAAGTCTGAATGAAGGCTGAGGGAAGTGATCGGTCAAGTGTCCAATGGTGATTGGGACACAGGGACGCAATACTTCGCTTATGCTTGAAAGTGTTTCAAGTGACTGGACGACCCACACCTGAATCCACTTTGTGGTACTTGTCATGAGTGATTCAGGATGATAATATCAGTTCATCCTCATACTGGAGATACATGTGTCTGCATCACTTTGGTTTGCTTTGCTCTAGTTGCTTTCAAACGCAGTCCATAACTGGCTATTATAAACGGAGTAGCTGGGCAGAGTATGATCACTGTGATGGGCAATGTAGTTAAAGGAATTTGTTCCTCTATTTAGAGAGATATCTCTGGGCCCCTCGATGATTGGGCGTTGCACCAAAATACATGGCCGTGCTCAAGCTTGCAATGATGTATGATCGATTGCAACTTGCTTATTGTGGTCACCACCAATCTCGATCGAGAAACATAATCGTGAAGGACTGAGAATGACTTAGTACCATGTCTAGTCTTCACATGGATATCGCGAACAAAAGGATGATTGATCACTTATCTATAGGGCCATTTCAAACCTTTGGGTTGTGAATTGGTATTTGTCTATGGGATGACATACCTTGTACTGACTTGGGGGCAGGGATGTCTTGCTAGAGGCCGCTCCCTGTCTGTAATACCTCTGGGTACATTGTGTCATGTGCAAGTGGGAGTCTGTTGGAGTATGCCCACTGACACAAGTACAATAGTGTTACTGCTGATGAAGTGCGAGCCTATTGGGTCACACGCCAAGGATTGATACCGACAGCTTACTGATAAAGAGAGAAGGTCCGAAAAACAAATTGTTTGATTTTGGGGCTTCACGGCCGTGAGGGGTGCTCCACGGGTCGTGAAGCCCACTGCCCTCACGAATGACTTAACGACTCACACGGGTCATGATGATTTTGTCGTCACGGCTCGTGAGAGGTCATGAAGGGGTCGTAGAGGTTGACGCCCTCACGAGTCATTCAACGCGTCACGGGTCGTGGAAGACTGAGGCCGATCGTGGCGCTTTTTGTCTTCACGAGCTCTTCACAGGCGGTGAGAGGCCGTGAAGACCTGTCTGCATGAATTCCTTTTATTTGATTGGGCCATTCTTTGGTCCAATGGGATTACCTCATTGAATCCGTTCAAAATAGAGTTTTGTGGCCTGGAACAGTTGGAGAACATGCATTAGACACTTACAACTCTCTCTCTCTCTTTGAGCTCTCTTGGTACCTACATGTTACACACACAAAATTCACACTAAGTTGGTAGAGCTTGAGTGTAGTGAGTGATATTTCGGTGCAAGGGGAGTTCATTAGCGGCTGTTCCAAAAGGTGAAGTCACTAGGGACGTTCACTTGATGGTTTACTAGCATAAAGGGATCGAGCAAACTTGGTGTGGATCAACAATAGAGAAGGATTCAACTTGAGTTCTTGGTTATCCCGATTAGTGACTTGCTACAGCCGGATTTAAGCATGGTAAGGAGGTACTTTCTATCCTTCGTCTTTTCTTTTCGTTGCATGTATGCTTTATAGAGTAATACCCACTTTGGAGCATGGTTGGCACTCGTTTTTGTTACTTGAAAATCGTTTTGTTGTTGCTTCCGCTGCGTGTGTGTGCCCACCGTGACCCAACACTTTGTCATAACTTTCATAGTATAAAACAAGTTGCATCCAATGTGAGGATTATAAAAGTTGGTTGTATTATTTTAAAAAAAAATAAAGTTGATTCTATATATTGGTAACTAAAATAAATTTTATTGTATTTTAATGCAATTTGCCCTAATTTAAAACACACAGTGTATTTTGTTTATAATCTGACTCACAGTTAATAAATTAAGCAGTTATACTAAATTAATTATTTATATATATATATATATATATATATATATATATATATATATATATATATATATATATATATATATATATATTCATTTTTAACCTCGTGACTCATTATTAATTCAATAAACATATAAAAATAGCAAATAAATAAATAAATAACTTACCACCAACACGTAAACTACCAGGCCAATATCGAGGATGTTACATTGTAAGCGAGTGTGTTTGGTCAATTAGATGAAGGAAAGAATAGGGGTTGCTGACTTAAAAGTCAATACCTTCAAAACACGGGTATCCCGTTCCCCCCTAACCGACTTACATCGTATCTATACGACATCTATAAACCCTGATGAGGATATATTTGAAATCATTATTTTTAATATGTTATAAGTTATAACTTTTATTCATTTTCCTCAACTTTTACTCGATCTCTCATTTAATAATTTTTATAAATTTAGGTACATAGTAATTCATCAAAAACTCATTTCTAGCTATTAGATTCAATATGTAATCAGTTATAAATGTTCTACTAGTATTATAATCACTAATTAAACTATTATACATAACATGAAATACTAATTTCATCATCAAATTAGTTAATCTTCGCAATCTCTGTATAAAAAGATCAAGAACATAGGAGATTAAGGATTTTAAACCTTGAATTCTTGACGTTGATCCACCTTTAATCTTGCTTAATCATCACTAATATTCATTTTCTTCCTCTACTCTCTCCTTCTCTCTCTAAAACCACACACACACCTTTGGTTGGTCACACAGACACACACACACTAAAAATGTGTAAATGTTTGCATTTCCTTCTTTTATATTCTAAACTTATGTATAATATACCTCTTACCCTTTTACAACTTACTATTTATATAAACTTTATCATTCAATCTTATTTTATACAATCACTTTTAAATTTAAATAATAAAATTTCTAAATGTGAGGCGTTACAATATTAGTCTAACGTGCTTAGGATTTTCTGTATCATATATGCTTTATTAGTCTATTTCATGTGGATGTCATGTTTATTCTTTAAGGGGAATTATCTAAACTTTCATTGTATTAGAGCCAATTGGTTATCTCGCTCTCTCTCTCTCTCTCTCTCTCTCTCTCTCTCTCTCTCTCTCTCTCTCTCTCTCTCTCTCTCTCTCTCTCTCTCTCTCTCTCTCTCTTCCAACCTCTTCAACTTGTTCTAAGACTTTTTAAAAAAATGAGTTAATTAATGAGATAACTAATTAACAATATACCATTAACTTGAAACAAGTTTTGATTAAACTTGTCTTTTAAATTTTATTTGAACGGCTAAACATAAACACTTCTTAAACTTAAATCTAACTCTACACAAACCCATAACTTTGTAAAACACGCCAAAAAAAAACGTCAATAACAAGCCATTTAGTAGCCTTTTTATTTGACCATATGATTTACACAAGATCTTTATTTGGCTTAACACAAACTAGTTCGATAAGACATCACAATAAAGTTTGGTACTTTTCTTTATCTCTAAACTTAAATGTTTTCAACATTTTAAAGTTATCAATCACCCAAACCCGCACAGGACAAAGCTAGGATATAGTTATAATTAAGGGGTCTAACATATTATAAAACACTAATTATTATATAGACATAGTATACGAATGATATAAAAGAAGTTTATTATTTTTAAGATAAATAAATAATTAAAGTTAAATTTACACTAACAAAGATTCATTCCTTTGGTTTGTAATAATGGGTTGTACCTTTATTATGAGGATGTTTGATTACAAATTCATGGATTTTGGCTTATAGTACATATGAAAATTGGGCAATTAGAGGGGATTAAAAACCTTTAGCCACTCCCCGCCCCCTCCCCACCCCCCGCCTTCCCAAAAAAAATTTTGTCTCCGCCCCTGCACCACATATATAGCAAGTTACGTGATATATAAGTTCCTAGGTCTCCCATTCAAGTGTTCAAAAAGAAAATCTATTGTCTCTTGGTTTATTTATCGTAACTCGATAACAATTATTAGTTCTAATGTGTCTAAAGTATATAAAATATGTCAAATAATTAACAACGTAATGTTGATTTAACCAATCAATAGTACACATTATATTAGACTAGAATTCCGAGCTTCAAAAATTGGATTTTATAGTTAAAAACGCATTTAGATCTGTATTTTAGAACATTTATACTCGTGGGAGGCATGAACGGGCGTATATTTAAGCCCGATTATTGAACATGATCCTTAGAATTCTCTTAGACTATAATTCAGTTAAAAAACATCAATCCTATTTCTGCTTTTTAAAAGATAACCCGAATTGAAAATGAATATGCTTGATTAGAAATATGAAGTATGATATAAGTAAATTTATTAAAAAAACTTACAATTTTCTTTCACCAAGGCAACCACCAATTTACTATCCTAAAATCAATTTTATTCTACTTATTATATGAACTACCATCATAAATACTAATTCTTTTTGAATATCTTTGCCACCACATGCAAGTTTCTAAATTAACATCACTCATCTCTAAGGTTAAGATAATCTATAGATTATGACTTTTATGTTCAAATTTTTTATTTTTGTATACATATAGTAATTTTTTTATAATTATTAATTCTTTATAATAAAAGAAAGCGAACCTTATGAGAATTAAACAATAAAATTTTAATGCATGTGTTGCATGTGCTATATATATTCTGCCACTCATATAACCGAACTCATTGCTAATAAATGGTTTATGCATCTCTAATACAATTAACCAATAATATTCATAGCATCTAGCTTGACCAAATTTGACCATTTTCTTCTAACATTTAAAGTTTAAAAGTTCATCAAATTCTTTGTTGTTTCTCCTGTTTTCTTTGTTTGTAAAACTATTACAGGATGGAGTTAAATTAACCAGTAGATCAAAGTCTAAGAGACAAATCAAGATGGTTAAAATCATCCTCAACATTCTCACCCTTATAACCATAATCTATATTTATTCCCATGTGGGTCGAACCAAATTGGTCTTGATGTTGAACACCAAAGACCCCAGGTGGCTGCAACGGTCCAACATGGCTCGAACCAGTGGAATCTGACCTAGACAAAAGGTGGTTCCACTTTGGTTGATTATGTCTAGTAGTTGAGTTCAGCTCGCGGCTTTTCTTGGCTAAGGTTCTCTCAAGCTTGTGAGCATTTTGGTGGCCTCCAAATGCTTGTGGGCTAAAGAATTTTCTCCGGCAATAACTACATGAAAAAACACGTTGATCGGAGTTGTGTAAAGAAGATAGCAATGAAGAAGAAGATGATGATGATGAAGGGAGATCGTTTTCGGGTTGGTGTAGATTGAGGAAACTCATGGTTATATTAGTTAAGTATATTGAAGTACAGGATAGTTAAAGATCATTAGGTTTATATAGAAAATGGAATCATATAACTCAAAGAAAACGACGTCGTTAGAAAATTATTAGCAGAAAAAAGTTTGGAGTTGCAATCATTCAACTTTTCTATACAATTTGCGTTTGAACATATTAAGTTTACCTAGAATTTAATCTTTACACGGCATTTTACAAGTAATAAGTGTATGTATGATATCAATTATATTTCACAAATTAATAACTGTTTTTATAAAATATTTACCAGATAATATACTCTTAATTATAAGATTGTGCGTTATACTTCACTCGATGGGATCGGGTTGTAGTGAGTACCATCAGGAACACCATAACACCTACATCGAGTAGGGTAATCGGGTAAGGCTACCGGGTAAGGAAGCTCGATCGAGAACCACATCCCCTCTAACGTATACAATTTTTAAAAAAATGACCGTTCAAACAGTCAAACAAAGTTTTATTTCCTTTTCTTTATTCATACAAATAAAATCACCTACATATACCATATTGGAGTCCTAGGTTTCGATCTCTTCGACTCACATGGGAGTAGCCATTTGGAGGCCTATGTTGGTCATTGCACACCTAGAAACCTATAAAAATTCGTTGAAATATTATGAAGAATGAGAACTGTAGTTATTAGTGTTGTGGATAGAAAATTACCAACTTTCTGATTAGCTTTTTTATTTTAAAATACAAACACAATATTTTTTTAACACAATAGAAACAACACATACATCACAAATAAAACAAATAATAATCTTGACATAACTCGCTTAATTTTATAGATTGACAACTTATTATAACCTTATTTCATAGTTATATTTCATCAACCTTGGTTCATGACTTTCTAGTATAAATTAGAGCGGGGCTGTGGAGTGGTTATTCCCTATCACATCCATCACATTGTTATGTCAGTTTTTGTATTGCTACCACTTAACTCATCACTTGGACTCATAATGGTAACTATTTACCACACTAAATTCTAAAGACCCACCATATTTATTAATATTATATATAATTTAATAACACTCAAAAAAATAAAATAATACTTATAAAATACTAGAGAAATGATATATCCTCATACTTATCATTTTTGAAAATACTAAAGATAAAATTTGTTTAATAAATAAATTATTTGTATGTCTGAATGTTTAAATTAAATAAGATTTTTAAAATCAATGACATGATACAAGCAAACTCATCAAGACATATTCAAATTTGCATTAGCTATCAACATACAAATCCAAAGGGTACATGTAAACCAACTCAGTCAAAAAAACAAAACCTTCCACACCACTTTCCCCTACGCAATATTTGCCACGCCGTTTCTTTACCACGCAACCATGCGATGATAGAACTACTCACCACGGCACTGTGGCCCATTTTTCACGCAACCATCACTTTCCATACCACCTACTCTTATTTAACCCACCCAAGGTTGATTCCTTGGCTACATGTAAGTTAACAAGGCGCAGTTTAAAAAAGCCTACTTATAAACAGTAAATCAGTACGCTATAACCCTTGTGAATTTTATATATTTATAATTTATATGATTATAACCGTTTTACTATTATGACTTCCTTATAATTATAAAATATAAATAATCCATTTTGACTTCCTCATAAGTTATGAAACAAAAATGTCACGTCTACAAAGCTTTGTTAGACATGCATGATAGATGTACATATATATATAGTGTGTACTTTTTTGAGTGACTATATATTTGTTAATTTTTTAAGGGTTACTAGCTTTTTTCTTTTAAGAGCTAGGCTCAATTCAAAAGTTAATTAATGAATTATATTCAACTTATTTATCACTACAACAAAAAATATTTTCAAACTTCTTTATTTAGACTCATTTAATAAAAACATATAAAACCGGGCAAAAATGGCAACTGTTTATTTTTTACGATTTAGGCCCAGTTTTTTAACTAAAAACAGGGTTCGAAAGTCTGGAAACATTTTAACTCAATTCTTTGAAATAAAACACGGTCTAAATCTCAGATATACATGGACACATTCATACACATATTTTAATGAGAAAACTGGGTCTGGAAATTCAAATTCACCCATGCCTGATTTTTTATTATAAAAACAAGCTTAAATAGTATCACTTAATGCTTCAATGACCACTATATTTGGGCCCGGTTGGTTCATAAAAACAGGGTCTGAATGTGATATATATATATATATATATATATATATATATATATATATATATATATATATATATATATATATATATATATATATATATATATATATATTTAACAGCAAGAGGGAGACTAGCATGGAGCTTCGGCATTGCCATCACTCCAACTTCTCTTCTATTCTATTAATTACTTCTCTTCACATCCATTAATACATCCAAAAAAATCTTAAATTCCTCCAAGAAAATAAACTTTTATCCAGTAAATCCTTTTCACATTTTAATAAAGTATCCATTAAATTTAGGGTTTAGTTCCTAAAAGTACATCGAAGTTGACACATTTTGCTATTATGTATACCCATATTTCATTACTCCCATTTAATACACCGAACTCTTCAAAACTACCGTTTAATGCTTCTTAACCTGTGATAGCAGGTTAAGGGTGATGTGGATCTGGTTTTTATGATGTGGGATGTGTTTTGAGTGATGATGTGTAGTAATAATAATAATAATAATAATAATAATAATAATAATAATAATAATAATAAAGTTTTTGCTTCTCCTTCATCGATTCATCTGCTTCAAGACACCATCGATTCTCCTACATCGATTCATCTCCTTACAGATCGGCGAAGGTACAGATCCAAAGTAACGAAGGGGTTCTCCGTTCGAAGGTACAGATCGGCGAAGGAACAGATCTGCGTTACGAAGGAATGAAGGGGTTCTCCGTTCGAAGGTACAGATCGGCGAACGTACATATCGAAAGTAAAGATCGGCGACCACTACCACCGTCTACATAGATTAAAGCATCTTCATTATGCCGTAAACCTTCTGCTTCATCTACATCAATTAAGGCATCTTCATCAGGTCGCAAACAGATCTAACTTCAAAGGTTAGTTTCAACAGATCTGACTTCAACAGAGTATTTGTGAAACGATTTCATTTGTTATTACGATTTTAGGGTTTCGATTTGGGGGTTTCATATGAAGATTGGTTCAAGATCTGTATGTTTATGTTTTGATTTCATATGTTCTCTTTTATTCATCGATTTCAAGATTTGGGGCTTTCGTCGATTGAAGGTTTTCGTTTAGAGTTTTAGATCTGGTTATTCAAGATCTGTGGGTTTCATCGATTTCATGAGTTTAAGGTTATGAATATGCTTCCAGTTCTTGATTTTATTGTAGATTAATGTTATGAATAGATCTGTGACCTAGTTTAATTTGTTGTATTTGCAGTAATTGTTGATTTTATTCTGGTTTCAGGTTCAGATTTCATCGATTTCACAGAAAGCTATAGATATAACATCGATCTTCAAAAATTTTATGGGTTCTTCATGTTCATCAGTTCATGTTCAAAGTGTTCTTCATAAAATGGAATTTTAAAAATGATGTGGCAGGTGTAAAAATGATGTGGCAGGTGTAAAAATGAGGTGGAATTTTAAAATAAATAAAAAATATAAAAATTACCTGCAACTTGTATAGCAGGTTTTGCAATACATTAAATGGTAGTTTTGGAAAGTTGAGTATACTAAATGGTAGTTTTAAAATATGAGTGTATACAATAGCAAAAAGTGACAACTTCGATGTACTTTTATGAACTAAACCCTTAAAATTAAGGTATTATAATTTGTATACATTTCATAATTTTTTAATTTGTTTAGTATATTTCACTTTTTATGTACTTTTTGTTGTTTGTCTCACACAAACACACACACACACACACACACATATATATATATATATATATATATATATATATATATATATATATATATATAGTAGGTATCTTTGTGCAATCGTTAATTGAACTACATTGCTTCTTCAGGTCCAAAATATCGGTAATTTTAATATTTCGATCATTTTAATTTTTATAATTGCATTCATTTTATCATTTAGGTGTGTGTATGTGTACATACATACGTATATAGTGTTTATATGTATGCATATATAAATATATATATATATATATATATATATATATATGGGCGAGTTATTATGAGAATATATATTTAGGTGAGAATGATAGAATAAATCATAACCATCAATTAGATATTGATCTATTAAATTTAATGGTCGTAATCACCCGTCGCAATCCATGGCCGTCGCAATTCATGGTTGGGTTTAATTAAATGAGGGACAATTGTAAACCATCCGATCAAATCGAATGGAGGGCAAAGTTTGAATCTTCCATTCTCACATAAATATACATTCTCAATTGAACTTCCATATATATATATAGGCAGGATCAAATGAGAACACCTTTTAATGTGAAAACGGTGAGAACACTTTATAGCCCTTGGATGATCTTAATTTAATGATTGATATTAACTTTGTGTAATTAAGGAATGTTGAATTTTAATTATTTGGTTTAATTAGGTAAGGGATATAAACTCAACATACCTTAATTAAACCAAATGATTGGCTTACAAGTGTTCTCACCGTTCTCTACTTAAGATGTGTTCTTACCAGATCCCTCATCTCTCTCTCTCTCTCTCTCTCTCTATATATATATATATATATATATATATATACACACACACACTAGCATTGTACCCGCGTGATGTAGCGCCGATGAATATTTTATCTTAACAACTTGTTTGTTTTTAAAACAAGGTAGTGTGTTTCTAGTCTATATTATAATTGGTCAATATATATAATTTCACATTGATTTGATTTTTTAAAAATTTCATTATTTTGAAAGGTTTAATAATCAAAACGGTATATAAGATTGTCATTAGTTCCACCACTAGTTAATATATTTAATAGTTTCTATTTAGTTTAACATTAAAGGTAAACTGGTAATTTCATATTATTTAAAATCAAGTGATTAAAACAAAAGAATTAATATTTTATAAGATAGTGTGTATATATATATATTGCATGGTGATAAAATTTGTGTGTATATCCATCGAACCCTGATAAGACGCCCAATGCCATAAGACACTCAAGGGTCACACCTATGATGGTACGTAATTCAAGAAGGAAAAATTCACACTGTGAGAGATAGGTGTTATGACAGTTGGTCATAAACCAGTATTGAGAGTTATGAAATAGTCAGGTTAATATATATATTTATTAGTAAATAAATATATATTGTTAATTATTGGATTAATATCTTTGATATTATCTAAAAAGGTTATTATTACTAATTGTTATTATTATTAAAGGTCTAAAATATATTAAAAGGATATATATATATATGGTTCGAAATATATATATATATATATATATATATATATATATATATATATATATATATATATATATATATATATATAGGGGAGGGTTCATGCGAGAATCGTTGTTAGTGTGAGAACCGCGAGAACCAATCTCAGCCGTTCCTTGGATATGGGAAGTTTCATGGATGATGAGCGTGGAGGAATAGAGTGTGACAGGATGCATGTGAGGAATTCATGGGTGGGCAATGACATTGAAGGAGGGGGAATTGGACGGCTTAGATTGGTTATCGCGGTTCTCGCGCTAACAACAGTTCTCGCATGAACTTTTGTCTATATATATATATATATATATATATATATATATATATATATTGTTATATTTTATATTAATAATAAAAATATTTAAATAAAGTTACCTAATTAAGGATAACTAGTTAGTTATCTATAAATAGTGGTTTAAACCTAAACAATTAGGTTAATCACTTTGAACAAGAAAAAAGAAAACTCTCTCCCCCTCTCCTTGAAATCGACGGCCGAACCTCCCTATCCCAAGGGAGATTGTCGATTTTGGTGATTCAAGCAACAAAGAATCAAGAACCTTGAAGTGTGGATTAAGCCTTTCTAGCAGGCACTTGGTGTACCTCATTACGGGTGGATTAACATTGAGCAATCTAGGTATGATCTTCATCAAATGTGTTCTTGATGCCTATAGTGAAATCGATGGGTATACATGTATATATACATGGATCGATTTCCAGTATTGTTTGTAAGATTGATTACATGCTTTGTTTAAGATTAATCCAATCTTGGTTTGTTGTTGTTATAATTTTCAAAAAAGGCTATATGTATATACTTATGTTTTTCGAAAACCATATACATGACATACACACTTGTGGTAAGCTAGGATCTTTAATCCTTTAGGGTTTTAGGATTATGTTTGTTATTCTGTTTTCGCTTTAATGAATAATTGGTTCAAACCAGTTTGGTTATGAATCAGGACAACTCAAGTAAGAATTGTGATCTCTAAAACCCAACAGTGGTATCAGAGCCTCGGCTCAGTTTATCACAGTATGTTGGTATATCTGTTATTATTGTGTTCTTGGATAATTATTGTGTATGGTGATTTTCGAAAATCACAAGGATAAGACAAGTTAATGTCAATCCTAATTTATCAGAAAATAGTTGGTTTTTGGATAAGGTTTGTAGATATAAACCTTTGATCAGAAAGGTAAAACAGTTAGGTTTAACCGGTTAAAGGATTAAAACTATAAACAGTTTTTTGAAATTATATGATTATCTGTTTTATTCATATATCTTTGAATTCTTGGGATTGACCTTGTCTCGGTCTCAGTTTGTTGTTTAAATTGTATATTTTATAGTTTTTCTATTTTTAATCAGAAAAGTTAAACCAGTTAGGTTTAACTGGTTAAAAAGGGATTAAAACTAGAAAAGGTTAAATTTTATGTATTGGTATATATATATATATATATATATATATATATAGGGGAGGGTTCCATTGAGAACCGATTTTATGCAAGAACCGCGAGAACCAATCTTAGCCATTGATTTGATAAGTGGAATTCATGGATGGGGAGCATGGGAGGATCAAGCGTGGCAGGGTGTATGTGAGAAATTAATGGGAGGGCATGACATTGAAAGAGGGGGAATTGGACGGCTCAGATTGGTTCTTGCGGTTCTCGCACTACAATGGTTCTCAATGGAACTTATTCCTATATATATATATATATATATATATATATATATATATATATATATATATATATATATATATATATTAACCAGTTGTGTTAATATGGATTGTTTAAGGTTTTTAATAAAAAACTAGTTCAGTTTTAATATTATAGGATAAACCTTAAAACTAAGAAATTCCATCTTTATCAACAAGTTCTATGTTGATAAATTTGATTTTTAAAATTTAAATGATGAAACATGTTTTTTTTTAATTTGAATTTTTTGATAAAAAAAGGGGAATTTCTGGAATTAATTATATATATATATATATTTATTTATTTAATACGTAAATGTTCCCAATAAATGTTAACCGGCTCAAAGGGGTCCACGAGCCCAAGGGGTTCTCGGCCCAAGGGATCCACGAGCCCAAGGGGTTCTCGGCCCAAGGGGTCCACGAGCCCAAAGGGATTCTCGGCCCAAGGTGTCCACGGCCCAATGTGATTCCCGGCCTAAGGGCTCACGGCCCATATCCGATGGCCCACCCAGTTTGCGGCGCGAATCACTAGGCGCGACCAGAATTGGGCCTTGGCCCAATGGTCGTCTCGGCCCAGGCCCATGCCCCATTGCGGCGGCCTGGCAGCCCAAGCAAGTTTATGGCCCAGTTAGGGTTAAATCGGATAGTTCATTAACTTAAATTCATAGAAGCCCAAGTTTTTCTTTTTAATTTAAAATGTTTTTATTTTAGTTAAAATGGGCCTATATGGACTTTGTTAGAAATATTAAAGTGAGGGGTGTAATATTTAATTACTCAAAGTTGGGGAAATGCTATATAAAGGCATTTCCCCCACATTTCAATGTTAAGCTTTGCATATCTCTAAACTCTTGTGTGTGTTTTCTCTCTTAGCTCTCGGCTCTCTTTCTCTCTACCGTTTAAACATACAAACACATACATTAACTCTCTAGCATTGCTTCATCCGTATAATACGGGACCAACAATTGGTATCAGAGCCAAACTTGTTTTTGGCTCTTGATTGTTCGAAAGAGGACAACCAAATCTCGAAGATTTCAAGCTTTCAAGTAGAAGAAGCTCACGGGTTTACAAAGGTTCAAGAACTTCATCTTCCTTCAAGAAAAACTTAAGCTCAAACGATTCTTAAAGATAGAACTCAGTAAAGGTACAAACTACATCTTCTTTAGTTTTGTTTTGAGTTGTTTCGAGTGTCTTACAAGGTGTTCTAAACATTCTCTTTGAAAAAAAAACAACACAAACCGTGGGTGTCTTTATATACATTAAAAAAAAGGTCATTAAATACTCACTTTTTCAATATTAAATTTTCTGGGTATTAAGGCATTTATGGTGTTCTTGGTCTGAAAGTACAACTTGAAGAAGAAGAAATCATATTTTATAATTTATTTAATTATAAATTCTTGATAGTTTAATTGTTGTACAAGGAAAATCAAGTACTTTCCATACCAATCAAGTACAAGTGGGTAGACACTATACAGGGTATGGCTATCTGATTTGAAAAGGACACCTCAGACTCTATCAGCCGCATTTCTAATCGCACGCGATTGAGTGGTGCGGCTTATAGAACTGATTCTATCAGCCGGTTTGTTGAAGCAATCGCACGCGATTCATAATTGAAAAACTCAATCCTTTAATCGCATGCGATTGAAGCAAGAGTAGTTTGATTCGCATGCGATTAGGTTACATGTTCTTTTAGGAATCGCATTTGATTGTCAGAACTAACCGTTTAAATTCCAAGTGTTTGAAGCTACAGGTTTGAATCGCATTCGATTGGTTACCTATTCAATCAATACTAAGCTAATTGCTCATTTGCTTTAAAGGATCACTCATTCGCACACGTTTGGACCAAACACATTCGATTAGAAAACAGTGATTCCCAAGACTTGGACAAGTGATTAACTCTTTGGACTTGATTAAAAGAACTTGAACATTTGAACTTAATCAAACAATATAATTCACAATTGAATTTAATTTAAATCAGATCTAATTCAAAGGTGAATTACATTACTTAAAGTGTATTTAGTTCAAAATTGAATTTCACCTTTACAAGATCTAATTCAAAGTTGAATTTCAAAAGACTTTGTTCTTTCATCACTCTGGGGAAAGCTTTCGAACAATTAAACCATCTAACAAGCAAACGATCTTTTTCAACTAAAAGTCATTAAGCATGTCAAGTACAAACGAGATGATGTCTATAGGTACCGATACAAAACCTCCTGTTTTGTTTCGAGGGGAGTACAATGTTTGGAAAGGAAGGTTCATGGACTTCCTAGAGCACAACGAAATTTGTGGAGACAAAATGATTGAATGTATCCACAAGGGAAACAAGAAATTCACAAGGATCGTTGAAGCTGACCCGACCAACAATCCCCCCATTCTCCGACATGAACGCGAGAAGACAAATGATGAACTAACTGCAGAAGAGAAGGAGATCAAGAAAGCTGAAAGGCTTGCAAAATACTACCTCAAACAAGGTCTATCATCGGAAATCTATCTCAAGATAGACAGCCTGGGAACTGCCAAGGAGATATGGGATGAGATCAAGAGACAGCTGCAAGGGACAGCACAAGGAGAGTATATCAAAAGAACTCAACTGGTGAATAGCTACCATGAGTTCAAAGCTCGTGAGAATGAACTCCTGTCCGAAACATATGGGAGATTCTGCAAGCTGCAAAACGAGATGAGATCCAACCAGATAGTTCGAACTGACCTTGATTTGAACTGTCTTTTTCTAAATTCCCTAGGTACAGAGTGGATGGGCTATGGAAGACTATACAAACAGATCAACAAAGATCTCACTTCTGTCACCTTCCGCAACATCTTTGAAGATCTCAATCAGTACCAGGATGAGATACTACACTCCACTCCAAAACAGCCTGCTGCAGATCCTCTTGCTTTGGTGGTGGCTGAAAGAACCCCTAGGGAAAGCACATCAAGACCAAAGAAACTCAAACAGGTGGTCATCAGTGATTCTGACCAAGATGATGATGAGGACGATTTGATCGAAGCAGCTTTTCAGGCTCTTACAACAGCTAGCAAAAATTTCAAGAGCCGCTTCAGCAAGACTAACAATCGACAGCGGTTCACATCCGGATCAAGAAGATCTGAAAGAGCAGCTCCAGTAGACAAACCCAGATATCAAAGAGATGAGAGGAAGGAAGAAAAGAAGGTTGAGTCTAAATGTTACAACTGTGGAAGGTCGGGCCACATGATCAGGAACTGCCCGATGAAAAAGGTAAAAGATGCAGAATACTATCGGCAGAAGTACCGCCTGTCTAAACAAAAACAGGCTGGGAACGTGCTGTTAGTTGAGGAGGATCAGTTTCTTGATGACACTGGCTCAGACAGTGATCTAGATGGTGAAGATCACGCACAGTTTTGTCTGATGGCTCACAACAGTGAAGGAGGCAGAGAGGATGATGACGGAGATGAGCTCTCCGAGTCAGATGAGGAAAGCCTGGAAAATGGAAAGGTATCTTCTAGCTGTAACGTTAATATGAGTCATAAACATGAACACATTCAGATCATATTAAATCGCATAAAAGAGTTAGAATGTCAGGCACTAGACTTAACCAAAAGAAATAAAGTTCTAGAAGATATTTCACACACTCAAAATTGGAGGCACAAACAAAAATTAAGAAGTTAGATAACAACTTAATCAGCCTTCGGAACCAATTAGCTGCTAAAGAAACTGAGCTCTTAGAGTTAACTAGTAGGACTAATAACACTATATTAGACCTTAAAGTAGAATGTGCATGTGCAGAAAAAGATTCTGAGATTCTCAAACATGAACTTAGAGACGAACTAAGTACCCTTTACTCTAGAATCTATGAACTTGAGTATCTTCTGTCCAAACGTGATCAAAGTGAACAGACCATCTCTCAATACAAAGAAAAGGAACGTCCTTTCTCCAGATGGAATTTCGATGGGCTGGGCTTCAAATTGAGAAAGATTACGTCCAAACAATTATATAATGCTGATCTGTTTGGCGAAGGCCTTACCCAACGGATGGTTTTTATTGGTCAAGAAGAGGAACGTATTGAAGAAGAGGTCAAACGAACCCTTAATCTCAGAACTGCAATTTCATTTGACTACTCTGATCTCAATGACTCATACCTCACCTGTCTCACGTCATCATCTGATACTGATGTTTCATCTTCTGTCTATTCTGATGAAGAACTCTCCTCTCCCGTTTCACCAAAGCCCACTTTTGAATACATTCCCCACAAGGAATTACAGCAAAGGTTTCAAACCTTACAGGAGTTTTGCTTCACTCATCTAGTTCAAGATGACCTTACCAAAACCTTCCAATCAGAAACCACATCTGAACCCTCTCCACTAGTTCAAGAAAACGCCATCCTCCACAAGCGTCTCCAAACAGTATTCAATCTTGATGGCAAGATCATTGACGACTTGTGCAAAGAAAATTTTGAATTGCTTGAACGAATCAAAGAGGTCGAAACTGCACTGGAACCACCCACTCCATTTACCTTCTCATCACAGGGAACCATATTAGATGAACGAATTGAAGGTTCCAAACATGTGTCTACATCTTCTCAAAATGTCAAACTAGTAAAATCTGTTAATCATACTACGGTAACAACTCTTAAACTTAAACAGATTTACAAACCAAAGCAACTGTCCACTTCTAATCACAGTTCTCGTGTGCACTTAGACGTACCTGAATCATCACGAGCTGCAGCCAGTCGACCACGACTTCATTCTAATCTTTTACCCTCTGCTGCAGATGTGAAGAAGACTGGAAACAAGAAGTGTGAAATAAATACATCATGGAAAAGAGCTATTCCTAGGTCCACTATGAGATGTTCAAATTTGAAACCTGTCTGTGAAAACATTTTGATGTTTGATTCTGTTTGTAATCATTCCTGTTCACAAGACAATACTGCTTCTACCATGTTTTGTATGAGTGATGGCTGTACTCATGGACACTGTGAATTTAATTGTTGTTATGATCAATTGAGAAAGTCTTTAGGTATTAAACCATGTGCTGACTGAACGGATTTTTATGCTAATCTAGTCTATATTCCATTTGTAAATTCAAAAGGTTACGTCATTAATCAATGGATCACCACTCGTCAATCACATGCACTTAAACGTCTAAACAAATCCAAACGATTGCTCACGATCAAGGAACTAGAAGTCTACCGACGGCAGGGCTATGAAGCATTTAAAAGGGCTTGGATTGCACAGGAAAAACACTTGCATTCTCAAAAGCGTTCTCGCAATTCCCCTTCCAAAATCTCCAAACCTTCAAAACCCAAGCCATCATCCATCCAACGAATCGCAAAACCTACTAATCGTAGTGCTCTAGTCCAGCAAAAACAAGTTGATGCACCGAGGCCACAGAGAATTCTTAAGAATTCCTCGCAACCATGGATTCGCAAACATAACGCTTCCGCAACTCTACCGAATCCAAAACCTCTTATTCCATCAACTGTCAAACCAACAGTAGTAAAGAAACTTTCTTCTCAACCAATTTCTCCCAAATCTATTCATTCTCAACAAAAGATTCGACCCACATGGGTAATTAAGAATAGATCATCTCAAGTTTCACCACAACCAGTAGACACAATCACTACTCAACCACCTTTAGGAACTAACAATCAACGACCCATTCATATATGGGGACCTGAACGCGCTTTATTCTCTTATTGCAGGTGCCTCACTTGTGGTACCTTGACTCCGGCTGCACCAAACATATGACTGGCAACAAAAGCCTTCTCAAGAACTATGTTCCTAAGTACTCCGGGAATGTACGTTTTGGGAATGACAATGTTGCACCAATAATGGGGGACGGAGACATTGAGAAAAAGCACATCAAAATGAAGAAAGTCTCATATGTTGAAGGGTTGGGTCATAACTTGTTTAGCATTGGACAGTTCTGTGATAAAGACCTAGAGGTCGTGTTCAAAAAGAACAAATGTTTAGTTTTAACTGAAAATGGAGATGAGTTGCTCGCAGGTTTCAGAAATTCTAACCTGTATTCCATTGACTTGGATAAATATGACTCTCCTACCTCTGTGTGTCTACTGTCCGAAGCATCTACGGATCAGACTTGGCAATGGCACAGAAAACTCTCTCACCTGAACTTTCAAAATATTAACAAATTAGTCACTGGTGACTTGGTGAGAGGCATTCCGAAGTTAAGGTTCAAGAAGGATCATCTGTGTACAGATTGTGAAAAAGGAAAAATGAAGAAGGCTTCTCATCAATCTAAACAAGTATTTAGCACTACGAAGCCTTTGGAACTCCTGCACATGGATCTGCGTGGTCCTATGAGAATCCAGTCCAAGAATGGGAAGAAGTATATTTTAGTCATGGTGGATGACTACTCTAGATATACTTGGGTCAAATTTCTGCGCTCAAAAGATGAAGCCACTCCAACAATCATTTCCTTCATCAAACAACAGCAGAACAAGCATAGTCAGAGTGTTATCTCTATCCGGACAGACAATGGAACGGAATTCAAAAACAGTACTCTGAAGAGCTTCTGTGACCTTGTGGGAATCAGCCACCAGTTCTCTGTTGCATACACACCACAACAAAATGGTGTAGTGGAACGAAGAAATAGAACTTTGGTTGAAGCTGCCCGTACAATGCTTTCATATTCCGGGCTCCCACTTTCTTTCTGGGCTGAAGCAATTAGCACTGCCTGCTACACGCAGAACCGCTCTTTCATTAACAAACGCTTTAATAAAACTCCATATGAACTGGCCAATGGCATAGTGCCTAATATCAAATACTTCCATGTATTTGGTAATAGGTGCTTTGTACTAAATGACAAGGATACTCTAAGAAAATTTGCTCCCAAAGCGGATGATGCTGTTTTCCTAGGTTATTCTACTGAGTCCAAAGCCTACAGAGTTTTTAACAAACGTACAAAGAGCATTGTTGAAAGTATCAATGTAACATTTGATGATACATTGAATGTTACAGATTTTCCACCTAAACCAACAGTTAATGCTTCTGAACATACCTGTTCAGGACCTGCACTTCAAAATAAAGATTCAGACAATCCATCCAGTTCAAATATACATCTTGATTTTTTGTATGATTTCTTTAAACCTGAATCTTCTCCTGTTTTAACTAACAACAGGAACGACACAGTTGTTCAAACCAGTGTTACTTTAACGGCTCCTACGGTCACTGAGACGAATCCATTTGCAGATCTATACGCTGAGGATTCATCTTCTGTTTCTATCACTTGTCCCCCTGTGACTTCTCAGATTCCTGACCCAGAGAGCCCTCCTGTGTTTGATTCAGACCCACATTTCTTTACAGAAGATGAAGAAGAAGCACGTCACTTACAAGATCTCATTCCTTCATCTTCCACTTCACATGAAATTAAGTGGACCAGACATCACTCAGAAGAGAACATCATCGGAGATCCGTCAGTTGGTATTCAAACACGATCCGCAACAGCAAACGAATGCCAATTCTCGGGTTTCTTAAGCATCATTGAACCCACCAAGACTTATGACGCATTAGATGATCCAGATTGGGTAATTGCCATGCAGGAAGAATTACACCAATTTGATCGTCTTAAAGTCTGGAGATTAGTTCCTCTTCCATATGGCAAATCTGTTGTTGGAACTAAATGGGTGTTCAAGAACAAACGGGATTCGGATGGAGTGGTCATACATAACAAAGCTAGGTTGGTTGCTAAGGGATACAATCAACAGGAGGGCATTGACTATGATGAAACTTTTGCCCCTGTTGCTCGAATTGAAGCTATACGCTTATTTCTTGCATATGCAGCCTCCCGGAGTTTTCAAGTCTTCCAAATGGATGTACAAACAGCCTTTCTCAATGGGGTACTCAAAGAAGAAGTCTACGTTTCACAACCTGAGGGATTCATCAATTCTTCATACCCTAATCATGTTTACATTTTAGATAAGGCACTATACGGTTTAAAACAAGCTCCACGTGCATGGTACGATGTCTTATCTGAATATCTGATAGGTGAAGGCTACTCCAAAGGAAAGACGGACACCACTCTCTTCACAAAGACAAAAGGTAGGGACAAAATCCTTGTCCAAATTTATATGGATGACATCATCTTTGGATCTACAAATCCAAAGTACAGTGAAGAGTTTGCACAAACCATGTCAAACAGGTTCCAAATGAGTATGATGGGAGAGATGTCATTCTTTCTCGGTCTTCAGGTTAAACAGTTGAGTCATGGCACGTTCATTTGCCAATCTAAGTATATTAAATATCTTCTCACGAAGTACGATATGCTCAACTGCAACCATATCTCAACTCCCATGGCGGCCAAATCACAACTATCGGCAGATCCTGATGGTTCTCCGGTGGATCTGAAGAATTACCGTGGGATGATTGGATCGTTACTGTATCTAACTACAAGTCGTCCGGATATCATGTTCTCTACCTGTCTATGTGCCAGGTTCCAGGCGAATCCGAAAGAGTCACATCTTCTGGCAGTCAAGCGGATCTTCAGATATCTTAAAGGTTCTATGGATCTAGGTCTGTGGTATCCAAAAGATTCAAATCTGGATCTCCATGCTTACTCAGATGCTGACTATGCCGGTTGCAAGATTGATAGGAAAAGCACCTCTGGTAGTGCACACTTTCTAGGTGATCGTTTAGTCTGTTGGGCCTCCAAAAAGCAAAACTGTGTATCCACCTCTACAGCTGAGGCTGAGTATGTTGCTGCTGCAATGTGCTGCTCACAAAGTCTTTGGATACTCACACAGTTATCAGACTTTGGCCTAAGGTATGACAACATTCCATTACTATGCGATTCCCACTCAGCCATAGCTATCTCCTGCAATCCGGTACACCACTCTAAAACCAAACACATCGATATACGTTATCACTTCATAAAAGATAATGTAGAGAAAGGTCTTATTGAGCTCCAGTATGTTCCTACTGAAAATCAGCTAGCTGACTTGTTTACCAAACCATTAGACGAAAGTCGCTTTACTGGGTTGGTCTCCAAGTTAGGCATGCTCAACTTGAAAATATAACATACTGGTGCTCCATTTTTCCTTTCTTTCCTTTTTGTTTAGAGTAGGTGTTACACTGTTTGTTCTTTGTGCAGCTTCAAGATGCAATACTTAAGGGGGAGTGACTTTCTGGTGCTACACATGTATCACATGTGTAGGGGGAGTATGATACATCTGACACATTCCCAAAATTATATCTGAATCTTTCAAATCAATTATATCTGAATCTTTCAATTTTTCAAATCTCAAAAATCAGATATATTGACTTTTTCAAGTATTGGCTCAATCGCGAGGAATGAAATGTCAAGTGTTAATCGCACGCGATTAAAACAACTAAGAGTCAATCGCGAGAATTGAAGACCAGTGTTAATCGCACGCGATTAAAACCACTAAGAGAATCGCGAGAAATAAAAGCCAAGTGTGAATCGCATGCGATTAATACATCAAAGAGCCATTCGCGAGGAATGAAAGCCAAGTGTTAATCGCACGCGATTAATACATCAAAGAGCCATTCGCGAGGAATGAAAGCCAAGTGTTAATCGCACGCGATTAACACATCAAAGAGTCATTCGCGAGGAATGAAGGCCAAGTGTTAATCGCACGCGATTAAAACATCAAAGGTTCATTCGCGAGCTCTATCAGCCGGGCCCCTTTATCATTCGCATTGGCCATCAGCCGTGTTTTTAACCGACTGAGAGGGCCAATCAGAGCTCGACACGTGTCTTTTTACACTGTCATAAGTTACCCATTAGCTACCAAACGTCATTTACACGATTCAAAATTAGAAAATTTCATAAGTGTTTCTCTCGATTTCTTGGTTACTTTAGCATTCAAATCCTCTCGTTACTCTGCCAAAATTTATAATTTTAGTATCAAAATACTCCTAAACACAGAGGTAACAACTTGTACGGTTTACTTTGTGAAAATTTTGAGTTAAAAGGGTATTTTTTGGCCTTAGAACACCCATATGCGAATGAGGGTTTCAACACTTTGAAGGGATGTTTGGTACACTAAACAAATTTGTTTGATGAAACAAAGTATGCAATGGGTGTAATGAACACTTGGGGAACACTTTGATGTAAAAATATTTCAAAAATCTCGAAAAGTGTTCTTCGTGTTCTTGGGGGGTATAAACTTACACTAACAATATGGTTTTGGCCTAAAAAGAAGTGTTAGGGTGATTTTTGGACTATGCCCCAGTACTACAAAGTTGTTCAGTACCATCTAATTGACACTTTTAAAGTATCAAAATAATTTTTTATGCTGAAAATCATCCTGTACACAGTGAGGGGTCAACACTTAGGGTGTTTGAACATTTGGTCAACATGAGTCAATACTTTATCATGCATATCTCTTTATTCTGAAACTTAACTGTTTTATCTATCTGCACAGATAAAATGGCTCAAGTTGTACGTGACCCAGAGGATATCATGCCCCAAGCTGAATTTCTTAACAGCAAATCTCATGAAAACAACCACTTTATAGACTTTACCAAACTGAGAAATCCTACCTACCCAATTGTTACAGAAATTCTCAAAATCCATCCACTCAATCACCTACTGACATATAACCCAGCCAAAACAGGCACACATGTTCCTGAACTTTATGCTCAACAATTTTGGAAAACTTGTGATGTGAGGCTCAATGAAAGGGTTACGAGGTAATCCATGCAGAGGTGGATGAATTTCAAGTCAATATATCTCTGAGTCGACTTAGAACAATCTTTGCTCTACCCAAAGCAGACAGCAGACCTCCTGCCACAGAATTTGAGGAAATCCCAGACGAGGATGCATGTCTTGCTGCTATAACTGAACTGGGTATGATGGTGAGCTAACACGGAAAAGCCAATTCAAACGCAACAGCTTGCACCCGAAATATAATACATTAATGACAGTGCTTCAAAGGTGTCTCACCCCTAAACATTCTGGATATGAATTCCCTACTGAGAATCAGCTCAAGATTTTTGTTGCTGCAGCGAACCATATGCATGTAGACTATGCTTTTCTGCTGTTCCAGGATATTAAAGCCACCATGCAAAGGAAAATTTCCCAAAAGCAGAAGGATGCAAACATGCTGCCTTACCACCGCTTCCTGCCAATGATCATCCAGTACGTAATGGATCGGAATGCTGACATTCCCCGCCGGGCAGGTTTACCTTCTATAAACCCTAAGCTATTCTTGTATATTAAACCTGCCATTCCGGCCAACCTGCCTGTTCCTAAACCATTCCCTGTATCTCTCTTAAATCTGTGCGAGCAAAATGATATTGTTAAGAGTTATAGGGAGAGTGTAGGAATACCTCCTATGGTTACGCCAGAGCCGGCCATACCTACCCAGGGAGGAGTAGCACCTGTTGAGGAAATAAAGAATAGGCCTCAGCTATCTGTGGGAGATGCTGAGAGGGGAGTGGAGAGAGAAAATGTTGAGAGGGGTGGTGAAGAAGGTGAAGGTGTTGAGAGTAGAGAGGGAGGGGATGCATATGATCCCGCCACCATTCAAGCCATTGTTCAGTCTCTTTCTCAATCCACCCACACCCAAGCTGTACTAGAAGAACTTGGTCTTGACATTTCTGAGTCATCCAGTTCTGAATCTTCTCTTCATGAGTCTGCTTCCCATCAAGGAGGTGCCCCTTCCTTTGAACTTGCTATATCTCCTGTGGGCACCCCTGACCAACCAATCGAACAACCAGCAGAAAGCACACCCTCATTCATGAAACTTACTGACCCACATACTACCTCTCCCGACCAGACTCACCCCGTTCAAACTACTCGGGTCATTCCACAACCTGGTGGTCTGGTCATTCCTTTGACTTCAACTGCCCAAGCAACCACCATTCCTATCATTCGCAGGGCCATAGTTGCTCCTGAACATGACATTCCAGTAACTTCGCCAAGTCATTCTTTATCTATTGAATCTGGTTCTGTCACTCCTGACTCTCTTATTCACCCTGATCAATATGCGGGGTATGGTGCTGGTAGCGGTGATGATGAAGATAGTTTTGTAGTTAGGAGTGCAAGTGATAGAGAGGAGGTGAGAAAAGAAAAAATGAGTGTTGAGGGTTCCCCAAACCCAGAAAGCCGGGAAGCCACATCTACTATGAGGCCTAGCACTGCTGAGCCTCATATTGAAGAAGTTGCGGTGATCCCACCCGTGCAAGTTTCTGCCCCACCAAGCCACTACGGTGTCTCTCAACAGACTCCGTCTTTATTGCACAGGGTTATAGCACATACACTGGGTCAACCCCAATTGGGTGTTGGACCTATTGAACAAAGAGGACCGTCTCCCTCGTCCTCGACTCCTTTTCGTGCACAATTTGATATGCCGCGGATCTCCGCTTATCTTGAACAACACAAAGTCACCATTGATGTACTGAGCTTGTTGGCTCGACAAGTCTCCTCAACTTCCATAGGTGGTACCTCTCAAGGTGTCATTCGAGGATTGGAAGGAAATCCTGCTGGAGCCTACATCCATGCTGCTCCAGTAGGTGGTTCTGCCTCTATGGCAGGTACCTCAACCGGTAATCTGAGTGATTCCGGGTTTGTTACACGTGCAGATCTTCAACTTGCTATTCAACAAGCCGTGTCCCCAATCCGCCAACAACTGCAGGAGACAAATTCAAAGTTGGATCGGATCGAAGAGGCTTCCAAGGCCCAAGCTGAGCAGCTCACTCGTATTGAAAATCTTCTTGCAGCTCGCACTCCAGCAACAGCGCCTCAACCTCAAGCTGATGTCACTTCTCTCTCAGTGGATGCTCTGAAAAGCATACTTTATGCTAAAATTCTTGAACAGAGACCAGACACTGCTTATGATCAAGACCTTTTGACTACTCTGCGGGCTGAACGAAATCCACAGGGAATCTCCTTGGATGACTTTACAGAATTTCATGAGGATGTAAATAGGAAAATAGATGGGGTGACAAGAGGTTTTTACACCTCCTTTCAAAAAGTAACTGACCGGCTGAAGGTACTTGAACAAACCTGTCAGGCCCAGGCTCAGGGGTTAAAGAGGAGGCGGGATGATCAGGATCCTGATGATCGTCCCGAGGGGGAGAAAAGAAGAAGATACATAACTGCCCCCTCAGCTGCAACTGTACCTGTACCATCCTTCAGCAAATATCTACCTACGGGTACTAGTTCTGCTGGAAGTCAGCCTCAGCAACAACAACAAGCAACTGAACAGATGGCCGATGAAGTTTATGAAAAACAGCAAAAAGAAAATGCTGACAAACAAATTGTACTTTATGTATCTCAGCAACAATCTGAACCGAGGCCAAGTGATCTTGAAGAAGGTGAAATACCTTTCGACCAGTCCCATGCCGAGATGTTTGAATGGTCTAGTGACTCAGAGGAACAAGTGGAAGATTTATATGAGTTTATTCATACATCACCTGCAAGGCATGTGGGGGAAGGTAGTTCTGCTCTGCCAGAGGAGGAAGCTGAGGATCCTGAGTTGGAAGGACTATTCAAGGGTATTGATGAATATGTCGAGGTTGCTACACGTCCAGCTTCACCTAGAGTTGTTGACAAATTCTATAATATCCCCAGTGAAAGGGAGCTTGCACTTAAAAGAAAAGAAAGGGAAGCAATTTCTAGAAGGGAAGCTAGGAGAAAGCCTAAACAAAAGAAACCAATCTTCGACGTGTCCAGGGTTCTCAGTGGGATTAATGTTGAAGTTCATGAAACTTTCCCTCCTCCTCCTGGTCGGTTTCAAGAATCAGCTGCTGATGTACTTGAAAGAAACAAACAGAGAGAGGCAGCTGAGAAAACAAGACAAGAATCTAAATGGCCCTTGCCAAGGAGCTTCATTGTGCCACCTGCTCCTCCAGTGTATAGTGGAGATCCAGGACTTGATGCAGGCAACATGTTCACAAGAAGTGATGCCCAACAACCTATATGGAAACCTTATTTTGTCAATGCTGCTAATCTTGAAGAAAGAATTCCAGATATATTCAGCAATGAGCTAATACAGGTTATTTCCCCTGAGTTGCGGAACATGGACGATAAACAGAGAAGAAGATATGAACACATCCTCTCTCAGTCCATGACTAAACCCGAAGAGATCAAATCAGAGTATCCAATAGTTGAACTTATCAATATCTACACTCAGACAACCTTCAGAATAAAATATGCCATCTTTCATGTCAGAAGAGCAAACAACCTGTCATTCTTCCTCAACGAAGCAGACTTAAGGTTTGTAAGTATTGAAGACATCAGCTTCATCTTTGACACCCTCTCTCAGAAAAGAGGAAAGTGGCCAGAAGAAGAGTTCGGAAGGGTTGCTCTAATGAAATACATGAGAAATCTAATGGAATACTTTGAGGAACACGATCTGCAACTCGGAGCTGAAAACAACTATCTGAAAGTCAACCTCTTAAAGCCTAACCAGAGCCATCCAGATCTAGAAAAACTTGAAGAATTGATAGTTATCTATGATGGGCATCCAAACTTCAAAGGTGATCGAGGAGTCGTCTCAAAGAATACAAAAGGCGAAAAGATCTTCATCAGACTTGATGAACTCATGGCGTATTCAAACGGCACCTTGAATATTCTCCATCATAAGATACATCAGAAAGTTTGGGAAAACCGGGCAGCCTATACTGATGAAGAACATGCTGAAGCCTATCGTGCTATAGAAAGGATGAGAACTACTCTGTCGAGCAGAAGGCAAATACGCAAGTGGCAAGTGGCATTCGGCATTCGCAACAAATCGGCATACGAATAGATTAATGTATTTATTTGTTGTGAATGATTACACACCTCACTTAGGGGGAGATTATTAGAAATATTAAAGTGAGGGGTGTAATATGTAATTACTCAAAGTTGGGGAAATGCTATATAAAGGCATTTCCCCCACATTTCAATGTTAAGCTTTGCATTTCTCCAAACTCTTGTGTGTGTTTTCTCTCTTAGCTCTCGGCTCTCTTTCTCTCTACCGTTTAAACATACAAACACATACATTAACTCTCTAGCATTGCTTCATCCGTATAATACGGGACCAACAGACTTAAAGATGTTTAATGAACTTAATGGGCCTAGTGGCCCAAATTTGAAGATCTGAGAATGGGCTTAGGCCCATAGGTCTTGAATGGTTAATTTTTTATAATAATTCGGACAAAATAATATATATATATATATATATATATATATATATATATATATATATATGTATGTATTATTTTCACGTACCGAAAATTAGTATGCTTATATATATATATATATATATATATATATATATATATATTATGGTTAAGGTTTTATTTTAACTAGTTAAGTTAATATATATAAGTTCTTATTATATTTTTGGATTAAAATATAATAAATAACCATAATGGTGTATTATTGTTATACAATATAAACAAGGATAAAGGAACCTACCTACCTGATATAGCACGGGGTTGGTAAAGGAACCTACCTACCTGATATAGCACGGGGTTGGTGTTGTCATGTCCAAACCGTGCATCAATACGTGTGAAATAAGGATCCTAGGGCTAATACTTAATCATTTAAGAGTTTTTATGAATTTTTATTTAGCAAAGTCTCATTCATGTTACTAATTGGACTACATGATTAAATTGTAGATGGCAAACATTACCAACACAAACAACCTCTCACTCCGCTCCATTCTAGAAAAGGATAAGCTCACAGGACCTAATCTGCGGATTGTGCTCAGGCACGAAAGGAAGTGGTACGTCCGGGAAGAACCGGTGGGAAATGCCCGGACCAATAATGCAAGGGCAGATGTTAGGGAGGCTTACTAGAAGCGCGTCAATGATGCGCTAGATGTAAGCTGCCTCAGGCTTGCGACTATGATTCCAGAGTTACATGTTTCAAGAGCATGCTCGTTCAGAACGTTACAATGCCACGAAAGCTCTTAATACTTGCAAGATGGCCAAGGGCACTTCGGTTAGTACCCATGTCATGAAAATGAAAGGGTACATGGACCACCTGGAAAGGCTCGGACACCCGGTTCCATTGCAGCTTTGCAACGGACCTGATTCTCAACTCGATGTCTGACGACTATAAGCCGTTATCCATTGCTGAGTTGCATTCCATGCTTAAGATAGCGGAGTCTAATATGGGTAACAAGTCCAAGGATGTCCTAGTGGTGGAAAGTTGAGCTGTCAAGAAGAGGAAGGGACATAATGGCAGGGGCAAGGGTAAAACCGAGCAAGGACCATCTGCACCCAAGGCCAAGGAAAGTGGCTAAGTAAAGGGCAAGGGCAAGAAGTTTAAACCGAACAAAGCAAGGGCCGAGAACCGGTGCTTCAAGTGCGGTGAAGTTGGCCATTATAAGGCCAACTGCCCGAAGCGTCACGAGGATGGTGGAAACGCCACAGGTACTTTCGTTGACTAACTTCAGTATTTTTGCTTTCAACTTATTGTATATAAGTGGTGTATTTGACTTTTGCGGTCTTTTATTGCAAATAGGTCAATAAGAAGCAAAAATGATGCCTTGGAATGCTAAAGGACGATACGTGCGGAAAAAGGATTTTCATAATTCATACTTTACTTATTTTAAACTTTTAATTTGAAATATGTAATGTTTTTTCAAGACATTTTATTTAAACTATTATGAAATATTGGTTGATATATCCTTACGCGCACCTTATGATTATATCTAGTCAAGTATGACTAGAGGATAACTAACAAGTCAAAGTGTTGACTTATTAGTACCTTAGTCTTTAAGCATTGGTTGCCATTTGAGTAATATGATTAATATTGTTGCTTGCCTATAACTTATGGAATTACTTGAAGTAACACAGCTTGTGTTATATATATATTAGAAAGGTTATCTAATCAAATAATTATAAGCGTTTATAAAAACAAGTTCAAGTTTTGAACTAGAATTAAAACACTTGAAATAATAGTCATTATTTCTAAGGCTGTGTTTAAGGGAAAAACATTTATGAGTTTGATTGTAATAGTTATTATAATCAAAAGGAACTTATATGTTTTAAATAAGAATCTATACAAGTGTTTCATTCTTGTGATAATATAAAGTTTTAGAAACCAAATTCCATAATAGGAAATGGTGTATATTAGAAAATCCAAGTTTAAGGTTTCATTAACTTTAAGATTCTTATTCGAAATCTAAGTTTTAGATATATACTTAAAATCAGTGTTTTCACTTTTGTATCAAGTTTGACCAAGTCAATAAGGTATTTTAAGTAATGTTGTGTTTTCATAATAGTCAGTGGGAGAAATTAAACTACGCTAAGGTATTTATCGGGTTTTGATAAATTGATATACATATATGTATATTTGTGTAGAAGCGAATAAGTGCTTAGAAAAGCACGGAAATTATTAGCTTTTTGAAATTCAAGTACGTATATAATTTTAATGACGGGAATTTTGAGGCTTCAAAAATGTGTCTATGTAAATGGACTAGTCCCACGAGGTCATAATTATATATTGATTCAATGTCACAAATATTAAACATATTAAAAGAGTAAGTGTTGAGAATAATAAACAGATTATTAGATAAGTGTTTTATGCACTGAATATCTAATTTTGTTTACGAGTTAGTGTAAACAAAATGGTTTATTATTTCAGTCTATTTCTTGGAATAGAAAAGTATATATATACATCTACAATATAACTAAGTGTGGTTATGGAATAATTTTATATATTCAGAAACGAGGAGTTAATCCAGTTCTCCAAATTTAGATAATATGATAAAATTAGAAAGACTAGACTTATTTTTCAGGGTTTGCGGAAAACAATTTGTCTAGCAAAATGAGTGGGATCACTTGTTAGTGCAAACTCATTTTTAGTTCATAGTAATGTTGTGGTATCAAGAAGTGATCCGTGATAAGTCCACTTCAACCAACATAGTAATACAAATAGACGCGGTGAATAGAGACGGTGACTAGTATTAATTCTATATTATATTCCAGGAGAGTGAATATGGAGAGTACATTATTACTCTCATTACTCTTCACAGATTTTGTATGTTTTGGTAATATCCATGAATAATAGGGTTGTTATTCAAAAATCTTGTCCATGACTACCTATCTTGGTGGGAACCTCGATTAGGGAGATAATAACGTCATTGTAATCCTTGGTGAAGATTCATAGTGAGTGAAGATAGATACCAGGAGTGTATGAAGGGTTTTGATCTGACCAAACCACCCTAAGACACAAACTGTTCAATCCTGGGTTTGATTATACTAGTTCAATCCTAAAGCGGAACTGAATTGAACACAACCCCCTAAACCTCTAAAAGGGTTAGGATCTTTAAACTAATGATCTATTACAGTTTCTCAATAACCTACAATAAAGGTTTAGAATTTTATCTGCTTTGATCCTGGGATTGCTAAAGACAGTCCACCACTACTGCACCTCCAATGAACTGGCTGCTAGACCGCTCCTGGAATCACCTGATCAACAAAACTCGAGAACTTGAATGTGAGTGTGTGTATCATCGATCACCAAAAACCGAAACACCTCTTTTGGTGTTCTTCAAAGTCGACGAGGGAGAGAGAGCCGAGAGAGAGATCGACGTGGGGAGGAGGGGGAGGAGGCTAGGATTGTTATCTTGATTGAAACTTTTTCTCTTTTTAATAATTAATCCAACTGATTAATTATTTCCACACACAATGTTGGTATATTCCGAACTGTTCTAATTTAGGTGTGTAGCAGTGTGACCCTTTAGTCTCTTATAACATTATATACATGGATCGATTTCCAGTACGGTTTGTAGGATTGATTACATGCTTTGTTTAAGATTAATCCAATCCTGGTTTGTTGTGGTTAACATTATATACTTATGTTTTTCGAAAACCATATACATGACCTACACACTTGTGATAAGCCAAGACGTTAATCCTTTAGGGTTTTAGGATTATGTTTGTTATTCTGTTTTCGCTTTAATGAATAATAACTGCTTGGTTTAAACCAGTTTGGTTATGAATCAGGACAACTCAAGTATACAACTCTGAGTTGGTTCAAACCAGTTTGGTTATGAATCAGGACAACTCAAGTAAGAATTGTAACCTCTAAAACCTAACACATGGTGTCTGCGCAATGCGACGACCACGAATAATATGTGCTCGCATGTTCATTTTTAGAAAAAATGGGTTGTTTGTTTCTTTTCTGAATTATCATCATTTAATAAACTTTGACATAGTTTGGTACAATTTTAGCAAATGTATTGGTGTGAGGGTTATGTTAGCCTCTTTAGCGAGATGTGTTGGTGTAAAAGTGTATTTCTCCACTAATTATAATTTTGAGACTGTATAAGTCATTTCTCGATCATTTCTTAAAATATTAAATTAAAGAGAATGTCAAACCTATTACAGTATAACTAAGATAGATTATTTAAATTATATATATATATATATACCCAATAATGTTAATTAAATTAAAATATTTAATATAATAAAAAAGTAAAAATTCAAAGAATTAGGCTCAGATCGTATAATTAATAGTATAATACAATAAATACAATAAAAGTTTAAAACAGTTATTTTTACCTTTTTAAGTACCCCTTTTCCTTTTGTGAAATTTTGACAAAGTATAATATCACTTACCAATTAATTGTGGATTTTTAATTAATATTTCCCACTTGCCAATATTCAAAAATTTATTACCATTTTATTTAGTTGCTTTTTTAGTTTTTGTTCCTATATATATAAACAATAATTTCCTTAATAGTATAAAGCCTAACAATTATAATATAGATTTGTTAGAAGAAGGGTATACTTTTATAGTTTCAAAATGTTTAAACACATTATAAAGTAGTATGAATGGATATAATATTTACAAGTTTGGAAATTGACTGTAAGTTTGCATTAATTCTACAAATCTTTTACTGTAATTTTAATTTACTTCTTCAAATTATAAAAATATTGTTCTTAAGTTAGTTACCTTATGATTAAGTGACGTTATTCACTTTCTATTTAATTTTAATCCAAATAATAGGTTACCTTAATTCATTATATATGGGATATATTACAACAATTTTTCTTTTAAACGTTAATACTCATTGATTTTTTACCTTAACTTCATTGACTTACCATTTATGATGACTATTGCAATCGTATGAGACATAGTTTTGTAACTTTAATTTACTTAAAAATTAAGAGATTAAGGATGTAAATACTTTATAATATAGTATATATATATATATATATATAGGGGAGGATTCATTCGAGAAACATTGTTAGCGCGAGATGCGCGAGAACCAATCTCAGTCATTCCTTGGATATGGGAAGATCATGGATGTAGAGCGTGGAGGGATAGATTATAGCAGGGTGCATGTGAGAAATTCATGGGTGGGCAATGACATTGAAGTAGGGGGAGTTGGATGGCTCAGATTGGTTCTCGCAGTTCTCGCACTAAGAATGGTTCTCAAATAAACTTGTTAGCAGTTGATTTGCAATATAGGAGAGAGTTCAAACGAGAACTGTTTTTCGTACGAGAACTGCGAGAACTGCGAGAACCAATCTTAGCCGTTGATTTGCTAAGTGGAATTAATGGATGTAGAGCGTGGGGGGATCAAGTGTGGCAGGGTGCATGTGATGAATTCATGGGTGGGTGATGACATTAAAGGATGGGAAATTAGACGGCTAAGATTGGTTATCGCAATTCTAGTGAGAAAGGAGAGTTAGGTTATATATAGAACCTCATTTACACATGGAACCTAAAAAACAAACCTGGTAATTACACGTAGCATTATGACTAGAGGCAAAACTAGAAAAAAATAACCATGCCAAACTCCCTTCTTCAGGAAACCATTTTTTAAGAAAAAAATCCACTCAACATTTAAATAATCATAACTCATTCATTTTTAAAAAGTTAACAAAAAAATTTATACCATTACATTTAGTTTTTCGTCCTCTTTCAAACAAGACTAAGTTTGATATATTTATTCCGAAATTTTTTATTTGAAAATGTAGATTGTTCGAAAATGCAAAAAGGTTTAGTTATATGAACATGGAGATATAGGAACACATAGTGAAAATGCAAAATGTTTGGTTATATGAATATGCAAATATATGAAGACACAGGTATATGAACATACAAATATATGAAAATGCAAATCTGTCAAATCTGCATTTTAATATATATGTATTTTCACATGTCCCACTTTTTGTCAAATATGCATTTTCATCAGGGTTGCATTAAAAAAAAGTTTAGAAAAATATGGGAAGAGTGGTTTTTATTAAAAGAGGATTAAAAAATTAGAAGATTGTTATAATTTTTTTGCTTAAATTCTTAAAACTTATTTAGTTATGATAAATTAAATTTTTGACGGGTAATTTTTATTTAGTTCAAATGGTTGTTGAATTAGGTGGAGCATGTAATGTGTGGTGGGGGGGGGGGGGGGGGGGGTGTGTTGTTCCATGTTTGCCCTTTAGCTCATAGTTAATATATGATAATTACAATTTTGCAATAAATTAATATGAGCCTTTAATCAAGTTAAGAGACCCAATATTGTTCTTTAGATTATATGTTTAAAAGGTGGTTATATATATATATATATATATATATATATATATATATATATATATATATATATATTGGGAATGGTTCATGCGAAATATTGTATAATTAGAAGAAATGTAAGAAGCTTTGTGAGTCGTAGATTGCTTTTTTATCTATTGATTACATTAATCATAATTAATATAAATTAAATGGATCGATAAATTAGTAAACAAAAATATTTTTTTCTCCTCTTTTTAATTAATTTTCTTTGTAGAATTTTTTAAAGTGTTTTCATTATTTATCTTTAATTAACGTTTTATAAACTTCGCCAATTTCAGCACTATATAATATAGTATGTTCTTTAAGAAACATCAGTATACAATTTGGTTTTTTATATTCATGGTATTTACTTTACCAAACTCGTATAGTAATAAAATTTATAGTTTTTAGCTTTAATCATTAGCTACCTCCAACTGATTACAACTATTTTTACAAAAATGATTACAAACTATTTTTGCAAAACAAATTCAATGTTTTAAATGCGTTATCGCTGCTATAATTCAATCTACAATAGAGGTTACCATCTTATCATTAAAACTAGGGAGATGATTTGCACACAACAAACATTTGCCATACACAACAAAATATATGTGATAAGACACTAATACCCTTAAACATGTGGATGATAAAAACAGTTCACAACTTTATAAGTGTAAAAATGTCATGATCCTTAAGAGAATTTCAATGGCTTTTTCTTAATTTCTTGAAAATCTAATGGTGATTAATATTAAAATTATAGAAATAGTTTCAACAATCAAGGGAACATCATTTCATTTTCAATGACATGAAACCAACTCATTGTTATAGTTATCAAAGAGTACTTGGGTACAAACGTACATAATATGTTGATAAGATAGACTATTCCTTAACTTATCAAACAATACACTTTTTTGATCTTTTCAAGTTTCTACTTTTGTAACAAGTGGAATATTATCATAACTTACAATTGCACAACATAGATGGCCTACAAATACATCTAATCTCTAGTATATTGATCATATAGCTTGATGTTAATGCTATACAAAATTCGTTGTCACAATCTTAGTCATTTCTATACCTAACTTAACAAAATGAAATGGTTCTCCATTACTAGAACTTCGTGTGGTTTTGGTACTTATTGATGTTTGTTTCTAGTTAGTAAGAAGTGTTCAAGTAAGAGTATTCGATAAGAAAAACCACACCATCTTCTCTAAACCCGTCAATCAGTGTCAATGTTACCCTGTAGCGTGCAGAATTCGGTAATCAAATGTTGAGTTCTTAAACGTATCATCCTTGAACCTGTTAACAAATAAGAGGTATGTAATACACACACACAAAATTTCAAAAGCAATTTCCTATTTTAGTAGGTTCTCCAGGATAGCCAACTAGAAAGGATTAAACCCGGATATAATCTAAGAGACTTTCCAGACGTCCTCTACCACTAGGTTAACTTATGGTTATGCATACCCAAAAGTACACACATATTTCTCATGTCTCATGTATTGAATATTATTGCATGAAGAAGTGTATTCTAGGTAAGCCCTATAAGGTAAATGATATAATTAGGGTTTCTATTATACTAAACTATAATTACATTTATCTAATAAAACCAACAATTATATATCTACCATCTTTTTGCAACTTTCTTCTGTAACATTGTTATTTGCTATATCAAAAGAATGTGCCATTGTTTCAATTGGGGCCTTTAAAGTTTGGTAGGCTTAGGTTTGTCAATTTAGCTCTTCGTGAAAAGTGGTGGTGGATATCATGTCTCATAGGTCTTTGTGGGTAGGCAATTGGTTGATTATCTGTGGACTTAAAAAAAAACAAGTAGGAAACTTGGAAAAGACGATATTTTGGCGAGATAATTGGCTGGGGAATACTACTTTAAGTGAGTCTTTGCCAAGACTTTTCCTATCAGAATAGGAAAAAGAAACTTCAATTAGAGACAAGGATTATTGGGTTAACAATTTATGGTTTGGAATTTGGTTTGGAGGAGAGAACCAATTGTCATGAGGTTGGGGAATGGGAAAGGAATAATGAAGTATTATCTAATATCTATAGTCTCTTTGGACCAATTTCAACATGATTCTTTCAAATAGACTTTGGGGACAGATGGTGCTTTGTCGTTCAAAAGCCTACGAGAGATCATCGATATATATATATATATATATATATATATATATATATATAGGGTGAGGTTCAACATAGCCCCCTTCTTAAACATAAATCTCAAAGTCTCAATCTCAGCCACTCATTTAAAAGGGTAAAATTGGAATTAAAACAACTTTTAAAAACTCTAACAAACTTTCCAGATTTAGTTTTTTTTACCCCTTAAATCTTCAAATGATCATAAGTTTTTCAATTTTTTGAGTTTGAGCAAAAAAAATTATACCAATCTTCTCGTTTTTTAATCCTCTTTAAACGAGACCACTCTTCCTATATTTTTGGAAAAAAAAATTTTGACGAAAATGATATGAATGACGAAAATAATCATTTTCGGCTGTTGGAAAAGAGTAACACCTACCAGTTTAATCATTTTCGTCCATCACCTTCATACCCATAAACACCTAACAGTTTTCATCATTTTCGAACACCTGTTCACCTTTTTTTTTACGAAAATGATAAAAATGACGAATTTTTATCATTTTCGTCACCTGCTTTTACGTTACATACAGGGGCATGAAAAAATGATGAAAATGACGAATTTTTATCATTTTCGTCACCTGCTTTTACGTGACATACAGGGGGCACGAAAATGATGAAAATGTCGAATTTTTATCATTTTCGTCACCTGTTTTCACGTAACAGCAACAACAGGTGACGAAATGATGAATTTCGTCATTTTCGTCGAATTTTTTCCAGAAATATAGAAAGAGTAGTCTCGTTTGAAAGATGATTAAAAAATGAGAAGATTGGTATAATTTTTTTGCTCAAACTCAAAAAATTGAAATAGTTATGGTCATTTAAAGATTTAAGGCGTAAAAAAAATTAAAAAAAGAGGGCTTTTACCATAATACCCTTACTTCTAAAATTAAGTCATATAACTGTTTACTTAATTACAATCATGCCATTATAGATCTTAACCATTAATTTGATTAATCTAATGGTTAAGATTTGGACTTTGGGATCTTTGTTTAAGGAGGGATCTATATTGATCCAATTTCTCTCTCTCTCTCTCTCTCTCTCTCTATATATATATATATATATATATATAAACATGATTAACTAGCTATCACTACTACAAAAAACACATTCAAGCCCGGTTTTTTAAGCCCTTCAGACCCGGTTTTGTGGGGAGCCTGAAAGGGGGGGAGCCTGAAAGTCTGATGATTCAAGCCCGGTTAAAAAACCGGGTCTAAATCTACTTTCAAGCCCGGTTTTATGGTAAAAAACCGGGTCTGATTCTTCTTTTTTAAGCTTTATAGGTTCACTTTTTAAGCCCTGTTTTATATTAAAAAACCGGGTCTGAATCTATTAAATTTTAAAAAAAAATATTTTTGCTTTTATATTTTTCCTGCTTTTACCAATTAATAATATACAACCCATGTAACATCACAATGATAATAAACAACTATTAAGTAATAAACAAAAACCAATTGAGTCAAATTGGTTAACCTAACATAATAACAATTCCCATTAGTTGAATTCAAGCAATTTGGAAGGATTGTTCAATGAACCATGTTTAATACCATATGTTCAAACATTTTGTACCCGCTATCTTGTGCTCATTTGTGAATGTGGCAAAAATCAAAGGAGCTAAGACAAAAAGTTGACATTATATCTACATAGCAAGAACATTTGTAGGAACATGTATACTTCTTAACTTGCAACGTGACGCATAGATTATCTCTTGTAATAAAAAGGAACCCTACACAAATAGAAAGAAAGAATTATCTTAGTAACTAATTACTAACAATAGCATAAATAATTTATAGCAAAAAAATGAAGTAGATTAAAGTACATGTAACAAGTTCTTCTTCGTTTGAATAATTTCGTCATCATTATGCTAAAAGAAAAAAGCATGTATATATATACCTTAAAAGAAAGCCGTCATAAATGTGTCAAGCCATATACCAACAATATCATCCAAATCTTTTTGGTCAAATGGACTAGTGTTCTTCCACGGAATCTATATACTTGTTAAAAAAAGAAATTATTTAACTAGGAGATTTTAACAAGAAGTGACAATAGACAAAATTCAAAACAATGTTATAGTTCTATCCGGAAAACAAAATTGTACTTGCAAGCACTTACTGTATCCGGGAAGCAAAATTGTCCATGAAACATAAATTCGTGGAGACACCGCATGATGTAATAGCCACACTCCCAACCGCTTGATTGTTGATTGCACTAAATTTGATAAAATTCAACACACAAATAAGTTTAATATATATCTAACATAAGATGATCAAGATAATTTACCTCGGCGAACGTCCATTTCATAGGGGTTTCGTTTTTATCTTTTATTACGGTTCTAACAGCCCTAAAAAATAAAAGAACTAATGTTAGTGTATTAAGTATAATAAAAATGAATTCTATATAAATTTAAGAAAATTCTTACCTTTCCATACTTTTTGTGATGAGGTAGCTATAAGGGTTCTTGCCATTCTTCATAGTATGGAGATACGAACTAGTGGGAAATCAACACAAATCCTTGATTGGTTATATACAAAAACCAAAACTGCAATAAGAAAGAGAAATAAGAAGCTAAGACAAAAATATCTTGATTGGTTATATCATTTCTTTGTATTAGGGGTGTTCATATACTTAAGCTAAGAAATGGTAAAGGAGTGTATAAAAAGCATATCAAGAAATTAAATACGTGAATAAAATTAAAACTATAAATACGCAAAACACATGGTATGATGGAAGGTGCAAGGTAGAGATTAAGGAAGCCTTTATTTCCTCTTCTCCAACACCAAGTAGATTCAAGAATCATATTGCTAAACAATAGTTTAATCCAATTGGAAAACAAAAATTACGAACCATTCATTTGAAATGTAGTTTTTTATTGTGCCAGTAACTTATATATTCTTTTTGTTGTTATCTGTTTATGTTCCTATAATAAATTACAATCCATTTGTAACAATATTAATAAGTTAATTCCATAAAAAAAAGATCAGTAAGAGCGACATATTAATAAATGCAATTAGTTTAAATAATTTATGAAGCAACATTATTATATGTTTTTTTAGCAAAATTCAACACTCGACCAACAAAATCTCCTCTTTAATCTAATTCGTCTCAATGACCCAATAATCTCTAAATGTATTTTCAACTTCTTTTTAGTCAAATTCAAATCTATGTATATACAAAGTGATTTTTAATGTATCCATAAATTTTAATTGATATATCTAAACATTAACAAAACATGTGCCATCAGATTAGTATTGAAAATCACATGTTGCCAATAAAACATGTGCCATCCTTTTACAACCCCACCATTTATGTTTGTGATTATATTTCTCAAAATGCTACAGTGATATGGTCATGTACCATCAATCCATTGGAGCAGAGCATAACATCTTTGCTAATATAAGGTTTAGTATATAATCCAAATTCAATTCAAGAGTCTTTACTAATAAAACGATTGTAGCAGAGCATCAACAATTCTTACCAAAGAAGCATCAACAAAACTATAAAAAATTCAAACAATTATGTGAGAAACTAACATTTGCTTCATAATCATTTTATCGAACACTTGATGGGCATACAAAACCTATGTTCAAATTTTAGACCATTTTAATTATCTTTCAAATCCATTACAGATTGACCAATAAATTAAGAAAAGAAACAAAAAAAAAACTAAGAATTTTACACCAAACATGATGAAAACTAACCTGTAAATTTGATTTAGCTTATAATGAAGTATTTGCTTCTTGAATCGTGGAAGACTAGAAGTTGGAACATGGAACAGTAGCACAGATCGAGCACTGCCGTCTGCCGCCTTCGTGAGTGTGGAAGTCGAGAAATGGTGAACTGGCGGAACAACTGTCACTGCGTCCGCCTTCGGTGGTCTGAGGTCTCGTGGAAATCGTGAAATGGCAGAACAAACAGCCGGCGGCCTTCGGTGGTCTAAGGCTCGTGAAAATCCCGAACTCGTAGAACAAACAGCCGGCAGCCTTCGGTGTCTGAGGTCTCGTTGGTCTCGTGGAACAACTGTGCTTAGCCGCTTCAGTGAATCAGTGGTCTCATGGAAGTCGACGGTGGGAGGAGGTATACGCTTTTAGGGGATTAGGGCACAAAAAATGAATAATGAAAAAACTCAAAATGAGATATTCAATTTTAGATGGAGGCAACGAGCTGAAGAAGCCGGGAGGTTTAATTTTTCATTAAAGTGTATACTATTTGTATAATATAAATATATATAATAATGTATATAATAAAAAAATATTATAATATTTATTTTATTAGAGCATTAAATGATATCATTTTAGACCCGGTTCGGTAATAGAAAACCGGGTCTGAATGTGTTCAAAATTTGAAGACGCGCTGATAGTACAATATTTAGATCCGGGTTCTTGTAAAAAACCGGGACTGAATCTCTAAAAAAGCGCGTGCGACGTTTTAAGCCCGGTTTTTGATGATTTTTTAAAAAACCGGGTCTAAAACCGGGGGTCTGAATGTGTTTTTTGTAGTAGTGTATTTCAGAAACTCGGTAAAAACAAAATGGATTAAACTAGCTCCTAAAGAAGTTTGTTTGTTCACATGGAGAGTGCCAACCGAAGACTCCGGTTAGACAAATTCTTGACGACATTGGGGTGAATTTGGATCCAACCCTATATTTGGTATGTGAAGATATGTTAGAGTTCTTGATAGATCAATCCTTATCCTTTGCAAACGTACCCGAGCTTTTTGGAGAAGGATTTAGATTGATGGGGGTTCAAGGATGTTCGTTACTTTTCTGTGTCCGGTCTTATGAGCTTTCAAGGTCCAAAGAACGGTCCATGTATTCGTCATATCTGGCAAGCAATGTTAGGGATTATAGTGTGTATTTGATTTGGAAAAGGAGGAATAAAAAGGTCTTTTATACAAACTTGTGTAAGTTTGTGGGGTTATGAGAGGAGTAGCCCATGACTCTTATAATCTCATTACAAAGTCACTCTCCGTCCTATGTGTGACATTGCTCAACATGCCCCCTCACGTGTGACCTTTTTTTTTCTCGCGCCTAGCACGTAGATACTTATGGGTTACGTGGAGTGGGTGAACCTTGCTCTGGTACCATGTAAGTTTGTGGGATTTTGAGTTGGAACCCCACAAACTTACATGGTATCAGAGCAAGGTTCACCCGCGCTCCACGTAACCCATAAATATATCCACGTGTTAGGCACGTAAAAAAAAGAGACGCCACACGTGAGGGGGCGTGTTGAGTAATGTCCCACATCGGACAGAACATGACTTTGTAATCTACTTTATAAGGGTAATGGGTTACTCCTCTCATAACCAATTGGATGTGAGTTGGAACCCCACAAACTTACAACTTGAAGGAGTCCTTGTTTTTCGAGTGCTAGCTCTTTGCATTCCAACAGATTTCGGCTACAATAAAAGATCACAAGTTACTTTGGGCCGGCTTCGTTGTGTTCCTTTCCACACCTTGTCTGCCCGTAACAGATTACTTTGAACGTACGCTTTGGCTGTGGTAGTTATTTCTATATTGTGTTTATGAAGTTTGTGTTTTTTTAGTTGCTCTTATTTTGCTTTAGCATGTAGGTCTCATGCTGGGAGGCTTCCTTGATTCCTATTCTTGTAAATTTTGGCTTCTAATTTTAATATATTTATTTCCCTTCCAAAAAAAAATCCATAATTTTCATCATATAACTTTGAAGGTAGAAATCAAATTTTAATTAAAATAAGTCAGAGTGGGCATAACTCATTCTCAAATCATTCTCAGTCATGACATGAAATTGCCATTTTTGTTTGTGGTTGGTGATTGAGAAGGGTCTAATTAATTTGAAGGTCAATTTTGCGCCCTTTTCACTTTATGCTCATCTTAAAAAACATACATAGGATTATAAAGAACGAAACAAGTTGATGATAATAAAGATGGCAAGCTAAAGGAACTACATGAGTTGACCCTTGATGTGAACTAAGGCATGCATGCATTCATGTAATTGTCAAACAAAACCATGGAAACCAAATCTCAATCCTACTTCAAAACTTCTTTCTTTTTAAAACAATTATATGTTTTTCTTTGTTATCAAAAATATAAATTTCTTATGTCTTATTACATTCTTTCAATCTATTTTAAATTAGAAGGTTCTAATTTTAGGATTGCAAAAACAAAAAGGATGTTTTTAGCTTCTCATGATAAGAAAAATTAAGACAAATTATGGTCTTTTATTTTCGAATAAACAAACAAACTTATTAAAAACATTTACACGTGTTCAAACGTTTATTTAAAATAAGACATTATTTTAAAATATCTCATTTGGTTTGTCATATATATAATTAACTTTTCATATCTACACCTTAATCATTTTTGTATCACACTTTAGTCTATGAATTAAAGAAACAAAAATTTTATTGTTAAAGATCATTTATAACTGTAAATTTAAGCAATAATGATGAAAATCTTGACCAATTAAACCAAATATTTAATCTTTAATATATATATATATAAAATGGCTTACGATGTTATCTTTCTATATTTAGAATTTTTTTCATAAATCATTCTCATTTATTTTCGCAAATTAGGGCTGGCAATTCCTGACCCGACACGAAACACGACCTGAACCCGACACGAAAAAAGTGATACGAACCCGAAATGGTCAAAACCAGGTCAACACGAATTGACATGAAAATGAATGGGTCGGGTTAGGGTCAACCTGACAACCCCAAAGTGACCCGTATCATGGCAATTATAAAATTTTCTTTAATACTTAAAATTGAAAATTGAAATTTTTTTTGTGAATTACAATGAGGGAGTGACGTCTTAGGCAATAAAATTCGATAAACAAAAGTATAAAACCCTTAAAAGTTAAAAACTTAAATAAACAATAAAAGATTTACACCTTAATAATATTACATCATTTTGCTATTTGTTATTTTAACTATATTGTTTTGGACTTTTGGTACTTTAAGGTTTGTCAACTTTGTAAGATTTAAACCTAAAAAATATTATAGTGATGATGATTTAAATCAAGACCCTTTGGAACCCACCCAACCCGATATTCCTTCCGAGAATACAACGGTAAAGAAGAAAAAAGACTTGCTATTTGAAATTGAATAATTTCCTTTAGGTTATTTTAGTTCATTGTTTGCTCACTAGTTAGTACTTGTATTAAAGCTATTAAATTGTATTGATATTCGATATTTTAATTACTAATTGGTAGAGAAAATTTGGAAATAGACAAAGGATTCGAAAATTTTATGACTAAAACCGTAATCGAACATCGTATTTGAAACCCATAATCAAAAATAAAAAAATACTAGTCAAATACTTTTGACCGAAATGGGTTGACACGAAACACGAACCGAACCCGACACGGAAAAAAGTGGCACGATCCGAACTTGACACGAAAATAAATGGGTCGAAATTGGGTCGACACGAAACTGACCCCTTGAACGACATGAACCCAATAACACGAACCCGACCCAGATTGTCAGCCCTACCGCAAATAGCTTATGAATGAGTTGTTTCCTCGAATGTTATTTTTTGGATAATTTAGTTTATAACACTTAAATATCTTAACAAAAATAATTATTTAAATCATTTAGTAGATATATCTACCAATCTAATGGTTATTTATGTAAAAGCGTATCCAATTAGATTTAATTAAAAAAATTTAAATTTGATTATAAAGAGGTTCTAAAAAATTGATGATAATATTATGTATTAATTTCTAATTTCTAATAGATTTAGCCCAACTTTAAATGATTTTATATCACTATGTATGTTTTACGGTATATATATTAGTACTTTTAATACTATAACACTTAAAATTTACTATAACCATTTCAATGTTTATACACAAAATGTTAAGCTAGTAACGTAATATAGATCAGGGTACAACGTACCAACACCTTTCTAATCCTAATTAATTTCATCAATACCTTATCTTATAATATAATGAAGTTCTAACACGAAACTATTAACTAATTACTTAATATAGAAATATCCTTAACTTTTATTATAATGAAAAAAACTAGTTGATTTAATTACAAATGATCGCTTTGATTGATTCCCATTATTAGATAGGGTTCAATTAGGTCCTTCCAAATGTTGCACGACAAGATTGACAATTAGTTAAAAGACTCCATGATTCCATTATATATGCTTGTTATTTTCATAGAATTAATATTGTTTTTTTTGGGGGGGGGATTGATCTTTGGTTGTTAAATTTTTACAGGGGTCCATTATTGCATCCATTATATGCTTGTTAAATTGTTATCTTACTTAATATGTTAACTTAAGTTTGTAGGGTTCTATATTAAATCAATTGTTAATGTATGGAGTAACTTATGATTTTTATTACGCACATTACAAAATTATACTTGTTCGATATGACATAATACTCAACATGCCTACTCATGGGTACAACCTCTTGTGTCTAAGACGTAGTTACTTATGAGTTACATGAAATGTTTATAGCCTTTTGGCTAATCACAAATAGACCCATACCATATAAGTTTGTGAGGTTTAAACTTAAAACCAGTTAATAATAAGTAGAGTAACTTAGGACCGAGACCCTTATTAAGCAGTAATCACATTAGACAGTCACGCTTATCTAATGTGAGGGTAATACTCAACATGAGCATCTTAAATCTCATTATAGAAAACTTAGGCGTTTGGTTAGTTGAAATGTTTAGGAATCATAATTCCTTAGGAATTGAAATTGGAATATAACTCTTTAGTAATTTGTTTATTTACCTTTTAAGAAATTCGAACTTGAATGGATTTTGCCCTATAACTTCCGTTACCACACACCAACATATCCCCGGAAGAAACCAAAAACTCTTAAATAGTCGAAGATGTTTCGAATCAACTCCCGGAATAGATGAATTATTGATGTTTCTTGTTACGTATTGTGAAAACCCGTTAAGGGCGTATTGCATTTATCTCACAGATATAAATAATACAAAAGTTTACATCAAGGACCCTACACTATACATTAATATAAATTAAGAACTATTATTTAACACAGCCCCCGCAGTCGTAGCTAGAGGAGGGCGAATGCTCAGACTGGATCTAAAGTCTAAAAATAACTGTGTAGGTACGCCTTTAGTAAATATATCTGCAAACTGATGAGACGAAGGCACATGCAACACACGTACTTGCCCCAAAGCAACACGTCCTTTTACAAAGTGTAAGTCAATTTCCACATGTTTGGTACGCTGGTGCTGTACAGGGTTATTGGCTAAATACATGGCACTCACATTATCACAAAAAACAACCGTGGCACGGGAAAGAGGGAGACGCAACTCGACCAAAAGATTGCAAAGCCAGGCAAACTCGACAACGGCATTAGCAATCCAGGATACTCAGCTTCAGCACTGGAGCGGGAAACAACATGTTGTCTCTTGGACGACCAAGAAACAAGATTGTCACCCAAAAAAATGCAGAACCTAGAGGTGGACAGGCGTGTTTTAGGTCAACCGGCCCAATCAGCATCAGTGTAAGACACCAAACGATCAACAGATGAGGGACGGAGAAAAAGACCATGGGAAAGAGTACCCTTTATGTATCACAGAATACGTTTAAGGGCATTCATATGCAGTTCTCAAGGATCATGCATAAAGAGACAAATTTGCTGAACAACATACGAGATGTCCGGGCGAGTAAACGTGAGTCGGATCAGATACTGGAGCACCAGAAGAGGGTAGTTTAGACTTTGTCTCCGCTGGTGTAGAGCAAGGATTACAAGTATCCATGCCAGCACGAGAGATGATATTCTGGGCAAAAACTGATTGAGACAGAAAAAGGCCCGAGGACAAGCGAGTGGCAGCAATCCCTAGAAAAAAGGATAGAGCACCAAGGTCAGTCATTTTGAACTCAGAGGAGAGTCGAGAAACGACACGCGTGACCAAAGCAGGGGAGGAGGCGGTCAAAATGATATCGTTGACATATAACAATAAGTATATAGTGTCACGACCATGGTGATAGACGAAAATAGAGCTATCCAATTTGCTGGAAGAGAAACCAAGAGAGGTGATGAAGAATGCAAATCGCTGAAACCAAGCACGCGGGGTTTTCTTAAGCCCATAAAGAGCCTTACGTAGCCAGCAAACATGATTCGGATAGGATGGATTAACATAACCAGGAGGCTGTTTCATGTATACCTCATCGGACAAATCACCATTGAGAAAAGCATTTCTGACGTCCAGCTGATGGATGGGCCAGTTCAAAGAGATAGAAATACTAAGAACGGTCCGAATAGTAGCCGGTTTCACAACCGGACTGAAAGTTGTATCATAGTCAAGACCAGGTTGCTGAGAGAAGCCCTGGGCAACCAACCGACCTTTGTAACGGTCAAGTCGGTCCTGACTATCGAACTTATGATGATATAACCACCGACAGCCAACAATGTTAACGTTAGCCGGAGGTGGAACCAGATCCCATGTGTGATTAGAAAGCAAGGCGGGCATTTCAGAGTCCATGGCTGCCTTCCAGTTCGGATCACAGACTGCCTGAGCAGTCGTTTTTGGGATCGGAGAGTGTAACACCCTCCTTATCGGCTTAGTAGGATTAAGGTAATTAGGTTGGATTACTTTAATTTATTGGTTAATTATTTGATTATGTGTTTAATTAATTATATTAATTAAATTGTGATAATAATTATTTAATTATGCTTTGTGTGTGAGTGGATTGTGAGGTGTCGGCTTTGACACCTACACATCCCAAATCTTGCCACTTAATAGTCATTACATGCAAAATTAGAAGGTGTTTGTGTGTGTTAGTGTGTCTTCGGCCGAGAGCAAAGAAAAGAAGAAATAATTGATTTTTATTATTGATCTTGCTTGTGTAATCTGAAATACTGAAGTGTTCTACATCATCAAGAGGTTAGATTAACTGAATCATGTGTTAGTAATTGTTTAATTTCGGATTTATATGGGTTTTATATGAAAACCGATTGAATGCAAAGTGTGATGAATTGATGATTTAGGATGTATATTTGTTAGTAATTGATGTTAGAATGATTAATATATGTTTAGAATTAAATTCTGTAAACATATATGTGATTGCATGCATAAAATCAGATCAAAAGTTGAAATTTGAATGATTGTTGAGTTTATCGGATTTCATAAGTATGAAATGATCGGAATTTATGTTTGAAGCAATCGGATTGTTGAAATCCGATTAAACTGATCGGGTTTGGTGGAAATCCGAGAATATTAGAACTGTTTGCCTTAGCTTTTATCGGATTGATGGCCTTACTCGGATTCCGATTATTTTTATCGGAATTTGATTGATCGGAATACATGATTTAAGTATGAAATCAGAATGGTTAATGCCTAACACTTTTATCGGAATGTCCCTTTGTTCGGAAACCGACTGATTTGTCGGATTGTATGTTGATCGGATTTGAAGTTATCGGATTGATGATTATCGGAATTCATTTTATCGGATTGTTGATTTTATTGGATTCCAAGTTTAATCGGAATTGTTGATTTGATCGGATTGTATACCTAATCGGAATTGACCTTTATCGGATTGTGGAACGTATCTGAATTGGCCTTTGCTCGGATTTAGTTGATCGGTTTCATGTTTTATCGGATTACCTTTTCTCGGAATTGATTCTATCAGATTTGGTCTAATCGGATTTGATCTTGTCGGAATTGAACACAATCGGATTCCAGTCTTGCCTATGCTCGGAATTAATGAATATTGTGTTATGAAATATCAAGTTTAGAACATGAACTTGTTCCCTTGGTTTGTGAAAGGAATGAATGTATTGCCTAAGCTAAGGAGTTGGACGAATTCACAGGATTACAGTAAGTAAAGGGTAATCATGAATTGTGGTATATTGGTTGTATATACATGAGTTGATATATGTACTTATGGTTTTATATGTACATGTATGTTTGATTTCAGTATTATGCTTATTGTTTGTTGATTAAGCAAATACTAATTGTTAGTTGTTTGGTGGAAAGACTCAGTAGTAGGAAAGACTGAGTTCCCTGAGCATTGAAGATATCGGTGAGTGGATATATATCTTGGATGTATAAGATATATCACCTGATTGTTGCTCTTTTCTGTATATATACATGATGTTGTTGTGAGATCAGCTTGGCGGTTGTTATTCAGCTGGGCCTATGTTTAGAGATATACAGTATTAATATTTGTCTTGATAAGCATTTGTTGTAATCAAGAAGTACTATTATTGTTGTCTATTGTAACTGGGCTATCGGTAAACCTATGCTTTGGCCGGCATTTGGTTGTAGGTGTTGCAACACCGCCGGTTCTCTTGTTTGTTTGAGCATTGTTGGTTTAGGCTTGATGCCTTGTATGTTTGTGGTATCTATTCTCTCACTTAGCTTTGTGCTAATTCCCCACTGTTGATTTCTTTTCAGGAGAATCCAGGTAGATGGATTAAAGAGCTAAACTGGAATTTTGGGACTGATCTAACTCTGATATTTGATGTTTTTGTAAAGAGTCTGTTTTGTAGGAACACTGTAAATGATTTGTAAAGCAAAACCTGTTAAGTTGTGTTTGATCAAATATATATTATATTATATTTTGTTAATTAAGCTTCCGCGCGTGTTTATAATAGTGTTAGTGAGAACAGTGTTATAGAGAGAGAGTCGATCGCCGAGAGATTGAGAATCTGATGAGGCTTGAGGTTCCCAGTACGCGATCGTGTTGTCATAGGATAACTAGATGAAGCAGCAGGTGGGGGCGAGGAAGATGACGCAACAGTAGTGTCTCCAGGAGAGGCGGTGTCTATTGCGGAAGGGATGGTAGGCGCGGCCTCAGCTGTGGACGGAGGTTGTTGACCACTATCAGAGGGGGGCAGCCGGTGAGGTATCCGGGGCAGGAGTGGTAGGTGATGCAGATGGAGATCTGACATCAAGTTAGGAGAAGAATGGTCATCAAATAAAGCATCATAATTGGAATTAGATGGGGGCACATTAAACGAAGCATACGGGAAATGATCTTTCATCAAAGACTACATGTCGGGAGACAATGATTTGATGTGTGACAAGATCGTAACATCGATGACCCCGATGAGTAGACGACGGACCCAGATACACACAAGCGGTTGAACACGGGGAGAGATTGTGAGGAGTTATAGAAGAGAGATTAGGGTAGCATAGGCATCCAAAAACACGCAAATGTGTGAACGAGGGGAATGTGCCATATAAGATTTCACAAGGAGATTTGAAAGCTAGAGTTGCTGTGGGAAGAAGATTGAGAATGTGAACTGACATGTTGAGAGCTTCAACCCAGAATTTGGGAGGAAGAGATGCTTGAAAAAGAAAAGCGAATTTTAATGGTGCGAATTGCACGTTCAGCCTTACCGTTTTGCTGTGACGTATATGGACAAGAAAAGCGAATTTTAAGTCTATGTTGTTGAAAAAGATCAAGCAGTTTAGTATTATTAAATTCATGTCCGTTATCACACTGAAACGATTCAATATCTGTTTTAAACTGATTAACAACGTAAGCACGAAAGATACTAAAACCCTGAAACATATCAGATTTGACACGCAAAGGAAACACCCAGAAAAAGTGAGAGAAGTCATCCAAAAATAATATATAATATTTGAAACCACTCAAACTAGTCACAGGTGATGTCCACAAATCAGAATGAACTAGCTCAAAAACCCTGGAAGTCTTAGTTACGGAACTTGAAAAAGACAAACGTCAATGTTTACCTATTTGACACGCATGACATGTGGGTAACATTTTGTTTAAACAAGAAATAAATTTACGAGAACGTAAAATATTAAAAGTAGATACGCCAGGGTAACCAAGACGGCGATGCCACACATGAGGAGACACAGCAACAAGGGAAGTAGCTAGAGACACAGACGACTAAGAAGGCTGAAGAACTGGATAGAGATCACTAACACTATCAGAACGATGAAGAAGACGGTCTGTATTAAGATTCTTTACGGATAAACCAAAGGGATCAAATTCAACAGAAACCCAGTTATCAAGAGTGAACTTACGAACATAAATCAGATTTTTTACCATTTGATCCGAAACAAGAACATTTTTAAGTGCCAGTTTGTTCTGTGAAAATGGAAGGAATGTATCGCCAACAAAAGACACCGGGAGTAAAGCACCATTACCAACCATGATTACTTTTGCCTTGCCACAAGGTTTAAGAGAAAGTAAGTTACCTTAGTTGAATGACATGTGAGAGCTTGCGCCGGTGTCCATATAGTAGTTGTTGTCCTGATTCGGTGTAGGTTGCTGGATAGACATTGCGCTGAAGAGCAAGGCGACATCCGTGAACTGAGGTTGAGCTGCAGAAGCCGTAGGGGCTGTAGTAGGTGCAGCATATAGAGTAGATGGCGGCGCAGGAGGACCCGACCAGTGGTGAGATCCTCCGTGCTGAGGGTCCTGAGACTGCTGTTGATGCATGACACTGCGCAGAAGTTGGAGAAGTTGATTGTTGAAAGATGGTGGACCACCTGAATAACCTGCGTCACCAGAATTACCAGTGAAAGTACCAGAAGAACTCCCCCCTTGGTATTACCTTTAGATGTAACCCGTCCCGTGTTTTTGTTTCCCCGGTTATTTTTATTTTTCTCTTTCCCATTATTATTAGTACTAGAGGTAGAATAAAGTGTAGAACTAGGGAAAGGTTATGTGTTGACAGTGGGTTCGGGTTGGTCTTCACGTGACTCATGCAAGAGGAACATGTTTTTTGGCCTCAAAAATTGTGGGAAAAGGTTTGGTGTGAGTTATAACATCTATCAAGCTTTGGTATGAGGATGGTAAATTCTGTAAGATTTGTAAAACAAGATCCTGATCAACATTAGCTAGAGAATCAGCTATATCTTTTAACTTATAGCAGTAATCAATACTGGATAGAGCACCTTTTTTGGTGTTCCGAAATAAAGTTTGAAGCTGAAAACTACGGGATAATTTATTATTCAAGAAGTGAGCATCAAGGGCGTCCCATAATTCTTTTGGAGTGCAATTATCTTTCGTGATAAGATTAAGCAAATTCGATTCACATGTAGAGTAAAACAAAGATTTAATACGAGAGTCAATGGCTTCCCAATCCTCATCATCATCACTTTTAGGTTTAGATTTCCGAGTGACGTGACCCATAACTTTTGCCCCTTTACACATATCAATAAAAATGCGACGCCATAACTTATAACGAGACTCGTCAGTTGTAAGTTTGAAACTGAACTGAGGGTAAACATTACCAATAGCAAATACAAGTTGGGAAGCTGTGAGGGTGGGTGATGGGGTAGGATCATTGGCGGCCATGACTAATAATAATTGTACTCACGAAAAATAAAGATAACAAGAAAATTAAAAACAAGAACGTGCTCACCAAAGGGTTATCCCGAAGAAGGTAGAGAAACTTGTCTGGAACCGATCAAGGCCGATTATGCTTAATAAGCCTGGAATATATATATATATATATATATATATATATATATATATATATATATATATATATATATATATATATATATCCTGCCTTTGCTTTATTAATTTCCCAAAGGTTTGCCTTGTCAAAAATTATATATATCCAAAAGTTTACCTTTATGGATGGCTTTTCAAAAGGGTGTCAGAAGTTTATCCTCTCAAAAAGTAAACAGCAAATCTGTGACCTTTTCTTTTATTTTTTTATTAAAAAGGATGGCAGCAACTCCAAAACAAAACCAAACAACAAAGTGCAACAATTTGCCGGCGAAGTCTTCACTAGGATGAATCCGGCAGAAAACAGTGGCCGGAAAGAAGCAGCCATGGTGGCCGGTAAATCAGAAGCAGCGGTGGCACGTCAGCGACGGCGAGAACAGGACCGGCTGTATGGGTGCGGCTAAACAAAAACCGGCAGCAGCAGGTGCAGGTAAAACGGCGACAATCGCTGAGGGCAGTGGCGGTGGCAGGCGAAGCAGAACAAGAGAGCAGCGATGCAAGAGAAAGCGTCGGCAGAGTCTTCGGCGATAGCAACAGAACTAACGACGGGAGGGTTTAGGGTTTAGGGTTTAGGGTTTAGGGTTTAGGGCTAGGAGGGCATGGGCGACGGGAGGGCACCCTTTAGGGTTTAGGATTCCGGCGAGTAGCAGCAGAAGCAGTGACCGGCGACGGGAGGGCACCTGCGATCGATAGATCGGAAAAAAAAAACATGAGGGCTCGAGGGCTAGGTCAGGCTCGATACCATGTTAAGTATTGTGGAAACCCGTTAAGGGCGTATTGCATTCAAAAGTTTACATCAAGGACCCTACACTATACATTTATATAAATTAAGAACTATTATTTAACATATCTAATTGATGCAAGTAGTTACGATTTTGAAGAAGATGCACAGTTGAAGAAACGTGTCCATATCGCAATCTTGAAGAAACACAGAGAAGAAGATGAGATTTTAAAGATGAAAGTGCGATAAAGGTGAAGGTGCGATGAAATTGAAGTCGCTGGTAAAGATGAAAGATGAAAGATGAAGGGGATTTTGAACAAGACATGTGAGGCCATCGATGAAGATGAAGATTGATACATGCCCACCATTAATATTTCTCAAATGGAAGTGCAAGATTCAAAGCTTTGGGTACAAATAGTCATGCTTTCCACTTGAAAAATAAAAGTAGTTATGAATTAGTCATGTTGGTTTCCATTTTAGCATGCATGTATTAAGTAAAACCCTATGTTCTAGTTATGCATTAATAGTTGCATTCGTTGTTGATTTGTTTTATATAAATACGTATGTAATTTGCATTGGAAGGAAGAAGAAAATTTTATTTTCAAGTCTTGTTCTCTTTCTTGTTCTCTTTGTGATATTAGCCATCTCGAATTGGCATTTATCTTTGGAGATTGACAATCTCAAATAGGTCTCTACAATTGGTTCTTTCATTTTCGAACTCACCATGGCTCCTCATCGTCGTTATTCACCGGGTCTTGAAGAGTCTTTTGCTATTATAGCGGACAAATTAGCTCAACTTGTCGTCGTAATGGACGCCAACAAGACCCGTCTTGAAGCCATCATCACCAAATACGACCCCAAGCCTCCGGTCACAAATACACCTCTACTTCCACCCCCACCAACCATTGTTGTTTCCATTCCTGCACTCTACCTAAAGACTCTGGTCACAACACCGCCTCTCCCTCCGCTACTAACAACAACCAACCGGGTGACCAAGTTCCACACCTGCCAACAACTTCCCAAATTTCAGCACCCAACTCCACCGCTATCGCCACAACAAACCCAAAACAAACCTTCTCTACACCACACATCTCCAAAAACACCGATCAACAACATTATCGTTATTGGGCCTCAAAAGGTTCCAACCAAAACCATCTCCCAAATCACCGGACCGGAACTACGATCTTGAGGACAAGGTCGTTTTTGAGGGACAAAGTATTGATACATGCCCATGATTGGCATTTATCAAATAGAAGTGCAAGCTTCAAAGTACAAGTATTCATGCTTTCCACCTGAAAAATAGAAAATTAGTCATGTTGGTCCATGTTTCCATTTTAGAAAGCATGTAGGAAATAAAACTCCATTTTATAGTTATGCATTAGTAGTTGCATTCGGTGTTAATTTGTTTTATATAAATATGTAATTAATTTACTTTGGAAGGAAGAAGAAAATTAGATTTTGAAGTCTTGTTCTCTTTCTTGTTTTCTTTGAGAGATTAGCCATCTTAAATTGGCCTTTATCTTGTGAGATTGACCATTTAAAATCGGTCTCTATTAAAGGTGAAGTTACCGGTGAGTTGAAGTTGCTGATGATGTGTGGCGAGTTGAAGCTGCTGGTAAGAATAATTTCAAGGAATTGAATTCTGTGGATATTGAGTGTAGTGTAAATTCTATCATTTGACGGTTTGCTGTTTCAATTCAAGAGAAATTCTTTTCATTACAAGAAATAAAGGTTTTTAAGGCGACAACTTTTTGCGGCGACACATGTTGCCGCCAAATCCTCGCTAAACGACAAAAAGGTGGCCCACTTTCATCTGATTACAACTTGTCGCCGCTAAAGGTTTTTTGCAGCGACATACGTCGCCGCTAAAGGTGTTTCCCTCCACCAAAAACTATGGCGGGATGTTTTCCTCCCTAAAAAATCCGTTGTCGCCGCCAAAGCTGTCGCCGCAAAAGGTATTTTCTATTTTCTTTATTTTATTAAACTATTTTCTATTTTCTTTATTTAATTAAACTATTTTCTATTTTCTTTATTTAATTAAAATATGGTGTCGCCGCAAAAAACGATACGAGATATAGGGTTTTGTTTCCTGCTTTCTTTCATTTACAAAGCACACAGCGCAACCTCTCCCGTCGTTCGCTCCCTCTCTCACCGTCGCCGCTCCCTCGGTAAAACCGTTCGCCGTCGCTGCCGCCGCTCTCTTACCGTCGCTGCTCCCTCTCGCCGGTCGGAATCTCGCACCCTCGCGAAGGGTTTTGATCAGCCAAACCACCCTAAGACACAAACTGGTCAAGCCCTGGGTTTGGTTCTATTGGTTCAATCCTAAAGCGGAAACAGATTGAACACAACCCTCTAAATCCCAAAAAGGTTAGGATTTTTCTAATGATCCATACAGTTTCTTATCAACAATCAAGAACAAAGGTTTAGAAAACAATTAGCTCTTTGATCTTGGGATTGCTAAAGTTAGTCCACCACTACTACACCAACAAGAACTAGCTATAGACCGCGACTAGAATTACCCGAGCAATACACAAACCACGTGTATGTGTGTGTGTGTGGATCGCAAAAAGCCGAGAGGATTTTTGCCTCCTTTGTTGCTGTCGACGCAAAAAAAATATGAAACACCTTTGAGTGTTTATTGAGATCGACGCAGAGGAGGGGGAGAGAGGAGGCTAGGGTAGTTTTCTTATTGAAAGATTATCTATCTTTGAATGATAAGCTTTTCTAGGTTTAAATACTTTAAACCTTATCTAAGCCCAAGCCCATTTAGTTAAAGCCCATGTCTTTAATTGAAGTTTCATTCCTTGCACTTTTACCCCTTGGACATTACTAGTTAATTAATTAACTATTAATTAACTGTTCCGTTAAATATTAAACTTAATATTTAATTTCCCTTTAAATAATAAATAACTATTTATTATTTATTTCTCTCTCAAATAATTAATTCCACTGATTAATTATTCCCCCACAAAAATACTGGTAAATTCCAAACTGTTCCAATTGGGTGTGTAGCAGTGCGACCCTTTAGTCTCTTATAACATTGGACACAATGTAACTATTAATTATATCTGCACATAATCTAACAGACTCCCAATTGTGCAAGGTAAGTAATAGTTACTGTAAATTGCTAGCCTAAGGAGGTCCCTAGCCAGACACTTAGGATAACCAGGTCATAAGAACTCTTATACCCCAAAGTAACGAGTGATAAAAATAAACTCTCATAACTCAACTGGTTATGAGTAATCTATCATAAACTAACTGTTCATGAATTAACTATCATAAACTACATGTTTATGAATGGGTATGATTTTTTAGGTTTGTCCCTTGCAACACGATATTTCAATTTTGAGCATGAGCATGGAGAGTGTCAACTCAAAATCTCAAGAATTATTTCATGACATCCTTGATTTCAAAACTGCGTGATAAACGACAAAGAACAAATCAGTTCGTTTTGGCACGGCCGTGCACTTACCAGTTTTTAATCAGTCAAGGGGCCCAGAAATATCTCTCCTAAAAAGGAGGTGCAAATACCTTGTTGCATATTTGCATTTGGCAACACGACTCCCACTGAATCTAGGTACGCCCCTTATGACCACCCTGTTATGGCGTGGCGATAGAACACGCTAAGTAGACAACGGTTACCGCATCCCAAACCAAATACCTCAGGTTTGAGGATAACCTATGTGATAAACACTTTTGACACGAGATCCACGAAGTATTTTTCACGGTGGGTCAATCCAATATTTGTAACCCTAACGAATATCCGTCAATTTTGGTCCACAAAATTTTTTTGCAGCTATATTCGGTATACCTTCGAATCTACCCCAAAATTACGATGACTTTACAACCCTATCAAGGTTCCCACCAAGATAAGTAGTCACGGATAATGTTTTGAATAAACCAAGTTTATTCCTGGATGAACCAAAATATACAAAATGGTGAAGAACAATGAAACTAATTTCTGCACCCTCCATATTCCACCATGGAATAAAGATGCATAATTTCTACCATTTCATTGACTCAATTCACAGCATTTATCTGAATTACTTATTATTTTACATTGTAACTTATCACGGATTACAAAGAAAATAATATGCTTATAAACCCAAAAACTCAAGACTAGTACCATGAAGTACTCTTTTTTGGTTTTGCTAGAAAATGTTTTGCAACCTAAAACAATTCTAGACTTGCTTATTTTATAAATTCCTTAAACTTGGAGAATCGGAAATAACTCCAAAGTTACCGAGTTTATGAAATAATTCCCTTGCAATTTGTTGGTGCATAATTGTAAATCCCTAGTTCTTATCAATCCAATACATACATGTTTACTTGAAATGTTAATTCAAATGTGATTTGATTAATGGTTTACATGTTTATATATTCTAAGTGTTTACCTATGTGTATCTTAAGCTTACAAGTACTTAGTCATGTGTTGATTTGTGTTTGGAAGTTTAAGTATAAGTGAAGGTCACCACGTGCGTGATGTGTCTCACTACGTGCGTAGTGGAGATCACTACGTGCGTGGTGAGGTAGACGATTAATGTTTAATTAATTATTATTAAAACACCCGGTACGTGCGTACTGGATTAACTACGTGCGCAGTGCACTGCATTACGTGCGTAGTGGAAGTTAATTAAGGCAGAAACGTGTTTAACATAAATACGGCGTTTTCTGTTCATATAAATAGGTTTTAACCGCGTATTAGCGATGGGAATCGCGGAGAATGATCGATAATCACCGGTAATCGTACGTAATCGACCTTAAGCCTTCGTGAGCCTTCGTAATCGTACGTATAACCTCGATAAACGCGAACTTAGTGTGATTCTCGAATCCAAGGGCAGCCTTAAGCATTCTGTGTGAGTTCTTAGAGTTGTTCTTGATCCTACTCTGTGTGTTCTTCATGTTAACTGTGTGCCGGACACCTAAGCAGATCTTAGAATCCTTAGGAGGTTTGGGAAATAGATATTCCGCACTATTTCTCATCCTAGATCAGTTCTAGCATTAGGGTGTGTTAGTTTAGAACCCCCACGGTCCTACAAAGTGGTATGAGAGCCTTGTGCTTTGATTGATCACTTTTCCTTAGGTTTCGTGATCTAGGTGTCGTTTTGGTCATTTAGGTGTTTTTGTTTTGTCGTTTTCTAAGTGTTTCTTCGTATGTATAATCGTAAACAGGGCGTTTTTGGGTCGAAAAGTTTAAGTTTTTACGTTAAAAGGTCTGATTTGTTGAAGGTTATTCGTGCGTAGTACTCCTCACTACGTGCGTAGTGTGTCTTAGTGTTCTAAAAAATTGTCTTAATCGTTGAAGTTTACACGTGCATAGTTCCCTTCACTGTGTACGTACAGTATCTAAGTCCGTGCGTACTAAGTGTTTGTTGTTCTAGAATTTTCCGTAACCCGTGTTCGATCCATGCGTAGTAGATAACCACCCCGTGCGTAGTTACATCCACTTCGTACGTATTGAATCTGTGTGTTAAATATTTTCTTAAAAAGCAATTTACTTGTTTCGTACGTAGTGCAGTCACTTCGTGCGTACTAGGTCCCCATTCCGTACGTACCTGAGTCTGTGTGACATTTTGTCAGTCCGTACGTAGTACAGTTTACTACGTGCGTAGTGTGTTCATTTCTTGCGAACCATTATCACTTCGTACGTAGTGTTTGCGTTTATTTTAGGTCTTAATCAAAATGTCTGACATGAGTGCTATGGCTGCCAAACAAACTATCACTGCTTTAAGTAACCTTATAATGGACAATGAACAAGGAGGTATTAACAAAGTACCTCGACTGTTAACCATGAAAGACTACCCATTCTGGAAACCACGTTTTGAGATATTTATCGATGGGGTTGATCCACGGTTGCACAGGGCCATCTCTGCTGATTACATAGTGCCTAAAGGTGAAGGGAATATCGAAGTTCCCTATGATCAGATGAGTGACGATCAGAGGAAGGCTTATGATGATGAGAAGAAAGCCTACCCTTATCTGATCCAAGCTATTCCTAATGAGATCTTCCACCAGTTCCGACGGTATAGAACGTCACGTTCCTTGTGGAATGCGCTACAAAAGAGGAACGAGGGGAATGCATCTCTGAAAGAGCTCAAGGCCTCACAGTTACGTAAAGAGTTTGATCACTTCACATCTTACAGAGATGAAAAGATTGTCAGGATCGGATATAGATTATATCAAATAACAAGAACTAACTTTAAATAATCAATCAGAGTAAAATAAAAGTTAATCTTTAACTATGATCACAATCAATTAAGAAGTTGCGGAATCACACTTAATTGATTAAAGAAGGTTTTAAACTAAGATTAATTCAATCAAACAGTAGTTTTATTAACCAACCAGAATGATTACAAAAGCAAACTTCACCCCCAATCTAACTTATTCTGTTAGACGAAGAACACAGACTGTTCTTAGGTTTCAACAAGAAACTTAGAGGCTAAACACTTTCAGAAAAATAAATAACAATAAGAACAAATGCTTTTAATAATGAGATCAAATCGTCGTCCTAAATTAATCATCTAATGAAGTATATATAGACTCTTGATCCTCCTTGAATTGTTGACAGTTAGGTAATCTTCTATCTTCTGAGATAATCTTGATAATCTTCAAAGTATTTCGAGATATCTTCTAAGATAGGATTTTCCAAATATAGCTCAACAGAAACTGTTTAATGAACACAACAGTTCTTTATCCTTCTAACAGTCTTCAGCTTCAAGGTCTTCTAACAGTTTTGACTTTGCCAACTAACAGTTCTGAACTTTTGTACTAACAGTTGTAAACCTTGCAGCAATTGTTAGTTACAACTGTTATCACCAAAATACTCTAACAGTTTTACCTTTGCATGTTCAACAGTTTCAATAACTTAGCGAATTTCCCAACAATCTCCCCCTAACTTAAAGTATTGAACAATACACTTAAGTTGTTTTATAGGGTTCAACCATAGAAACATTCACATAAGCAAAGAACACATTAACATTAATTTTGCAAAGTAAAATTGTTATAATCAAAATATGAAAGAAAAATTACATTTTCTCTTTCTCTATCAGCTCCATCCTTTCTTTCAGTCTTCTTCCCAGATCTTCCCTTAACCTTACAGGACCATAGAACCTAGCCTTTACCATGTACATCAGCTTGGTCCTAATGTGATCAACAAAATTAAGATCAAACCACTGGGTTTTAGCATTGTTTGTCACAAGATTATACACCCTTGATCTTTCAAAAACTTTCACAGTCAATATAGGAAATCTTTCATCATTTGTCAGTATTGACATTACTCTCTGTGGATTGCATATACTCGATAAATGTACCAAAAATACTTTTATCTCAATTTCAGCATCCTTTCCAAAATGACTTACCCCATATTCATACATTTCTTGTACATCTCTCCTGGTCACACTATCCATCATTGCAGAGAAACTGACATAGCTTTCAATTGGTTCCACCTCTCTAACAATGGTGACACCCTGCTTTCCAGTTTCCACTCTCAGCATTTCAAACCTCCATTCTTTGATATGCGACTTTTGAGCTTCAAATTTATCAATTCTTTCTTTTATCTCTTTTGAGAGTCTATCTTGCAAAATAGTTTTGACCAAGCCTGTTTTGACTTTTTCTTCAGACTGTTGGGGTTTTTGGACTGATTGGGGTTTCTTCTTTTCCACTACTGGCTTGAGAGGTGGAACTGTTTTCTTCTTTACAACTCTTTTTCTTTTTACTCCCTTACCAGCAGCTTCCTTTACTTTCTCTTCTTCATCAATCTGAGTAGTAATCTCATCAGCCAGCTTCTTTGCTATCTCAAAATCAGTCTGTTCTTGTTCTCTTAGCTCAGCTGCTAGCCTTAATGCAAATTCATGATCACGCTCTTCTTGTTGCTGTCTTGAAAGCTTGAGTTTAGGACAAACAACAACAATTTCTTTACCTTTGCCTGAAACAGGAGGCAACTCAGATTCTTTCTTTCCTTTCTGGATGACTATCCCTTTATACCCTTTCTTTGGTGGTAAAGATTCTAACGTAGCAACCTTTCCATCAAGCCATCCATCATCGATTTTCTGTGCCATTCTAGAAGAACTTATTCCCAGATATTGAGCACTAATATCAACCAAATAGTTCTGCTTAACTGTTGACCACGATTTGAAAATCTCAGTGCTTGGAACATCTGCAGTTGATACCATCCTGTTGATTAGCATCCTATCAACACTTGAAAGCTGTTCTTCTTCTTCTTCATTAACCGCTTGGACACTTGCAACTGTTAGTTGATTTGAAGTTACAACTGTTGGTTGTTGTATTGCAACTGTTTGCTCATTTGGAGCAACAACTGTTTGTTTATCCTGTGAAACTGTCTGCTTAACTTCTTCCTGCTTGGATTTTCTTCTTCCTTTAGCTTGAGCAGTTGAAGAGATTTTCACCAAGGATTTGGGTTTAAGCAACATCTCATGAGTATGAAGAACATTTGTTGCTTTCTTCAGATTCTCATCAAGAAAGTTCAGCTGCTTATCTTGCCTTATTAACACCTCATTGTGAACTGCTACCACCTTGAGTACTTCGGTTGCCTTCTCCAACTGTTCAGTCAGTTCTTTTATCTTCTCATCTTGAGAAACTATCCTTTTGTTTTGAAGAGCAATCCTTTTCTTTAGGTGTAAATGAGCAGCAAGGTAAGGTGCAAAGTTAGGATCCGTCAATGCATGTTGTTTCAGTCTAGTCTCAATGTCAGTTAGTGTTTCCACTGTGACCATATCATCGACATTTTTCACTGGTGGCTTACTCCCCTGAGTATCACCATCAGTACCCCTCTTTTCTTGGTTCTGGGGATGACCAGAAACTGTTTTACTAGTCTCTGTTGCCATGGTTGAGGTCTTAGCTATGTTAACACTGTCCTGTTTATCCCTTGCGGATAAAACAGTAGTGTCAGCCTCAAAGACCATATGATCACCCTCTTGAGGAATGATCACCTCCTCATTGTGCCTGGGAGACAGCACCAAAGGTTCCCTTTCGATATTCTGCACAGGTAAATGCACCTGTGCAGGGCTAACAGTTTGGGGTTCTCTAACTGTGGTGGAAGGAGCACCAACAGTTTTCCTCTTCTTTCTAAATATTTTTAGTGCAGGGGCTTGTGTTGTAGCTTTTTCAAAAGAAGCAGGTTGGAAATTTTGAGTATCTTGGACTGTGGGTTCCAGTGTTGGTGGTGTAGCAATACGATGGGTTTCATGCTCAACACTGGCAGTCCTGTTTCTTGACAGAAACTCCACCATTTCAGAGAGTGGAGGAGTTATGGCACCAGAGAAACTCTTGCCATTAATCAACAGTTTGCTCAAAGTGGAAGCCACATGAGCAGAGGGAATAATGACCCTCTTGTGTGTTTTTAGATTTGGCATCAAAAAGTTTAACAATACTTGCACAAATCGAGGATACATCAAAAAGAGACCATACTTGGTCCCTAGATGTTTTACCATGCCATTGAAAATTAATTTTGAAAAATTGAAGCAACGATTGTTGGCCAAACAGATTAAGGCCAAAGCAATGTTGCTTCCAAACTCGTTCCATCCTGTTCTTTTAGGACTAATGCACTACTGGAGAGTATGGATTAAATACTTCCAGTGAGCACAAAATTGTCCCTTATAGAATGTACCCTTCCCTGAAGGACCCTCATACCCAAGCTTAACAAGCTCGGCATGCAAAAAATCTAGTGAAACTGAATCAGAATACTCACCCTCACTATCATTGAGTTGTAGAAGGTGGCGAATGGTGTCCTCAGAGATTGATACGGTCAACTCATCAATGGTAGAATCAATCCATTGCACGTCATCAGTTGTTCGAAGTTGAGCATGTTTCCAAAACTGATCAATGTAAGAAGTGTATATGGTAGGATTGATGGTGAGTGCAGTGTTGAGATCGGACAATGAGAGATAATCAATCATATCGTGAAACATGTGAAGATCATCGGGTTTTGAAAGAAAAGCAAGCATGTTATGTTCCTTGACGAATGGAAGGGGAGCCATGGCGATTTGATAGCAGAATTCTAGGGTTTTAGCGTTCAAACGAAGTTCAGTATGCGTAAAGAAACCTCTGAGGAGGGAATGGTTTATATATGTTTCGATTGTTGAACGCAATCCAAAGGCTTCCAAAATCCTGCAAAGACCAAAGCACCCTTTAATAGCTTAACAGTTGACGGACAAAAATGAACTAACAGTTGAGAAACTGTTTTTAATAGCTTAACAGTTGACGGACAAAAATGAACTAACAGTTGAGAAACTGTTTTCATAAGATGTAACAACTGTTATTCAAAAGTTCACTCCCTTTTGTTTGATCATTTATATGAATTGACAGTTGTTTAGGGTTTACAACTGTTCTTCATTTCTCGCCCTTAGTTGACAAATTTCTCCCCCTCAGTTGCACATGGACCTTGTCTAACAGTTGCCGAAGCCATATGCTAACAGTTGAAAAACTGTTAGTATTGATTGAAACAGAAATGTGCAACTGTCAAACAAACTTTCAGCTCACATATATCAAATGCTGAAGCAATAAAAATAAAACATTAGAGAACACAGTCATCAACATAAGATATATTTTATTCAAGATAATCACAATTGAGCTACAATAATTTGAAAGAAAAAACAAAACAAAACTGTCTTGTACTATAGATCTAAACACAGCTTATAAGAACTTACTTAACTCCTAGATCTACATATGACAAATTATCGATAACAGTTTGTATCATCAAATCTGAACTTTAAGGGAAGACAATCATCATCACATTCTTGCTCAAGACTGTCTTCGTTATTTAAGAATCGAGTTCAGAATAGCCTCTACAGTGCCACCATCGCCGTACTGAGAAGCCTGTCTTTAAAGAATGGTCATGTAATACACGAGCCATTGTTGGTACTGCTTATCTAATTGTGCAAGGCCGTCTCGTAGGTGTGGGAGAACAATGATCTACACCGTAAGTGTAGACAACTTTCTCCGTCAACTGTTGACAAGCCTTAGACAATTGTCAAAACATACTACCTACCAATGGGTGTGCAGTAGACCTTCTCATCATATGCATCACCAGAGACGATTGTCATAATTTGCCTCGCGGGTGTGCAGTGGAACTAGTCATCTATGACAGTGACTTCCACTGCCTCATCATCTGAGGCCCTCTGGTGGTTACGAGTATTATATCTTCGAACATGGAACCACACTACGGAGTTTGTAGTGCCTGCTAGGTTCAAGACGAATCTTAGACAACATGGTGTAGGCAATTCATGAAAGAGAGTGAAATTTTCAAAATCACCTCTTATACGAATATGATCAATTGGTTTATTTGGCCTACGTGGATCTGGATGTTGTGTCAAGGTAAACCTATCCAGATCATCATGCATCCCAAGAACACATGATGAGTAATGCCAAAGCTCATGCATTCTTACAAATGGGGCAGGGATGGTTACATAACTTTGTCTAACATTAATATCTTTGAGGGTTATTAGAAAAAGTTAGTATCCATTTGCAGAGAGAAGAGTGTGCAAATGTAGGTGTGATTTGTGAAGGATGGGTGCAAGACTATTTATAGAGAAACTAGGAGGCATTAATGTCCATTAATAGCCATTAATGACCATTAATATCCAGTAATTTCCATTAATAGCATGCAGTGACTGGTCATATCAAATGCACTATAGAACAAGCAAAATGACTCACCTTTATCAGTTTGGAACTGTTGATTCAAGAAAGTGAATTTACCTTTACCTCATAACAAGGACAGTCACGAGTGTGAAAAACTGTTTGTGAGACAGGTCAGCAGATATGTCCAAAACTGATGTGTGAAATTGCATTTCCCTCTCTGAATACTTAAAGGATAACAGTTGTTAGAAAACGTAACTAACAGTTGCAAACTGTTAGTGTGAAAAACATGGAATAGTGAACAACTGTTAGTCCAAGTTAATCATTCCAATGTTGGAAATCAAAAAGTTGAATCTGCTCACATCAAAAGCTTTAGTGAACAAATCAGCTAATTGATCATCAGTATGAATTTTCATAACTTGGATTAATCTCTTTTCATTGCAGTCTCTTATGAAGTGAAATCTGATTTCAATGTGCTTGGTTTTAGAATGCTTCACTGGATTAGTAACTATGCTAATAGCACTGGTGTTATCAACATAAATAGGAGTATTTAAGAAAGACAAACCATAATCCAGAAGCTGATTTTGGATCCATAACACTTGTGAACAGCAGCTTGATGCAGCAATGTATTCAGCCTCAGCTGTTGAAGTTGAAACTGTTGTTTGTTTCTTGCATTGCCATGAGACCAGCCTTGATCCAAAGAATTGACATCCTCCAGAGGTTGATTTTCTGTCCACATTGGCTCCACCATAGTCACTATCAGAATATGCCACCAAATCAAAAGGTGAATCTTTAGGATACCAAAGTCCCAATTTTGGTTGGCCTTTGAGGTATCTAAAGATTCTCTTTACAGCAAACAGGTGTGACATCTTCGGACTGCATTGGAACCTGTGATTTTTCCTCCCTTTGGATTATCTCCAAATGCTACAAATCCTCCATTGATTCTTTTGAAATCCTTCAAACATTGTGGATTTCCAGTCATGTGCCTTGAGCATCCACTATCCACATGCCAGATAGATCCATGATTGGCCCTATGAATGCTCTGCACAAATAAAATCAGTTAGTAGCAGAAAGTACCTAGGCCATGCAGGTCTTGGGTACACCATTTAAGTCATAATACTTAAACAGAGTTTGGTTCTTTTTGATTTCATCCAACTTAGATTTCTCTAATTTGTGTGATGAATACTTTGTAAGAACATGTGGTTTCCAACTGTTGTGATTAACATTGGATACCTTTGAACAAACAGCTGGTGGAGTTGGTAAAACAGATGAATCAACTTGTGATTCTTTTTGATTTTCAGTTTGAAGAACAGTTTTACCCTCTCCAGAAACTATTTGTTTCTGCAGTTTCACCCAAGCCAGACCAACAGTTTTTAGTTTTGATAAAACAGTTGTGGAACTATTAGTTGGTTTGGATGTAACAGTTGTAGAACTGTTAGCCTGTTTTGGCTTAGCAGTTTTAGAACTGTTAATCTGCTTTGACTTAACAGTTTTAGAACTGTTAGTTTGCCTTTTGAAACTTGGTTTCTTGGTGCTATACAGCTGTGGGTTATAATAACAGTCTTGAGCCAAGTGATTGGATCTCCCACATATATAGCATTTTTTAGTTTTCACAATAGGCAAACCAGTTCTTTGTGACCAGAACTGGTTCCTATTTCTTTGATTTCCTCTAACAGGTGCTGACTGAGGAAACTTTTGTACACCATGCTTTTGGCATGTGCATGCAGGCATTTCAGTAAGCCTTTTTACAGAACTGGGTTTAGTCTGTGTTTTTGCAGCCTTCTTCTTGGGCTTTTCAATTTGAAATTCATCAACCTTCTCTTTTCCTTTGGACTTAACACTAGCAGTTGAGATGTGTGATTTAAAACTGTTTGGGCTCGGTTTAGAACTGTTAGTGTAAAGTTGGGGACTGTTTGCAGCAGTTGTGAAACTGTTTATAGAATAAACAGGTTTGGAAGGTTTTGGCTCACTGGTGAAGGAATCAGAGGATGCTTTTACAAACACCACAGGTTGTAAAGAGGATTTTGTGGCTATGGGTTCACAACAGATGTGATTTTCAAATGGAATGACCTCTTCCTTCTTCACAACTCCTTCATTCTTGTTATCACTCACTTCATACACAACTCCTTGTTCATCACTTTCAAGTTTTGGATCAGCTGACTTCAACTCTGCTTCTAATGGATCATTGACATACCTATCAGCTACATCAGACATGGGAGTTATGTAATTGTGATTGTATGGAGGTGGGGTCTGTTTATATCCTAAACCATTTTTCACCTTATCTCTGATTTGAGATTGTAACAAGGTTTCAAGCTTAAGATTTGTTGCCTTGAACATGCTCAGATCAATATCAACACCCTCCAACTTCTTGGTTAACTCATCAACCTTACTTTCCTTTTCACTTAGCTTTATCTTTAGACTATCAATCTCTTCTTGAAGCTGCTCCTTCTCCCACTTATGATACTTTCTATCATAATCCATTTGCAGTTCATTAGCTTGATAATCTTTGATTTTCTTTTCAAAGCTTTCAATAACAGTTTCATACCTTCTCTCCTCCATTTTACTTAGAGCTGCACATACCTTTTTGTTGTGCTCTCTAAACCTTTTAACAATTGCTCTACATTCACCAGGACATAGTTTAGAAGATACCTGAATTTCATCAGAAGATCCACTAGAATCCATTGAAACAAAGTAGTTTGAAAACAGTTTTAAAGAACAAAGCAAGATTAAAGCAAAACCTTCAACTGGTGATCAAAGGAACCTTAATGATAAGGCTCTGATACCACTTGTCAGGATCGGATATAGATTATATCAAATAACAAGAACTAACTTTAAATAATCAATCAGAGTAAAATAAAAGTTAATCTTTAACTATGATCACAATCAATTAAGAAGTTGCGGAATCACACTTAATTGATTAAAGAAGGTTTTAAACAAAGATTAATTCAATCAAACAGTAGTTTTATTAACCAACCAGAATGATTACAAAAGCAAACTTCACCCCCAATCTAACTTATTCTGTTAGACGAAGAACACAGACTGTTCTTAGGTTTCAACAAGAAACTTAGAGGCTAAACACTTTCAGAAAAATAAATAACAATAAGAACAAATGCTTTTAATAATGAGATCAAATCGTCGTCCTAAATTAATCATCTAATGAAGTATATATAGACTCTTGATCCTCCTTGAATTGTTGACAGTTAGGTAATCTTCTATCTTCTGAGATAATCTTGATAATCTTCAAAGTATTTCGAGATATCTTCTAAGATAGGATTTTCCAAATATAGCTCAACAGAAACTGTTTAATAAACACAACAGTTCTTTATCCTTCTAACAGTCTTCAGCTTCAAGGTCTTCTAACAGTTTTGACTTTGCCAACTAACAGTTCTGAACTTTTGTACTAACAGTTGTAAACCTTGCAGCAATTGTTAGTTACAACTGTTATATCCAAAATACTCTAACAGTTTTACTTTTGCATGTTCAACAGTTTCAATAACTTAGCGAATTTCCCAACAAAGATTTCTGATTTGATTAACAAATATAACCATCTTCTGAGTGAGTTGGATAGCCTAGGTGTGCAAGTATCTGAGAGACAGCAGGTAGAGACCTTATCTAAGGCATTACCAAAGAGCTGGAGGCCGTTTATAATGATCTTGAAAAATGGTGAAGGTTTCGAGGGTATGGACCTCAATGACTTTATCACCAAATTAAAAGAGCATGCACAGGAGGAACAAAATCTAGATAGATTGAGTAGTTATGTTCAGAATCCTTCCTTGTACTGCTCTGGATCCATTCCTTCTCCTACAACCTCGTCAAATGCTCCGTTGCAGACAACCTTTACCTCAAACGTCTGTTCTTCAAGCAAGTCTGCTCCTGAAACTCCAAGTGGACCACCATATTCTGCTCCTTCAAGCAAAACGTCTATGCCTGCCTTAAACACTGAGCATTTCAAGCATGGCAGCACTGAAGAAGTAAAGGAGCATATGGGGATGCTTAGTGCTTTGGTCTCTTCGTATGATGATCTTCTGAAGGGTAAAATTGGAAATGCCTATTTGACTCAAGAAGACTATGAGCAGATTGACAATGATGAAATGGAGAGACAGGACATTTTATGGTCTTATGCCAACCTTGTGAGGAGAGCAAAAGCTTTGGTTAAACGAACAGGGATGCAGATTACAGCGACTAAGGATACAAAGCTGGGCTTCGACAAATCAGCTGTAACTTGTTACAACTGTGGCGAAAAGGGTCATTTTGCGAGAGAATGTGAGAAACCAAAGAACTCAGGACCCAAGTATCCCTTCAGGACATCTCCTGGAAAATCTTCAACTACCACTACTCCACAGAAAGCTGAAACATCCCATGAGGGATCATCCAAAGCGATGGTAGTTGTTCAGAAAGATGAGGAGATAGACTGGTCAGTACACTTTCAAGATAATGATGCTTTCAAAGTTGCTGAGACCAACCTGGCCAGTGTTCAAGATCTGAATGATGATTCACAATCTGAAGCAGATAGTGTGCAGGAATCTGATGATGAATTTCCAGTAAGGAAGAATCAGTGATGCCTACTGATGAGTACAATGTCAAACCAGTTTCAGTGGCAGCTGCCGAACCAACGCCAGTGATTGTTCAAACTAAATCAGAAGATCTTAAGGCGTGCATGACTGGTAAACCTGCTGATTCAAAGGTAAGTAACAATTCTGGCATTCCTTGTGCTTCGTGCAATGACTATGTGCAAAATATTTTATCTTTGAAATCTCAAGTCAGTGATCTTACCTCTAAATTGCATGAAAATTCAATCATTAAAGGTAGGGAAAAGACACTAAAAGATAAAATTGAAAGCCAGAACAAACAGATTAGAGAACTAGAGGTAGCATTGCTAAACAAACAGGATGCCATAGTTTTCTACATCAATCAGATATATACACTGAAGCGAGACCTTGCTAGTTCTAAGGTAGATTATGAGACTCTCAATCAGAAACTGAAAAGTTATTCAACTTCATCTTATCTATTTGAGCACATAATCGACCGGACACCTCAAGGTTCCGATTCAGAAAAAGACAAAAAGGCATATACTAAATGTCCACCACCAGTGTTAAATCAACTGGTGCAAACAGATGTCTTTACTGAAGCTTCCCAACTTCCTTCCAAGGTTGATGCACCGTCTGCTTCAACCTCAAAACCTTATTTAAAAATGAAGGGAGTAGTTGGTGAGCCTCAGATGAAAGAGGTCAAACAAGAAGAAAAACCTAAATCTGGTATGAGAACACTTCTAGGCAATTCTTCTGGACAAGGCACGTTAATGAAAAATGTGCAAGCAGCACTCCGAACCATAGAAAAGGAGGGTGCAAAGTCTCCTGCAACCCGTCCTTATGAGGAAGTTAAAATTTTGCCAAAACAATGTGGTTTAGGAGTAGAGTCAAAATGTCAAGTTGAGCAAAAAGTGCCACATAATCCTGCAAAACATAAGTCAAACAGGATTTGCTATGTTTGTAGGAGACCTGGTCACCTCAGTTATGAGTGTGATCAGCAACAACAGAGCTGCAATGGGAACGTTGATTCTTTTTCTGAAAATTTTCAAAGGAACAAAATGTTTAATCACAATAATAAAAAATCAACTGACCCTCATCAGCTCAAAAGGACTGTTGGGGAAACATTTGTTAAACCCAAAAGTCCCGAGGTTTGTAAAAAAGGGAAAGAGCCACTCCATAAGGTGATTAATGCTACTAGTGTTTATCACAAGGCTTCTCCTCGTCAAGATTTAAAATGGACCAACAAACATGAAGTCAAAACGTCCAATAGTCCAGATACCAATGTAGACTCCAAAGCTACTGGTATGTGGAGTAATGTGCAAGTTGTTGGAGAAGATGGGAAACCCATGACCATTCGGGCTTGGGTTCCGAATGCTAACTAACCTTCTACTTGTTTGTGCAGGGTGCTCGCCGGTATAACACGTGGATTGTTGATAGTGGAGCATCCAGGCACATGACAGGCGATCTGAGCCTTCTTACAAATGTCAGAAAAATAAAAGGAGGGTATGTCAGCTTCGCGGGAGATAAGGGAGGTCACATCACAGCTCAAGGTTTCTTGTCTAATGGGACAGTGAGCTTTGACAAAGTCAACTATGTCGAGCAGCTAGCAAACAACTTGCTGTCAGTCTCTCAAATCTGTGATAAAGAGTTCAAAGTGATGTTTGACGACAAACAATGCTATGTGCTAAAGTATAATTTCAGATTCCCGAAGACATGGTGTTAATGTCAACCCCGAGACATAATGACCTTTATGTCCTGGACATGTCAAATGCTTCGGTGAAAGAGGTGGAGCATCAATGCTTTCTTACAAAGGCAACTGAAAAGGACTCCATTTTATGGCACAAGAGGATGTGTCACTTGAGCTTGAGAAAGATGAATCATTTAGTTCACCATGAGCTCGTAACGGGAGTCAATCTGAAAAGCTTCCATCTACCAGACAAATGCATTTCATGTAAAATGGGGAAGCAGACGAAGAAACCCCACAAGTTGAAGAAGTACCACTCCATTTCAATCCCGCTTGAACTACTTCACATGGATTTATTTGGTCCTGTGCGGTACAAGAGCATTCATGGAGATAGGTACTGTCTGGTAGTCACTGATGATTATTCAAGATTTTCCTGGGTTTTCTTCTTAAAAGAGAAGTCTGAAACGTTTGAGACGTTAGAAATCATGATCAACAAGTTAGAGACTATCTATAAGCTGAAGATCAGGAAACTCAGATCAGATAATGAAACAAAGTTCAAGAATCAGAAGATGGAGAAACTGTGTAATGAGAAGGGTATCCAACATCAGTTCAGTGCCGCATACACTCCTCAAATGAATGGAGTTGCTGAGAGGAAGAATCGGACCTTAATAGAGGCAGCACGCACCATGCTTGCTGACTCTGCTTTGCCCGTAAGGTTTTGGAACGAAGGTGTCGCAAATGCTTGTTACACACTTAACCGGGTCTTAGTGGTCAAACGATTGGGAAAGACATGTTATGAACTGTTGAATAATCGGAAACCGAATATTAGCCATCTTGAACCGTTTGGCGCTCCGTGCACAATGTTAAAACGTGAAGCCGAAGGTAAATTCAGTTCCAAGGTTGAGAAGGGATATTTCTTGGGGTACAGCATTCCGAATAAGCGGGTTTTCAACTAACCTCTAACTGTGTGGAAGAATGGTTTGAAGTGGATGTGCAACGGAATACTTCGCCTCCGACAAAAACTGGTGATACTTGGTTATTTGATTATGATAACCTGTTTGACTCGTTTAATCTGCCCCCAGTAGTAGTAGACGAAGATATAGCAATTCAAATACTGTGTGATCTGCAGAATTCCTCTGACGGTGCCACCCCAAATCTGTCTTCTAGTACTCCAACACTCATACACAGTGATGCTGAATCCGACTCTGAAGATGAGCCACATACTCCACCAGACAAGGGTTCACAGGGTGTAGATGATCCTGCTGATCACACGTTAACACTTGAGGAGACACCCGTGGTTACTAATCTGGAAACTAATATAGAAGCTCAGTTGCAGAGATCAAGTAGAGTTGATAGAAACCATCCTACTGAACAAATCATTGGTGATCCTCATTCTCATGTTCAAACCAGGAGGCAAGTGACAACACTATCAGGATCTCATTCTTCAGAGTCCTCGGGACTGAAACAGATGAAAGAATTCTCCGATCTGGGTGAAAATTTGGTTAAGTCTGTGGATTTTACACAATGTCTATGTTCGGGATTTCTCTCACAGATTGAACCAAAAGATCATATTGAGGCACTCAAAGACGATTCCTGGATTAATGCAATGCAAGAAGAGCTGCTTCAATTTCAAAAGCTGAACGTCTGGCGCTTAGTGAACAAACCAAAGGGTGCTAAGTCCTTTGGCTGCAGATGGGTTCTGAAGTGCAAACGGGATGATCAGGGGGTGATTGTCAGGAACAAGGCGAGGCTAGTAGTTCAGGGTTTCAGACAAAATCCTGACATAGACTATACTGATGTGTTTGCTCCAGTCGCTCGGCTGGAAGCTATACGTTTATTTCTCGCCTTCGCCTCGCACAAACGTTTTAAAGTCTATCAGATGGATGTTAAAAGTGCGTTCCTGTATGGAGAAATTCAAGAGACAGTGTATGTCAATCAACCTTCGGGGTTTGTGGACCCCCTTCATCCAGACAAAGTTTTCTTACTGAATAAGGCTTTATATGGTCTACATCAAGCACTGCGAGCATGGTACGAGACCCTCTCTCAACATCTGATCGACAATGGGTACAAGAGAGGGACCATTGACAAAACGCTGTTCATCAAGGGTGAAGATAAAGACTTGATATTGGTTCAGGTATACGTGGATGATATCATTTTCGGTTCTCCAAATCCAATTCTGTGTGGAGAATTTGCAAGGATTATGAAAGAGAAGTTTGAAATGAGTTCGATGGGAGAGATGAAGTTTTTCTTGGGACTTCAAGTGGAGCAGAAAGAGACAGGGATTTTTCTACATCAGACTAAATATGTTGCTGATATTCTCTCCCGGTTTGAAATGTCTACTGAGAAGCCTGCTGCGACACCTCTTCCAGTAAATCACAGTATCTCTCCAGACACTGAGGGGGAGTTAGTGAATGAATCTCTTTATCGAGCTATGATTGGTTCACTGATGTACCTCATGGCATCAAGACCAGATATCATGTTTGCCACATGTCTGATGGCAAGATACCAATCCAAGCCTAACGTCAAGCATCTGATGATTGTCAAGCGGATCTTTCGCTATCTGAAGGATGCTCCCAATCTTGGACTATGGTATCCTTGTGATGATAACTTTGAGTTGACCGCCTACAGTGATTCAGACTATGGTGGATGCAAAAAGGATCATAAATCTACCTGTGGGGGTTGTTAGTTTCTCGGATCGAGACTTGTCACGTGGCAGTGTAAGAAGCAGACTGCAGTTGCGCTCTCTACGTGTGAAGCTGAATATATTTCGGCGGCGAGCTGCTGTTCTCAGGTCATCTGGATTCAACAACAACTGCGGGATTACAGTTTGCAACTCTCTACTACTCCCATTTTTGTTGATAATACTGCTGCCATTGCCATCACTAAAAATCCTGTCCAACATTATAAGACCAAGCACATTGGTATCAAATACCATTTTATACGGGACTGCTGGGAAAAGAAACTAATTGACGTTTTGTCTATTCAAACTGAATTTCAAAAGGCAGACCTGTATACAAAGGCATTTGATAAACCCAGGTTTTTGTTCTTAGTGAATGAAAACGGGATGAAAACCAAGTGTGAGGTCGTTTCTGATGATGCAACTTAATGTTTTTTCTCGTATATGTGTCTGTGTGGCTATTTTCTGTGTGTTTATTTTCTGTGTCTGTGTGTCTCTGTTCTTAGTATTTATTTCTTTTAGTATTTTAGGGGGAGATATGTGCAACATAGAAAATACAAAAAAATCAGAAAAACATACAAAATAAAAAAAAATCAGCAAAACATAGAAAATACAAAAAAATCAGAAAAACATAGAAAATACAAAAAAAAAAATCAGAAAAACAAAAATGAGAAGTTGATCCAACTCAAATGGAAAATGATGGTACACTGGCTTTCAATACAAAGTATGTCTAGTAAAATTAGGACTGAAGGCATGTACATATTCTTGAGAAAACTGTCTGAAAATTTGAGTCAAATCAGATAAGAAACACATGGCGTGTAAGGCATATGATGAGAGTCTAGGCTGATAAGTGGTTATGCATGTGGAAATCCATCAAAGATTCAAACTATCGAGACATTCCAAGTCTACAAGTCAATAACAGTTGAGACTAACTTAGTCTGGTGCACACACCTGTTACCATGCTAAGTGTGTTAGATGACAATGAGCAAAATGTAAAAAGAGGGTGAAAAATTGACCCCAATCTGAGATGTCAAAAGAAATAGATACTTTGATCTACTAGTGTTGAATTGTCAAAGAACATAAAATGCAGTGACAAAAGCTCAACAGAAAGATCTATTAGTGTTGAATTGTCAAAGAGCATAAAATGCAGTGACAAAAGCTCAACAGAAATTATCAAAAGAGGTTAAAAATTGACCTCCATGTCAAAGAGCATAAAATGCGTTGACAAAATCACAAAGCACATAAGCATGGTGGTTGGGTATTCAAGTTGTGCATCCTACTGAGTGAGTCAAAACACTGTGAGATTTTGAAAGAGATAGTCTTAACCATGTACTCAGTTCTGGATAATCAGAACATGTTGAAATTAAATCTGTTATTATCTGAGAAAAGTTAGATTGACAGACAGAAATTGAGGGAGTATGTTTGTGCCTAAGGTTCTGAAATGAATGATAACTAAGTATAGATGTGCTGGTACTGACTCCATCTTGGAACCTTCTCACAAAAAGATTTAATTTCAGTAATTTATTTTTTTTGCAAATTTCTTTAGTGTTTTCATTTCTATCCCTTAGTTTTTTTAGGATTTAAGTTGTTAACAGTCTGCATTTTCAGTTTCTTTATATTCCGAAAAATACAAAAAGATTTTTGGTGTATTCTAGTTTCTTGTAGTGTGTTTTTATGTTATTCTTTAGGTTTTCTCGTTTCGCTTTGATGTGTTTAGATGCTTATTAGTGGTCTTGAAGTTACTGACTGTTTATTGCTGAGTGCAGTACTAACAGTATCAAGATTCACATGTGAGGATTTCAGATCATGCGTAATGGAGCCACTGCGCACGAGTTACAACTTACCACGTGCGTAGTGCAGGTAAGGTTATTTTGTTTGCTTAGTGCAATTTTTGTTGATAGAACTAGGTCTTAGGGGGAGTTTGTTGGTGCATAATTGTAAATCCCTAGTTTTTATCAATCCAATACATACATGTTTACTTGAAATGTTAATTCAAATGTGTTTTGATTAATGGTTTACAAGTTTATATATTCTAAGTGTTTACCTATGTGTATCTTAAGCTTACAAGTACTTAGTCATGTGTTGATTTGTGTTTGGAAGTTTAAGTATAAGTGAAGGTCACCACGTGCGTGATGTGTGTCACTACGTGCGTAGTGGAGATCACTACGTGCGTGGTGAGGTAGACGATTAATGTTTAATTAATTATTATTAAAACACCCGGTATGTGCGTACTGGATTAACTACGTGCGCAGTGCACTGCATTACGTGCGTAGTGGAAGTTAATTAAGGCATTAACGTGTTTAACATAAATACCGCGTTTTCTGTTCATATAAATAGGTTTTAACCGCGTATTAGCGATGGGAATCGCGGAGAATGATCGATAATCACCGGTAATCGTATGTAATCGACCTTAAGCCTTCGCGAGCCTTCGTAATCGTACGTATAACCTCGATAAACGCGAACTTAGTGTGATTCTCGAATCCAAGGGCAGCCTTAAGCATTCTGTGTGAGTTCTTAGAGTTGTTCTTGATCCTACTATGTGTGTTCTTCGTGTTAACTGTGTGCCGGACACCTAAGCAGATCTTAGAATCCTTAGGAGGTTTGGGAAATAGATATTCCGCACTATTTCTCATCCTAGATCAATCCTAGCATTAGGGTGTGTTAGTTTAGAACCCCCACGGTCCTACAAAGTGGTATGAGAGCCTTGTGCTTTGATTGTTCACTTTTCCTTAGGTTTCGTGATCTAGGTGTCGTTTTGGTCATTTAGGTGTTTTTGTTTTGTCGTTTTTTAAGTGTTTCTTCGTACGTATAATCGTAAACAGGGCGTTTTTGGGTCGAAAAGTTTAAGTTTTTACGTTAAAAGGTCTGATTTGTTGAAGGTTATTCGTGCGTAGTACTCCTCACTACGTGCGTAGTGTGTCTTAGTGTTCTAAAAAATTGTCTTAATCGTTGAAGTTTACACGTGCGTAGTTCCCTTCACTGCGTACGTACAGTATCTAAGTCCGTGCGTACTAAGTGTTTGTTGTTCTAGAATTTTCCGTAACCCGTGTTCGATCCATGCATAGTAGATAACCACCCCGTGCGTAGTTACATCCACTTCGTACGTATTGAATCTGTGTGTTAAATATTTTCTTAAAAAGCAATTTACTTGTTTCGTACGTAGTGCAGTCACTTCGTGCGTACTAGGTCCCCATTCCGTACATATCTGAGTCTGTGTGACCTTTTGTCAGTCCGTACGTAGTACAGTTTACTACGTGCGTAGTGTGTTCACTTTTTGCGAACCATTATCACTTCGTGCGTAGTGTTTGCGTTTGTTTTAGGTCTTAATCAAAATGTGTGACATGAGTGCTATGGCTGCCAAACAAACTATCACTGCTTTAAGTAACATTATAATGGACAATGAACAAGGAGGTATTAACAAAGTACCTCGACTGTTAACCATGAAAGACTACCCATTCTGGAAACCACGTTTTGAGATATATATCGATGGGGTTGATCCACGGTTGCACAGGGCCATCTCTGCTGATTACATAGTGCCTAAAGGTGAAGGGAATATCGAAGTTCCCTATGATCAGATGAGTGACGATCAGAGGAAGGCTTATGATGCTGAGAAGAAAGCCTACTCTTATCTGATCCAAGCTATTCCTAATGAGATCTTCCACTAGTTCCGACAGTATAGAACGTCACGTTCCTTGTGGAATACTGTCAACGAATAACGAGTTGCATGATTACACCTCAATGACGTTCGCCAGGAGAATACTGTCAACGAACACAACACGGAAAGTGATGAGCCAGCTGAAGTGATGATCGACATGAAGGCCCAAATGATACAAATGACGAACTTGGTGAATTATTTAAGTTAGCCGGCACGGAGCTATACTCTGGTTGTGACTGGATGTCTTCGCTTGACTTTTTCGCAAAGCTGAGGCACATGAAAGTTATCAATAAATGGACCAATACTTCATTTGACCAATTGTTAGAAATGCTTAGGGTTGAATTTCCGACAGCTAATATCCCGTCATCACACTACGAAGCTAGGAAGATAATGAGAACGGTAGGGTTAGAATACGTACCTATCCATGCTTGTATCAACGACTGCTGTTTATTTTGGGATGAATACAATGATTTGCAAAAGTTGTCCAATATGTTCTGAGAGTAGATGGAAAGACAAAAACACCAAGGGAAAGAAAGTTGCTAACAAGATACCGCGTTACTTTCCTTTGATGCCTAGGCTAAAGCGTATTTATAGCTCAAGACACACTGCAAAGTCTATGACTTGGCATGCTACCGGTCAGTGTAGGGAAGATGGTAAGATGCGTTGCCCCGTGGATGGTACTGCATGGAAACATTTCGATGCACAATATCCTGATTTTGCTGCAGAACCTAGAAATGTCAGATTAGGGTTGGCTATTGATGGTTTCAATCCGTTTGGCAACATGAGTACTTCTTATAGTATGTGGCCGGTCATATTGACAACATACAACACGCCTCCATGGTTATGTATGAAAGAGTCTTCATTCATGTTGACCTTGTTAATTCCTGGCCCTAAATCACATATTAAGGATGATGTTTTCCTGAGGCCGCTGGTTGATGAATTGAAGAGTCTATGGTCTAACGGAGTCCGAACGAATGATGCAGATACATGCAATTGATTCACAATGCACGCGATGCTTTTATGGACCATCAATGATTTTCCTGCTCGTAGTAGTTTGTCAGGTTGGAGCGGTCAAGGCTACTTATCGTGCCCTACATGTAATGTCGACACTCCATCCATTCATGTTTAGGGTAAAACTGTTTATGTTGGTCATAAAAGATTTTTATCTCCAAAACATCATTGGAGGAAAAACAAGTCATTTAATGGTAAAGACGAGACTAGACCTACTCCTAGAAAATTAACGAAGAGTATTATACTAAGTCAACTCAATAAGTTTACGCCCCGTATTCCCCGGAAACATGCTCTTTATGGGGGAAAGAAGAGAAAACGTGATACAACGGTTGACTTGAATTGGAGTAAACGCTCTATTTTCTTCGAGCTCAAATACTGGTCTTCTCTTCAATTAAAACACATTTTGGGTATATTAATTGTTATTAAGTATAAAATGGTTGACATGTGTGATATATTAGTTGTTATTAAGTATAAAATGGTTGACCCGTTAGATTGATATAATGATTGACCCGACCCGTTCGTGTGATATATTAATCGTTATTAAGTATATAATGATTGACCAGTTTCATTTGTTTATAGCATGAGCCGCAAACGCAACAACCCCCAAGCTTAATTGATCAATACATGTCAAACCATTCACGCAATCTTGTCTTTACATCCCCGGATCTTGAAGAAAATCATGTAAGTAATTATTTATACTCCATTAAAATTATTTATAAAATCTGATTTTAATTATTTTTATCTTATTCATGCACAGCGCCGTATGGTTTTCATGAGAGATGGTCAAGTCGGGAGCCAGAACCCGATGAGCGAAGAAGATATCTTGAGGGCGGTGTTGGATGACACAGAGGACACGTTCGTGGAGTAGGAAGAACCATAGGTTCTTCATCCGTATCTGCTACACGATCTACCGCACAATCCCGGCCTACGGAGAGATTATTTACACATGCCGAGGTAGAGAGCATGTGGGCGTTTCAATGTGCTGAAGTCCGGCAGGAGATCATGCACAAGGTCCAACAGGAAGTCCGGCAGTCAACATCCGCAATCTATGATATCTTAGCAGCGGCAAGTATAAATACTAATATTTCCTCAACATCCGGACGTCAACGAACCACCGATTTGGCTGCTCGTGATGAAGAGTCTAGCGATGAGGATTGGATTATTAGTTTGTTAGGTGAGTACTTGTGATTGTCTAAAAACGTTTATGTTAACTTTGAAACTATCGTTTGTTATGTATGATTGTTTTATATCATTAAGAATGTCGTATTGTTATATTTGTTGTTGAGTTCTGGAACAACAGGTTTTCTGCATATTGCCCGGTTAAAAACGGATGGAAAACGCGAATTGCAGCAATTTGTTGCCGGATTTTTAGTAGGGTTTTTGCGGAGACACGTCGCAAAAAGCCTCAATGTCGTCGCAAAAGCCTAAATGTCGTCGCAAAAAGCCTCATTGTCGTCGCAAAAGGAATTAATTTAATTTTTATTTAACTTACACGTGTCGCCGCAAAAGGTGTATACATCGCCGCAAAATTTCTCTTTTTTTGTAATGGATTCAATTACAATTACACCGTATTCCATATGAATCCTGCAATCCAAATGTTGCTTCATATTTTTTACAACCTATGTATAATGATAGCATGATGAAAGGTAAATCGATTACTAAGGTGATGAAAATTGGAGTTCGGAGGGACATGGTAAGAATTCATACAAATGAAAGAGACTTGTAAAGTTGAAGGAGAATCAGAGATCAATTTTAATTTCTCTACATTCTTTTATAGTAAGTAATCTGACTCAATATAAGAATCTTGTTCGTTTGATATATACAACAAATATATATACGTTTTTGCAACTTTTGAGTACGTTATTTGTCACGATTTATTTTCTTATCTTATAATTACTAGTTTATTATTCTGTGTATAAACACTGGAGATGTTTAAAATGAAATATAAAATTTGATGGTGTGAAATTGTAAGGGTGTAGTAAAATAACTATAAAATGTATATAGAAAGTGTTTATCACCCGTCTTTTCTTCCTTTTTGTTAAAGGTGTTTGTCCCAAGTGATTCAGGTATCAAGTATAACATGAAGATTAATGGATCATAATCAAGAAATCTAGAGAGAGAATGATTAACACCATGTTAAGCACACACTTAATATTGAGATTATGTCAAAGACCTTACTAATGACAATTAGTCATTAGTATATATACCCCTAAGGGTATTACATATTTGACCCTCTAAGTTCGTATATTAATACGAACTTCACCTAAAATGTAATATTCTATTCTATACAATATCTATAACCTAACAATCTCCCCTTTGTATAGAAATAGAAGATGTTTGTCTTTTCAGCTTCATACGAACTCTAACAACCTCCTCTTACAAATATGCAGATTTCTTGCTGCATTCTTTAAGCGTTAGGAGATAAGACTTGAACGATTTCTTTTTTGAATCTTCAGTCTTTGATTTGATGTCTTCAGAATGTCTTCTCATATTGAAAGATAGACTCTTCAATTTTTTAGAATAGTCTTCACTTTTTGAACTTGATGAGAACTTGAACCTTGAAAGCACACAGTAACATCTTTTTTCATCTGATTTTTGGATTCACACCAGTAACCTAAGGTTTTCCAACCTCTGGTTGTATTAACAGTTTAGCATGTAGTGGTTTTCAACAGTCATGATCTTGAGCATTTAAACAAAATGATTTAGGAAGAATCTATTTGTTCTCTCCCCCTTGAATGTAGCTCTAGATCTATTTTATTTCTTCAGAACTTCTTGAATTTTCATTTAGCACTTTCATTGTTCTGAATTTGACCTCTTTCTCTTCTGTTGTTCTTTTCCTTGCTCCCCCTTGGCTTGACATGTGTAATCTTTTAGCTCTCTTAGTCTCCCCCTCAACAAATGAATCTCTTCTTGATCGATAACCTCAAAATCAACTGAATTGAGTATCAAAGTTTTCTCCCCTCATGATGATCAGGATTCTTCATGAACATCATGTACATGAACTCTGTATTCGTCTTGATTTTGACCTGAATATATTGAACACTTGAAGCTTTGAACCCTGATCATGAGATTCAGTTGAAGAATGGTGTCACCACAATGATATGGCAATGAATGTATCAGAGACAGTCTTTAGGGCACCGTCACAAAGTTCCGGTGGGGTAACACCGAGATCACATAGATTCTCGTTAACACAACAGTTAGAAACTGTGTGACCTACTTATAATGATAGCATGATGAAAGGTAAATCGATTACTAAGGTGATGAAAATTGGAGTTCGGAGGGACATGGTAAGAATTCATACAAATGAAAGAGACTTGTAAAGTTGAAGGAGAATCAGAGATCAATTTTAATTTCTCTACATTCTTTTATAGTAATCTGACTCAATATAATAATCTTGTTCGTTTGATATATACAACAAATATATATACGTTTTTGAAACTTTTGAGTACGTTATTTGTCACGATTTATTTTCTTATCTTATAATTACTAGTTTATTATTCAGTGTATAAACACGGGAGATGTTTAAAATAAAATATAAAATTTGATGGTGTGAAATTGTAAGGGTGTAGTAAAATAACTATAAAATGTATATAGAAAGTGTTTATCACCCGTATTTTCTTCCTTTTTGTTAAAGGTGTTTGTCCCAAGTGATTCAGGTATCAAGTATAACATGAAGATTAATGGATCATAATCAAGAAATCTAGAGAGAGAATGATTAACACCATGTTAAGCACACACTTAATATTGAGATTATGTCAAAGACCTTACTAATGACAATTAGTCATTAGTATATATACCCCTAAGGGTATTACATATTTGACCCTCTAAGTTCGTATATTAATACGAACTTCACCTAAAATGTAATATTCTATTCTATACAATATTTATAACCTAACAATCTCCCCTTTGTATAGAAATAGAAGATGTTTGTCTTTTCAGCTTCATACGAACTCTAACAACCTCCTCTTACAAATATGCAGATTTCTTGCTGCATTCTTTAAGCGTTAGGAGATAAGACTTGAACGATTTCTTTTTTGAATCTTCCGTCTTTGATTTGATGTCTTCAGAATGTCTTCTCATCTTGAAAGATAGACTCTTCAATTTTTAAGAATAGTCTTCACTTTATGAACTTGATGAGAACTTGAACCTTGAAAGCACACAGTAACATCTTTTTTCATCTGATTTTTGGATTCACACCAGTAACCTAAGGTTTTCCAACCTCTGGTTGTATTAACAGTTTAGCATGTAGTGGTTTTCAACAGTCATGATCTTGAGAATTTAAACAAAATGATTTAGGAAGATTATATTTGTTCTCTCCCCCTTGAATGTAGCTCTAGATCTATTTTATTTCTTCAGAACTTCTTGAATTTTCATTTAGCACTTTCATTGTTCTGAATTTGACCTCTTTCTCTTCTGTTGTTCTTTTCCTTGCTCCCCCTTGACTTGACATGTATAATGTTTTAGCTCTCTTAGTCTCCCCCTCAACAAATGAATCTCTTCTTGATCGATAACCTCAAAATCAACTGAATTGAGTATCAAAGTTTTCTCCCCTCATGATGATCATGATTCTTCATGAACATCATGTACATGAACTCTATATTCGTCTTGATTTTGAACTGAATATATTGAACACTTGAAGCTTTGAACCCTGATCATGAGATTCAGTTGAAGAATGGTGTCACCACAATGATATGGCAATGAATGTATCAGAGACAGTCTTTAGGGCACCGTCACAAAGTTCCGGTGGGGTAACACCGAGATCACATAGATTCTCGTTAACACAACAGTTAGAAACTGTGTGACCTACTTATAATGATAGCATGATGAAAGGTAAATCGATTACTAAGGTGATGAAAATTGGAGTTCGGAGGGACATGGTAAGAATTCATACAAATGAAAGAGACTTGTAAAGTTGAAGGAGAATCAGAGATCAATTTTAATTTCTCTACATTCTTTTATAGTAATCTGACTCAATATAATAATCTTGTTCGTTTGATATATACAACAAATATATATACGTTTTTGAAACTTTTGAGTACGTTATTTGTCACGATTTATTTTCTTATCTTATAATTACTAGTTTATTATTCAGTGTATAAACACGGGAGATGTTTAAAATAAAATATAAAATTTGATGGTGTGAAATTGTAAGGGTGTAGTAAAATAACTATAAAATGTATATAGAAAGTGTTTATCACCCGTCTTTTCTTCCTTTTTGTTAAAGGTGTTTGTCCCAAGTGATTCAGGTATCAAGTATAACATGAAGATCAATGGATCATAATCAAGAAATCTAGAGAGAGAATGATTAACACCATGTTAAGCACACACTTAATATTGAGATTATGTCAAAGACCTTACTAATGACAATTAGTCATTAGTATATATACCCCTAAGGGTATTACATATTTGACCCTCTAAGTTCGTATATTAATACGAACTTCACCTAAATTTTAATATTCTATTCTATACAATATTTATAACCTAACAATCTCCCCTTTGTATAGAAATAGAAGATGTTTGTCTTTTCAGCTTCATACGAACTCTAACAACCTCCTCTTACAAATATGCAGATTTCTTGCTGCATTCTTTAAGCGTTAGGAGATAAGACTTGAACGATTTCTTTTTTGAATCTTCCGTCTTTGATTTGATGTCTTCAGAATGTCTTCTCATCTTGAAAGATAGACTCTTCAATTTTTAAGAATAGTCTTCACTTTATGAACTTGATGAGAACTTGAACCTTGAAAGCACACAGTAACATCTTTTTTCATCTGATTTTTGGATTCACACCAGTAACCTAAGGTTTTCCAACCTCTGGTTGTATTAACAGTTTAGCATGTAGTGGTTTTCAACAGTCATGATCTTGAGCATTTAAACAAAATGATTTAGGAAGATTATATTTGTTCTCTCCCCCTTGAATGTAGCTCTAGATCTATTTTATTTCTTCAGAACTTCTTGAATTTTCATTTAGCACTTTCATTGTTCTGAATTTGACCTTTTTCTCTTCTGTTGTTCTTTTTCTTGCTCCCCCTTGACTTGACATGTATAATCTTTTAGCTCTCTTAGTCTCCCCCTCAACAAATGAATCTCTTCTTGATCGATAACCTCAAAATCAACTGAATTGAGTATCAAAGTTTTCTCCCCTCATGATGATCATGATTCTTCATGAACATCATGTACATGAACTCTGTATTCGTCTTGATTTTGACCTGAATATATTGAACACTTGAAGCTTTGAACCCTGATCATGAGATTCAGTTGAAGAATGGTGTCACCACAATGATATGGCAATGAATGTATCAGAGACAGTCTTTAGGGCACCGTCACAAAGTTCCGGTGGGGTAACACCGAGATCACATAGATTCTCGTTAACACAACAGTTAGAAACTGTGTGACCTACTTATAATGATAGCATGATGAAAGGTAAATCGATTACTAAGGTGATGAAAATTGGAGTTCGGAGGGACATGGTAAGAATTCATACAAATGAAAGAGACTTGTAAAGTTGAAGGAGAATCAGAGATCAATTTTAATTTCTCTACATTCTTTTATAGTAATCTGACTCAATATAATAATCTTGTTCGTTTGATATATACAACAAATATATATACGTTTTTGAAACTTTTGAGTACGTTATTTGTCACGATTTATTTTCTTATCTTATAATTACTAGTTTATTATTCAGTGTATAAACACGGGAGATGTTTAAAATAAAATATAAAATTTGATGGTGTGAAATTGTAAGGGTGTAGTAAAATAACTATAAAATGTATATAGAAAGTGTTTATCACCCGTCTTTTCTTCCTTTTTGTTAAAGGTGTTTGTCCCAAGTGATTCAGGTATCAAGTATAACATGAAGATTAATGGATCATAATCAAGAAATCTAGAGAGAGAATGATTAACACCATGTTAAGCACACAATTAATATTGAGATTATGTCAAAGACCTTACTAATGACAATTAGTCATTAGTATATATACCCCTAAGGGTATTACATATTTGACCCTCTAAGTTCGTATATTAATACGAACTTCACCTAAAATGTAATATTCTATTCTATACAATATTTATAACCTAAAAATCTCCCCTTTGTATAGAAATATTAGATGTTTGTCTTTTCAGCTTCATACGAACTCTAACAACCTCCTCTTACAAATATGCAGATTTCTTGCTGCATTCTTTAAGCGTTAGGAGATAAGACTTGAACGATTTCTTTTTTGAATCTTCCGTCTTTGATTTGATGTCTTCAGAATGTCTTCTCATCTTGAAAGATAGACTCTTCAATTTTTAAGAATAGTCTTCACTTTATGAACTTGATGAGAACTTGAACCTTGAAAGCACACAGTAACATCTTTTTTCATCTGATTTTTGGATTCACACCAGTAACCTAAGGTTTTCCAACCTCTGGTTGTATTAACAGTTTAGCATGTAGTGGTTTTCAACAGTCATGATCTTGAGCATTTAAACAAAATGATTTAGGAAGAATCTATTTGTTCTCTCCCCCTTGAATGTAGCTCTAGATCTATTTTATTTCTTCAGAACTTCTTGAATTTTCATTTAGCACTTTCATTGTTCTGAATTTGACCTCTTTCTCTTCTGTTGTTCTTTTCCTTGCTCCCCCTTGACTTGACATGTATAATGTTTTAGCTCTCTTAGTCTCCCCCTCAACAAATGAATCTCTTCTTGATCGATAACCTCAAAATCAACTGAATTGAGTATCAAAGTTTTCTCCCCTCATGATGATCAGGATTCTTCATGAACATCATGTACATGAACTCTGTATTCGTCTTGATTTTGACCTGAATATATTGAACACTTGAAGCTTTGAACCCTGATCATGAGATTCAGTTGAAGAATGGTGTCACCACAATGATATGGCAATGAATGTATCAGAGACAGTCTTTAGGGCACCGTCACAAAGTTCCGGTGGGGTAACACCGAGATCACATAGATTCTCGTTAACACAACAGTTAGAAACTGTGTGACCTACTTATAATGATAGCATGATGAAAGGTAAATCGATTACTAAGGTGATGAAAATTGGAGTTCGGAGGGACATGGTAAGAATTCATACAAATGAAAGAGACTTGTAAAGTTGAAGGAGAATCAGAGATCAATTTTAATTTTTCTACATTCTTTTATAGTAATCTGACTCAATATAATAATCTTGTTCGTTTGATATATACAACAAATATATATACGTTTTTGAAACTTTTGAGTACGTTATTTGTCACGATTTATTTTCTTATCTTATAATTACTAGTTTATTATTCAGTGTATAAACACGGGAGATGTTTAAAATAAAATATAAAATTTGATGGTGTGAAATTGTAAGGGTGTAGTAAAATAACTATAAAATGTATATAGAAAGTGTTTATCACCCGTCTTTTCTTCCTTTTTGTTAAAGGTGTTTGTCCCAAGTGATTCAGGTATCAAGTATAACATGAAGATTAATGGATCATAATCAAGAAATCTAGAGAGAGAATGATTAACACCATGTTAAGCACACAATTAATATTGAGATTATGTCAAAGACCTTACTAATGACAATTAGTCATTAGTATATATACCCCTAAGGGTATTACATATTTGACCCTCTAAGTTCGTATATTAATACGAACTTCACCTAAAATGTAATATTCTATTCTATACAATATTTATAACCTAAAAATCTCCCCTTTGTATAGAAATATTAGATGTTTGTCTTTTCAGCTTCATACGAACTCTAACAACCTCCTCTTACAAATATGCAGATTTCTTGCTGCATTCTTTAAGCGTTAGGAGATAAGACTTGAACGATTTCTTTTTTGAATCTTCCGTCTTTGATTTGATGTCTTCAGAATGTCTTCTCATCTTGAAAGATAGACTCTTCAATTTTTAAGAATAGTCTTCACTTTATGAACTTGATGAGAACTTGAACCTTGAAAGCACACAGTAACATCTTTTTTCATCTGATTTTTGGATTCACACCAGTAACCTAAGGTTTTCCAACCTCTGGTTGTATTAACAGTTTAGCATGTAGTGGTTTTCAACAGTCATGATCTTGAGCATTTAAACAAAATGATTTAGGAAGAATCTATTTGTTCTCTCCCCCTTGAATGTAGCTCTAGATCTATTTTATTTCTTCAGAACTTCTTGAATTTTCATTTAGCACTTTCATTGTTCTGAATTTGACCTCTTTCTCTTCTGTTGTTCTTTTCCTTGCTCCCCCTTGACTTGACATGTATAATGTTTTAGCTCTCTTAGTCTCCCCCTCAACAAATGAATCTCTTCTTGATCGATAACCTCAAAATCAACTGAATTGAGTATCAAAGTTTTCTCCCCTCATGATGATCAGGATTCTTCATGAACATCATGTACATGAACTCTGTATTCGTCTTGATTTTGACCTGAATATATTGAACACTTGAAGCTTTGAACCCTGATCATGAGATTCAGTTGAAGAATGGTGTCACCACAATGATATGGCAATGAATGTATCAGAGACAGTCTTTAGGGCACCGTCACAAAGTTCCGGTGGGGTAACACCGAGATCACATAGATTCTCGTTAACACAACAGTTAGAAACTGTGTGACCTACTTATAATGATAGCATGATGAAAGGTAAATCGATTACTAAGGTGATGAAAATTGGAGTTCGGAGGGACATGGTAAGAATTCATACAAATGAAAGAGACTTGTAAAGTTGAAGGAGAATCGGAGATCAATTTTAATTTCTCTACATTCTTTTATAGTAATCTGACTCAATATAATAATCTTGTTCGTTTGATATATACAACAAATATATATACGTTTTTGAAACTTTTGAGTACGTTATTTGTCACGATTTATTTTCTTATCTTATAATTACTAGTTTATTATTCAGTGTATAAACACGGGAGATGTTTAAAATAAAATATAAAATTTGATGGTGTGAAATTGTAAGGGTGTAGTAAAATAACTATAAAATGTATATAGAAAGTGTTTATCACCCGTCTTTTCTTCCTTTTTGTTAAAGGTGTTTGTCCCAAGTGATTCAGGTATCAAGTATAACATGAAGATTAATGGATCATAATCAAGAAATCTAGAGAGAGAATGATTAACACCATGTTAAGCACACACTTAATATTGAGATTATGTCAAAGACCTTACTAATGACAATTAGTCATTAGTATATATACCCCTAAGGGTATTACATATTTGACCCTCTAAGTTCGTATATTAATACGAACTTCACCTAAAATGTAATATTCTATTCTATACAATATTTATAACCTAAAAATCTCCCCTTTGTATAGAAATAGAAGATGTTTGTCTTTTCAGCTTCATACGAACTCTAACAACCTCCTCTTACAAATATGCAGATTTCTTGCTGCATTCTTTAAGCGTTAGGAGATAAGACTTGAACGATTTCTTTTTTGAATCTTCCGTCTTTGATTTGATGTCTTCAGAATGTCTTCTCATCTTGAAAGATAGACTCTTCAATTTTTAAGAATAGTCTTCACTTTATGAACTTGATGAGAACTTGAACCTTGAAAGCACACAGTAACATTTTTTTCATCTGATTTTTGGATTCACACCAGTAACCTAAGGTTTTCCAACCTCTGGTTGTATTAACAGTTTAGCATGTAGTGGTTTTCAACAGTCATGATCTTGAGCATTTAAACAAAATGATTTAGGAAGAATCTATTTGTTCTCTCCCCCTTGAATGTAGCTCTAGATCTATTTTATTTCTTCAGAACTTCTTGAATTTTCATTTAGCACTTTCATTGTTCTGAATTTGACCTCTTTCTCTTCTGTTGTTCTTTTACTTGCTCCCCCTTGACTTGACATGTATAATGTTTTAGCTCTCTTAGTCTCCCCCTCAACAAATGAATCTCTTCTTGATCGATAACCTCAAAATCAACTGAATTGAGTATCAAAGTTTTCTCCCATCATGATGATCAGGATTCTTCATGAACATCATGTACATGAACTCTGTATTCGTCTTGATTTTGACCTGAATATATTGAACACTTGAAGCTTTGAACCCTGATCATGAGATTCAGTTGAAGAATGGTGTCACCACAATGATATGGCAATGAATGTATCAGAGACAGTCTTTAGGGCACCGTCACAAAGTTCCGGTGGGGTAACACCGAGATCACATAGATTCTCGTTAACACAACAGTTAGAAACTGTGTGACCTACTTATAATGATAGCATGATGAAAGGTAAATCGATTACTAAGGTGATGAAAATTGGAGTTCGGAGGGACATGGTAAGAATTCATACAAATGAAAGAGACTTGTAAAGTTGAAGGAGAATCAGAGATCAATTTTAATTTTTCTACATTCTTTTATAGTAATCTGACTCAATATAATAATCTTGTTCGTTTGATATATACAACAAATATATATACGTTTTTGAAACTTTTGAGTACGTTATTTGTCACGATTTATTTTCTTATCTTATAATTACTAGTTTATTATTCAGTGTATAAACACGGGAGATGTTTAAAATAAAATATAAAATTTGATGGTGTGAAATTGTAAGGGTGTAGTAAAATAACTATAAAATGTATATAGAAAGTGTTTATCACCCGTCTTTTCTTCCTTTTTGTTAAAGGTGTTTGTCCCAAGTGATTCAGGTATCAAGTATAACATGAAGATTAATGGATCATAATCAAGAAATCTAGAGAGAGAATGATTAACACCATGTTAAGCACACAATTAATATTGAGATTATGTCAAAGACCTTACTAATGACAATTAGTCATTAGTATATATACCCCTAAGGGTATTACATATTTGACCCTCTAAGTTCGTATATTAATACGAACTTCACCTAAAATGTAATATTCTATTCTATACAATATTTATAACCTAAAAATCTCCCCTTTGTATAGAAATAGAAGATGTTTGTCTTTTCAGCTTCATACGAACTCTAACAACCTCCTCTTACAAATATGCAGATTTCTTGCTGCATTCTTTAAGCGTTAGGAGATAAGACTTGAACGATTTCTTTTTTGAATCTTCCGTCTTTGATTTGATGTCTTCAGAATGTCTTCTCATCTTGAAAGATAGACTCTTCAATTTTTAAGAATAGTCTTCACTTTATGAACTTGATGAGAACTTGAACCTTGAAAGCACACAGTAACATCTTTTTTCATCTGATTTTTGGATTCACACCAGTAACCTAAGGTTTTCCAACCTCTGGTTGTATTAACAGTTTAGCATGTAGTGGTTTTCAACAGTCATGATCTTGAGCATTTAAACAAAATGATTTAGGAAGAATCTATTTGTTCTCTCCCCCTTGAATGTAGCTCTAGATCTATTTTATTTCTTCAGAACTTCTTGAATTTTCATTTAGCACTTTCATTGTTCTGAATTTGACCTCTTTCTCTTCTGTTGTTCTTTTCCTTGCTCCCCCTTGACTTGACATGTATAATGTTTTAGCTCTCTTAGTCTCCCCCTCAACAAATGAATCTCTTCTTGATCGATAACCTCAAAATCAACTGAATTGAGTATCAAAGTTTTCTCCCCTCATGATGATCAGGATTCTTCATGAACATCATGTACATGAACTCTGTATTCGTCTTGATTTTGACCTGAATATATTGAACACTTGAAGCTTTGAACCCTGATCATGAGATTCAGTTGAAGAATGGTGTCACCACAATGATATGGCAATGAATGTATCAGAGACAGTCTTTAGGGCACCGTCACAAAGTTCCGGTGGGGTAACACCGAGATCACATAGATTCTCGTTAACACAACAGTTAGAAACTGTGTGACCTACTTATAATGATAGCATGATGAAAGGTAAATCGATTACTAAGGTGATGAAAATTGGAGTTCGGAGGGACATGGTAAGAATTCATACAAATGAAAGAGACTTGTAAAGTTGAAGGAGAATCAGAGATCAATTTTAATTTCTCTACATTCTTTTATAGTAATCTGACTCAATATAATAATCTTGTTCGTTTGATATATACAACAAATATATATACGTTTTTGAAACTTTTGAGTACGTTATTTGTCACGATTTATTTTCTTATCTTATAATTACTAGTTTATTATTCAGTGTATAAACACGGGAGATGTTTAAAATAAAATATAAAATTTGATGGTGTGAAATTGTAAGGGTGTAGTAAAATAACTATAAAATGTATATAGAAAGTGTTTATCACCCGTATTTTCTTCCTTTTTGTTAAAGGTGTTTGTCCCAAGTGATTCAGGTATCAAGTATAACATGAAGATTAATGGATCATAATCAAGAAATCTAGAGAGAGAATGATTAACACCATGTTAAGCACACACTTAATATTGAGATTATGTCAAAGACCTTACTAATGACAATTAGTCATTAGTATATATACCCCTAAGGGTATTACATATTTGACCCTCTAAGTTCGTATATTAATACGAACTTCACCTAAAATGTAATATTCTATTCTATACAATATTTATAACCTAAAAATCTCCCCTTTGTATAGAAATAGAAGATGTTTGTCTTTTCAGCTTCATACGAACTCTAACAACCTCCTCTTACAAATATGCAGATTTCTTGCTGCATTCTTTAAGCGTTAGGAGATAAGACTTGAACTATTTCTTTTTTGAATCTTCCGTCTTTGATTTGATGTCTTCAGAATGTCTTCTCATCTTGAAAGATAGACTCTTCAATTTTTAAGAATAGTCTTCACTTTATGAACTTGATGAGAACTTGAACCTTGAAAGCACACAGTAACATTTTTTTCATCTGATTTTTGGATTCACACCAGTAACCTAAGGTTTTCCAACCTCTGGTTGTATTAACAGTTTAGCATGTAGTGGTTTTCAACAGTCATGATCTTGAGCATTTAAACAAAATGATTTAGGAAGAATCTATTTGTTCTCTCCCCCTTGAATGTAGCTCTAGATCTATTTTATTTCTTCAGAACTTCTTGAATTTTCATTTAGCACTTTCATTGTTCTGAATTTGACCTCTTTCTCTTCTGTTGTTCTTTTACTTGCTCCCCCTTGACTTGACATGTATAATGTTTTAGCTCTCTTAGTCTCCCCCTCAACAAATGAATCTCTTCTTGATCGATAACCTCAAAATCAACTGAATTGAGTATCAAAGTTTTCTCCCCTCATGATAATCAGGATTCTTCATGAACATCATGTAAATGAACTCTGTATTCGTCTTGATTTTGACCTGAATATATTGAACACTTGAAGCTTTGAACCCTGATCATGAGATTCAGTTGAAGAATGGTGTCACCACAATGATATGGCAATGAATGTATCAGAGACAGTCTTTAGGTCACCGTCACAAAGTTCCGGTGGGGTAACACCGAGATCACATAGATTCTCGTTAACACAACAGTTAGAAACTGTGTGACCTACTTATAATGATAGCATGATGAAAGGTAAATCGATTACTAAGGTGATGAAAATTGGAGTTCGGAGGGACATGGTAAGAATTCATACAAATGAAAGAGACTTGTAAAGTTGAAGGAGAATCAGAGATCAATTTTAATTTTTCTACATTCTTTTATAGTAATCTGACTCAATATAATAATCTTGTTCGTTTGATATATACAACAAATATATATACGTTTTTGAAACTTTTGAGTACGTTATTTGTCACGATTTATTTTCTTATCTTATAATTACTAGTTTATTATTCAGTGTATAAACACGGGAGATGTTTAAAATAAAATATAAAATTTGATGGTGTGAAATTGTAAGGGTGTAGTAAAATAACTATAAAATGTATATAGAAAGTGTTTATCACCCGTCTTTTCTTCCTTTTTGTTAAAGGTGTTTGTCCTAAGTGATTCAGGTATCAAGTATAACATGAAGATTAATGGATCATAATCAAGAAATCTAGAGAGAGAATGATTAACACCATGTTAAGCACACACTTAATATTGAGATTATGTCAAAGACCTTACTAATGACAATTAGTCATTAGTATATATACCCCTAAGGGTATTACATATTTGACCCTCTAAGTTCGTATATTAATACGAACTTCACCTAAAATGTAATATTCTATTCTATACAATATTTATAACCTAAAAATCTCCCCTTTGTATAGAAATAGAAGATGTTTGTCTTTTCAGCTTCATACGAACTCTAACAACCTCCTCTTAGAAATATGCAGATTTCTTGCTGCATTCTTTAAGCGTTAGGAGATAATACTTGAACGATTACTTTTTTGAATCTTCCGTCTTTGATTTGATGTCTTCAGAATGTCTTCTCATCTTGAAAGATAGACTCTTCAATTTTTAAGAATAGTCTTCACTTTATGAACTTGATGAGAACTTGAACCTTGAAAGCACACAGTAACATCTTTTTTCATCTGATTTTTGGATTCACACCAGTAACCTAAGGTTTTCCAACCTCTGGTTGTATTAACAGTTTAGCATGTAGTGGTTTTCAACAGTCATGATCTTGAGCATTTAAACAAAATGATTTAGGAAGAATCTATTTGTTCTCTCCCCCTTGAATGTAGCTCTAGATCTATTTTATTTCTTCAGAACTTCTTGAATTTTCATTTAGCACTTTCATTGTTCTGAATTTGACCTCTTTCTCTTCTGTTGTTCTTTTCCTTGCTCCCCCTTGACTTGACATGTATAATGTTTTAGCTCTCTTAGTCTCCCCCTCAACAAATGAATCTCTTCTTGATCGATAACCTCAAAATCAACTGAATTGAGTATCAAAGTTTTCTCCCCTCATGATGATCAGGATTCTTCATGAACATCATGTACATGAACTCTGTATTCGTCTTGATTTTGACCTGAATATATTGAACACTTGAAGCTTTGAACCCTGATCATGAGATTCAGTTGAAGAATGGTGTCACCACAATGATATGGCAATGAATGTATCAGAGACAGTCTTTAGGGCACCGTCACAAAGTTCCGGTGGGGTAACACCGAGATCACATAGATTCTCGTTAACACAACAGTTAGAAACTGTGTGACCTACTTATAATGATAGCATGATGAAAGGTAAATCGATTACTAAGGTGATGAAAATTGGAGTTCGGAGGGACATGGTAAGAATTCATACAAATGAAAGAGACTTGTAAAGTTGAAGGAGAATCAGAGATCAATTTTAATTTCTCTACATTCTTTTATAGTAATCTGACTCAATATAATAATCTTGTTCATTTGATATATACAATAAATATATATACGTTTTTGAAACTTTTGAGTACGTTATTTGTCACGATTTATTTTCTTATCTTATAATTACTAGTTTATTATTCAGTGTATAAACACGGGAGATGTTTAAAATAAAATATAAAATTTGATGGTGTGAAATTGTAAGGGTGTAGTAAAATAACTATAAAATGTATATAGAAAGTGTTTATCACCCGTCTTTTCTTCCTTTTTGTTAAAGGTGTTTGTCCCAAGTGATTCAGGTATCAAGTATAACATGAAGATTAATGGATCATAATCAAGAAATCTAGAGAGAGAATGATTAACACCATGTTAAGCACACACTTAATATTGAGATTATGTCAAAGACCTTACTAATGACAATTAGTCATTAGTATATATACCCCTAAGGGTATTACATATTTGACCCTCTAAGTTCGTATATTAATACGAACTTCACCTAAAATGTAATATTCTATTCTATACAATATTTATAACCTAAAAATCTCCCCTTTGTATAGAAATAGAAGATGTTTGTCTTTTCAGCTTCATACGAACTCTAACAACCTCCTCTTACAAATATGCAGATTTCTTGCTGCATTCTTTAAGCGTTAGGAGATAAGACTTTAACGATTTCTTTTTTGAATCTTCCGTCTTTGATTTGATGTATTCAGAATATCTTCTCATCTTGAAAGATAGACTCTTCAATTTTTAAGAATAGTCTTCACTTTATGAACTTGATGAGAACTTGAACCTTGAAAGCACACAGTAACATCTTTTTTCATCTGATTTTTGGATTCACACCAGTAACCTAAGGTTTTCCAACCTCTGGTTGTATTAACAGTTTAGCATGTAGTGGTTTTCAACAGTCATGATCTCGAGCATTTAAACAAAATGATTTAGGAAGAATCTATTTGTTCTCTCCCCCTTGAATGTAGCTCTAGATCTATTTTATTTCTTCAGAACTTCTTGAATTTTCATTTAGCACTTTCATTGTTCTGAATTTGACCTCTTTCTCTTCTGTTGTTCTTTTACTTGCTCCCCCTTGACTTGACATGTATAATGTTTTAGCTCTCTTAGTCTCCCCCTCAACAAATGAATCTCTTCTTGATCGATAACCTCAAAATCAACTGAATTGAGTATCAAAGTTTTCTCCCCTCATGATGATCAGGATTCTTCATGAACATCATGTAAATGAACTCTGTATTCGTCTTGATTTTGACCTGAATATATTGAACACTTGAAGCTTTGAACCCTGATCATGAGATTCAGTTGAAGAATGGTGTCACCACAATGATATGGCAATGAATGTATCAGAGACAGTCTTTAGGGCACCGTCACAAAGTTCCGGTGGGGTAACACCGAGATCACATAGATTCTCGTTAACACAACAGTTAGAAACTGTGTGACCTACTTATAATGATAGCATGATGAAAGGTAAATCGATTACTAAGGTGATGAAAATTGGAGTTCGGAGGGACATGGTAAGAATTCATACAAATGAAAGAGACTTGTAAAGTTGAAGGAGAATCAGAGATCAATTTTAATTTCTCTACATTCTTTTATAGTAATCTGACTCAATATAATAATCTTGTTCGTTTGATATATACAACAAATATATATACGTTTTTGAAACTTTTGAGTACGTTATTTGTCACGATTTATTTTCTTATCTTATAATTACTAGTTTATTATTCAGTGTATAAACACGGGAGATGTTTAAAATAAAATATAAAATTTGATGGTGTGAAATTGTAAGGGTGTAGTAAAATAACTATAAAATGTATATAGAAAGTGTTTATCACCCGTCTTTTCTTCCTTTTTGTTAAAGGTGTTTGTCCCAAGTGATTCATGTATCAAGTATAACATGAAGATTAATGGATCATAATCAAGAAATCTAGAGAGAGAATGATTAACACCATGTTAAGCACACACTTAATATTGAGATTATGTCAAAGACCTTACTAATGACAATTAGTCATTAGTATATATACCCCTAAGGGTATTACATATTTGACGCTCTAAGTTCGTATATTAATACGAACTTCACCTAAAATGTAATATTCTATTCTATACAATATTTATAACCTAAAAATCTCCCCTTTGTATAGAAATAGAAGATGTTTGTCTTTTCAGCTTCATACGAACTCTAACAACCTCCTCTTACAAATATGCAGATTTCTTGCTGCATTCTTTAAGCGTTAGGAGATAAGACTTGAACGATTTCTTTTTTGAATCTTCCGTCTTTGATTTGATGTCTTCAGAATGTCTTCTCATCTTGAAAGATAGACTCTTCAATTTTTAAGAATAGTCTTCACTTTATGAACTTGATGAGAACTTGAACCTTGAAAGCACACAGTAACATCTTTTTTCATCTGATTTTTGTATTCACACCAGTAACCTAAGGTTTTCCAACCTCTGGTTGTATTAACAGTTTAGCATGTAGTGGTTTTCAACAGTCATGATCTTGAGCATTTAAACAAAATGATTTAGGAAGAATCTATTTGTTCTCTCCCCCTTGAATGTAGCTCTAGATCTATTTTATTTCTTCAGAACTTCTTGAATTTTCATTTAGCACTTTCATTGTTCTGAATTTGACCTCTTTCTCTTCTGTTGTTCTTTTCCTTGCTCCCCCTTGACTTGACATGTATAATGTTTTAGCTCTCTTAGTCTCCCCCTCAACAAATGAATCTCTTCTTGATCGATAACCTCAAAATCAACTGAATTGAGTATCAAAGTTTTCTCCCCTCATGATGATCAGGATTCTTCATGAACATCATGTACATGAACTCTGTATTCGTCTTGATTTTGACCTGAATATATTGAACACTTGAAGCTTTGAACCCTGATCATGAGATTCAGTTGAAGAATGGTGTCACCACAATGATATGGCAATGAATGTATCAGAGACAGTCTTTAGGGCACCGTCACAAAGTTCCGGTGGGGTAACACCGAGATCACATAGATTCTCGTTAACACAACAGTTAGAAACTGTGTGACCTACTTATAATGATAGCATGATGAAAGGTAAATCGATTACTAAGGTGATGAAAATTGGAGTTCGGAGGGACATGGTAAGAATTCATACAAATGAAAGAGACTTGTAAAGTTGAAGGAGAATCATAGATCAATTTTAATTTCTCTACATTCTTTTATAGTAATCTGACTCAATATAATAATCTTGTTCGTTTGATATATACAACAAATATATATACGTTTTTGAAACTTTTGAGTACGTTATTTGTCACGATTTATTTTCTTATCTTATAATTACTAGTTTATTATTCAGTGTATAAACACGGGAGATGTTTAAAATAAAATATAAAATTTGATGGTGTGAAATTGTAAGGGTGTAGTAAAATAACTATAAAATGTATATAGAAAGTGTTTATCACCCGTCTTTTCTTCCTTTTTGTTAAAGGTGTTTGTCCCAAGTGATTCAGGTATCAAGTATAACATGAAGATTAATGGATCATAATCAAGAAATCTAGAGAGAGAATGATTAACACCATGTTAAGCACACACTTAATATTGAGATTATGTCAAAGACCTTACTAATGACAATTAGTCATTAGTATATATACCCCTAAGGGTATTACATATTTGACCCTCTAAGTTCGTATATTAATACGAACTTCACCTAAAATTTAATATTCTATTCTATACAATATTTATAACCTAAAAATCTCCCCTTTGTATAGAAATAGAAGATGTTTGTCTTTTCAGCTTCATACGAACTCTAACAACCTCCTCTTACAAATATGCAGATTTCTTGCTGCATTCTTTAAGCGTTAGGAGATAAGACTTGAACGATTTCTTTTTTGAATCTTCCGTCTTTGATTTGATGTCTTCAGAATGTCTTCTCATCTTGAAAGATAGACTCTTCAATTTTTAAGAATAGTCTTCACTTTATGAACTTGATGAGAACTTGAACCTTGAAAGCACACAGTAACATCTTTTTTCATCTGATTTTTGGATTCACACCAGTAACCTAAGGTTTTCCAACCTCTGGTTGTATTAACAGTTTAGCATGTAGTGGTTTTCAACAGTCATGATCTTGAGCATTTAAACAAAATGATTTAGGAAGAATCTATTTGTTCTCTCCCCCTTGAATGTAGCTCTAGATCTATTTTATTTCTTCAGAACTTCTTGAATTTTCATTTAGCACTTTCATTGTTCTGAATTTGACCTCTTTCTCTTCTGTTGTTCTTTTCCTTGCTCCCCCTTGACTTGACATGTATAATGTTTTAGCTCTCTTAGTCTCCCCCTCAACAAATGAATCTCTTCTTGATCGATAACCTCAAAATCAACTGAATTGAGTATCAAAGTTTTCTCCCCTCATGATGATCAGGATTCTTCATGAACATCATGTACATGAACTCTGTATTCGTCTTGATTTTGACCTGAATATATTGAACACTTGAAGCTTTGAACCCTGATCATGAGATTCAGTTGAAGAATGGTGTCACCACAATGATATGGCAATGAATGTATCAGAGACAGTCCTTAGGGCACCGTCACAAAGTTCCGGTGGGGTAACACCGAGATCACATAGATTCTCGTTAACACAACAGTTAGAAACTGTGTGACCTACTTATAATGATAGCATGATGAAAGGTAAATCGATTACTAAGGTGATGAAAATTGGAGTTCGGAGGGACATGGTAAGAATTCATACAAATGAAAGAGACTTGTAAAGTTGAAGGAGAATCAGAGATCAATTTTAATTTCTCTACATTCTTTTATAGTAATCTGACTCAATATAATAATCTTGTTCGTTTGATATATACAACAAATATATATACGTTTTTGAAACTTTTGAGTACGTTATTTGTCACGATTTATTTTCTTATCTTATAATTACTAGTTTATTATTCAGTGTATAAACACGGGAGATGTTTAAAATAAAATATAAAATTTGATGGTGTGAAATTGTAAGGGTGTAGTAAAATAACTATAAAATGTATATAGAAAGTGTTTATCACCCGTCTTTTCTTCCTTTTTGTTAAAGGTGTTTGTCCCAAGTGATTCAGGTATCAAGTATAACATGAAGATTAATGGATCATAATCAAGAAATCTAGAGAGAGAATGATTAACACCATGTTAAGCACACACTTAATATTGAGATTATGTCAAAGACCTTACTAATGACAATTAGTCATTAGTATATATACCCCTAAGGGTATTACATATTTGACCCTCTAAGTTCGTATATTAATACGAACTTCACCTAAAATGTAATATTCTATTCTATACAATATTTATAACCTAAAAATCTCCCCTTTGTATAGAAATAGAAGATGTTTGTCTTTTCAGCTTCATACGAACTCTAACAACCTCCTCTTACAAATATGCAGATTTCTTGCTGCATTCTTTAAGCGTTAGGAGATAAGACTTGAACGATTTCTTTTTTGAATCTTCCGTCTTTGATTTGATGTCTTCAGAATGTCTTCTCATCTTGAAAGATAGACTCTTCAATTTTTAAGAATAGTCTTCACTTTATGAACTTGATGAGAACTTGAACCTTGAAAGCACACAGTAACATCTTTTTTCATCTGATTTTTGGATTCACACCAGTAACCTAAGGTTTTCCAACCTCTGGTTGTATTAACAGTTTAGCATGTAGTGGTTTTCAACAGTCATGATCTTGAGCATTTAAACAAAATGATTTAGGAAGAATCTATTTGTTCTCTCCCCCTTGAATGTAGCTCTAGATCTATTTTATTTCTTCAGAACTTCTTGAATTTTCATTTAGCACTTTCATTGTTCTGAATTTGACCTCTTTCTCTTCAGTTGTTCTTTTCCTTGCTCCCCCTTGACTTGACATGTATAATGTTTTAGCTCTCTTAGTCTCCCCCTCAACAAATGAATCTCTTCTTGATCGATAACCTCAAAATCAACTGAATTGAGTATCAAAGTTTTCTCCCCTCATGATGATCAGGATTCTTCATGAACATCATGTACATGAACTCTGTATTCGTCTTGATTTTGACCTGAATATATTGAACACTTGAAGCTTTGAACCCTGATCATGAGATTCAGTTGAAGAATGGTGTCACCACAATGATATGGCAATGAATGTATCAGAGACAGTCTTTAGGGCACCGTCACAAAGTTCCGGTGGGGTAACACCGAGATCACATAGATTCTCGTTAACACAACAGTTAGAAACTGTGTGACCTACTTATAATGATAGCATGATGAAAGGTAAATCGATTACTAAGGTGATGAAAATTGGAGTTCGGAGGGACATGGTAAGAATTCATACAAATGAAAGAGACTTGTAAAGTTGAAGGAGAATCAGAGATCAATTTTAATTTCTCTACATTCTTTTATAGTAATCTGACTCAATATAATAATCTTGTTCGTTTGATATATACAACAAATATATATACGTTTTTGAAACTTTTGAGTACGTTATTTGTCACGATTTATTTTCTTATCTTATAATTACTAGTTTATTATTCAGTGTATAAACACGGGAGATGTTTAAAATAAAATATAAAATTTGATGGTGTGAAATTGTAAGGGTGTAGTAAAATAACTATAAAATGTATATAGAAAGTGTTTATCACCCGTCTTTTCTTCCTTTTTGTTAAAGGTGTTTGTCCCAAGTGATTCAGGTATCAAGTATAACATGAAGATTAATGGATCATAATCAAGAAATCTAGAGAGAAAATGATTAACACCATGTTAAGCACACACTTAATATTGAGATTATGTCAAAGACCTTACTAATGACAATTAGTCATTAGTATATATACCCCTAAGGGTATTCCATATTTGACCCTCTAAGTTCGTATATTAATACGAACTTCACCTAAAATGTAATATTCTATTCTATACAATATTTATAACCTAAAAATCTCCCCTTTGTATAGAAATAGAAGATGTTTGTCTTTTCAGCTTCATACGAACTCTAACAACCTCCTCTTACAAATATGCAGATTTCTTGCTGCATTCTTTAAGCGTTAGGAGATAAGACTTGAACGATTTCTTTTTTGAATCTTCCGTCTTTGATTTGATGTCTTCAGAATGTCTTCTCATCTTGAAAGATAGACTCTTCAATTTTTAAGAATAGTCTTCACTTTATGAACTTGATGAGAACTTGAACCTTGAAAGCACACAGTAACATCTTTTTTCATCTGATTTTTGGATTCACACCAGTAACCTAAGGTTTTCCAACCTCTGGTTGTATTAACAGTTTAGCATGTAGTGGTTTTCAACAGTCATGATCTTGAGCATTTAAACAAAATGATTTAGGAAGAATCTATTTGTTCTCTCCCCCTTGAATGTAGCTCTAGATCTATTTTATTTCTTCAGAACTTCTTGAATTTTCATTTAGCACTTTCATTGTTCTGAATTTGACCTCTTTCTCTTCTGTTGTTCTTTTCCTTGCTCCCCCTTGACTTGACATGTATAATGTTTTAGCTCTCTTAGTCTCCCCCTCAACAAATGAATCTCTTCTTGATCGATAACCTCAAAATCAACTGAATTGAGTATCAAAGTTTTCTCCCCTCATGATGATCAGGATTCTTCATGAACATCATGTACATGAACTCTGTATTCGTCTTGATTTTGACCTGAATATATTGAACACTTGAAGCTTTGAACCCTGATCATGAGATTCAGTTGAAGAATGGTGTCACCACAATGATATGGCAATGAATGTATCAGAGACAGTCTTTAGGGCACCGTCACAAAGTTCCGGTGGGGTAACACCGAGATCACATAGATTCTCGTTAACACAACAGTTAGAAACTGTGTGACCTACTTATAATGATAGCATGATGAAAGGTAAATCGATTACTAAGGTGATGAAAATTGGAGTTCGGAGGGACATGGTAAGAATTCATACAAATGAAAGAGACTTGTAAAGTTGAAGGAGAATCAGAGATCAATTTTAATTTCTCTACATTCTTTTATAGTAATCTGACTCAATATAATAATCTTGTTCGTTTGATATATACAACAAATATATATACGTTTTTGAAACTTTTGAGTACGTTATTTGTCACGATTTATTTTCTTATCTTATAATTACTAGTTTATTATTCAGTGTATAAACACGGGAGATGTTTAAAATAAAATATAAAATTTGATGGTGTGAAATTGTAAGGGTGTAGTAAAATAACTATAAAATGTATATAGAAAGTGTTTATCACCCGTCTTTTCTTCCTTTTTGTTAAAGGTGTTTGTCCCAAGTGATTCAGGTATCAAGTATAACATGAAGATTAATGGATCATAATCAAGAAATCTAGAGAGAAAATGATTAACACCATGTTAAGCACACACTTAATATTGAGATTATGTCAAAGACCTTACTAATGACAATTAGTCATTAGTATATATACCCCTAAGGGTATTCCATATTTGACCCTCTAAGTTCGTATATTAATACGAACTTCACCTAAAATGTAATATTCTATTCTATACAATATTTATAACCTAAAAATCTCCCCTTTGTATAGAAATAGAAGATGTTTGTCTTTTCAGCTTCATACGAACTCTAACAACCTCCTCTTACAAATATGCAGATTTCTTGCTGCATTCTTTAAGCGTTAGGAGATAAGACTTGAACGATTTCTTTTTTGAATCTTCCGTCTTTGATTTGATGTCTTCAGAATGTCTTCTCATCTTGAAAGATAGACTCTTCAATTTTTAAGAATAGTCTTCACTTTATGAACTTGATGAGAACTTGAACCTTGAAAGCACACAGTAACATCTTTTTTCATCTGATTTTTGGATTCACACCAGTAACCTAAGGTTTTCCAACCTCTGGTTGTATTAACAGTTTAGCATGTAGTGGTTTTCAACAGTCATGATCTTGAGCATTTAAACAAAATGATTTAGGAAGAATCTATTTGTTCTCTCCCCCTTGAATGTAGCTCTAGATCTATTTTATTTCTTCAGAACTTCTTGAATTTTCATTTAGCACTTTCATTGTTCTGAATTTGACCTCTTTCTCTTCTGTTGTTCTTTTCCTTGCTCCCCCTTGACTTGACATGTATAATGTTTTAGCTCTCTTAGTCTCCCCCTCAACAAATGAATCTCTTCTTGATCGATAACCTCAAAATCAACTGAATTGAGTATCAAAGTTTTCTCCCCTCATGATGATCAGGATTCTTCATGAACATCATGTACATGAACTCTGTATTCGTCTTGATTTTGACCTGAATATATTGAACACTTGAAGCTTTGAACCCTGATCATGAGATTCAGTTGAAGAATGGTGTCACCACAATGATATGGCAATGAATGTATCAGAGACAGTCTTTAGGGCACCGTCACAAAGTTCCGGTGGGGTAACACCGAGATCACATAGATTCTCGTTAACACAACAGTTAGAAACTGTGTGACCTACTTATAATGATAGCATGATGAAAGGTAAATCGATTACTAAGGTGATGAAAATTGGAGTTCGGAGGGACATGGTAAGAATTCATACAAATGAAAGAGACTTGTAAAGTTGAAGGAGAATCAGAGATCAATTTTAATTTCTCTACATTCTTTTATAGTAATCTGACTCAATATAATAATCTTGTTCGTTTGATATATACAACAAATATATATACGTTTTTGAAACTTTTGAGTACGTTATTTGTCACGATTTATTTTCTTATCTTATAATTACTAGTTTATTATTCAGTGTATAAACACGGGAGATGTTTAAAATAAAATATAAAATTTGATGGTGTGAAATTGTAAGGGTGTAGTAAAATAACTATAAAATGTATATAGAAAGTGTTTATCACCCGTCTTTTCTTCCTTTTTGTTAAAGGTGTTTGTCCCAAGTGATTCAGGTATCAAGTATAACATGAAGATTAATGGATCATAATCAAGAAATCTAGAGAGAAAATGATTAACACCATGTTAAGCACACACTTAATATTGAGATTATGTCAAAGACCTTACTAATGACAATTAGTCATTAGTATATATACCCCTAAGGGTATTCCATATTTGACCCTCTAAGTTCGTATATTAATACGAACTTCACCTAAAATGTAATATTCTATTCTATACAATATTTATAACCTAAAAATCTCCCCTTTGTATAGAAATAGAAGATGTTTGTCTTTTCAGCTTCATACGAACTCTAACAACCTCCTCTTACAAATATGCAGATTTCTTGCTGCATTCTTTAAGCGTTAGGAGATAAGACTTGAACGATTTCTTTTTTGAATCTTCCGTCTTTGATTTGATGTCTTCAGAATGTCTTCTCATCTTGAAAGATAGACTCTTCAATTTTTAAGAATAGTCTTCACTTTATGAACTTGATGAGAACTTGAACCTTGAAAGCACACAGTAACATCTTTTTTCATCTGATTTTTGGATTCACACCAGTAACCTAAGGTTTTCCAACCTCTGGTTGTATTAACAGTTTAGCATGTAGTGGTTTTCAACAGTCATGATCTTGAGCATTTAAACAAAATGATTTAGGAAGAATCTATTTGTTCTCTCCCCCTTGAATGTAGCTCTAGATCTATTTTATTTCTTCAGAACTTCTTGAATTTTCATTTAGCACTTTCATTGTTCTGAATTTGACCTCTTTCTCTTCTGTTGTTCTTTTCCTTGCTCCCCCTTGACTTGACATGTATAATGTTTTAGCTCTCTTAGTCTCCCCCTCAACAAATGAATCTCTTCTTGATCGATAACCTCAAAATCAACTGAATTGAGTATCAAAGTTTTCTCCCCTCATGATGATCAGGATTCTTCATGAACATCATGTACATGAACTCTGTATTCGTCTTGATTTTGACCTGAATATATTGAACACTTGAAGCTTTGAACCCTGATCATGAGATTCAGTTGAAGAATGGTGTCACCACAATGATATGGCAATGAATGTATCAGAGACAGTCTTTAGGGCACCGTCACAAAGTTCCGGTGGGGTAACACCGAGATCACATAGATTCTCGTTAACACAACAGTTAGAAACTGTGTGACCTACTTATAATGATAGCATGATGAAAGGTAAATCGATTACTAAGGTGATGAAAATTGGAGTTCGGAGGGACATGGTAAGAATTCATACAAATGAAAGAGACTTGTAAAGTTGAAGGAGAATCAGAGATCAATTTTAATTTCTCTACATTCTTTTATAGTAATCTGACTCAATATAATAATCTTGTTCGTTTGATATATACAACAAATATATATACGTTTTTGAAACTTTTGAGTACGTTATTTGTCACGATTTATTTTCTTATCTTATAATTACTAGTTTATTATTCAGTGTATAAACACGGGAGATGTTTAAAATAAAATATAAAATTTGATGGTGTGAAATTGTAAGGGTGTAGTAAAATAACTATAAAATGTATATAGAAAGTGTTTATCACCCGTCTTTTCTTCCTTTTTGTTAAAGGTGTTTGTCCCAAGTGATTCAGGTATCAAGTATAACATGAAGATTAATGGATCATAATCAAGAAATCTAGAGAGAAAATGATTAACACCATGTTAAGCACACACTTAATATTGAGATTATGTCAAAGACCTTACTAATGACAATTAGTCATTAGTATATATACCCCTAAGGGTATTCCATATTTGACCCTCTAAGTTCGTATATTAATACGAACTTCACCTAAAATGTAATATTCTATTCTATACAATATTTATAACCTAAAAATCTCCCCTTTGTATAGAAATAGAAGATGTTTGTCTTTTCAGCTTCATACGAACTCTAACAACCTCCTCTTACAAATATGCAGATTTCTTGCTGCATTCTTTAAGCGTTAGGAGATAAGACTTGAACGATTTCTTTTTTGAATCTTCCGTCTTTGATTTGATGTCTTCAGAATGTCTTCTCATCTTGAAAGATAGACTCTTCAATTTTTAAGAATAGTCTTCACTTTATGAACTTGATGAGAACTTGAACCTTGAAAGCACACAGTAACATCTTTTTTCATCTGATTTTTGGATTCACACCAGTAACCTAAGGTTTTCCAACCTCTGGTTGTATTAACAGTTTAGCATGTAGTGGTTTTCAACAGTCATGATCTTGAGCATTTAAACAAAATGATTTAGGAAGAATCTATTTGTTCTCTCCCCCTTGAATGTAGCTCTAGATCTATTTTATTTCTTCAGAACTTCTTGAATTTTCATTTAGCACTTTCATTGTTCTGAATTTGACCTCTTTCTCTTCTGTTGTTCTTTTCCTTGCTCCCCCTTGACTTGACATGTATAATGTTTTAGCTCTCTTAGTCTCCCCCTCAACAAATGAATCTCTTCTTGATCGATAACCTCAAAATCAACTGAATTGAGTATCAAAGTTTTCTCCCCTCATGATGATCAGGATTCTTCATGAACATCATGTACATGAACTCTGTATTCGTCTTGATTTTGACCTGAATATATTGAACACTTGAAGCTTTGAACCCTGATCATGAGATTCAGTTGAAGAATGGTGTCACCACAATGATATGGCAATGAATGTATCAGAGACAGTCTTTAGGGCACCGTCACAAAGTTCCGGTGGGGTAACACCGAGATCACATAGATTCTCGTTAACACAACAGTTAGAAACTGTGTGACCTACTTATAATGATAGCATGATGAAAGGTAAATCGATTACTAAGGTGATGAAAATTGGAGTTCGGAGGGACATGGTAAGAATTCATACAAATGAAAGAGACTTGTAAAGTTGAAGGAGAATCAGAGATCAATTTTAATTTCTCTACATTCTTTTATAGTAATCTGACTCAATATAATAATCTTGTTCGTTTGATATATACAACAAATATATATACGTTTTTGAAACTTTTGAGTACGTTATTTGTCACGATTTATTTTCTTATCTTATAATTACTAGTTTATTATTCAGTGTATAAACACGGGAGATGTTTAAAATAAAATATAAAATTTGATGGTGTGAAATTGTAAGGGTGTAGTAAAATAACTATAAAATGTATATAGAAAGTGTTTATCACCCGTCTTTTCTTCCTTTTTGTTAAAGGTGTTTGTCCCAAGTGATTCAGGTATCAAGTATAACATGAAGATTAATGGATCATAATCAAGAAATCTAGAGAGAAAATGATTAACACCATGTTAAGCACACACTTAATATTGAGATTATGTCAAAGACCTTACTAATGACAATTAGTCATTAGTATATATACCCCTAAGGGTATTCCATATTTGACCCTCTAAGTTCGTATATTAATACGAACTTCACCTAAAATGTAATATTCTATTCTATACAATATTTATAACCTAAAAATCTCCCCTTTGTATAGAAATAGAAGATGTTTGTCTTTTCAGCTTCATACGAACTCTAACAACCTCCTCTTACAAATATGCAGATTTCTTGCTGCATTCTTTAAGCGTTAGGAGATAAGACTTGAACGATTTCTTTTTTGAATCTTCCGTCTTTGATTTGATGTCTTCAGAATGTCTTCTCATCTTGAAAGATAGACTCTTCAATTTTTAAGAATAGTCTTCACTTTATGAACTTGATGAGAACTTGAACCTTGAAAGCACACAGTAACATCTTTTTTCATCTGATTTTTGGATTCACACCAGTAACCTAAGGTTTTCCAACCTCTGGTTGTATTAACAGTTTAGCATGTAGTGGTTTTCAACAGTCATGATCTTGAGCATTTAAACAAAATGATTTAGGAAGAATCTATTTGTTCTCTCCCCCTTGAATGTAGCTCTAGATCTATTTTATTTCTTCAGAACTTCTTGAATTTTCATTTAGCACTTTCATTGTTCTGAATTTGACCTCTTTCTCTTCTGTTGTTCTTTTCCTTGCTCCCCCTTGACTTGACATGTATAATGTTTTAGCTCTCTTAGTCTCCCCCTCAACAAATGAATCTCTTCTTGATCGATAACCTCAAAATCAACTGAATTGAGTATCAAAGTTTTCTCCCCTCATGATGATCAGGATTCTTCATGAACATCATGTACATGAACTCTGTATTCGTCTTGATTTTGACCTGAATATATTGAACACTTGAAGCTTTGAACCCTGATCATGAGATTCAGTTGAAGAATGGTGTCACCACAATGATATGGCAATGAATGTATCAGAGACAGTCTTTAGGGCACCGTCACAAAGTTCCGGTGGGGTAACACCGAGATCACATAGATTCTCGTTAACACAACAGTTAGAAACTGTGTGACCTACTTATAATGATAGCATGATGAAAGGTAAATCGATTACTAAGGTGATGAAAATTGGAGTTCGGAGGGACATGGTAAGAATTCATACAAATGAAAGAGACTTGTAAAGTTGAAGGAGAATCAGAGATCAATTTTAATTTCTCTACATTCTTTTATAGTAATCTGACTCAATATAATAATCTTGTTCGTTTGATATATACAACAAATATATATACGTTTTTGAAACTTTTGAGTACGTTATTTGTCACGATTTATTTTCTTATCTTATAATTACTAGTTTATTATTCAGTGTATAAACACGGGAGATGTTTAAAATAAAATATAAAATTTGATGGTGTGAAATTGTAAGGGTGTAGTAAAATAACTATAAAATGTATATAGAAAGTGTTTATCACCCGTCTTTTCTTCCTTTTTGTTAAAGGTGTTTGTCCCAAGTGATTCAGGTATCAAGTATAACATGAAGATTAATGGATCATAATCAAGAAATCTAGAGAGAAAATGATTAACACCATGTTAAGCACACACTTAATATTGAGATTATGTCAAAGACCTTACTAATGACAATTAGTCATTAGTATATATACCCCTAAGGGTATTCCATATTTGACCCTCTAAGTTCGTATATTAATACGAACTTCACCTAAAATGTAATATTCTATTCTATACAATATTTATAACCTAAAAATCTCCCCTTTGTATAGAAATAGAAGATGTTTGTCTTTTCAGCTTCATACGAACTCTAACAACCTCCTCTTACAAATATGCAGATTTCTTGCTGCATTCTTTAAGCGTTAGGAGATAAGACTTGAACGATTTCTTTTTTGAATCTTCCGTCTTTGATTTGATGTCTTCAGAATGTCTTCTCATCTTGAAAGATAGACTCTTCAATTTTTAAGAATAGTCTTCACTTTATGAACTTGATGAGAACTTGAACCTTGAAAGCACACAGTAACATCTTTTTTCATCTGATTTTTGGATTCACACCAGTAACCTAAGGTTTTCCAACCTCTGGTTGTATTAACAGTTTAGCATGTAGTGGTTTTCAACAGTCATGATCTTGAGCATTTAAACAAAATGATTTAGGAAGAATCTATTTGTTCTCTCCCCCTTGAATGTAGCTCTAGATCTATTTTATTTCTTCAGAACTTCTTGAATTTTCATTTAGCACTTTCATTGTTCTGAATTTGACCTCTTTCTCTTCTGTTGTTCTTTTCCTTGCTCCCCCTTGACTTGACATGTATAATGTTTTAGCTCTCTTAGTCTCCCCCTCAACAAATGAATCTCTTCTTGATCGATAACCTCAAAATCAACTGAATTGAGTATCAAAGTTTTCTCCCCTCATGATGATCAGGATTCTTCATGAACATCATGTACATGAACTCTGTATTCGTCTTGATTTTGACCTGAATATATTGAACACTTGAAGCTTTGAACCCTGATCATGAGATTCAGTTGAAGAATGGTGTCACCACAATGATATGGCAATGAATGTATCAGAGACAGTCTTTAGGGCACCGTCACAAAGTTCCGGTGGGGTAACACCGAGATCACATAGATTCTCGTTAACACAACAGTTAGAAACTGTGTGACCTACTTATAATGATAGCATGATGAAAGGTAAATCGATTACTAAGGTGATGAAAATTGGAGTTCGGAGGGACATGGTAAGAATTCATACAAATGAAAGAGACTTGTAAAGTTGAAGGAGAATCAGAGATCAATTTTAATTTCTCTACATTCTTTTATAGTAATCTGACTCAATATAATAATCTTGTTCGTTTGATATATACAACAAATATATATACGTTTTTGAAACTTTTGAGTACGTTATTTGTCACGATTTATTTTCTTATCTTATAATTACTAGTTTATTATTCAGTGTATAAACACGGGAGATGTTTAAAATAAAATATAAAATTTGATGGTGTGAAATTGTAAGGGTGTAGTAAAATAACTATAAAATGTATATAGAAAGTGTTTATCACCCGTCTTTTCTTCCTTTTTGTTAAAGGTGTTTGTCCCAAGTGATTCAGGTATCAAGTATAACATGAAGATTAATGGATCATAATCAAGAAATCTAGAGAGAAAATGATTAACACCATGTTAAGCACACACTTAATATTGAGATTATGTCAAAGACCTTACTAATGACAATTAGTCATTAGTATATATACCCCTAAGGGTATTCCATATTTGACCCTCTAAGTTCGTATATTAATACGAACTTCACCTAAAATGTAATATTCTATTCTATACAATATTTATAACCTAAAAATCTCCCCTTTGTATAGAAATAGAAGATGTTTGTCTTTTCAGCTTCATACGAACTCTAACAACCTCCTCTTACAAATATGCAGATTTCTTGCTGCATTCTTTAAGCGTTAGGAGATAAGACTTGAACGATTTCTTTTTTGAATCTTCCGTCTTTGATTTGATGTCTTCAGAATGTCTTCTCATCTTGAAAGATAGACTCTTCAATTTTTAAGAATAGTCTTCACTTTATGAACTTGATGAGAACTTGAACCTTGAAAGCACACAGTAACATCTTTTTTCATCTGATTTTTGGATTCACACCAGTAACCTAAGGTTTTCCAACCTCTGGTTGTATTAACAGTTTAGCATGTAGTGGTTTTCAACAGTCATGATCTTGAGCATTTAAACAAAATGATTTAGGAAGAATCTATTTGTTCTCTCCCCCTTGAATGTAGCTCTAGATCTATTTTATTTCTTCAGAACTTCTTGAATTTTCATTTAGCACTTTCATTGTTCTGAATTTGACCTCTTTCTCTTCTGTTGTTCTTTTCCTTGCTCCCCCTTGACTTGACATGTATAATGTTTTAGCTCTCTTAGTCTCCCCCTCAACAAATGAATCTCTTCTTGATCGATAACCTCAAAATCAACTGAATTGAGTATCAAAGTTTTCTCCCCTCATGATGATCAGGATTCTTCATGAACATCATGTACATGAACTCTGTATTCGTCTTGATTTTGACCTGAATATATTGAACACTTGAAGCTTTGAACCCTGATCATGAGATTCAGTTGAAGAATGGTGTCACCACAATGATATGGCAATGAATGTATCAGAGACAGTCTTTAGGGCACCGTCACAAAGTTCCGGTGGGGTAACACCGAGATCACATAGATTCTCGTTAACACAACAGTTAGAAACTGTGTGACCTACTTATAATGATAGCATGATGAAAGGTAAATCGATTACTAAGGTGATGAAAATTGGAGTTCGGAGGGACATGGTAAGAATTCATACAAATGAAAGAGACTTGTAAAGTTGAAGGAGAATCAGAGATCAATTTTAATTTCTCTACATTCTTTTATAGTAATCTGACTCAATATAATAATCTTGTTCGTTTGATATATACAACAAATATATATACGTTTTTGAAACTTTTGAGTACGTTATTTGTCACGATTTATTTTCTTATCTTATAATTACTAGTTTATTATTCAGTGTATAAACACGGGAGATGTTTAAAATAAAATATAAAATTTGATGGTGTGAAATTGTAAGGGTGTAGTAAAATAACTATAAAATGTATATAGAAAGTGTTTATCACCCGTCTTTTCTTCCTTTTTGTTAAAGGTGTTTGTCCCAAGTGATTCAGGTATCAAGTATAACATGAAGATTAATGGATCATAATCAAGAAATCTAGAGAGAAAATGATTAACACCATGTTAAGCACACACTTAATATTGAGATTATGTCAAAGACCTTACTAATGACAATTAGTCATTAGTATATATACCCCTAAGGGTATTCCATATTTGACCCTCTAAGTTCGTATATTAATACGAACTTCACCTAAAATGTAATATTCTATTCTATACAATATTTATAACCTAAAAATCTCCCCTTTGTATAGAAATAGAAGATGTTTGTCTTTTCAGCTTCATACGAACTCTAACAACCTCCTCTTACAAATATGCAGATTTCTTGCTGCATTCTTTAAGCGTTAGGAGATAAGACTTGAACGATTTCTTTTTTGAATCTTCCGTCTTTGATTTGATGTCTTCAGAATGTCTTCTCATCTTGAAAGATAGACTCTTCAATTTTTAAGAATAGTCTTCACTTTATGAACTTGATGAGAACTTGAACCTTGAAAGCACACAGTAACATCTTTTTTCATCTGATTTTTGGATTCACACCAGTAACCTAAGGTTTTCCAACCTCTGGTTGTATTAACAGTTTAGCATGTAGTGGTTTTCAACAGTCATGATCTTGAGCATTTAAACAAAATGATTTAGGAAGAATCTATTTGTTCTCTCCCCCTTGAATGTAGCTCTAGATCTATTTTATTTCTTCAGAACTTCTTGAATTTTCATTTAGCACTTTCATTGTTCTGAATTTGACCTCTTTCTCTTCTGTTGTTCTTTTCCTTGCTCCCCCTTGACTTGACATGTATAATGTTTTAGCTCTCTTAGTCTCCCCCTCAACAAATGAATCTCTTCTTGATCGATAACCTCAAAATCAACTGAATTGAGTATCAAAGTTTTCTCCCCTCATGATGATCAGGATTCTTCATGAACATCATGTACATGAACTCTGTATTCGTCTTGATTTTGACCTGAATATATTGAACACTTGAAGCTTTGAACCCTGATCATGAGATTCAGTTGAAGAATGGTGTCACCACAATGATATGGCAATGAATGTATCAGAGACAGTCTTTAGGGCACCGTCACAAAGTTCCGGTGGGGTAACACCGAGATCACATAGATTCTCGTTAACACAACAGTTAGAAACTGTGTGACCTACTTATAATGATAGCATGATGAAAGGTAAATCGATTACTAAGGTGATGAAAATTGGAGTTCGGAGGGACATGGTAAGAATTCATACAAATGAAAGAGACTTGTAAAGTTGAAGGAGAATCAGAGATCAATTTTAATTTCTCTACATTCTTTTATAGTAATCTGACTCAATATAATAATCTTGTTCGTTTGATATATACAACAAATATATATACGTTTTTGAAACTTTTGAGTACGTTATTTGTCACGATTTATTTTCTTATCTTATAATTACTAGTTTATTATTCAGTGTATAAACACGGGAGATGTTTAAAATAAAATATAAAATTTGATGGTGTGAAATTGTAAGGGTGTAGTAAAATAACTATAAAATGTATATAGAAAGTGTTTATTACCCGTCTTTTCTTCCTTTTTGTTAAAGGTGTTTGTCCCAAGTGATTCAGGTATCAAGTATAACATGAAGATTAATGGATCATAATCAAGAAATCTAGAGAGAAAATGATTAACACCATGTTAAGCACACACTTAATATTGAGATTATGTCAAAGACCTTACTAATGACAATTAGTCATTAGTATATATACCCCTAAGGGTATTCCATATTTGACCCTCTAAGTTCGTATATTAATACGAACTTCACCTAAAATGTAATATTCTATTCTATACAATATTTATAACCTAAAAATCTCCCCTTTGTATAGAAATAGAAGATGTTTGTCTTTTCAGCTTCATACGAACTCTAACAACCTCCTCTTACAAATATGCAGATTTCTTGCTGCATTCTTTAAGCGTTAGGAGATAAGACTTGAACGATTTCTTTTTTGAATCTTCCGTCTTTGATTTGATGTCTTCAGAATGTCTTCTCATCTTGAAAGATAGACTCTTCAATTTTTAAGAATAGTCTTCACTTTATGAACTTGATGAGAACTTGAACCTTGAAAGCACACAGTAACATCTTTTTTCATCTGATTTTTGGATTCACACCAGTAACCTAAGGTTTTCCAACCTCTGGTTGTATTAACAGTTTAGCATGTAGTGGTTTTCAACAGTCATGATCTTGAGCATTTAAACAAAATGATTTAGGAAGATTCTATTTGTTCTCTCCCCCTTGAATGTAGCTCTAGATCTATTTTATTTCTTCAGAACTTCTTGAATTTTCATTTAGCACTTTCATTGTTCTGAATTTGACCTCTTTCTCTTCTGTTGTTCTTTTCCTTGCTCCCCCTTGACTTGACATGTATAATGTTTTAGCTCTCTTAGTCTCCCCCTCAACAAATGAATCTCTTCTTGATCGATAACCTCAAAATCAACTGAATTGAGTATCAAAGTTTTCTCCCCTCATGATGATCAGGATTCTTCATGAACATCATGTACATGAACTCTGTATTCGTCTTGATTTTGACCTGAATATATTGAACACTTGAAGCTTTGAACCCCTGATCATGAGATTCAGTTGAAGAATGGTGTCACCACAATGATATGGCAATGAATGTATCAGAGACAGTCTTTAGGGCACCATCTCAAAGTTCCCGTGGGGTAACACCTAGATCACATAGATTCTCGTTAACACAACAGTTAGAAACTGTGTGACCTACTTTCAGTGTCGGCGTGATGTTAGCACTGGTAGGATTTCCATCTAATCATCGTGAATATCACAAAGATATCACTTCAAGATGTTCCGGTAGTCACGAAAGACTAGATATGCATTATAGATCCAACACGTGTCCTAAGAAATGAAATATATATTCAAATAAGCTCTATACTCTATCAGTGCATGAAAGAAGTTGGGGACCGAAGTAGCTGTCCTCCTTGATTCAATATCAACCATCTCCAAATGAGATGTCAATAGAAATATGTTAAGTCTCCGTGTGAAGTTGAAACAATTATCTGTTAAGAGATACTTGAGTAGCTAGGTGGGGTTAGTGCATTGCATCACTGGGTACATGATGTCTATTTCAATACCAAATCTCAACGAATGAGATCCAGTAGTAGATGTGGCTACCCAAATGTATACTATTTGGTAAGGATCTTTCTTTTCTTTTGATCCTATCTCACCCACAGCTCTCTAAATATTTTCCAACTTCTCCCTCAAACTCTCTTTCCAAATTTATGTATGTATCTCTATTTGTTGGATACATATGGACACTTGTTATCATTCGTAACCAGATAAGAAATCATGTGATATACAACAAAAATGATTTTCAAGAAATTCGATGTTGAGAAGGATTGTCAAGGATGATTTGAACAATCAAGGAATTTGAACAATCAGGTTATTTTGACAAAAATGCCACAGAATGATTTTACATTAAGCACAAGATATTTTGTTGATCAGATGCACCCTATCTCCTGTTCCACCCCTCTCGGTTTAATTTTACCTCTGCACACCAATTAGTATCTCGTGATAACTGATTTTGCTCACCTAGTTAACCTAGTAAGTAACCCTTCCTATCTCGTTCTAGAATATGGTGAGCTCCTGGGTCCTTCAGGTTCTGGATAGACCATAGGAGTATAAATGCCTACACTCCCTCACTCACGGTGCGCTTTCGATCACATGACTAATAACACATGAATGAGTGGTTTTCAGAAAGAATGAAACATTCAGCATTTGAAGGAAGGATATCAAAATGATAATGAGATGGAATTGTGGAAATGAAAGATGATCATGTGAAGATCAACAACAAATTGAATCCAGATAGGTATCAGAATATAGCAAAGAAGGAATACCTTCTTGAACAGATTACAGGAAATGAAAAGAAAAAATATTTTTGAATTTTGAAAATTTTATAATGTTTTTGGCTTTTCAATATTTGAATGTTTTTGAATTTTCTGAAAAGATATAAAGCAATAAAAACAAACTCCCCCTAAATTGATGCATGAAAATCAGTTTTTCATCAATTAGGTGAAGATACAAAGTTTTACTCCCCTTACAAATAACAATCTAGTTTAAAGCAAGTTATATCATGAAATGATAAAATTGCACAAAATAAGCATCTCGGGTCATTAGACTCGGGCTAATGCTGAACAAAATGAAATTGAATGGAAATACAGGGAAACTCTAATGTTTTTGAAAAATTATGAGTTTTAAACCTATTCAGCACACTGAGCACAATGATCTTCACTACAGTCTGAATGATCTTCATTGTGCTCCAACAAAAATTGGTACCCATTCTTGTTTGGGTCCAGATTTGTTAGTCGCAGGTTTGGGCATCCATTTTTGTGTATTTGCAGTAATAACGGGTTTATGGATCTTTCGGTTCAACAGTCCTGAATGCCATTGAGGAACTCCTTTCTTCACAACAAACTCTTGTCTTGTTCTGGGCGTCTTACAAATCTTCTCTTTTGAAAGGCGGATTAAGTGCTTTGCTTAGTAAACCACAAAAGGATACATGAAATATGTCTTAAGCACAAACTCCCCTGTTGATTTTGGTTTGGAGAAAGATCCGCGTCTGTTGTTGTTGTAAGGTATATGAGGTGGCTTAACCGCTCGAACCTCTTTTTGTGGAATCCTTGTTTTTGTTGGTATTGCAGTTGACAAAAAATCATCATTTAGAACCTTCTTTTCAATCCAGGATGATTTCGTCGGCTTTGAAGTGGATGGACTATATAAGGATGACACCTTTGCAATCGCATCATCTAGATTTTTCTTCAAAATCCCTGCTTGTTTAGACAAAGTATCTTCTATAAGCACATAACAAGCAGAATTTGAATTACTTGTAGAACAAGTATTCTGTTTAGATTTAAAATTAGCTTGTTTATGTTTATTCTTTTGTTTTGGAGAAGAAGTCGTTGTAGATGAAGGTGATTTCACTTGGTAAGAAGATGCGACAGATACAGTGACATTTGGATGCTTCGCAGCAGTTGATGCATTGGTAAAATCTTTATCTGAAAGCTTAGAACCTGCAACAGAGAAATAAGAATCAGATTGGCTACTACAATGTGAAACCAAATCAAAATTAATATTATCAACGGAAGTCTTGATTGATTCAGCAAGTTTTGCAGCGCTAAGCTCAGTCTTCAGAATTTTAGCCATAAACTTTATTTTCTCAGTGTCTAGTGTTGTTTGCAATTCAGAAATCTCCCTCTCCAAGATTGAACGAGGAACACAAGATTGGTTTGACACAAGCAACTGTTGTTCAAGTCCTTTGACTTTTTCTTTCAACTCAACTTCCTCAACGCACAATTTGTCTATGATCTTTGTATCATTTTTCAACACAGTAGACAATTTCTCATTCAGCTTGGCATTGGCTTGAGTCAATTCTTTAGCCTTATTCATAGCAGTCTCAATATATGCTTGCTTTTGCTCCAATTCAATTGCATAGGATTTACATTTTTGTTCCGCAAGTTGAAATTGCTAAAACACTTTAGACACCTGCTCTGTGAGTTTTGCATTGGCTATGGACAGATCATCTGCTCTCTGCTTTTCAGAATGTAATTTTTCAGAATTTTGTTCAAGCTCTTGTAATTTTGCAGACAGATCAGAATTCTCTTGTTTCAATGCTTGTGTAATTATGACTTCTTTGCACAGTCCATTCCATGCATTATCCTACACGCCAAATATTATGTTCCACATGCAAAACATGAATCTGTCTTCTTCAGTAAACGTATATTTAGATTTCTTCCATTTATGACCCTCTTGTTCAATGCAAAACCTATTCAGACAGATCCAATTAATTTCTTTGATGAGACAGTTGTTGCAAGTCCAGTTGTTGAGCCAAATCCTACTTATGATGAGGTAGTTGATGAGACTGAGACTGTTCCTAATTTTGAAGATTATATTCAAGTATCTCCCATTCAAGCACAATCAGAACCTATTTGGCTGCGTAGTCATCCTGAATCACAAGTGATTGGTAGTTTGGACGTTGGTGTTCGAACTCGATCAGCTTCGGCAAATGAATGAAATTTTTTTGCTTTTCTAAGCAAAATCGAACCAACACGAGTCTCTGAAGCTCTTGATGATGCTGATTGGATTATTGCCATGCAAGAGAAATTGAATCATTTTGAACGATTGAAGGTGTGGAGATTAGTATCTCGACCAGAGGGCAAGTCGGTGGTTGGTACAAAATGGATCTTTAAAAACAAGATAGATTCCGACGGAATTGTTGTGAGGAACAAAGCAAGGCTGGTTGCCAAAGGATACAACCAACAGGAAGGTATCGACTTTGATGAAACCTATGCTCCTGTGGCGAGAATTGAGGCTATTCGATTATTTTTAGCCTTCGATGCTTTTAAGAATTTTAAAGTATTTCAAATGGATGTCAAAACGGCATTTCTAATGGAAAGTTGAAAGAAGAGGTCTACGTGTCTCAGCCCGAAGGTTTTGTTAATCCAAAATGTCCACATGACGTTTACATTTTAGATAAAGCTTTATATGGTCTCAAACAAGCTCCATGGGCATGGTATGACGAGTTGTCTAATTTTTTGTTGAGCAAAGGCTATGTGAAAGGCAAAACTGAGACGACCTTATTCAAAAAGAGGATGGGTGATGATTATATCTTGGTATAGATATATGTCGACGACATTATATTTTGTTGTACGAACCAGAAGTATGGTGACGCTTTTTCAAACACAATGAAGGAACGTTTTGAAATGAGCATGATGGCGGAACTGAACTTTTTCCTCGGATTGCAGATCAAACAGCTCGATCATGGCATTTTTATTAATCAGTCAAAGTATATTTTTGATTTGTTAAATAAATTTGACATGAAAGACTGTTCTCCAATTTCTACTCCAATGTCTTCAAAAACTATACTTAGTTTAGCTTTAAATGAAAAATCTGTTGATTTAAAAACTTATAGGGGTATGATAGGGTCATTACTGTACTTGACGGCGAGTAGACCTGATATAATGTTTTCAACATGTCTATGTGCTCGTTTTTAAGCAAACCCCAAAGAATCACACTTGCTGGCTGTCAAACGGATTCTACGTTATCTCAAAGGCACACCTGACTTAGGCTTATGGTATCCAAGAGATTCATCATTTGAGTTGATTACGTATTCAGACGCAGATTACGCAGGTTGTATGATTGACCAAAAGAGTACATCAGGTGGTGCACATTTCCTTGGTGACAGATTAGTTTGTTGGTCTTCAAAGAAGCAGAATTGCGTGTCAACGTCTACAGCAGAAGCAGAGTATGTGGCTGCGGCAAGCTGTTGTTCTCAGTGTTTGTGGATGAGAACTCAGTTATCCGATTTTGGTCTTCATTATAATAAAATTCCTCTAAGTGTGATTCACAAAGCGCAATTGCTATTTCATGCAATCCGGTACATCATACCAAAACAAAGCACATAGATATTCGATATCATTTCTTAAAAGATAATGTGGAAAAGGAATTAATAGAGTTAGAATATGTTTCAACAGAAAATCAATTGGCTGACATATTCACTAAATCTTTGGACGATTCTCGTTTCAATGTGTTAGTGTCTAAGTTAGGCATGTTGAATTTGTCGCTGTAACACATTCTTTCTTTATTTGTCTTTTACATTTTTATCTTTTCATTTCTGTATTTTATCTGGAATTGGTATTACACTTTGGTTGGTATTTTTGCAGGATGTGCAAATGTTAAGAGGGAGTGACTGATTTTATACAAGCATAATCTGTTATACAGTGCATGCTTCTAGGGGGAGATTTGTAATCACAATGAAAATCATTTTTTTGGTTAAAAATATTTTTTAGTGTTCACAAAGTTTTATGCTTGTATCAAGGGGGAGTTTTTTAAAAGTTTGAAAATTTGAATTTCTGAGAAACTTTTTTCAAGTATACGAGGTGATGCGGTTTTTAGATCATCCGGGATTTAAGTTTGAATGACATGCGGGAATTACGTCTATCCGGGAAGTGCATGCGGGATTTTAGGATTCAGAATCCGGGAATTGGGTCGAATACGGTTTATGAATATGGGTCAAACCCATGCGGGATTTGGGTAGATTATAAATACAAACATCCGGGATTTGTTTCAGATACGGTTTTTCAAACTTAAACTCTATCAACTTCACAATATATCAAATCTTGGATTTTTGCTTCTAATCTTTGGTGTTTTTGGTCGTCTTCTTCACGTGATCTCAAAGGTATTACTGATTTCTCTTGATTGTGTGTTTGATGTGTGTTTCATGAATGTTTTTGGTCTCGTAAGTTTCCGTATACGTCTTTTACGTTGATTGTGGTTGATGTGTGTTTGATGTGTTGTTTGTTATTGATTCTTGTTTGTTGGGTGTCGATCAAGTGTTAATCGAGTTTTTCTTGAATTGTATTTGATATTAATCGAGTATTTGTTGGGTTTACTGATTGTTGCGTGTTCTTGTCTGTCGGACATGGTTTTGTGTAGATTGATAGGTTTATTGTTGTTGTTTGTGTAAGTAATGCTTTGATTGATGATCGATTAAGTGTAATGTACATAGATTTTCTATCAAATTTGGACTTGATGATGTTTGTAGTCAAAATGTTTGATTCTGATTCAAAGTTCAGATACGGGAATTTGATTTCCCGGATGATATGTTCTAGGATGTATGATTCCCGGATATAGATTCGGGAAGTGATTGTGCACAAGTGTTATTCGGGAATTGATTGTACATACGGGATTTGCAATTTTTGGTATAATTCCCGGATAATATTTCTTTGTTGAAAATTGTTTCAAGTGTTGAGTTTTAAACACATTCGCGACAAATGTAAATCCCAACTTCCACCAAAGTCTATCACACATGCACGGAGCATATCTTTTAATGTTTTAATGGTGCGTTCATTTTGACCATCGGTTTGCGGGTGAAAGGCCGTACTGAAAAGATGTTTGGTACCCATATCTTCATGAAATTTCTTCCAGAAACGCGCGGTGAATCTACTATCACGATCCGATACTATTGATGCATGTAGCCTAGAGACGATCTCTTTCACAAATACATCTGCCATCTTTTCAGCAGAAAATGTTTCACGAATGGGTAGGAAATTAGCACTTTTAGTCAACCTGTCAACAACTACCCATATAGCATCATAATTTCTTGGGGTCTTTGGAAGCTTTGTAATAAGATCCATGGTTATATCTTCCCATTTCCACACAGGAATCTCCAGAGGTTGTAGTTTTCCATGGGGTCTTTGATGTTCAGCTTTAACTTGCAGACAAGTTAAGCATTTCTCAACATAGGCTGCTATATCTTTCTTCATTACTGGCCACCAATAATCTGACTTTAAATCTCTATACATCTTTGTAATGCGTGGATGAATTGAAAACCTTGATTTATGAGCTTCATCAAGGATTATCTTTCTTATGTTTCCAGAAATAGGCACCCAAATTCTTCCAAACACAGTCAACAAACCTCTATTATCTCTTTCTAAACTAGATGCTTGGCCCTTGATCCGCTCTTTTTCTTGATTCTCACCCTTGATACCTTCTTCTTGTTAAAATTTTCTCAATGAGCAAGGCAGTGACAGTCATTCGTAAAGATCCCATATGTAAAGATGCGTGTCCCGATTTTATGCTTAATGCATCAGCAACCACATTTGCTTTACGTGGATGGTATAGCATTTTACAATCATAATCTTTTACCAGGTCTAACCATCTTCTTTGTCTCATATTTAAATTCTTTTGATCCAAGAGGTACTTCAAACTTTTATGGTCTATGTAAATGGTGCACATAATGCCATACAAGTAATGCCTCCAAAATTTTAGATCAAAAACCATTGCGGCTATTTCTAGATCATGAGTGGGATAATTAACTTCATGAGGTTTTAGTTGTCGTTAGCGTAAGAAATAACTTTTCCTTTCTTCATCAGTACGCAACCCAAACCTTTATTAGATGCATCCCAATACACGATCATGTCGTCGTTTCCTTCGAGTAAGGAAAGAATAGGGGCTTCACAAAGCTTTTGCCTAAGCGTTTCAAAAGATTTTTGTTGTTCGTTTTCCCACGTAAATTTTGTGTCTTTCTTGGTCAATTTGATTAGGGGTACTGCAATTTTTGAAAAAACCTTGATAAATCTATGGTAATACCCTACTAAACCAAGAAAACTCCGGACTTCTAAAGGATTCTTGGGTGGCTCCCATCTCGTTACTGCATCAACTTTTGATGTGTCAACCTTAACACCGTCTTTATTTGTAACATGTCCCAGAAACTGCACCTCTTCCAACCAAAATTCGCATTTTGAGAATTTTGCATACAATTTCTCTTTTCTCAAGCTTTAAAGCACATTTCTAAGATGACCCTCGTGTTAATTTTGAGTTGGAGTAAATTAGAATATCATCAATAAAGACAATAATGTATTTATCCAACACAGATCGGTATACGCTATTCATTAAGTCCATAAAAGCAGCAGGTGTACTCGTCAATCCAAATGGCATGACTATGAATTCAAAGTGGCTATATCGGGTTCTCAAGGAGGTTTTTGGTACATCTTCTTCCTTTCTTTAATTGATGATACTCAGAACGTAAATCAATCTTTGAGAACCAAGATGATCCTTGTAGTTGATCAAATAGATCATCAATTTGAGGTAGTGGATATTTGTTTTTGATTATTACTTTATTAAGCTCTCTATAATCAATGCACATGCGGAAAGACCCATCCTTTTTTTGACAAATAATACTGGTGCTCCCCAAGGTGAGCTACTGGGTCTGATGAAGCCTTTATCCAATAGCTCCTGTAGTTGCTTCATCATTTCTTCCATTTCAGGAGGAGCTAACCAGTAGGGAGCTTGAGCAATTGGATTTGCTCCTGGGACAAGATCTATTCTTAATTCTACTTGTCTATCAGGCGGTACACCAGGCACATCTTCTGGAAATACATCGACATATTCCCGTACTGATAGGATTTGTGTGCATAACCGTCGAACCCTGATGACACGCCCAATGCCATATGACACTCAAGGGTCACACCTGTGAGAGTATATAATTCAAAAGATTATATAATCACAAATTGGGAGAAAGGTTTTATTTAAGCTTTAAGGATTATAACTTAGTCAAGGAAGTGATTAACAAAAGTGAACCCTAGCCACCACACACACTCTCTCTCTCTCTCGATCTCGACAACTCACTCTCGGCTCTTCTCTCTCTCGTCGAAACCGATCCAAAGGAAGACCACCTAGGGTGTTTTGCAATTAGGTGGTCGACGCAAGAGACACACACACACACTCTCGGGTTTTGAGTGTTGAAGCTGAGGTAAATCCAGGAGCAGTCTAGCGGCCAGTTCTTTGGAGGTGCAGTAGTGGTGGACTACTTTAGCAAGCCCAAGGTCACAAAGAGGTATTTTTCTTGTAACTCTTTTATGTGGTTTGTTGGTTGTTTAAGAAACTATATTGATCATCAGTTATAAAGATCCTAACCCTTTTGGGGTTTAGAGGGTTGTGTTCGATCCAGTTCCGCTTTAGGATTGAACCAGTACACGTTTGACCAGTCTGTGTCATTGGGTGGTTTGGTCAGATTAAAAACCCTTCATATATATATATATATATATATATATATATATATATATATATATATATATATATATATATATATATATATATATGTTCTTGTATGTATATATCGAAAATATTAACTAGTTAAGTTAATATGGTTGATTTTGAAGTTTTTAATCAAAAATTGCTTTAATTTTATGGTTAAAGGATAAACCTTAAGATTTGGAATTCTAAATCTTATCAACAAGTTATGTTGATAAAACTATTTAAAGTTTAGATATTTAAAACATGTTTTGTTTTAAAGATAATATTTGAACTTTGAATGGATTAGAATTTCTAGAACTTAATTTATGATTGTTCATGCATTATTTTTATTCCGTTATTATTTGTGGTCGGAAAATTGTCACTGGAAAACCACCAGACCACCGGCGGCAGCCCCAGCATGGCGGTGGCCCAAGTGGTGGTGATGGACCAATGGTTGTGGACCCGTGAGGGCATCCAAGCTGGGATTAGCAGCCCACGGCCCAGTCCTCGAAAGCCCAACCAGATCGCGGTGCTACTCGGTCTGTGGTAGCGACTGAGGTTTCTTTCGCCCCAGTAGTCGGCCAAGGACCAGCCGAGGCCCCTTTGAGGCGGCCCGGTAGCCCAGGTGGGTTCGGCTCAGGTTGGGGTCGGCCTAGTTATTTCATTGATCCATTTTTATATTAAAAGCCCAATAGAAAAAGGTTTTACCTTTTATAGTTCTTTAACTAAATTTTTTATAATTGTTATTTTTTTTGTAGAGCTTAAATTCTTTTGTTTATATTGTTTGGGCTTATAAAAATTATCTTTGAACATGTTGGGCTTCTCGGCCCAGTTAGGGTTAAAACTGAAAACGGGCTCTTGGACCAAAGACTTTGTGTTATAAATACCGTTTGTATTTTAGGACGCGTAATTTGGAATAATTAAATAATTCAAGATTATATATGTATTAATTTTATGGATTTAAAATTAGTATATGCGTAAATTATTGTTAAAAGGATTATTTTAACTAGTTAAAGTTAAAATAAAAGGACTTATTATATTTTTGGATTAAAATATAAATTAACCATAATAGTGTATTATTGTTGAACAAAGTTAAACAAGGACATTTTTAATCGATTAGGTGTTTTTGAATTAAGACACATTTGGTGTAATAGTTATTATACCAATAGTATAATAATTGATTAAAAGGATTGACAAGTTTTCTTGTCTCGATTAATAGTTTAATTAATTGAGAAGTAACGAGAAAAAGGTTTATAGATTAATCTATATATGTATGTTTCTTGCATTATTGTTTTTACTTAATTCATGATTGTTTATTTATATATTGGATTATATATATAAATGGGTTTGACTTGTATACTAAGTGGCATTAGTATCGTTAAGTCGCGTTCGTAGTTTCTACATGTCAACTACAAATGCTTGACTTAAACAAGTCAACAATATATTCTTGTTGTGGTTGGACATGTAGGTTATAGGTTTTGCCAACTTAGACCTGTGGTTATGTTTTTTCTTTGTTTTTTTTTTTTTGGTTTTGGGGAGTCCTGCATGCCTCTTACAACCCCTTTTTATAATGTAAAAGTAATAGATTAGTATATGTCTGTATCTAATTTAGTTTGTTGTAATCAAAACTGAATACGAAGAACTTTCAACATGAAGTCTTTCAAGACGGAGGAACAAGATAGATTTGCTCGAGTCAAGACCGGAGGTGTCAAGGCCAGTGGGTGCAAGGAGACAAAACACAAGTTCAAGCCACGGGATCTATTTTAGTATAGTTTGTCCTTAGTTGACCCGTTAGGACATAGTTGACAAAACTATAACAGCTTTATTTACTGCGTGGTTGTGCTTTACTTTTATGAATATTAATGCGACTATAAAATTAAAGTAAGAGATTAATAATAGATATTATTAATCAGGGGTAAAACCATGGTAGATGATAAAAATGGTATGTGACAACAGTTTTATAAAATTAAAGATTTTATGATTGTCGTATAAGCATTTTAAAACAATTTATTTTAAAATGGTTTTATCATAAGACATATTGTGTACCTAGTTCAAGGTATACTAGATATACGGATTTTTAGAACAGTTTGTTTTAAAAATGGTTTTAAAAAACTGGAATCAAGTTTTTTTTTCCAAACTTGGATAAAACCCACTACAATCTTGGACTAGTAGTGCTACCCATCTAGTTGTACACCTTTCTTGCTAGCGCTACCTTGGTGTGTTGTCGTGCCTAAACCATCCACACTGTGGTTCAAACCGACATGGGGAGGAGGTTAAAGACTTTCCGATTCCCTGATGTGACGGGCCAGAGTTCACCCCTTCCTAGGTGGTGCGGTCTACTTTGTTGATTCCGTGATGTGACGGGCCCAAAATGCACTTACTGTAGAGATAAACATACTTAGACTCTATCTAAAAATCGCTACAAAGTCTAGGAGTTATATCAAGTTAGATACAATTGGTAAAGGAACCTACCTACCAGAATTGGCATGGGGTTGGTGTTGTCGTGCCCAAACCATGCACCAACACGTGTTAAATATGGGTCCTAAGGCTAATACTTATCATTTAACGGGTTTTTATCGATTCGTATTTAGCAAAGTCTATTAAGTGTTACTGTAATTGAACTATACATAATTGAAATTGTAGATGGCAAACGTATCCAACACTAATAACTTCTCACTCTGTTCTATCCTAGAGAAGGATAAGCTCACCGGACCTAACTTTCTCAACTGGGAGCGCAATCTTCGGATCATGCTCAGGCATGAGAGAAATCTTGGAGGAGCCAGTGGAAAATGCCCCAGCCAACAATGCAAGAGCTAATGTTAGGGAAGCTTACTAGAAGCGTTTCAATTACGCGCTAGATGTAAGATGCCTCGTGCTCGCAATGATGAGTCTAGAGTTGCAAAACGAGCATGAGGGACATGTTTCAAGAGCAGGCTCGTTCAGAACGATACGATGTCACAAAGGCTCTAAACACTTGCAAGTTGGCTAAGGGCACTTCGGTTAGTACCCACGTCACGAAAATGAAAGGGTACATGGACCACCTGGAAAGGCTTGGACACCCACTACCGTTGCAGCTGGCAACAGACATGATACTTCTCGTTGTCTGATGACTATAAACCTTTCATAGTCAACTACCACATGCACAATATGAAGAAATCGATAGCTGAGCTTCATTCGATGCTCAAGACAGCTGAGTCGAAGGGGTAAGGGTAAAACCGAACCAGGACCATCTGCACCCAAGGCCAAGGCAAATGGAAAAGGCAAGGGCAAGGGCAAGAAATTCAAACCAAATAAAGCAAGGGCCAAAAACCGATGCTTCAAGTGCAGTGAGATTTGCCACTATTGTTGGTCAAATGATCTTATCAGTTAGGATTTGATGATACAAAGTTAAGTTTGTAAGATATGTTCCAAATACAACTTAAACAGAATTATGAAGCTTAGTCAGACTGAGAACTTATAGTGTTTCAGACTGAACCTAAGCTGAGTATAAGCTGAGCATAAGTTGACCAGTTTATACTATACCTTAGTTTATTAATATGTTTGATAAGCTGTGTGTGTCACCTAAGGTATCTATCGAGTATTCAACTTGATATATTTCAAGCTGAGTGACTCAACTCAAAAACTGAGTCTGCTCGACAGAGTTGCTAAGTAAGTTCTAGCCAACTCTTATGACTTCTATGGATAGGTTAGTCATAATTTTGATATCGAGTTTGTTCTCGAATAACTCGGCTTGATAAGTTTCAAGCTGAGTAACTCAGCCTAACCAAATGAAGTCAGTTTAAGGGAATTTAAATGTGTTTTAAATTCTTTTTAACTTTCTACATCTACGGAGCGGATAAGAAGATTCCAAAATCAAGATTGAAGATTGAAGACTCAAGGTTGAAGATGTCAAAGATTCAAGATTCAAGATTCCGATTTATCTAATAGTTAGTTAGTAGATTAGGATAAGTTCTAGTTTGTTAGGATCCGTAGGAACAGGATTATAAATACTGATATCCTAATTAGTTTAGAGGTGACTGACTAAAAAACCTCACCTCTCTTTCGTATGTGTTACGAATCTTGATTCACCGTTTGTAAGTTAAACGTGATCAAGAAATTCACAGATAGCCAACATTGTTCGTGTGTTCGATCTTCACGTCTGTTGTGATGTTGGTAAGTATTCAATCTGTGATTAAATCCTGTTTAGAGAGTTAGTCCATGTCTATAATCATAAGTTGATTATAGACAACAAGGTTGAGCAATTAGTTTGAGAGATTGAGAGAGTTTGATTTACATTAGGTGTTTACATATCAAGTGTTGCTTACTTGATAGTTTCTGCAATCATCTTCTTATTAATGAAAGCAAAGCATTCGACTGTTTGTGGGTTGATGTGTGTAACTCTTTTTATTTGATTTGTTCAATTTCCGCAGAAAGTCTATTCAAACCCCCTTCTACACATTACTTGCTTGTTGATCTTCTCACCAAGGAACCAACAACTGGTATCAGAGCAGGCTGAACGATTTCATAAGTTGAAAGTTCAAGATTCTGAGAAAGTATACAATGTCGACAAGCAAACAATTCATCAAACTTTCCTTAGATGGCTGCTAAAGGATGTCCTATATTTGATGGAGCTGATTATCCTATGTGGAAATTCAGAGCCATGCTTTTCCTCAAGTCCATTGACAATTGTATGTACGATGTCATCACTAAAGAACCAATCATCCCCAAGATTCCTGTTGTTGTCCGTGATACGTCTCCTGACAAAACTGAAAAGGAAGTGAAGAAGCCTGTTGCATCCTAGACTGAAGAAGATTGGAAACTGTATTCTCTGGATGACAAAGAAAAGAGTGTTCTGGCTAATGCCCTGACAAATGAGATCTTGCATACTGTGACTGGGAGTCAATCTGCAAAAGAGATCTGGGATATTCTAAGTATTACATATGAGGGCACAGATCTGGTCAAGCAGCAAAAGAAGAATCATTTGAACAGATCTTATGAAAACTTCTTTTCTAAGAAGAATGAAACCTTGGCTGATGTGTTTACCAGGTTTCACTACTTGATTAATGACCTGCTAGGTGTAGGCATTAAAAAGAATGAAGCTGAACTTGTGCTGAAGTTTCTGGATGTGTTACCAGAAAAGTTCAATGAAGTAACTATAGAACTAAGGGCTGGAGGAACATTACATTTGTATAACCTATAGTCCATATATGGGTTCTTGCTTAATCATGAATAGATCATAGAACACAAGAGAACTTCTCAACAACAACTAAAGGACTCTCTTGATAAAAATGATATTGCATTAGTTGCACAGAAAAAGAAGAAAAGTTTAAAAGCCATAATTGTTGAATCTGAGATTGAGTCAGACTCTCAAGCTGTCCACTCATACTTAGACTCAAGTGATGCTAATGATGTTCAGACAATCACTGAGCAAATGGACATGATAGCCAGAAGATTGAGAAGAGCTTAAAGGGGAATAGGAAGATCTGACAAAGGCAAAGGAAAAGTTCCTTTGATCCCAAGAAAGCTGTGTGATTCAATTGTCAGAAGAAGGGACATATTGCTGCTGAGTGCAGAGCGAAGAAGGATGAATCAGCTTCAGTAGCTGATAAGAATGCTTATAGAGTTGACAAATACAAGAAGAAATATACTCAGCTCAATAAAGGAAAGCCTGAAGACAAATCCAATAGTAAAGGACTCTATACTGAAACCTGGGATACAGAATCATCTACCTCAGATGATGATGACATATGTCTGATGGCTCAAGAAGATGAAGAGTTTGAAATTGATAAAGTTGATTATGGTTTGTCTCAATCAACTTTTGAACCTGACATGAAAAGCTGAGGAAAACAACAAATTGAGCAACTGGGATCCTTCCTCTATGTACAATGTCAGTATTTTCAACTCTTACACCGAAGAAGAAAAAGGTCTTGCATTTGATTATCTGCTAAATGATTTTAAAACCAGCCTTAATAATCAAGCTGACCTCAAAGCTGAAATAGCTAAACTAAAAAAATGAGATTAACGAAAATCAAACTATCATTCATGTTGGTAAGAAGGCACAATGTGATCTTGAATGTCAGAGATACATTAATAAACTTCTAAGTGAAGAACTTCAGGAAGCCAAGGATAAAGCTGACCAACTTCAAAAGTTTACTGAATCCTGGTGTAAGTCATCAAGGCTTGCTGAAAAGTGCATCAACCAACAAATTCCTAAACATGTAAAAGTTGTACTTGGAGGTGACTATCAATCCGTAGCCTGTGCTGCTGATGATGATGAGATAGCAAGTACAGATTCTGAGGAAGATAGACAACTGACTGAGTCTCAGAAGTCAGCCTCAGAAAAGAGACATGATCCAAGCCTAAAATACAATAAGTTTGTAAAGGCAAAGGATCATGGAAGTGAGTGTTCAACTTATAAACAGCATAGTAAGTCTGTGCATGATAGATTGGGCACTCAACCTATTAAAAGAACCTATGTTATTGAAAGGTTGAATCCAAACCCATTCAAGAGACAACACTCTCTGTCCAGTTCAGAGAGAAGTTAAAAGAATAGGAAGACAACTGTTAGTCAGAGGTCTTATCACAACAAAAAAGGTAAGTCTAAAGTTGTTGAATCTGGTAAGTCCAGAAAACATGACAATGGTATGTCCAAAGTCAATACAGAGAAGTTTGTTGGTCAAATATCTGAACAAAAGGATAGCAAACCTAGATTTGACAAAGGTATGTCCAAAGTCAGTGAACATCAAGTGAATCAACTTGTAAAGAAAGTTGAAAAGTTATCCACAACATATAATCCTAAGACTGAGAGCAGATTCTCACAAGGATTATTAGACATCCTACCTCCTGTAATCATTGGAAGAAGAAAGTGCTATAAATGTGGAGGTAGAGGACATGAGGCCAGAGACTGTGACAGTGAGATTACAAGGCCTGAGAAGGAACAGGCTGATCAGCCTAAGCAGGACTCAACACCTGCTCAAGTTGACCAGTCAGCTTCACCAGATGAATCTGCTAAGTGCTCATCATCTGAACCTACTTTAAAGTGGGTTCCCAAACAAAACTAATATGTTTAGTTTTTCATGTGCAGTGTTCAAGTAAATGGTACTTGGACAGTGGATGCTCAAGGCACATGACAGGGTGGAAAGGACTTCTAAGTGAATTCCAGGAAGATGAAGGTCCTAAAGTAACATTTGGTGATAACTCCCATGGAAGAACTAAAGGATATGGGAAGATGCATGCTGGTAAGGTTTGCATATAAATAGCAGATATTGTGTTCAGTTGAAGAAGAGAGCCAGAATAAGAGAGCAGAAGTTAGGCTCCCATACACTCTCGTTCTAGTCGATTTAGGTCAATAATTTTCAGTTTCTATAAGTAATTTTTAGCGTAGATTACGTTCGTATGTTTGTTAGTTGCCATTTCAAGTTCCAGAAGCTTGTACCTATATTTCTAGTTCTAGAAGCTGTAGAACTCGTTCTCCTTCTGTAATCTACATATTGGTACATTCTTTCCTTTAATATGTGTGCGTATTTATGTTATTCCCGTATTCCCGTCATTATGAGTAACTAGATTTTTATTATCTCGTTACGATGAATCCAGATTAATATAAATATGTAGTTGTTATGCGTAGGTTATATTAGAATGATTTTAATAAAGACATGATATTCCTGAAATAATGAAACGTATATTTAGTTATTTTGTGTAATACTATCACTTCATGCTGGTATTAGGCATTGTAAACGTTGAAAAACCATTTGCTTAGGACATCTGTTTTTTTTATAAATATATATATTCCTAACAGACTCATATTTATTTTGTTAGGTCCAAATAACAAGTGATTCAAGTATGTAGTAGTATAGATGAAGGTTTGTATATGAATAACTAGAGAGAACATGGAAATATACCATGAAAAACACATAGTTATTCTTTCATTATGCTCAAAACCTTAGCTATTACAATAGCCATATCCCTATATATACCCCGTGGGTATTTCACAATTAAACTCCTATTTCTATACAATTTTATACTTTACATTCTCCCCCTTTGTATTGAAATAGGAGTGTACACGCCAGTAATCTAAGTTTTCCTTAGATTATATAAGCAGTTTTGGATGTAGTGTCCCACCAAATACATTAGTCGGAAACAATGATTTATCCTGAGCTTTTGACAGCTAAAGCATAAACACTTTTGATGTGTTGGGAAGAATCTTCTTTTTGTCTCCCCCTATAATGTAGCTCAGATTGTTTCCATGTGCTCAAATTGTTTCCATGTCTTCATATGATAGATCTTTACTCCCCCTAGACATGACATAGACTGATGTTTCTTTCTCTCTCCCCCCTTGAGTAAACGCAGTAATTTTTCAATATGTTCTTTTACTCCCCCTCAACAATTGAATCAACAATGTAAAATTTCTTCACTTTTTATTCTCCCCCTCATGATGATTATAATACTTTATGAGCATCATGCATAAAAGACATCACCATGAGATTCAGTTGTAACAAACATGAGATTCATTTGTATGACATGAATAGATACTCGAACCACTCTTGATCGGTGAGGAGTGGTAATGATTTGATCTGAATTCTTGAAGATTTATACCTCTGTGTTGGATATAATCTGATATTGGAGATTAATGTTGTCAAGTAAGTCTTCCAATAACGTGTAATCAACCTTAACCAGATCACCGCAAGTCCCAAAAAGATTTTGGAAGACATACGGGTGCAAATGAACTTGGGTACACATTAGTGGGTAGGTGACGTTGATATAATAATCAGCGAGTCAGATTCATCCTTATTCAAGAGCACCAAAAGAATGATATGCAGTGTGCATTCGCATGTAATACAAAATCTTCTCAAAAACCTGAAGTAATTTGATTTTGGTCAATCCTTCAAACAATATCACTCACAATGTGATCTGGGTTTTCAATACTCCCCCACTTTTGATAGACATAAGAAAGAAGAACCAAAAATCAGAACTAGACATAAGGGTACTAGGAATTATGCATCGGGTTCACGGGAAAACAGAATATGACCCAAATCTAGAAACATCAGAATGATAACTGAAACTTTAAGAACTCCTAACTCAGTCAGAACAACGATGGTGGTTTGGGGACAGCGCCCCTGATAGCGGGGTTCAAAGGGTGCAACTTTTGGCGAGGTCTAAGGGGCAGAGCCCCTGGCTGGGGTCGAGCTGCCAGGTCAGCTTGAAATTTTTTGAAATTGTAGAATATTGCTATGGAAAAAATGATCAGAAATCTGAAAAATCTTGAAAAATGAGTGTAAAACCGGATGCACAAAATGTGTATAACACCGGATGAGTGAAAAACCGTATGGTCAAGAAATCGGATGAAGAATTATGCTCAGAAAACCGGATGACTCAAATCCTTAGACACAAACCGGATGTCAAAGAAACCGGATGTGTGAAACCTTATGCTCAAAAACCGGATAGCTTGAATTCTCGGATGGAACACTTATGAATTCCCGGATAAACACATGCGATTTTTTGTGAAAACAATCATTTTTATGCGGTATTTCTTAAATCCCGCATGTTTCAAAGGAAAATCCTGGATGCTTCAAGTCAAATTCCTGGATGCTTCAAAAAATCGACCCGCTCAAATTCAAAAAATCATCAAATGCGCATGAATCTGTAAATTTCTTGCCCAGATCACTTCGCCTATCAATAACAATCAATCCTATATCAAATTTGCTAATAAACAACAACAAATGGATATCAAATTCAAAACCCATTTTTCACAAAACATACTAAAATTTTCGATTTGCTTGCTGTTTTGTTGGTAATTTGATCTCGTTAACTCCAGAATGATTCTAACATGATAATCGAGCATCAATCAAAAATAATTTTCACCAAAATCTCAAAATTTGATGAATACCCAAAAATCTTCACCTTTGCTCTCGTTTTTCTTCAAATCTTCAAAAATCTTGAACTTGTATGTTGAATTCAGAATCAAATCACACTCCTTAGGCTCTGATACCACTTGTTAGTCCCAAATCCATGAAGTACATGCAAGATTCTAAGAATGTGTAGAAGGAATGTAGAGAGAATGTTTAATGTGAAACTTGTAAGATGTATTCAATATGCATAAAGTTGTCAACATTACAAAGACAAAAACCTATATATACCTCTTTACATAAACGTCATTTTGACTTAGAGGGATATATCAAAAGTCAAAGTTAAGTACACAAGATCTAAAACATTATAATCCTAACAATCTCCCCCTTTTTAGATCTTGTCTTTCTTCAAATATTTCTCTGATCTAGGATCTTCTGAAACTTTCTGATTTTTCTTCTTTCTTCGCGCTTTGCTTCCAACATCTCTGCTGCTTCAGATAAACGACATTGTAAATCATGTGGCATTGTGTTTCTTACTTCAAATCGATGTTTCTGAAGATGATGTTTCCAAATGTTCAAAGACCCATCAGAGTATGCGTTAAGCTCTTTGAATCTAACAAAAATATTTTCTTTCTTGCTATTCTCCACCACTACTCCTTCATCACCAATTGACTCTTCATCACAATTCCAAACAACCTGGAAAAACTCTAACTGATCAATATTTGGATGATATGTATTAGGTTTCATAACATTGATCTTTCGTCTGTCTGCTTCAGCTCCCAGTTGCAAATCATACTCTTCTCCTCTCCTGATTCTCTGTCTCATAAAATCAATAACCTTCTCAAATCTTTCTTCTACAGTCTTATGCATAACTCTCTTCAGACTCAAGATGTCGTACAAAATATCCACATCGTGTAAATCCAGATGTTTCAAGTCAACATGACCAAATGAATACTCTTTTCTATCTGCTTTTACAACATGAAACACCAACATCTTGAAATTTATAACTTTACTATATGAAATTCTTATCAGTTTTTCAATTCGATGTTTTGAATAAACCTCTTCTTTCTTCATACCAAACCAATTCAAGTACAATCTCTTACCAGCCTTTGACACATCAGTAACACCCAACAAGTCTATATCCAACATATCTTCAAGTTGATCAGCATATATACCTTGGAATTTTTCTTCAAGAAAAGCAGTCGGAATCATGTGAAAACTCTAGTTTCTGACTTCCTTGTTCAATGCTTCCTTGGTAAGTACACTTCTCTTTGACAGATTAGGCAGAGATGCAGTAGTCACTTTTTCAATATGAATATTTTCTAGTATAGGCCACTCAACTGTTTTCAGCAACTATTCTCTTCTTTCATCCATCTTTTGTTTCTCAATGAATTCTGAAGGATAACTTCTAAACTGACCAGGTAATGGTGTAAACATATCATGCACATCTTTATGAAGTTTTAGTGTACTCATAATGTCTAACTTCTTTGATTTCTTTTTCTTATGTTCAGCTATCGGAGTAGGAACCTGAATACTCACTTCGTCGGGCTTTTCAACCCTTGGAGTAGCAGGAGCATCAGTCCCACCAACGTTGTGTTTCTCAATCCAACTAGCAATAGTATCATCTTCTTCATCTGATTCAATCTCAATTACCCCTCCTTGATCATATTCTACCATCGTACCCAGATTCTCAAAATCAAACACCATGTCTCCTAACTCCTCATCTGATTCAACAACCTTTTGTTTACCATGATCTTTATACTTATATACAAATGATGATGCTTCCAAAGTTTCAACCAACCCTGATGAGGATTCAACCCTTGGCCTTTTCTCCCCCTCATGGCGATCAGAATCAGGATCTTGATCGTCATGCTTACGCTTTGAAGACTCAGCAGCCGTTTTGCACGAAGAATCCTTTTCCAATCTTAACAACTCCAGTAAATCAGCATCTTCATTTGAACGCTCAGTTATAGATAGTAACTTTGCATGAAGTTGAGTTTTCAAATCATCAATCAACATATCATCATCTTGCCTTGTAATCACCTTATCCAACTTTGCATTAATTTCATAATTCTGCTTCAGAATTTGAGAATTTTGCTGGCGAAGTTCAGAATTATCTTTCTTTAAATCCTCTAATGCAGTTGTAAACATCTCCATCACCAGTTTGAGATCAGCCTTGGAAATGAATTCCGCAGCTGACCTAGAAGTTGTAACTTTTGTAACACCGGGATCACTAAGATTACCCGTTTGGACTTCAACATTTTTAGGAACGAATCCCGTTGATGTTGAGCCACCTGCAGTCACAGCTGGGTTAACGTTGACTGTGGCAGGTTTTCCTATCAATCCTCGAGAGTTGTACTGAGGAGCAGTCTCTATGATAGTTCCGGCAGCTTTATCAATTGATAATCCGCTTTCAGTAACATGTGTAACATTGTGTATAGAAAGAATGTCAGATGACTGACGGTATACGATGTGCTATGAAAGATGTTCAGTAGCGTGGAGCAGACTGCCACTTGCTTCAATACCAACATTCTTCGAATGAGAAGTTGATAGCTTATGTGCTAAATCTCCGTGAAAAATTGAAACAAGTTCCTTTTGAGAGGAACCTGAGTGGCTAGGAGGTATCTGTGCTTGCTCTGTTGGGATGACAGAGGCTTCTTCAATACCAAGCCGTAGCCCAGTAGTAAATGTGGTTTCCCGGCTTTTTAGGCATGGGGGACCCTCAGCACTCAGATTTTCTTTTCTCACACCCTCACTCTCTTTCTCTTTTACTATCTCCCCTTCTACTTCTCCGCTCTTTCGAACTGACACATCAGTATACAGTTCCTCAGAATTGATATCATCTAATTTAAAATCTGCAGTAGATTCTGGAAAATATGTTGGCAATGAATGTGGAAATTGAATTGATTGATCAGCAAACATAGTATCAAGTCCTCTAGAGAATGATTTGTTCTTTCTTAACTGATTTTTGGTTCTTCTTTCTTATGTCTATCAAAAGTGGGGAAGTATTGAAGACCCAGATCACATTGTTGGTGATATTGTTTGAAGGATTGACCAAAATCAAATTACTTCAGGTTTTTTAGAAGATTTTGTATTACATGCGAATGCACACTACATATCATTCTTTTGGTGCTCTTGAATAAGGATGAATCCGACTATTTAATTATTATATCAATGTCACCTACTCACTTATGTGTACCCAAGTTCATTTGCACCCGTATGTCTTCCAAAATCTTTTTAGGACTTGCGGTGATCTGGTCAAGGTTGATTACACGGTATTGGGAGACTTACTTGACAACATTAATCTCCAATATCAGATTACATCCAACACAGAGGTATAAATCTTCAAGAATTCAGATCAAATCATTACCACTCCTAAACGATCAAGAGTGGTTCGAGTATCTATTCATGTCATACAACTGAATCTCATGTTTGTTACAACTGAATCTCATGGTGATGTATTTTATGCATAATGCTCATAAAGTATTATAATCATCATGAGGGGGAGCATAAAAAGTGAAGAAATTTTACATTGTGGATTCATTTTTTAAGGGGGGAGTAAAAGAACATATTGAAAAATTACGGCGTTTACTCAAGGGGGAGAAAGAGAAAGAAACATCAGTCTATGTCATGTCTAGGGGGAGTAAACATGGAAACAATTTGAGCACATGGAAACAATTTGATCTACATTGTAGGGGGAGACAAAAAGAAGATTCTTCCCAACACATCAAAAGTGTTTATGCTTCCGCTGTCAAAAGCTCAGGATATATCATTGTTTCAGACTGATGTATTTGGTGGGACGCTACATCCAAAACTGCTTATATAATCTAAGAAAGACTTAGATTACTGGCGTGTACACTCCTATTTCAATACAAAGGGGGATAATGTAAAGTATAAAATTGTATAGAAATAGGAGTTTAATTGTGAAATACCCATGGGGTATATATAGGGATATGGCTATTGTAATAGCTAAGGTTTTGAGCATAATGAAAGAATAACTATGTGTTTTTCATGGTATATTTCCATGTTCTCTCTAGTTATTCATATACAAACCTTCATCTATCCTACTACATACTTGAATCACTTGTTATTTGGACCTAACATATTTACATTTTCTCATGGACCCACTTGAGGTGTAAAATACGTTTAAGTCTGGTATGTGTATACGGGATATTTGCTCATGGACCCACTTGAGGTGTTGAACTAATATATTATCTTAATACCCAAGTATATATCTTCTTACCGGATGTTGACCAACGATGGTAAGTACCTTGTCTATTAATTCATTAGGAGATAAATACTAACCTTTTAAGTAAAATCGGATAACACCCAGGAAGCGAGGTTTTATCTAACCGGTGTTTCAATAATACAAAGATTAAGTCAGGATTATCTACATTTTGTGCCTAAAAGATAAATCATGTTAAGAGACAGTCTTTGTTAAATCGGCCTTTTTATAATCGGATTAGTTAACACTACTAATTAATGTTGATCTGGAGGATTCATGACTAGGTTTTTTGTTTTTTTCATTTTACTTATTTCAATCTGTATTTCTGCTTAGATACTGTTTCCTTTAAGACCTGTTACTATTTCCTTAGTTTTTCTGCATGTTCCTTGTAGTTAATTTCACCCTTCCTCATGATTATTGATAGCTAGACAATAGGTTCGGATTTAAGTAGCAACAGTTATCTCTTACCCGTGTTCGATAAATCTTCAGTCTTACTAGTAGCCTATATTACATACGTAGGTGCTCTGCCCGTGTGCATTTGTTTAGACTAGTAGTAATTCCAAATTAAAACCTTTCTGTGACATCATCTCGCGTACTCGAGACGTATATCACACGCACACCAGATTGCATCCCATTTTCATCACCTCTCTCCTCCCAGCAGACTCTAGACCCACTACGACTTCTAAAAGTTGATGAACTCAAAAGTTAATCACTGAATCGTCTTCCTCTAGACATAAAATATATCTATCTATCCTTATGAAGATTTCTATCAAATATAGGAAGAGTGATGACAATTTGGTGTAAGAAGGTGTGGCAATTTGGTGTTCTGGGGTGCCCAAAGGAGATAAGATAGGTTCAAGAACATGGGCACCACTTTGGTGAGAAGCTGATTCAGCATGGGAGGATTCAGAACTGGATGACTCAGAGGTGTAGACCAAGTTCAGTAATAACAGCTTGGGTTGGGGTGATATGGGGAATATTTTGGACAAGTCAGTGTACGGTGCTAGGATCATACGCATCCCCTCCCTCTCTATTCTCAACACCTTCACCTTCTTCTCCACCCCTCTCAGAATTTTCTCTCTCCTCTTCCCTCTCAGCATCTCCCATAGATAGCTGAGGCCTATCCTCTATTTCCTCACCAGGTGCTACTCCTCCCTGGGCAGGTCTGGCCGGCTCTGGTCCGACCATAGGAGGTAGTCCTACACTCTCCCTATAGCTCACAACAATATGATTCTGTTCACAAAGATCAAGGAGAGATACAGGGAAAGGTCTTGGAATTGGTAGGTTGACAGGAATAGCAGGTTTTATATGCAAGAAAAGTTTTGGGATAATAGAAGGTAAACCTGTCCGTCAAGGAATTTCAGCATTTCGATCCATCACATTCTGGATGATCATTGGTAGAAAGCGGTGGTAAGGCAACATGTTTGCATCCTTCTGCTTTTGTGAGTTCTTCCTGAGCATAGTAGCTTTGATGTCTTGGAAGAGAAGAAATGCATAATCCACATGCATATGAGTCGCAGCTGCTACAAAGATTTTGAGTTGATACTCCGTTGGGAATTCGTAGCCTGAATGCTTTGGAGTGAGACATATTTGAAGCACCGTCATGAATGTATTATACTTTGGATGCAAGCCGGTGCATTTGAATTGACCTCTCTTGGTGAGCTCACCAGCATATCCCATCTCCATTATAGCGCCAAGACATGCATCCTCATCAGGGATTTCCTCAAATTCTGTAGCTGGAGGTCTGCTGACTGCGGTGGGCAGTTCAAAGATTGTTCTGAGGCGATTTAGTGGAATGTCAACTTGAAATTAATCAACCTCAGCATGAATGAACTCCCTTCCTCTTTCATTGATACGGACATCACAAGTCTGCCAAAATTGTTGAACGTATAACTCGGGAACATGTGTGCCTGTTGTAGCTGGGTTATATGTCAGGAGGTGATTCAGGGGGTGGATTTTGAAAATCTCAGTAACAATGGGGTAGGATGGGTTTTTAAGTTTGTTCAGGTCAACATAGTGATTATTTTTATGAGAGCCAGTGTTAAGAAACTCGGCTCGGGGCATGATCTCCTCTGGGTCACATACAACTTGTGTCATCTTACCTGTCAAAGAGATAAAACAGTTAAATTTTAAAATTAAAGAGATATGCAAGAAAACAACATGCAGCTTTGAATATTTGGTCAAACTTTGATAAGTGAGCAAAAGGTGACCACGTTGACCAATGTTGACCAATCGTTGACCAAGGTTGAAAAAATGTTCAAACACCCTAAGTGTTGGACCCTCATTGTGTACAGAATGATTTTCAGCATAAAAAAGTTGTTTTGAGTATCTTATTATATTCATTAAACAATAATAAACAACTTTGCAGTACTGAAGCATGTTCCAAAAATCATCCTAACACCATTTACTAGGCCATATTTGAAGTGTTTAGTGAAAACTCATACACCTCAAGAACACGAAGAACACTTTTTGAGATTTTTGAAATATTTTTCTATCAAAGTGTTTCCCATATGTTTAAACATGCCATCGCAAGTTAAGTTTCACCAACGGAGTTTGTTTCGTGTCCTAAAAGTTCATACAAAGTTTCGCAAATCTCATCGCATTCGGAAGTTCTAGGGCCAAAAATCACCTTTTTAACTCAAAATTTTCAAAATGTAAACCGTACAAGTTGTTACCTTTGTGATTAGGAGTATTTTGATGTAAAAAGAGTAAATTTTGGCAGAGTAACGAGATGTTTTTCGAAATCAAGTAACCAAATCGAGAGAGTGTTTGTGAGATTTGAAAGTTTGAACTTGTGAAGTGACCGATGGGGGATGGGTTGGTTATAAAGTAAAAAAGACACGTGTCACTCGTTGATTGGACCGAGAACGTGTAAAAACACGGCTGATAGGTAAATTTGGGCGGCTGATAGAACTGTTGAATCGCATGCGATTAACTCTTTGGTGTGTTAATCGCATGCGAATCACCCTTTGGTTAATAGCATGTGAATCACTCTGTTTATCAATCGCATGCGAATCAACCCTTACATGCGAATCAACCCTTACATGCGAATCAACCTTTGTTTATCAATCGCATGCGAATCACCCCTTGCCTTTGTTTATCAATCGCATGTGAATCAACCTTTGTTTATCAATCGCATGCGAATCACCCCTTGCATGCGAATCAACCTGTTTATCAATCGCATGCGAATCACCCCTTGTATGCGAATCAACCTTTGTTTATTAATCGCATGCGATTAAGTCATACTTGCTATCAAATTGTTTGAATCGCATGCGATTGAACCAATACTTGAAAATTTTATGAACAATGAAAATATCTGAATTTTGAGATTTGAAACTTTAGTTTTTCAGATATGTTTGATTTGATTGTTTGTTTGACACGCTCCCCCTAGACTTTTGCATCTGTTTATGAAAAATTCTCAAGATTTAGGAAATGTATCAGTTGTATACTCCTCCCCCTACACATGTATAGTATGTGTATAATTTTTCTCCCCCTACACATATGATACATGTGTGTCACCTAAAATTCACTCCCCCTTGAGTGTTGCATCATGAAGCTGCACACAGAACAAACAGTGTAAAACCTACCCTAAACAAAAAAGAAGGGAAAATGGAGCAACAGTATGTTATATTTTAAAGTTGAGCATGCCTAACTTGGATACCAACTCCGTGAAGCGACTTTCGTCTAATGGTTTGGTAAACAAGTCAGCGAGCTGATTTTCAGTAGGAACATACTGGAGCTCAATTAATCCTTTCTCAACGTTATCTTTTATGAAGTGATAACGGATATCAATATGCTTAGTTTTAGAGTGGTGTACCGGATAGCAGGAGATGGCGATGGCAGACTGAGAGTCGCATAAAAGTGGAATTTTGTCATACCTGAGGCCAAAGTCTGATAACTGTGTGCGTATCCAAAGACTTTGTGAACAACACATTGCAGCAGCAACATACTCAGCCTCTGCTGTAGAGGTGGATACACAGTTTTGCTTCTTGGAGGCCCAGCAGACTAAACGATCACCCAAAAAGTGTGCACTACCAGAGGTGCTTTTCCTATCAATTCTGCAACAGGCATAGTCAGCATCTGAGTAAGCATGTAGATCCAGATTTGAATCTTTCAGATACCACAGACCTAAATCCATAGACCCTTTAAGATATCTGAATATCCGCTTGACTGCCAGAAGATGTGACTCTTTAGGGTTTGCCTGAAATCTGGCACAGAGACAGGTAGAGAACATGATATCCGGACGACTAGCAGTGAGATACAGTAACGATCCAATCATCCCACGATAGTTTTTCAGATCTACAGGAGAACCATCAAGATCTGCTGAGAGTTGTGCCTTAGCAGCCATGGGTGTGGATATGGGTGTGCAGTTAATCATATCATACTTCGTGAGAAGATCTTTGATGTACTTTGATTGGCAAATAAAGCTGCCATGACTTAACTTCTTCACTAGGAGTCCGAGAAAGAATGACATCTCCCCCATCATACTCATTTGGAATCTGTTTGCCATGATTTTAGCAAACTCGTCACTGTATTTTGGATTTGTAGATCCAAAAATAATATCGTCCACATATATCTGAACCAAAATCTTATCCCGACCCTTTGTCTTTGTGAAGAGAGTGGTATCAGTCTTTCCTTTGGAGTAGCCTTCACAATCAAATATTCAGATAAGACGTCGTACCATACACGCGGAGCTTGCTTTAACCTGTACAAGGCCTTATCTAAGATAGAAACATGATTTGGATGTTTTGAATTGATGAAACCCTCAGGCTGTGAGACATAAACTTCTTCTTTAAGTAAACCATTAAGAAAAACTGTCTGCACATCCATTTGGAAGACACGAAAGCTTCCAGAGGTTGCATAAGCAAGAAATAGCCGTATGGCTTCAATTCGAGCAACACGGGCAAAAGTTTCATCATAGTCAATGCCCTCCTGTTGATTGTAACCCTTAGCAACCAACCTAGCTTTGTTACGGATGACCACTCCATCCGAATCCCGTTTGTTCTTGAATACCCATTTAGTGCCGACAACTTCTTTGCCATATGGAAGAGGAACTAATCTCCAGACTTTAAGACGATCAAATTGGTGTAATTCTTCCTGCATGGAAATTACCCAATCTGGATCATCTAATGCGTCACAAGTCTTGGTAGGTTCAATGATGCTTAAGAAACCCGAGAATTGGCATTCGTTTGTTGTTGCTGATCTTGTTTGAATGCCAAGGGAAGGATCTCCGATGATGTTCTCTTCAGCGTGATGTCTGGTCCACTTAGTTTCATGAGAAGTGGAAACTGAAAGAAAGAGATCTTGCAGGTGGCGTGCTTCTTCTTCATCTTCCGTAAAGAAATGAGGGTCTGAATCAAACACAGGAGGGCTCTCAGGGTGAGCAATCTGACAAGTCACAGGGGGACAAGTGACAGAAACAGAAGTTGAATCCTCAGCGTATAGATCTGCAAATGGATTCGTCTCAGTGACCGTAGGAGCCGTTAGAGTAACACTTGTTTGAACAGCTGTGTCGTTCCTGTTGTCAGTTAAAACAGGAGAAGATTCAGATAGAAAGAAATACAACAAAAAATCAAGATGTATATTTGAACTGGATGGATTGTCTGATTCTTTATTTTGAAGTGCAGGTCCTGAACAGGTATGTTCAGAAGCTTTAACTGTTGATTTAGGTGGAAAATCTGTAACATTCAATGTATCATCAAATGTTACGTTGATACTTTCAACAATGCTCTTTGTACGTTTGTTAAAAACTCTGTAGGCTTTGGACTCAGTAGAATAACCTAGGAAAACAGCATCATCCGCTTTGGGAGTAAATTTTCCTACATTATCCTTGTCATTTAGTACAAAGCACCTATTACCAAATACATGGAAGTATTTGATATTAGGCACTATGCCATTGGCTAGTACATATGTAGTTTTATTAAAGTGTTTGTTAATGAAAGAGCGGTTCTGCGTGTAGCAGGCAGTGTTGATTGCTTCAGCCCAGAAGGAAGGTGGGAGCCCGGAATATGAAAGCATTGTTCGGGCAGCTTCAACCAAAGTTCTATTTCTTCGTTCCACTACACCGTTTTGTTGTGGTGTGTATGCAGCAGAGAACTGGTGGCTGATTCCCACAAGGTCACAGAAGCTCTTCAGAGTACTGTTTTTGAATTTTGTTCCATTGTCTGTCCTGATAGAGACAACACTCTGACTATGCTTGTTCTGCTGTTGTTTGATGAAGGAAATGATTGTTGGAGTAGCTTCATCTTTTGAGCGCAGAAATTTGACCCAAGTATATCTAGAGTAGTCATCCACCATGACTAAAATATACTTCTTCCCATTCTTGGACTGGCTTCTCATAGGACCACACAGATCCATGTGCAGGAGTTCCAAAGTCTTCGTAGTGCTAAATACTTGTTTAGATTTATGAGAAGCCTTCTTCATTTTTCCTTTTTCACAATCTGCACACAGATGATCATTCTTGAACCTTAACTTGGGAATGCCTCTCACCAAGTCACCAGTGACTAATTTGTTAATATTTTGAAAGTTCAGGTGAGAGAGTTTTTTATGCCATTGCCAAGTCAGATCCGTAGATGCTTCGGACAGTAGACACACAGAGGTAGGAGAGTCATATTTTTCCAAGTCAATGGAATACAGGTTAGAATTTCTGGAACCTACGAGCAACTCATCTCCATTTTCAGTTAAAACTGAACATTTGTTCTTTTTTAACACGACCTCTAGGTCTTTATCACAGAACTATCCAATGCTGAATAGGTTATGACCCAACCCTTCAACATATGAGACTTTCTTGATCTTGATGTGCTTTTTCTCAATGTCTCCGTACCCCATTATTGGTGCAACATTGTCATTCCCAAAACGTACATTCCCGGAGTACTTAGGAACATAGTTCTTGAGAAGACTTTTGTTTCCAGTCATATGTTTGGTGCAGCCGGAGTCAAGGTACCACAAGTGAGGCACCTGCAACAAGAGAATAAAGCACGTTCAGGTCCCCATATATGAATGGGTCCTTGATTGTTAGTTCCTAAAGGTGGTTGAGTAGTGATTGTGTCTACTTGTTGTGGTGAAACTTGAGATGATCGATTCTTAATTACCCATGTGGGTTGAATCTTTTGTCGAGAATGAATAGATTTAGAAGAAATTGGTTGAGAAGAAAGTTTCTTTACCACTGTTGGTTTGACAATTGATGGAATAGGAGGTTTTGGATTCAGTAGAGTTGCGGAAGCGTTATGTTTGCGAATCCATGTTTGTGAGGAATTTTGAAGAATTCTCTGTGGCCTCGATGCCGCAACTTGCCTTCGTTGAACTGGAGCACTTCGATTAGTAGGATTTGCTACTCTTTGAATTGATGATGGTTTGGGTTTAGAAGATTTGGTGATTTTGGACGGGGAATTGCGAGAATGATTTTGAGAGTGTAGGTGTTTTTCCTGTGCAATCTAAGCCCTTTTAAATGCTTCGTAGCCCTGCCGTCTGTAGACTTCTAGTTCCTTGATCATGAGCAATCGGTTGGATTTGTTTAAGCGTTTAAGTGCATGTGATTGATGAGTGGTGATCCACTGATGAATGATGTGTCCTTTTGAGTTTAAAAATGGGACACATACTTGATTAGCATAAAAATCAGTCCAATCATCACATGGCTTAATGCCTAAAGATTTTCGCAATTGATCATAATAACAATTAAATTCACAGTGTCCATGAGTACAACCATCACTCATACAAAACATGGTAGAAGCAGTTTTGTCTTGTGATCCAGAATGATTACAAACATAATCAAACATCAAAACGTTTTCACAGACAAGTTTCAAATTTGAACACCTCGTAGTGGATCTAGGAATAACTCTTTTCCATGATGTATTTATTTCACACTTCTTGTTTCCAGCCTTCTTCACATCTGCAGTAGAGGGTAAAAGATTAGAATGAAGTCGTGGTCGACTGGCTGCAGCTCGTGATGATTCAAGTACGTCTAAGTGCACACGAGAACTGTGATTAGAAGTGGAAAGTTGCTTTGGTTTGTATATCTGTTTAAGTTTAAGATTTGTTACCGCAGTATGATTAACATATTTTACTAGTTTGACATTTTGAGAAGATGTAGACACATGTTTGAAGCCTTCAATTCGTTCATCTAATATGGTTCCCTGTGGTGAGAAGGTAAATGGAGTGGGTGGTTCCAGTGCAGTTTCGACCTCTTTGATTCGTTCAAGCAATTCAAAATTTTCTTTGCACAAGTCGTCAATGATCTTGCCATCAAGATTGAATACTGTTTGTAGATACTTGTGGAGGATGGAATTTTCTTGAACTAGTGGAGAGGGTTCAGATGTGGTTTCTGATTGGAAGGCTTTGGTAAGGTCATTTTGAACTAGATGAGTGAAGCAAAACTCCTGTAAGGTTTGAAACCTTTGCTGTAATTCCTTGTGGGGAATGTATTCGACAGTAGGCTTTGGTGAAACAGGAGGGTAGAGTTCTTCATCAGAATAAACAGAAGATGAAACATCAGTATCAGATGATGACGTGAGACAGGTGAGGTATGAGTTATTGAGATCAGAGTAGTCAAATGGAATTGTAGTTCTGAGATTAAGGGTTCGTTTGACATCTTCTTCAATACGTTCCTCTTCTTGACCAATAAAAACCATCCGTTGGGTAAGGCCTTCGCCGAACAGATCAGCATTATATAATTGTTTGGACGTAATCTTTCTCAATTTGAAGCCCAGCCCATCGAATTTCCATCTGGAGAAAGGACGTTCCTTTTATTTGTATTGAGGGATAGTCTTTTCACTTTGATCACGTTTGGACAGAAGATACTCAAGTTCATTGATTCTAGAGTAAAGAGTACTTAGTTCATTCCTAAGTTCATTTTTGAGAATTTCTGAATCCTTTTCAGCACATACACATTCTGCTTTAAGATCTAGTATAGTGCTATTTGTCTTATTGGTTAATTCTAAGAATTCAGATTCTTTCATAGCTAATTGAGACTTAAGGCTAATTAAATCGTTGTCTAACTGTTTAATTACTATATGTGCCTCTTTATCCTTGTTGCGTGAAACATCTTCTAGAACTTGATTTCTAGTGGTTAACTCTATTACCTGATTTTCTAACTCTTTCATTCGGATTAATATGGTTTGTATGTGTTCATGTTTAAAACCCATATTATAGTTAGAGTTAGAAGATACCTTCCCGCTTTCCAAGCTTTCCTCATTTGAATCAGAGAGATCATCACCATCATCATCCTCTCTACTTCCTCCACCATTGTGAGCCATTAAACAGAACTGAGCATGATCTTCACCATCCAGATCTCTGTCCGATTCTGTATCATCCAAGAACTGATCTTCTTCTACTAGCAGCGCGTTCCCAGCCTGTCTTTGTTTGAACAGACGGTACTTCTGCCGATAGTATTTTGCATATAGATTAGATGCCCTGATCTTCCACAGTTGTAGCACTTGGAGTTAGTTTTCTTTTCCTCCTTCTTCTCATCCCTCTGGTACCTTGGCTTGCCAACAGGAGCAGCTCTTTCGGGTCTCCTTGAACCTGATGTGAACCGTTGTCTATTGTTAGTCTTACTGAAACGGTTCATGAAGTTCTTGTTGGCCACTGTGAGAGCTTGAAATGCAGCTTCTATTGAATCATCATCATCATTATCGTGATCAGAATCACTGAGAACCACTTGTTTAAGTTTCAAGGATCTTGATGATGTTTCCCTATGGATTCTGTCAGCCACCACCAAGGCAAGAGGGTCAGCAACTGGTTGTTTAGGGAGAGATTGCAAGATTTCATCTTGATACTGATTGAGATCTTCGAAGATGTTGTGGAAGGTGACCGATGTAAGATCTTTATTCATCTGTTTGTAAAGTCTGGCATAGCCTTTCCACTCAGATCCTAATGAATTCAGAAAAACACAGTTCAAATCAAGGTCAGTTCTGACAATTTGATTAGATCTCATTTCATTTTGCAGCTTGCAGAATCTCCCATATGTTTCAGAGAGCAATTCATTTTCTCGAGCCTTGAAGTCATGTTAGTTGTTGACTAGCTGAGTTCGTTTGATGTATTCTCCTTGCTCAGTGCCTTGAAGTTGTTTCTTGATCTCATCCCAGATTTCCTTGGCTGTGCCCAAGCTATCTATTTTGAGATAGATTTCTGATGAGAGGCCCTACTTGAGGTAGTACTTGGCCAGTTTCTCAGCTTTCTTTGTTTCTCTTTCTGTAGTGGTCATCTCATCATGAGTCTTCTCTCTTTCATGTCTGGGAATGCCGGGATTGTTGTCTGGATCTGCTTTAACTACCCTCATGAATTTGGTGTTTCCATTGTTGATGCATTCAATCATCTTGTCACCAAAGAGTTCGTTGTGCTCGAGGAAGTCCATGAACCTTCCTTTCCAGACATTGTATTCCCCCCAAAACAAAACAGGAGGTTTTGTATCGGTGCCAATGGACATCATTTCATTTGTACTTGACATGATTAGTGATGTTTGTGAGAAATGATCGTTCACTTGTAAGATGGTTTGATTGTTCGAAAACTTGACCTGATTTTAAAGTGATTTGAATGATTGATTAAAGAACTAAGTCTTTTGAATTTCAATTTTGAATTAGATCTTAAAGGATTAAATTCAACTTTGAACTAAATAGATTTGAGGTAATGTAATTCACCTTTGAATTAAATCGGATGTAAATTAAATTCAATTATGAATTAGATTGTTTGATTAAGTCCAAATGTCTTAGAGTTCTTTAATTCAAGTCCAAAGATTCAATCACTTGTCCAAGTATAAGGAATAACTGATTGGAATTTGTCTTATCGAGTGCGAATACAGGTCAATCGAATGTGATTAGGTGTCCTTGAAAACAAGTAGAATAAGAACTTAGTATTGATGGTTAATCGAATGCGAATCAATCCTGTTTCATCAAACACTTAGAAAATAAACTGTTAGTCCTGTCAATCGCATGCGATTACCAATATGGAATGTATAATAGTGATCCAATCAAATGCGATTCCAATAGTAGGCTGAAAGGTAAGTGTTAATCGTATGCGATTCAATCAAATGCGATTCACACGGTATTTAGGCTATCTTATCAACTGCTTCTATAAGCCGCACAGTCCAATCACATGCGATTCACTGAACCCGGCTTATAGCTATTTGATTAACACTTAGGTGTTCCAACTTGACAAAATTCTATAAGCCGCCCCAAGAGTCAATCGCATTGACCAAGGAACAGGCTGATAAACTCTGATGTGTCCTTGTTAAATCAGATTGCCATACCATGAATAGTGTCTAACTACTTCTACTCGATTGGTATGGCAAGTACTTGATTTTCCGTGTACAACACTTAAACTATTAAGAATTTATAATTAAATAAATTACAAAATCCGATTTCTTCTTCTTTCAGTTATACTTTCAGACCAAGAACACCATAAATGCTTAAATTCCCAGAAAATTTAATGTTGAAAAAGGTGGGTATTTAATGACTTTCTTGACTTAATGTGTATAAAAACACCCACGGTTTGTGTTTTTCCTTAAAGAATGTTTTATAAACTTTGTAAGAATATAGAAACAACTCAAAGGAAAGTTTAAAGAAAATGTAGTTCAAACCTTTAACGAGTTCTACCTGTAGAAATCGTTTGTGCTTGAGATTTTCTTGAAGAAAGATGAAGTTCTTGAACCTTTGTGAAACCGAGAGCCTTTTCTTCTTGGAAGCTTTTTGTTAGACCCGAGTGCTTGTTCTTCACTTTGAACTTGAATTTTTCGAAATTTTCTTTGATGTTTTCGAACAATCAAAAGCCAAAAACAAGTTTGGCTCTGATACCAATTGATGGTCCCATATTATGATACGGATGAAGCAATGCTAGATGATTATCTTCTTAGTGTGTGTTTGTGTGTGTAATCGGTTAGAGAGAGAGAGAGCCGAGAGGTTGAGAGCATAACACAAACACAAGTAACTTAGAATGCAAAGCTTAACATTGAAATGTGGGGGAAATGCCTTTATATAGCATTTCCCCAACTGTGAGTAATTACATATTACACCCCTCACTTTAATATTTCTAACAAATCTTCTTTTCAAGGAAAGCCACTGCAATATCATATTCACTCCAATTTCTTTCAGTATTTTTCAAAGCCTTTGTTGTCAACACAACTCTTTTTCTTAGGTCTCTCAAACTTGAGGTCAGAATAGGATCTGGATTGTAGGTTTTAGGCATTTTCCACTCTGCACCCCTTCTCAACCTTTTCAGTCTTTTGTTCTTTTCTCGTTCCCTCAACAGATCTCTAGCAGTTTGTCTGAATTTACCCGGAGATGGAGGAAACAGATTAGCAACCTCTTTGTTAATCCTCATAACATTTGTTATATTGATAGGTTCTGGTGTTGGCACCTCTTCTACCTCTGACTTTTCAACCCTTGGTGTTGTAATGACTCTTTTTTCTCTAATCTTGTCTATTTGTTACTGTAGAGTCAGATTGCTTGTATCAGCTTCAGTTTCAAATGACCCATAAGCATCAAACACATTCTCAGCTCCATGAAGAAAATCAAATGCCTCATCTACCTCATCCACAGCTTCATCATTTAACTGCATCTTTCCTTTGCCTTTACCCTTACCTTTACCTCTGCTCCTCTTTGGTGTTGGTTCTTTGCTTTGTGAAGACGAAGCAGCCGGTAGCTTTGATAATAGAGAAGTGATAGGGACATTAGCACCACGGTTCTCCCCCTCAGAATGATTAGGATCAAGATCTTGGTCATTATGTTTTCGCTTCTTTCCTTGTGCCTGACAGGTTTCAAGAGAAGCTTTAAGTGCAACAGCAATTGCAGCTTCCTCTTCAACATTAATTCTCCCTGAAGTCTCCCCCTGAACAATAGCTGGAGGAGCCTCACCCTCAACATCCTTAATGGGATCCATGGCATCCATTCTTTTGTGGAAAGCAACCCCGAATGCAGCTATGTTGTCTTTCATTTCCTTCTTAAAGCTTTAAAAATCGAATTTCTTATATTCGTTACGAACTAAGTCAAGTAGGGTGACATCTTCCTCATTGTTATTTGGTCTTGCCATCAGCTTTACGTATAATTGAGACTTAAGTTCATCAATACTCACATCCGGACCCTGCTTGGCCAGCAACCGATCAAGCTTATCATGAATTGAGGCATTCTTTTTTTGTAACTCAGCATGTGTAGAATTAGTAGCTAACACCTGGTCATTCACAGCATCCACCTTGGAAATAAGATCTTGATGCATCTTATCTATTTTTGTATTCATAGCAGCAAGGACAATATCAAGGTCAGCCTTTGAAACGAATTCAGAGGCAACCGGTGGTGGTGTAATAAATCCGGGATCACTCAGATTACCCAGTGAGACAACTTTATCAGATGCAACAAATGCATCAGATATAGTGTCACCTGCTGTCACAGCTGGTCCAGTGTTGACCGTGGCAGGATTTCCATCTAATCCCGGAAGAACACCACTAGGGGTGCCTTCTATAGATGTTCCGGTAGGGTCTTTCAAGAGACCGCTACGAGATGGTACAGAAGTGTCACTGAATTTGTAAAGAAAGGAGTCATCAATGTGCGTCTCAAAGTGAACTTCGGGTGCCTGGGGAGAAGTGGCCCCTTTTTCAATACCTACCGCCTCCAAAGGATACTTCGGTAGATCATGTGCTGAATCCCCGTGAGAAGTTGAAACAGTTTCTTTTTGAGAGGATACTGAGTGGCTGGGTGGGGTTTGTGCATGCTCTGGTAGGATGCCAGAGTCTTTTTCAATATCAGGAATAACAATGTCATCCCCAATAGTAGATGTGGAGTCCCGGCTTTTTTAGTCTGGTGAACCCTCAGCACTCTCATTTTCTTTTTCTCCCAGCACACTCTCATTTTCTTTTAACTGTTCTTCTTCATCTACATTAACTTGGGCAACAATAGATATATTATCATATAAGTCCCCAGTATCAAAATTTTCTATGTCAAACATGTCATCATGCTAAAAAACGGGAGCTTCCAAGTTAACACCCTCAGGTGTGACAATCATAGTTTCTACATTCAGCTCAAAACCTCTTTCCGGAGTTTCTTGAGATTGAGGTTGAGACTTAGAAAGTAACAATCCTATAGGCATTTCATCCTCCGCATCTCCCTTACCTACAACCTCACCTCCCTCATTCACTTCATCCCCCCTCTCAGAATTTTCCCTCGACTCTTCCCCGTCAGTGTCACCCGAAGACGACTGACTACTAGAATCTAAGCCCTCAGGTTCTAATGCTCTTTGGGTAGGATCAACAGGTTCTTGTCGATCTGGAAGAGCTAAGTTATTTTCCCTCACATATGCCTTAACTACCGGATCATGAAGATCCATCAACATAACAAACTCCGCAGGCATTACAAAAGTCTGGTCCTCAAAAGACTTTTCTATTTTATAAAGTTTTTGCATGATGGACACAGTTGGCAGAGGATCATTATCCCTCCGATTGATGTCATTTGGATGATCTAGCATTATGCTTTGAACAATCATCGAGAGAAACCTCGGGTATGGGAGAAACTTCTTTGCTTGTTGTGGAACTTGTTTCTGATGCACTATTTTTGAAATTTCTTGAAATATGATAGATGCATAGTCCACATGCCAGTGTTTGACAATTGAAACCAGAATTTGAAATGAACTTGAGCTAGCACCATCAACTCCTTTGGATATGCTAGTAAGGCACCGGTTGATAATAGCATGCAAAGACTGCCAAATTGGCACCATATTATTCCGCTTAAATTGGACACTCTTGGTCAACACCCCATTGAATCCCAGATCCTTCACATGGGGATATATAGCCTTGCTCGATGGAATAGGATCAAACTTGTTCTTGTTAGCATAGGTTCCCCTCTCAGATGGTAGTCTAAACATTGTCTGCAGCTGGTCAACACCAAAAGTGAATTCATATTGTTCTATCTGCCCAGCTAGAAGCTCCTCTCCCTCATCATTTACAATATTATGCAGTTAGTGCCACAACTGTTGCACATAGACCTCGGGTACATGAGGTTCTTCCCCGTCAGCAATAGGGTTGTAGGAGAATATGTGGTTTAATAGATGTGATTCTATTAGCTCAGAAAGAATAGGGTATTGGGTGGTGGTGGTGATGGAGTCAAAGCAATGATTATTCGAAAGATTGGGTAAGTAGTTGGTTGGAGGAAACAATTGTTCAGAGGAAACAAATGTTGGAAGGTTACTAGGGTTAGCCATCTGCAAGAAGACACAATAATACCCATGGTTAATCATCAGATGTTCAGCAAATAAGACTATAAGAGATTGTTCCTTCCTTTTGAAAAAAATTTTGAACTTTTGAAAAATTTGAAAATTTTGCAAAATTCTCTATGTGTTTTGTCGGAATTGATGATTCCGACAAAAACTTAAATGTGATTCCGAGAGAAATCAATCTGGAATTCCGAGAAAAGACTTGAAATTTTCTCAAGTTTGGAAATTCCGAGAGGTTGGAAATTCCGAGAGAATTCCTTGATGATGGAAATTCCGAGAGTTTAGATTTAACAATGATTCCGAGATAATAAGGAATCCAAGAAAATAAAAGATTCCGAGATAATCAAGGATTCTGAGATAATCAAGGATTCCGATATTATCAATGATTCCGAGAAAACACTTGGTGGTTTCATAAGATAAACTCTCGGAATGTCAAATTCCGATAAAATCAGAGATTCCGAGAGAATCTAAGATTCCGAGAAAACACTTATTTGTTTTTCAAATTATGAAAACTCTCGGAATGTTGAATTCCGAGATATTCATAACAGTTTATGAACATAATCAACCCAGATTTTGAAAAACATGATTTTGACCAAATAAAACACATTCGATTGTGCCCATTATCATTTTAAGCAATTTTAACAAAACAAATACCCCCATCAGAAGTCATTTACCATGTCAATTTCTAGATAAGCAGACCCGTAACCCAGATATGCAAAAACTCAAAGAACAGATTCTCAAATCATACTCAAATAGATGTAAATGATGAAAATCTAAGCATGGCAACAAATATATCAAGTTTCCTAAGCATACTAGTACTATTTACAGGCCAACAAACAACAAATGCACCCTAAATCATTCTAAACAGTTATCGACAACGAGGGTTTTCAAGACCCTAGATCTAAAATACAAGATGATGTAATATGAAGTAGAAAAAATGAATTGTACCATGAGAATCGCAAATGAAAACCGATGTAGATCTGAGAAACTTGATGAAATCCAACGATTTTTGAAAATCAAATGTACGGAGAGATTTGGTCAATTTCGAGAGAGAAAACCGAGAAAAAGTCAAAATTCCGAGATTTTGAAGCTTATAAACACATTTGAACTCTCGGATTCCGAGAAAATGTGATGGAATGTTTGAATTGAGATCCACTTTCTCGGATTCCGACATAAAAGTGTCGGAATCTTCAATTCTTTGAATTTTATGTCGGAATTTGTAATTCCTACACAAAAAGAGTTTAAAATTCTCGGAATCCGACATAAAATATGTCGGAATTTACCAATTTTTTTGCATTTAACTTGAAAAAATTTTGAAATTTTTCTCTCTTGACCATTTTTGAACAAAATTAAAGACAGAAAATATAAAAAAATATATAAAAAAAACTCCCCCTCAAATCAAGCATCAATTTGAGAAAGAAGAAAAAATCTTTTTGCCTTTTTGAACTTTTGCACATGTTTTTGGATTTTAAAGATTTTGAAATGTTTTTGAGTTTTCTGAAATATACCAAAACAGATAAAACTAAAATGCAATTAACTCTCCCCCTACAAGTATGAACCATACGTAGGTCATAACTTGTCAAATTAGATGTTACACCCCCCACCTCAAACACCTAAATGTGCAGATTTTGATTGATAGAATAAAAGTACAGTTAAATACTCAAATTCAACATGCTCAATTTTGAAACTAACGTGTTGAAACGATTTTCATCCAACGGTTTGGTGAAAATGTCAGCAAGTTGATTTTCTTTACTAACATACTTTAATTCTATCAAACCTTTTTCAACATAATCTTTTAGAAAGTGATACCGAATGTCGATATGTTTCGTCTTAGAATGATGCACGGGATTGCATGAAATGGCTATGGCACTCTGGGAGTCACACATCAGAGGTATGTGAGAATAGTCCAGTCCAAAATCTGACAGTTGTGTGCGTATCCAGAGACTTTGAGAGCAGCAGCTGGCAGCAGCAACATATTCAGCCTCCGCGGTGGAAGTTGACACGCAGTTTTGCTTCTTCGATGCCCAGCATACTAGTATGTCTCCCAGAAAGTGTGCATTGCCGGATGTACTTTTTCTGTCAATCATGCACCCTGCATAGTCAGAATCCGAGTATCCGATTAGTTCAAAATCAGAATCTCTAGGATACCACAAACCGAGATCTGGAGTACCCTTAAGATATCTTAATATTCTTTTAACTGCCAATAAATGAGACTCTTTAGGATTTTCCTGAAATCTGGCACAGAGACAAGTTGCAAACATTATATCTGGCCTACTAGCAGTTATGTACAACAAGGATCCGATCATACCACGAAAAGTTTTTAAATCTACTTATTTGCCATCAGGGTCAGCAAACAGTTTTGTTTTAATTCCCATGGGAGTTGAGATTGATGAACAATCAGTCATGTCAAATAGTTTTAATAAATCTGTTATATATTTTGACTGATTTATGAAAATCCCATGGTTAAATTGGGAAATTTGCAATCCAAGGAAAAAGTTAACTTCCCCCATCATGCTCATTTCAAACCTATGTTTCATGGTATTAGCAAAATCATCACCGTACTTTGGATTAGTTGAGCCAAAGATAATGTCATCTACGTAAATCTATACAAGAATATAATCTGAACCGATCTGCTTTTTGAAGAGTGTTGTGTATGTGGTCCATTTTCCATAGCCCTTACTCAACAAGTAATCTGACAGCTCATCGTACCAAGCTCTCGGGGCTTATTTTAAACCATACAAAGCTTTGTCAAGTAGATATACATGTTGTAGGTGTTTTGTAACATCCTGAAATTGGGCCTAGTTGTGTAGGCTTGTACCTCGTGCTTAAAAAGTTGTACGTTGAGTTTAAGTGACTTAAGTTAAGGTCTTTTAAGTTACTAACGCGTGTTATGCGTTGATTAGAGTGATTATGTGAAAAGTGTCAAACGAGTCTAAAAGTGGTAAAGTGTTATACGGTTTAGCGTAATGATTCCGTAGATATCCCCGTTAGTTGAAACGGGTTATCGTGTGTTAAGTTGTAAGTTGGAAAGGGGAACAAGATACCCGTGTTTATTATTAGAGTTGCCTAAGTCGGTTGTGTGTCCTCCTTTTCCCCTGAAGAACACAAATACACACACTAACACACATACATGTGTACGTGAAACACACACACATCCTCTCAAAGATTTGAAAGAGAAATCAAAGGGAAGTGTTCTTGGTGAGCTCGGGTGTTGAATTCAGTGTTCAATCAGCTGCTACTTCATCTTCTTGTAAGTGTTTTTGATTGAAGAACCCTAGTTTTAGTGTTGGAAAGAGATGAAGTGATTTGACGATGCAAAGTGTGTTCTAAGTGTTAGTTTGTGTGTCAAATGTGTTCTTAAGTATCTATGGATGTCAAATAAAGTGTATAAATGATTAAAAGTGTGTTTTAGATCGGTTAAAATGGTTAGAACTCGAAGAACCGTAGCTGTCGTGAAACAAAGTCGAAGAACACTGCGTCGAGGGTCCTTGCAGTCGCAAGGTGGAGTACTTACGACCGTAAGGGGTGTCTTGGTTTCTTGCGATCGCATGGCATGTGCTTGTGACCATAAGGGTGTTTGTGAATTTCCGTGCCGCGGAAGTTTTTGAGGTCGCGCCGCGGAAATGTGTGATGTGATCGCATGTGATAGTCTTTTGACCGTAAGTCTTGTATTCATGCTATACGATCGCATGGTAGGTCCATGCGATCGTATGGGTCTGTTTTGTGGTGTTTACCGCTTACGAGCGAAGAAAATAAGGTTTGCGACCGTAAGTATGTAACTTGCTATTGTAACCAACCCTAGAATCTTGTTTGCGATCAAAAGGTGATGTCCCTTGTGATCGGAAGCATGAGTTGGGAAAAAAAGAACCTTTGTGATCGCATGGGGTGTCCTTATGATCGCATGGCTGTTCTATAGGGTCCCTTACGACCGCAAGGCAGGTCCTTGCGACCGTAAGCAGGGGACCCAACCTGACAGCTTGTGTAACTTGTGTTTTACCCTATGTGTGCTATGTGTATGTGATAACTAAGCCTAAACCTAATGTTTTAGGTGTACCTGAGGAACCGGAAGACACGAGTGGCGTATTTGTTTAGCAAAGACTCCAGGTGAGTACCGGTTTTCCCATGAGACTCAATAAGTAGGGCTATCTGTGGTGTGTTGAAACGTGCTATTATGATAGTGACGTGTTGTGATATAACGCGTGTAATTGTGATTATGATAATGACGATAGATAAGTGATAGTGACGTGTTGTGATATAACACGTGTATTTTGATTATGGTAGTGACGATAGATAAGTGAAGTGATACGAGATAGACCCACGTAGGGTTATGACTTATGTGACAGTTGTATGCTATGTTTAAAGCGTAGTTGTATTCTACTCATCATGTATGAGTAGAAGCTAATGTGATGTACTTATGCACATGTAATTGGATCCTGATTGGATCAGCCTTGTTATATTAATTGGATCCTGATTGGATCAGCTATGCTAGTTTATTGTATACGCGCATGGAAATGGATCCTTATTGGATCGGTTATGTGTTATTGTTATATGTCCGGATAAATTGGGGAACTGTATTCATAGTTCCTGGAGATTGGTTAAGGTCAGCCACGTAGGCTGCTCCCTGGGGACCCAATAGGGTATGGAATTGGGGGATTAACGGCACCAGGTGTATACGCGTGGTGACGGCTCTGCAGGCTACCGTTCCTTGACGATGATGGGGTTCTCGGCGAAAGCCGGAACTGGTATCGAAATAGGGTTCTCGGCGAAAGCCGGGAACTGGTTATGAAATGGGGTTCTCGGTGCGAACCGGAACTGGTAAACGTGATGGGGGGCTGCTTTTTGCTCCCCCACCGATGCGGATGGTTGTGACTGATTCCCCAGCTTGGATCGTTGAGCCAGGCTAGCTACCTCGCAATATATGATCCCGCTGACATGTCGGCACACCGCTATGTGATAGCTTAGCTATGTGTGCCTTATTGTGATGTGATAGCATGCCTATTGATGCTTATGTGTAAATTGGTGCTCACTAGCTAGTTGTAGCTAACGGTGCAAGATTTCCCTTTTTCGCAGGTTAGTGACTGATGGCCTGGCGAGCTAGGGTTACTCGTGGGTAATTGTAGTGTTTATATTAGAGGAACACTAATTTTTATTTATGTGCATGTGATCCGATGGTCGGTTGGTAGCTGTGGTAACACCTGTTATTTGAAATGTTAAATAGTCAGATAGCAATCTGATATTCTTGTAAATGGTGATTACATCCGCTGCAAGCTTTTGATAAATAAGTTTTAAAAGTTTAAATTGGCGCTAATTTTAAGCTCGTGAAACACGGTGTTACAATTAGGTATCAGAGCCTAAGTTTGAGGGAATTGGATATTCGGAAGAATATTCGATCTCAAACTCGGGCCCGACCATTGTTAAGTGTTCCTATTGGGATAATTGGGGCTGAGTGTGAGTGTTATGTGATTGTGATGTATTATAGACTAACGCCCCATGTTAGTAGATGTTGGATAAGTGATGTGTTAAGTGTGGTTCTTGTGTGTGTTGTGAATAAATGAGAATGTCAGAACAGCGAGTTGATGGTGAAAATACTCGTAAGCAAGTGGAGGACGAGGCATCTCGTACTCATGTTGAAACTGAGAAGGAATCTTCTCTACGTGATACTCAAGACTTGAGGTCGATTCCAGAGTTGCAGTCGTATGTTCTGCACTTAGAAGAAGAACTTCGAATGACGAGGGAGATATTGTTAGAGTCCGTCAAAAGCAAGAATCCGGAGCACTGTTCCTACAAGAAGTTCTTTTCTTGTGGACCCAAAGAGTTCGAGGGTAGTGATAATCCTTCGAATACCATACGATGGCTTCGAGAGACGGATCAAGTTTTCGAGTCTTGTGATTGTGAACCTGAGTACCGTGTCACGTATGCGGTACGTCTGCTGAAGGGAGATGCTTTGTTTTGGTGGGACTCTGTGAAAGATTCAGTGAGTCGAGACGTGATTGTTGCAATGACGTGGGAGCAGTTTTCTGAACGTGTGACAAGGAAATACTGCACCGACTATGATTTAGAAAAGATGGAACGAGAGTTTAATGATCTCCATAAAGGAGATAAGCCAGTAGAGAATTTGATCCATGCTTTTACTGATAAAGTGAGATTTATTCCTCACCTAGTAGCAGATGAAAGTGCGAAGATTCGAAAGTTTGTGGGAAAGCTACCAGTAGAATATAAAGCGCTTGTTAGAGCTGTGTCTAGTCTGGATCGGGCTTTTGAAATAGCTCAACAAATTAAGGGAGATCGCCTCCAGTGTAAGGGAGACGAGATAGTTAAGGGTCAGAAGAGGAAATCGCGGAAATCCTCTAAATCTGCTCCTGCGAAAGAACAGCCTTGTGTAGGCGGAAGTTCGAGATCGAGTAAGAAGCCCAAATTTGATGGTTAATGGTGTTCTCAGTGTCGTGCGTATCACACTGGTTCTTGCTCCAAAGCTACTACCAGGTGTTTGAGGTGCGGACAGGTTGGCCACATGACTGCAAAATGCGAGTTTAAGGGAAATGTGTGTTTTAGGTGCCACAAGTTGGGGCACCGAATTAGTGATTGCCCGGGGATAGAATGCAGAAACTGGAGGATCTACGTCAGGGCAAAAGAAAGAGGGATCTTTCTGTGCTAAAAGGGTGAGCGTAGTAGATGATAACAAGTGGAGCTAAAGAGGCGAAATGTATAGTTTTTGTGATTTTGTGTTTTGTAGATTTTGGTGAACTGTAAGTGTTTGTACTGATATTGACTAAACTCGTTTAAGAGTGTAAGTTGTTGATGTTCAAGTAGTTGTAATTGTGATTAGTGTTTTATGAGTTGTTGTTGGCTATAGTGAGATTGTTTCTTATGAGGTTTCAGTGTTGGAACTGGAGTGGGTTAATTCGGCAATAATATTGTCGAGAGAAATCCATTTCAGTAAATGTGATAGAGGTTTTGTTGTTTCTTGAGACAAGTGTTTTAGCTCGATGCAGATTGCGGAAATGTATTGTTTGTATTGATTAACTGTAAGAAATTGATTTGAGAAAGTTAATTAAGGTAAAATGGCAATTGTGTTAAATAAACGCGAACGCGATAAGAGGAATAAAGTGGTATTATTGATAATATGAAAGAATAGTATTAGTGGAAATAAAACGAAGCTTAATTAGTGTGTTAAGAAATGGATGTGTCAAATTCGGACAGTCGAGAATGTCCGAGTGTGATTAGATTGAATTAGTGTATAGTAGAAAGATTTTAATGGTGTTTTATATTTATACTAACTAAGAGTTCTTTTGATTGCAGTAAGATGGATAGAGATAATGATAGACAAGCTGGAAATGAGAATTGTGAAGAGATCTTGGATTTAACTACTATAGGAGAAGTCCAGGACTATATCTCAGTTTATGGAAGTAAACGCGGGGCTGTGCCTACATGTCACCTTCGAGAAGTATTGACAGATCAATTCGATAAGTGTTTTAAGAAAAATATGCCTCCAATTGTAGCAGGCATAAGAAATGAGGTGAAAGAGGAAATGAAAACGAGATGAGAACTGCTGTACGAGAAAAGTTCCGTGTAATGAAAGAGGAACGAAGTGAAGAAGTCCAGAAAGCGAAGACTCAGGCTGAGGCCGGAGTATCTAGACGTCGAGTTACGTGTGAGATTTGCTGAAAGAACCATGTCGGGTAGTGTAAGTACAAGGATAGATTGTGTTATTCGTATGGACTCACAGGGCATTATTCTGGAGAAGGTTTGGGTAAGTTTTGTGATGGGTGTAGCCAGTATGGGCATGACTCCTCGGAGTGCCCTAACTAGTAGAAAGTGTTATGTGAGCTTTAAAGTAACAGTAGAGTGTTTTAATGTAGTTAAGTGAAGTGTGTAAATGTAGCGCGTACTTTTCATGCGAAGTGTAACGTTGCAGTTAGTTGAAATAAGTAAAGTTTCGTGTTAGTTGCTTTTCGTGTTAAATTGTGGTTGTGGCCTAACGCAGGATGATTGTGGTAATGAGTGATAGTATGAGTAATCGTGATTAGATTCCGAGGACGGAATCCTCTTTAAGTGGGGTAGATTTGTAACATCCTGAAATTGGGCCTAGTTGTGTAGGCTTGTACCTCGTGCTTAAATAGTTGTACGTTGAGTTTAAGTGACTTAAGTTAAGGTCTTTTAAGTTACTAACGCGTGTTATGTGTTGATTAGAGTGATTATGTGAAAAGTGTCAAACGTGCCTAAAAGTGGTAAAGTGTTATACGGTTTAGCGTAATGATTCCGTAGATATCCCCGTTAGTTGAAACGGGTTAGCGTGTGTTAAGTTGTAAGTTGGAAAGGGAAACAAGATACCTGTGTTTATTATTAGAGTTGCCTAAGTCGGTTGTGTGTCCTCCTTATCCCCTGGAGAACACAAATACACACACTAACACACATACATGTGTACGTGAAAACACACACACATCCTCTCAAAGATTTGAAAGAGAAATCAAAGGGAAGTGTTCTTGGTGAGCTCGGGTGTTGAATTTAGTGTTCAATCAGCTGCTACTTCATCTTCTTGTAAGTGTTTTTTATTGAAGAACCCTAGTTTTTGTGTTGGAAAGAGATGAAGTGATTTGATGATGCAAAGTGTGTTCTAAGTGTCAATTTGTGTGTCAAATGTGTTCTTAAGTATCTATGGATGTCAAATAAAGTGTATAAATGATTAAAAGTGTGTTTTAGATCGGTTAAAATGGTTAGAACTCGAAGAAAAGTAGCTGTCGTGAAACAGAGTCGAAGAACACTGCGTCGAGGGTCCTTGCGGTCGCAAGGTGGAGTACTTGCGACCGTAAGGGGTGTCTTGGTTTCTTGCGATCGCATGGCATGTGCTTGCGACCGTAAGGGTGTTTGTGAATTTCCGTGCCGCGGAAGTTTTTGAGGTCGCGCCGCGGAAATGTGTGATGTGATCGCATGTGATAGTCTTTTGACCGTAAGTCTTGTATTCATGCTATGCGATCGCATGGTAGGTCCATGCGATCGTATGGGTCTGTTTTGTGGTGTTTACCGCTTACGAGCGAAGGAAATAAGGTTTGCGACCGTAAGTATGTAACTTGCGATTGTAACCAACCCTAGAATCATGTTTGCGATCAAAAGGTGATGTCCCTTGCGATCGGAAGCATGAGTTGGGAAAAAAAGAACCTTTGCAATCGCATGGGGTGTCCTTGTGATCGCATGGCTGTTCTGTAGGGTCCCTTACGACCGCAAGGCAGGTCCTTACGACCGCAAGCAGGGGACCCAACCTGACAGCTTGTGTAACGTGTGGTTTACCCTATGTGTGCTTTGTGTATGTGATAACCAAGCCTAAACCTAATGTTTTAGGTGTACCTGAGGAACCGGAAGACACGAGTGGCGTATTTGTTTAGCAAAGACTCCAGGTGAGTACCGGTTTTCCCATGAGACTCAATAAGTAGGGCTATCTGTGGTGTGTTGAAACGTGCTGTTGTGATAGTGACGTGTTGTGATAGTGACGTGTTGTGATACAACACGTGTATTGTGATTATGGTAGTGACGATAGATAAGTGAAGTGATACGAGATAGACCCACGTAGGGTTATGACTTATGTGACAGTTGTATGCTATGTTTAAAGCGTAGTTGTATTCTGCTCATCAAGTATGAGCAGAAGCTAATGTGATGTACTTATGCACATGTAATTGGATCCTGATTGGATCAGCCTTGTTATATTAATTAGATCCTGAGTGGATCAGCCATGCTAGTTTATTGTATACGCGCATGCAAATGGATCCTTATTGGATCGGTTATGTGTTATTGTTATATGTCCGGACAAATTGGGGAACTGTATTCATAGTTCCTGGAGATTTGTTAAGGTCAGCCACGTAGGCTGCTCCCTGGGGGCCCAATAGGGTCTGGAATTGGGGGATTAACGGCACCAGGTGTATACGCGTGGTGACGGCTCTGCAGGCCACCGTTCCTTGACGATGATGGGGTTCTCGGCGAAAGCCTAAACTGGTATTGAAATGTCGGCGAAAGCCGGGAATTGGTTATGAAATGGGGTTCTCGGTGCAAACTGGAACTGGTAAACGTGATGGTAGGCTGCTTTTCGCTCCCCCACCGATGCGGATGGTTGTGACTGATTCCCCAGCTTGGATCGTTGAGCCAGGCTAGCTACCTCGCAAGATATGATCACGCTGACATGTCGGCACACCGCTTTGTGATAGCTTAGCTCTGTGTGCCTTATTGTGATGTGATAGCATGCCTATTGAAGCTTATGTGTAAATTGGTGCTCACTAGCTAGTTGTAGCTAACGGTGCAAGATTTCCCTTTTTCGCAGGTTAGTGACTGATGACCTGGAGAGCTGGGGTTACTCGTGGGTAATTGTAGTGTTTATATTAGAGGAAAACTAAATGTTATTTATGTGCATGTGATCCGATGGTCGGTTGGTAGCTGTGGTAACACCTGTTATTTGAAATGTTAAATAGTGAGATAGCAATATGATATTGTTGTAAATGGTGATTACATCCGCTGCAAGCTTTTGATAAATAAGTTTTAAAAGTTTAAATTGTCGCTAATTTTAAGCTCGTGAAACACAGTGTTACACGTTTGGGATCCACAAAGCCTTCAGGTTGACCAACATAGACTTCCTGTTTGAGTTTACCATTGAGGAATGTAGTTTTAACGTCGATTTGGAAAACCTTAAAATTCTTGAAGGCAGCATAGGCTAGAAATAATCTGATCGCTTCCAAACGGGCTACTGGGGCAAAGGTCTCATCATAGTCGATTCCCTCTTGCTGATTGTACCCCTTAGCCACTAGCCTTGCCTTGTTGCGCACAACTATTCCATCAGAGTCCTTCTTGTTTCCGAAGATCCACTTAGTCCCCACAATTGATTTACCTTCAGGTTTGGGTACTAATCTCCAGACTTTCAAACAGTCGAACTGATTCAGCTCGTCTTGCATAGCAAGAATCCAGTCTGGATCTTCTAAAGCTTCTTATACTCGTGTTGGCTCTATCATACTCAGAAAATTCATATTCAAACATTCATTTGCGGTTGCGGCGAGAGTTCGAACACCGGCGTTCAAACTGCCAATTACTTGAGTGTCAGGGTAACTTCTCAACGATACAGGTTCGGGGGTCCTAACTTGTATGAAGTCATCAAGTGGTTGAGCTTCCGTTGCAAATGGATTTACCATTTCAGCTTCAGCAATCGGATTTTCAGTATTTTCTGCTGCAATAGGAGGAGGAGTCTGCTATTCTAAAAACGGACTGTTTGTAGCTTCAAATTCAGAACTCTCCTGATCTGTATCCCTTGCAACAAAAGGAGTGGTTATAGTTACAGATTCTTCAGGTTGTGGTTGAAGTGGTTCAGCCCTGTTCACATTAATAGAAGAAGATTCATCAGTTTTGAAAAATTCAAACATGAAATCCAGATTTATATCTTTATTCTGAATGTGTTCAAATTCAGATTTATTTGCTTGAAAAACAGGATTTTTATTATTTGCAGGTTTGGCTGTCAAAGAATTTAAGTTTACTAAATCATCAAACGTCACATTCATGCTTTCCACAATCATGGTAGTTCTCCGATTCAGTATTCTAAAAGCTTTCTTATCAGTTGAGTAACCCAAAAATATTCCTTCATCTGCTTTGGGATCAAACTTAGAAAGTTTGTCCGACTCATTCAGAACAAAGCACCTATTACCAAATACGTGAAAGTATTTGATATTAGGAACTACTCCATTACATATCTCGTAAGGAGTTTTATTAAATCAACGATGAATTAAAGAACGGTTTTGGGTATAGCATGTTGTGTTGACAGCCTCAGCCCAGTAAGATGGTGGCAGCTTTGAGTACTGTAGCATTGTTCTTGCAGCTTCAACAAGTGTTCTATTTTTTCCTTTCCACAACTCCGTTTTGCTCAGGAGTGTATGCTGCAGAGAACTGATGTGAGATGCCTTCAGAATCAAGATAAGAATCCAGAGTTTTATTCTTGAATTTTGTGCCATTATCAGTACGAATTGCTTTTACGGGTTGACCTTGTTGAGTCTTGTGCTTTTTCAGAAACAGAATAATCTGTTGAGGCACTTCAGACTTGTGAGATACAAACCTCACCCATGTGTACCGAGAATAGTCGTCCACCATCACTAGAATATATCTTTTCCCGTTTCTGGACTGTACCCGCATAGGCCCACAAAGATCCATATGAATCAGCTTCAAAGGAGCTGATGTTGTTGAAACTTGGACAACCTTGTGTGGTACCCGCTTAAGCTTCCCTAGCTCACAATCTTTGCAGAGATGCTTTTTTTCAAACTTAAGCTTAGGGATGCCTCTGACCAGATTCCCAGTGACCAATTTTTTGATGTTTTTGTTCAAATGAGACAATTTCCTATGCCATGACCAGTTCAAATCCGATGCAGCTTTAGAAAGCAGGCAAACAGACGAACTTGATCCTTTGCCAGACAAGTCAATAGTATACAGATTTGACTTTCTGTTGCTGTCCAAAATCTCAGTTCCTTCCTCAGTTCTCAAAGAGCAAGACTTCTTTTTGAAAAGAACTTCCATACCCTTATCACAGAACTGACCTATAGAAAATAGTTTGTGGCCAAGCACCTCTACATAAGATACCTTTTCAATCCTAACATTCCCTGTTTCCAGCACTCCGTGGCCAAGGATTGGTGCTACCTGGTCATTCCCAAACTTTACATTTCTAGAATATTTGCCCACAAACTGTTTAAGAAGACCCTTATCCCCAATCATATGTTTGGTACACCCGGAGTCCATGTCCCAAAGATTGCTCTTTTGCACATAGAAACAAGGGGTGAAGACCTTACCCATTGTGAAATGGGATGAGGTATGTTAGAGATAGAAACAGAAGAAATAACAGGATCAACAATCAAAGATTCAGATTTCTTTTGTTGTTTTATCTGCCACTTCCTAGGTTGCCATTTTTGTTTCTTTGTAGCATGAGGGGTTTTGGTTGGTTTGTTATGTGTATGAATAACAAATTTGTTTTGATGAACTGGTTTGTTTTGAAATCTGTTATTCGAAGTCGGTTTATGTCTGCTGACATTTTGAGTAGCTTTGTGAGAAGGTTGAGTTGTTTGTGGTTTGCTTGGTTTAAATTTCACTAATGATTGTGGTTTGTAAGAATTGTGAACTGGTTTGTTAACTGGTTTGTGAGAAACTGATTTATTTGATGATTTTATAACTTGTTGTTTACATTTAAGAAAATAAATCTGTCGCAATGATCGATTGAGTTGTGCTACTTCAAGCTTTCGTTGCTGTGCTTCTCTTTCAGAATCAGCCACCCTTCTCATCACTTCTAGATGATTTTCCCACTCACCAGGCAGCATAGGCAATCTCCTATGTGCATTTTGCGTAAGAAGAAACGTAGTTCACTCTTCTTGATCCATTGATGAATGATGTAGCCAGCACGGTTGACAAACCAAGTGAAGATTATATTCTCTTCAGGATTTTTCCAGTTAGGAACTGATTTGAAACCACGCAACATTCGATCTTGATGATATGAACATGCATTTATACAATGACCTTGCACACAGCCAATACTTGCACAAAAAATTTCAACTTTAATTGCTTGTGGTTTAGGAGTATCAGTTTGGCTATTTGAAACATTATCAGTCTTTTTCTTCCAATTCAAATCAGACTTAACAATTCTTCAAACAACGTTTATGATGAATGAAACAAAAAGAAGGAAAGTAATCATGTTTTCTAAAACTATGTTGTGTCTTGTGTCTCTTATCCTCAACTTTTGGCATCTTGACTGTTTTGGGAACGTCTGTCTTCTTCTCAGCTTGTGGCACTGCTGTATCCACTACCTTTCTCACTTCTGGTTTGGTAACAGTTCTTGTGGAACTTTGACATTTGATTTTATCTGATTCAGAAGAGAGAGAAGAAGATTTGTTAGTTTTGTTAATGCGTGAAGGTTTAGAAGAAGATGATGCAGATGTTGAAGGCTTGGTGCCTGATGTAGACCCTTTTTCATGAATACTCGTTGATCACAAAACTGATTGCATTTGTGAGATACATATTCTCTACAAGCTTTTGGGCAAGTAGGAATTGCAACACCCCAGCCACGTTCTACTTCTTGCACAAGCCGTTTGATTTTTTCATCACGAAGTTGAGTTTCTAGTTCATAGATAATGAGTTGAGGAATCACAAGATGTGCACAGTCAAGATGTTCTAAATTAGAATCATTTGATTTTTGAGATTCAATTACTTTCCTTTTTAAATCCTCACATAACTGAATGATGGTTCATTTATGATTCTCAACTTCCTTCTTTGCTTGTTCCAATTCTTCAGAAAATTCTTGAGTTTGATTAATTAAAACATCATTTTCAAATCTCAGCTGATTCACCAATTCAGAGTTAAATTTATCAAAATTATCAGCGGAAGACTTTGAGTGACTCAGCTTTTCTTGCAAAATTTGATTTTCTATTTCTAGCATGATGTTGTTAATTATGCAATTTGTTTCAAGAATCTCCTGATGGCGCTGCAATTCCATGTGAGGAATGTACAGGCGTGGTGCGTATGATGGGACTGTTTGTTCAGGATTTTGAAAAATTAAACTTTCAGTATGGAAAACAGATTTGTTTTTGAAAGAGAAACCATCAGTAGTTTCATACGAAGCATTCAACGAATCATAATTAAATGGTTGTTTGCATTTTGTTGTGGTTTCTCTTTTGAAATCTTCTTCTTGTTTGACTTCTTCTGCAGCAACAAACACCATTTTTTCAGTTAGCCCTCGATTCATCCTTTCTGCCTGATAAAGTTGAGTACAGTTAATTTTTTTGAAAAAATCACTGTCGTACTACCCTAAACCCTTGTACTTATTTCGAGTATCTAGAGTCAAACTCTTGAAAATCGTATGTCGAGTTGTGGGTTTCTTACGAAAAGCTTCTTCAATATTGTTAACTTTTGTTTCCAAAGTTTGTTTTTCTTTCAAAAATTTAATTGAAGTTGATTTCAGCACTCAACTTGGCAGCATTTAGGACATGGACCTTTCTTTCTGTTTGCACTTGTATCTGATTCAATTCATCCTCTTTCTGTTTGATTAATTACTCGAGTTGATTAAGTTTTGTCGTGTGCTCAGAATTGACAGCTTGGTTCATTTTAAGATTAAGGTTTTGTGTTTGAAACTTTTGATTCTTAGCAGTTAAGGATTGCACTTGATTAACTAGTGTCATGATGTGATCAGCAGATATATGAGAGTTATCAAGAAATACCTTCTCAGCAGTAGACTCTGACTTAGTTGAGAGAGAACTGGTGCTGGAAGGTGCCGTTTCAGCTTCATTGTCACTTTCATACTTACTCTCTTGATCTGACTCATCAAATTTAGCCATAAACCCAGTATCTGCTTCTCCTATCTCTGCATCCTCAACCACAGTTTTACCCTCAGCAAACCCCAAACCATCAATCTCATCTTCACTTTCACCGTCAGACTCCAGAAATTCAAATTCTTCCACATTAGCCATGAGTACGAATTGGGCATTAACTTCAACATCTTCATCTGAATCATCAGTGTCAAATAGGAACTAATCTTCTTCTGCCAGAAGCAATGTGCCACTATTTCTCTATCAGATTCAGCTTAGCTTTATAGTACTCCGAGTCTTTCACTTAGGGCTTTTTGCAGTCTTTTATCACATGCCCTGTGCTTCCACAATTATAGCACTTTTTGGGCTGAGAAGATTGAATCTTTCTCACATACCTCTTTTCCAGATTCACTCCGTCATTTCTTTGAAAATTATTATCTCTTCTGCGAGATCCTGAAGTGAATCTCTGACGGTTATTGGTTTTAGACTTTGTGAACTGATTCTGAAACATGTTGGTCAGATAGGCAACAGCCTGCATAACTTTCTCACTATCAGCTTGCTCCTCAGTGTCAGGCTCAGAATATTCTGATTCTTAAATCTGCTTAAGCTTCAAAGATCTACTTAAAGATCTGCCTCTTTTATCATTCACAACTAAAGCCAGTGGATCAACATTTTCTTTCTGAGAACTCATGCAGACTTCATCCTGATATTGATTGAGTTCTTCGAATATCATATGATGAGTGACCTTTTTGAGAACTTTCTGGTTCATTTGCCTGTATATGGTCACTTGAGTTCTCCACTCAGGTCCAAGTGAGTTAAGGAACCTGGTGTTCTTTGTTAGATCAGAATAGTTATCCAGCTTCTGATTTCTAAGATCATTGAGCAACTTGCAGAATATGCTGTAAGTGTCAACAAGTGTTTCACCTTCCTTAGAATGGAAGTGATCAAATGCATTAACTAGAGTAGTTTCCTTGATCCACACCCCTGACTCAGTTCCTTCCATTTGTCTTTCAATTTCATCCCAAATTTCTTTGGCAGTATCAAGCCCATTTATCTTGATGTAAAATTCAGATGAAAGACCATGCTTCAAATAATATTTAGCTTTTTGGTCTGCTGTTGCACGAAGCTTATCTTCTGCTGAATATTCGGCCGGTGTCTCAGGACGATGAATTTCTTGAAGTGGGGGACTGTTTGTTGAATCAGGTGCTTGATGAAACATGAAGGTACCATTTCCATTCTTGATGCTTATTCATGAGCTCTCCATATTTTTCATTGTTTTCTATAAAATCCATGAACATCCCTTTCCACACGTTGTATTCTCCACGATAAAGCATGGGAGATTTAGTGTCAGAACCAAACGAGAGAGTTTCACTATAATCACTCATTGTTAAATCGTTGCTCTGAAAGGTTTCTTGCACTTGTGAAAATTTGTCTAATTATGAATTCCGAGAAAATTGATTCTTGTTGAATTCCTACAAAAACTTAGATTCCGATAAAATCCAAATCCGAGAAAAATTTATCCTTCTTGATGAAATCCGATAGAATTGCACAATCCGAGAAAACTTAACACTCTGAGTAATCCGAGAAAACTTGAACAATCCAAGAAAATTTGAAATCCGAGAAACTTTTGAATTCCGAGATGAATTCAATTCCGAGAAAATGAATTCTTGGAAAATTTTCCAAATCCGAGAAAATGAATTCTTGGAAAATTTTCCAAATCCGAGAAAATGAATTCCGATATACTTGTTCAAATCCGAAAAAGTTTAATTCCGAGAAAATATTGCAATTCCTAGGAAAAATGAATACCGAAGAAAATTTTCAGTGATCAATCCGAGACAATTGAAATCCGAGAAATCTGAGAAACTTTAACAATCCGAGAAAATTGAAATCCTAGAAATCCGAGAAACTTTAACAATCCGAGAAAATTGAAATCCGAGAAATCCAAGAAACTTGGACAATTTGAGAAAGTTGAATTCCGATAGAATCTTTGAATTCCGAGATGAATTCAATTCCGAGAAAAAATTGCAATTCTGAGGAAAAATTAAGTCCTTGAGGAATTTTCAGTGATCAATCCGAGAAAAGTTTATGTTGGAATTGATGTATTCCGAGAAAAATTCTGTCGGAATGTAAGTTGTTATTTCACAATTTCAAAGAATCCGATATAAATTCTATCGGAATGAGTAATTCCTTGATGGAATTTTCGCGGAATTAAGGTAATTCCACCCAAATATTCATGGAATTGAGAATTCCGAGAGATTTAAATCAAGATTCCGAGAACTTCAAGCTAAGAATTCCGACAACTTCAACTTTCAGATCTGAAAATCGAATTTTTGACCAAATCTTTTCCAATTGTTCTAAACTCCTCCAGATCAGTTCGCAGATATCCAATGAACTCTTCTAATCCATAATTTCTCAATTTATAACACAACAAGTCGATTTTTCAGTAATTTCTCTCAAGAACTCGAAAAACTTCAAACCTTCATATCTTCAAATTTGTTGTTTGTAATGACACCAATCCAATTGTTGAGTGTTATGTTGCTTATATCCTTCCCAATTAACAACAATTCAACAATTTTAAGCCATCAGATCCTCAATTTCAGAATTGAACCCGTAAGTGACAATATTCTTCAAAAATGGTTGAATTTCGATCAAATCTTCACAAATCAGATGTTGTTCTTGCTCGAATTCCTTCAGAAACCAATCAGAGTTGGCTCTGATACCAATTGAAAGGTAGTATTGAGTGTATAGTGATGATCCGTATGTGTGTGTGTAGAGAGAGTTTGACAATTACACCTTTATGTGTGTGTTTCTTCTATTGCATATCACAAAAGTTACATAGAGTCAATGTAATCAAACTATTTATACTAAGTACATAAAATGTACTATTTACACAAAATACAGACTAGATCTAATCATAAAATCTAGATCTAACAAATGGTCTCGGCAGAGTGCCTAATGGAGCAGCACCTCTAGATCCCAGATTCCTCTACCTCACGTCTAAACGTAGGCTAGATAATCTTTGCTTTGAGATAGACAAGCAAAGACACTCTTTCTAGTCATATCTCCTAAGGTGCATACTGGACCATCTTTGTTGGTTCTATAATTAGAACATTGTCCGCCACTTGAGAGTATTCCCAACACTTGGGTATGAACTTGCAACCCACCAATAACCGGTACATATTGAAGAATGTTTGGTTCCTCCATTGCGTGACCCTTTATGCCAATGTGCCCAATGAGGAAAGAATAGTAAGACGAGTCTCATAATTCTTTATGATGGTTATCAAGTTCAAAATTAAGGTACTTAACATATTTACAAGATTCAAGTATCTTAGTCACTTTGCCAATTTGACCATATGCCTCGGTAAGTCTTGAAAAACTCAAAGGTTTCAAACATACACTCCCTACTACCACCACGATCAAATACAACGAATTATATGAAGTTATCCTCATGGATCGCTTGAACGAATCATACACATAAAATGTGATCGAATTCAACAAGCTACCATTCCTCTCACAAACGCCAGTGAAGTATGTCTAAGTCATTTAGCCTAATAAAAATTCTAGCACTCAACATTCGATCCAAGACCAAATGTATTCAAGATCCTAAACCACATGGACCTTGGTGATGCAATTATTAATCATATGGCTAAATCGATCTTGTAATAAGGATAACAAATCTAAACCATTTTGGATTCAAACATATCAATCATGATTTTATTACTTTTAAACGGAAGATTATAACTTCCATGACATGGATTAACTTTGAAATAGATTTCTACAAATAAATATATATAATTCAAAGAAACATCCATCGTCAACCAAGGCATAAAAGACATAATATTTCTCTCGCCACGCAAGGCAGATAATATATATACATCTAGTAAAGTAATAAAACAGCTGGATGGAATGGCGAGATCCGAACTCCCATTTCTTCAAAAGAGACAACTTCCAAGTTTCCTGTCTTAAAGTCCAGCTCTCCATGCTTCATCCTTCTACTTCCGTTTAACCCTTGTACTTTGAAACAAACCATTTTTGTAACAAACGTGAGTGTTATAGCTAGCATTTCATAAAACCTAGCAATAAGAAGTAGAAAAGCAATGGAGTTAACCATGAATGTTCCTGAAGATGAGGAGTTATTCCCCTGCTTCATAAGAAGCTTCAACTCCTTCATCCACTCACGACAAGTTTCGCATGGCCAATTTCCATTCTTACAGCAGAAGTAGCAAACTTCTCCCGGATGAGTCGTATCCTTCTTCTCGGTTTTCCGTTCCTTAAATAGCCGGGTGAAAAATGAGGATTTAGGTTTGGCCATGTTAGAATCAAAGGTCTTCAGCATTCCATGCAATTCCTTTATGGATTCCACCATTTTGTGCTTATGAAAGTCCTTAACAAACTTATCATAGCACGCGGACAGGGACTACAGAATCATATTCACCACAAGCTCCCTCCCAATGGTAAATCCTAACCTCTCCAATTGGTCGATGTACGCCTTCATGCGAAGGGCGTGAACACTAACCTTCTCACCCTCCTACATCCGGCAACCGACAAGGGCCTTGACACACTCATAGCGTTCCTCCCTAACCTTTTGTCGGAACTTGTCCTTCAATTGGTTGATCATGTCATGCACACTCATATGCTCGAGTTGCTTTCGCAGCTCGCAGCTCATATGTTGGTCCCGAATGGATACTACAACAACAAATGTTTGTAGAAGAGGGGGTTGAATACAAACTTTAGCTTTTTAAAATTTAAGAGACACACGGTTTACTTTTATATAATTTTAATTGAAGTGAATTAGGAATTACATGAACTAGATGCGGAAAATCTAAGTTCAATAAAAGGTGGCAACTAAACTGTCTAACACATAGACAAAGCTAATCTTAAACAACTTATGTCTAAGATGTTCAACACATAAACAAGTTTGTTTACACTGAAAGATAAATGCTAACTCTTCTATTCTCTCAACTAATGAGATATCAGTGTTCAACAGATCTATTCGATACTTTGCATGTTTCCATGCATAAGTATATATAAGCAAGGTGGTGTCCGGTTGATGGTGTAAAGAAGGAGACAAAGGTACTTGGTTTAATAATTTATTAATAGATAAAGTTAGTGGGTGAAAAGCAAATTCACTTTATACAGGAAGTGTGTAAAGTGAATGTACTTTTCACTAAAGTCAAATCCCACTATCTATTATTATATTATTAAAGTACCACCTTTTAGTCTTTGGAGAGTAAACTTCTCTTTCCATGCTTGTACTTTAATCAACACCATGCTTCTTCAAGACTTGACTTAACCAAGTATAGAGTTGCCAACCATACTTAGTTGTTGAAGCATATTTTCAAGATCTTCTCTTCTAAAGTATCTATCACCTTTTCCAGATGATCAAGATCAATCCTTTTTGTCTTTTTGCAGATCCAAAAAGTGCTTAGTACTTTTACAATGATAGATCTAAAGGAATAATAGAAAGACACATGTTCTGTCTTTGACTTAAGAAAATATCACAATGAAAAACTATTAACTGAGATACTGTATAATGACTCGGCTAATAGACGCTGAACTGCAAACATATTTTTGCTTAGCTAAGGATAAATGAGAAAGACTCAGCTACTAGAATATGCTCGATTAGCTGATCATAATTGATCAGCTAATAATACATACTAGAGTGATATTACATAAGCTAATCAACCTTTATGATCAGTAGATCCCAAGGGCTCAGCTGATCATTGAGAGTGATAAGCTTACAAAGAAAAGATTAGATAAGTAAAGAATAGCTTATCTGATGGATGAGAGGCATCAGCTAATCAGAGTGATTGACTCAGCTGATCCGTTGACTGCTCAACTGATATGGAAAGAACCCTCAGCTGATGCTTTTTGACTTGTATTTTCTTCTTAGCTGATCTTCTTGAAGCTGGTCCTTTGGCTGATACTCAGTGTTTAACTGATACTTTTGCTCTTCAGCTGACATTTCTTACTTAGGAATTTCTTCAAGTCTAACATGAAAAACAACACATTTTTTCAGTGGTCCAAGTACAAAACTAAATATATGGTTTTGTTAACATCAAATCCTATTTTAAATAATAGACAGGTTTGATTATAGTTTGATATCTCTATCTCCCCTACAATCTCCCCCTATTTGATGATGACAAAACCTTATCTTGTTTAAGAAGAACCGGTTTGAATCAGATTTGTAAAGATAAAACTTTTAAGTTCAGTTTGGTTACCTAGATATCTGTTTTTGGTAACTCTTTAAAATATGTTCCCTTGATTTTTTGTTTTTGGAAATCTTTTGATTTATGAAGTACCATTTTTCTGTTTTTGTGGTATCTTTTCTATCCTTTTATGTTTTTAGGATTTTTCTAGGATTTTCTATATTTACACTCTGTGAGCTATCTACTAAGATTCATCTATACTAGCAGTAAGCTAAGTATTCCATGATCAAAGTTTCAAGCTTGATTACAAGAACAAGGAATTACAAGAGTTTGTATAGATCAACTATAACATAAGTTATACTAAGTTACAGAATTTGAACTATTCTAGAAATTGAAATTACACTAATCTAGTTATGAAGTTTCAGTTGCTTTCCCACCAAGGTTCTTCTTTGACTGCAACATTTCTGATTTGAGGATTAGTAGCCACAATTTGTTCAGCTCTTGATCTCAGCAGCTGTTCAAAGTAATCACTTCGTGTCAGATCCCTTGTTGATTGCACAGCATGAAAGATGAGTTCTCTTTGAGCTTTTCCTAACTCAGATTCTCTTAGGAACTTCCACTCACCAATTATGTTCTTAAAGAACATTCCTCTTTCTGGTTCAGTTATATATCTAAACATTTTAAGAGTGGTATTGGGAGTAAGAGCTATGTTTAAGTTCTCATAAGCAGTTAGGAAGGGATGATCAGGATTGAGTATGATTTGTTCAACAGCAACAAAGGCTTTTGATGTTTTTTTAAAAGCATCCTCTATCACTTGAATATGTTCCACAAACTGATCATAAGTGAATACCCTGTGGCATACAGTCTGTCTAATCCAGTAATCAAAATGTCCTATGAACTTCAGAGCTACTTCACTTTTGGACTTAAGGAGATGGTACATGATCTCAATCATTTCAAAGAAGGAGAAAAGCTTGCAGTGTTCTTGATGAGCATCTTCATATGTACTATACTAACCCCTTCTTACAATTCTAATATATGGATCATTTTCTTTACCTCTGTATAGAGTGACCCTTGAGATGATGTTTGCATTATCTCTCTCCATCAATCTTTCTTTGTTGTTCCAGAATTCCTTAGATTGCTTTGTAGTTGGCTTTTTGGTCTTGCCAAATTCGATGTTGAGCAGAGCTTGGATGGATTCATTGTGAGTTCTGCCTCTTTTAGAAGCTTTCTTGGCAGAAGGGTCTTCTTGATGTTGTGATGCTTGAAATTGAGCATCTTGGAAGGATAGCATCATTAGTTATTCTTCTTGTATCTCTCTGAGTTCCTCATCAGTAGCATCAATGGTTGCAGCAAGGTCTTCTGGAGTGGTGAAGTCCTGGTGTCTTTCCTTGGCTTTTATTATGTTCTCTACTGTGTCACCAAGTGCAGCAGCCAGTTTCCTTATCTCCAGAAGATCATCTTCTTCTCTTTAAGGTTTCTCCTCTCTTCTTTCTTCCTCTTCAATCTCCTCAGCATATATAATCTTCTTTCCTTTTCTTTATGAAGTACTGCTAGGAGTTGAAGGACTTTGTTTCATAGGAGAGGAAGCTTAGACTGATGGAGCCCTTGAAGAGGAGCTCTACTTTTTCATCTTGAGCAAAATAGACAGAGGCAAGTCATCTTCATCATCATCATCTGAATCCTCTGATGGAACTTGAATTGGGGCACAGGATTCATCTTGCCTTGACTTCTTTGCACTCTTCCTTCTAGCCTTTTGTTTAAGCCTTCTTTTAGGTCTCTGCTCATCTTGAGCAGGATGTTCCCCCTCAGGTTGATTCTCCCTCTCAGCAGCTGATTGTTTTTGAATTTCTGCTTCATTGAGGGCTGCTGCTTCGCTGCTGCCTTATCAGCTTCTACCTCAGCAGTATATACATCAAAGACTGCTTGAATGGTAGCTGGAGATGGTTCTCTTGAGGAGTCTGACTTCTCTCCCTTTTTTTCATCATCAAAGGTAGGAAAGCGGACTGAAGGCTTAGCAGGAGCATTAGGAGTGAATGTAGAAAATGGAAATAGGGAGGGAGTAGAAGAAAAAGGTGGAATGGTTGAGGTTGAAGGAGAGGCAGTAGGGATAGGAGGTTGAGTAAAGGGTGGAGGAGAGGCTCTTTGGTGTGAGGGCATGGGTGAGAAGAATGGTATAAAGGTAGAGGGGAGAGGTCTAAACAGATTGATAGCATCAGTCACATTTGTAAACTCTTTAAGAGTATCCATGTGCTTTTGTCTTGAATAGTGGCTTCGCTTGGTTACCTTATCATCTATATTTCTGAGGAGAGAAGGGACTCTGAGGATGAGGTCAGGTATGGTATGGTAACAGAAATATTGGGAGGGGTAGGTTTGATTTTGTGGAGGTTGTTTAGAAGATTGTATATGGTTTGGTTTAGAGATGAAATGGTTTGAGGAGAGATAATGGGAGAAGGGGTAGGAGTAGTAGCAGACGTTTGGGTCAACAGTTGATCCAATTTGGTAAGAATTAGAGTGTGATCAACTGGGGTAGGGGTGGGTTGGGGTTGGGATTGGGTAGCTTTAAGTGACTCAATTTCTTTGGTTAGAAGAGAAAGTTGACATTCTGTTTTGGATTGGAAGGAATTGAAATAGGTTTGAAGACTATCCATTTTTTGAAATATGGACAGTAGGTGTTGAAGGATTTGAGGAGAAGGTTCAGTTGAGGTAGAGGGAATAGGTAGAACAGGGATTGATTGAGTTAATTGGGATACCAATATCAGGAATGGTGTGGGGTCCCTCACTTAGACATTGGTGTAGAAGCCTAAGATCACTGGAACAGATTATGTGCCCTATACTAATGATTGGTTTATACCACTAGTATTGGCAGGCAGTGCAGTATTGTGTGTAAGAAGTGAATCAATGGTAGGTACAAGAATGTGAGTTTGAGTTAGGGCTAAACTCAATTGGGTTCCCCTGAGTACATAGACAAGCTATTGTGAGCTTGTTGAGGACATAGGCAGACTCAATAGAGGGTAAGACATAGTGTGACCGTGGGTAGAGGTCTGTCTTTCAATGGCATCACCCTTTTGGGAGAGTGACCCAGATTGCAGGAGCCCTATTTGTAAAGATACATCTTGTTGGGAAGATGTACCTACTGGTTGAGGGTTATAGTCAACATCCATAAGCTCCCCCTTAACATAAGAGGTAGCTATAGGTGTTGAGGTCAGAGGTACAGATATCACATCCTCTGAGATGAGTGCAGAGTATACTAAATCTATTGACCTTTGTTCTATTTGGGTGACAGTAGGAGTAGAACTAGTGACTATTGAAAGTGCACTAGAGCTTGGCAGTTGTGGGGGTGTTACAACTGGAATTGAGGATTGGCTCTCACTGGTTGGGTGTACCAAGTGAGTACCCTCAGAGATTGAAGAGACCATACCTGTGATGTGCTTGGTTCTGCTGTTCTCAATAAGGTGAACCAGCTTGTCAGAGATGACATCCTCCTCAGCAGCATTATCAGCGGCAGCTTCATCCTCACCACCATATTCATTGTGAACAGAGGCACTGGAGCCTTGAGAGTTTGGTGAAGAAGGATAAGCAACATGGCCTTGTAGAGTTCTACTTGGAGAATCATAATCAGACTCATCTTCAATCTCAGGAGCACTGATATAACCAGATCTCCTTGTAGTGTTTGAGCTTAGGGGAAACTCAGTTAGGGGCATCATAATGGGAGTGGATATGGTGGATGTGGCATTATCAGCACCATAGTCAATAAACATTCCACCAGCATCACCATCATGTGCATCATCATCACCATCACTATCATGATCATCACCATCATCAGCAGCATCCTCTTGGGTTACTTGATCCTTGAGGCTGGAAGACTTAGCAACAGATTGTGCAGAGTCCTTTTTTTGAAATATTTGTGGAGTATCAACAAGATCAAACAAAGGAATACTCTCATTAAAACTAAAAGCTTTACCACCACCAGTTGAACTGACCTCCTCATCATCATCTGAGTAAGGTACAAGAGTCACTTCAGTTTGAGCAACACCAACAGAATGCTCAGAGTGCTCTATAATGATATCTGGAGACTCAGCAAAGTGATGTGAGTCCTCAGCCAATACAATAACATTTTCAGCAATTTCCTCTTCTTCATTTTCACTTGCTTCGTCAACAGCTTCATCAACCAGTTCTTGCATCTGCTCAGTAATAGCAGGACCTTGAAATTCCCTAATCAGATGGAAGATCTATTGACCCATCCAAGGAATGGTCATTGTTTGCAAATGTGCAGCCAACCCAGCATAGTGTTCCCATTGGATATTTCTAAGAGCAATCAGACTAAGATACCTTATGTAGGGAACATAGATTCTGGTTGATTTCTTTGCAGTACTCAGTGTCATTTTATCCACCATCTCTGTGAATATGACTTGAGAAAAGTCAATATTCCTTCCAGTAACAAAAGCATGAAGAACCATTAATTCAGACTGATTCATTTGATCATGACTTCCTGATTTGTGACCAAAGCATCTAATGACCACACTTGCTAGATATTTCCAGGGATGGCCTAGAACTGATAGTTTGTACTGGCCATAGGAAACTGGTTCATTGTAGCCAATCAGGGGTAAGACCTCCAGAGTTTAGTCAAGTGATGCAAAGGGTTGAAATGGGGCTAAATTGGGTATAGAGATTGCTTGGCGAAGGGAATCAACTGTAATGGGTATGTTTATGGTGTTGTTAAGGCAGGAACATGTTATGGTTTGCTCGGCTGGGTGGTATGTAACATTGTACCACATCTTCCCAATGATGTTAGGGAAGATAAACAGAGGGTGAGCAGAGAGACAGTTGAATAAAGGGTGAGCAGATATAAAAGCTACCATGGGTTCATAGCCCTGGTTTACCTTGCTCGAAGGAATGTCAGTGTTGATGAGGAAGTTGTTTGGATGAATAGTGAACAGAGAATTGCGAGTAACATTCTCTCCAGGAATGGCATTTGGACTTAAAGCAGGGTTTAAAGTCACCATTGTTATGCAGGACGGAGATACAGAGAATCAATGAAGAATTAGGTTTTTGGGAGAAAGACGAAGTGGAGTGTTTGAGAATTTTGAAAGCTTAGGAAATTGCAAACCGCTCAAACATCATTTATATCTTCTTTGGAAACCTAAACTGTCACAAAAATATCTTTTTCAAAAAGTAACTGTCACGTCTGCAAAAAGGAGTTAACGGAAAGGTAATAAATACACAGACAACTAACGGACAATTAAATAGAATTAAATACAACCTAGTAACGAATTAAAGAAAAATGAGAAATTAATAAAATAAGTGTGGGGACATAGAATTTTGACTCTGAGAGACATCAGTTGAGGACGGAAAAGTATCAACTGATCTATTTTGAGAGAAAACAAGTATCAGCCAATGAATGTACTTAGCTGAGCTGCTAGTTCTTAGCTGATGGTGTATTAGCTGAGGTATTTCATCAGCTGATAATTATCAGCTGACATAATTCCTTTAGCTGATTCATTATCAGTAAGACATAAAGAAGCTTAGATAAGTACTTTAATTAGAATTCACACACAAACAAAATTATTTTCTCACACAAAGCTAACTTCCTAAGAAAATAATATTTTACAAGTTTAACATGCCAAGTTTGGATATTAGGAAGTTGAACCGAGACTCATCCAAAGGTTTTGTAAAAAGATCAGCTAATTGAAAATTAGTGATGATCTAGTGCATTGAAACTTTCTTTTTCTACACATTATCTCTTAAAAAGTGATGTCTGGTTTCAATGTGCTTTGTCTTAGAGTGCAAAACAGGATTGCTAGAAATAGATATGGCACTAGTGTCATCACACAGAATTGGGGAGTTTTCAAACTGTATGTCATAGTAAAGTAGTTGGTTTTGTAGCCACAGCAACTGAGCACAACAGCTACCATCATCAATGTATTTTGACTCAGCTGTAGAGGTTGAAACAAAGTGTTGTTTCTTGCTTGACTAGCTGACTAACCTTCCACCTAACAATTGACAACCACCAGATGTACACTTTTAGTCCAGAGTGTAACTTGCAAAACCAGAATCAATGTATCCAACTAATTCAAAGTCTGAGTCCTTGGGGTACCAAAGACCTAGATTAGGAGTTTCTTTGAGATACCTGAAAATTCTTTTAACAGCAGCTAAGTGAGATTCTTTGGGATCTGCTTGATATCTAGAGACATGTTGAAAACATTATATCTGGTCTACTTGCAGTGAGGTATATAAGTGACCCTATCATGCCTCTATAGGCAGTAATGTTCATTGATTTACCATCAGTGTCCTTTCCAAGCTTTAAGGCAGTGGACATGGGTGTTTTCATTGAAGAACAATTTTTAAACTTAAATTTCTCAAGTAAGTCATTTACATACTTTTTTTGATGAATGTAAATTCCATCAACCTTTTGTTTATTTTGAAGTCTAAGAAAATAGTTTAGTTCACCCATCATGCGCATCTGATAATTATCAGACATGAGTTTAGAAAACTTTTTACAAAGATCCAATTTTGTAGACCCAAATATTATGTCATCTACATATATCTGCACAAGGATTACATCACCCTTGAATTTTCTTATAAACAAAGTGCTATCTATGCTTCCTCGAGTAAACCCTTTAGTAGTTAGAAAAGAAGAGAGGGTATCATACCAGGCTCTTGGAGCTTGCTTCAAACCATACAAAGCTTTGTTTAAGAAGTATACATGGTCTGGCTTGCTTGCATCCTCAAAACCAGGAGGTTGTTTCACATACACCTCTTCCTTCAATTCTCCATTGAGGAAGGCACTCTTAACATTCATTTGGAATACCTTGAAGTCTTTGAAGGCAGCATAGGCTAGGAACAGTCTTATTGCTTCTAGTCTTGCAACAGGGGCAAAGGTCTCATCAAAATCAATACCTTATTCTTGACAGTATCCCTGAGCAACTAGCCTTGCTTTATTTCTGATGATCATCCCTTGTTCATCCATTTTGTTTCTGAACACCCACTTAGTACCAATGATGGATTTATCCTTTGGCCTTGGCACCAAAGTCCATACATTGTTCCTAGAGAATTCTGCCAATTCTTCTTGCATGGCATTAATCTAGTGGGGATCATTTAGAGCTTCATCTACCTTCTTTGGTTCAATCATAGAAACAAAACATGTGTACAAGCAGAAATTACTAGCTTTTGATCTGGTTAGTATAGGTGCTTCTATATTACCTATGACCTAATCTTTTAGATGATCTTTGAGGTCCTTGTAGGCATTTTAGATTGTGGGAGAGTTGGGATTATTTTGGATTTGGGGAGTTGAAATTCCTTGGTTGGGATCAGCCGATGACATATCTGGTTGATTAGCTGACAGAATTCAAGATTACAATCTGTGGAAACTTCTACTAATGAAGGAATATTTGATATGGAATTAGAGTCCATTGATGTTGAGTCATGATTCACATCATTCAGTAAAAGTGTAGGTTGGTTTAAGGTAGGCTGTGCATTGGTTTCATATATATTTGGAACAGGTTCATCTAAGTCCTCTACATCAGCTGATGGGAGTGGATCAGCTGACACTGGAATGTTGTCTTCAGTATGCAGCAGATCATTAAATTCCTCACCTGTAGATGGATTAGTATAACAGAAAGCAACAAAGTCATTTTCATTAAAACTTACATTGATTGATTCTTCTATGACCTTTGTTTTGATGTTGTAGATTCTGTAAGCTTTGGAGATCATAGAATATCCAACAAACACACCATCAGCAGCTTTAGGTGCAAACTTCTACAACTAGTCTTTTTGGTTCAGAATGAAACACTGACAACCAAAGATGTGCAGAAAGCTGATGTTTGGCTTCCATCCCTTGAGCACTTCATAAGGAGTCTTGTTGTGCCTTTTGATCACAAGGGATCTGTTATGTGTAAAGCAAGCACAGCTGACAGCTTTAGCCCAGAAGTTGAATCCTAACCCACTATCACACAACATGGTTCTTGCAGTTTCGATTAATGTTCTGTTTCTTCTTTCAGCTACACCATTCTGTTGTGGAGTTCTTGGAGCAAAGAAGTTTTGAGATATCCCTTTCTCATCATAGAAACCTTCTAGAGTTTGATTTCTAAACTCAGTTTCATGATCACTTCTAAGCATCCTTACCAGATTTCCATTTAGCATTTCTATCTTTCTGATAAAGCTTATTATTTGCTCAGCAGCCTTACTCTTTGCTTTAAGAAAAATGACCCAAGTGTATCTTGAGAATTCATCAACCATCACCAGTGTATACTTACTTCCACCAATACTTGCAGTGGCAACAGGACCAAATAGATCCATGTGCAACATGTAGAAAGGTTTAGTAATGGAGAAGGCTTGCTTAGATGAGATTGTACTTAAGCCCTTTAACATATGAAACCTTAGACAAGGTTACGTTTCCATTATGAAGTTCACCATAGCCTTTTGTTTGCCCACAATTGTTGTCACCAAAAGTTACTCTTGGACCCTTTTCCTTCTTGTAGTTACTAAGCAAAGCTTTGCAACCTGTCATGGTTCTTGAACATCCACTGTGAAGATACAATGTGCTAAGACCCTACATAGATAAGATTAAAAGAAGGTTAGTGACACTTAGGGCATCCACAGTTAAGTAGATCCCTGTGGATTACACCTAGCCATCCACTTCATATTAGGTTGTTTATGAATGAGTGAAACAACAGTGTTATCAATATCAGACCACTGTCTTGAGTTACCTTCAAGAGAACAATCACTTGCCTTATGTTCTTTGCTACCACATTTATAACATTTTTTATTTTTGGAGCATTTAACATGTTTTAATGATTGACCATGAGATGTCTTAACAGTCTTTTGATGACTATGGTTCATCAGTTGACAGATTTGACCATTCAGTTGTTGCAGCTGATTCTGTAAACTAAAAAGGTCTTTGTTTACAGTCGCCTTTGGCTGACCCTTAGTTAAAAGGAGTTTTTGATCAACCTTGGGTGTGGCAGACTTAGAATTTATGTGAACATCAAGTCCTTTTCTCTTGGTTTCTCCTATTGAAAGAGTTTGAAGTGATACTTGATCAGCTGAGCAATTAGTAGAGGATCCATGATCAGCTGACAGGCTATCAGCTGAGCATTTATCATCTACTTGTTGATCAGCTGATGTAGGATCATCAGCTAGTGAAATGTCAGTCAGCTGAGTACCTAATTTGAATGCATCAGCTTTCAAGATTTGACAACATAATTTCTCTTTGGTATCAACCAATGATTCCATTACTTTACTAGCTTCCTTTAACATTAAATTTTTAGTACTTTTACTTTCTGACAGAACAATAGAATTTGAATCAACTTTTAAAGTGATTAAGTCTTTTAGCTGAGAGCATTTACTTTTGACAAATCTGTTAGTGATAATACTTTTTCCTTTTACAATATTTTGAAAAGTAATTGGTAAAATATCAGCCTTTTTCAAGATATTTATATCCTTGCTAAAATCAACAGAACTAGCAGCTTGGGAATAATTTCCACCAATAATAGCTTGAACTTGTTTTGGAATCTGATCATTGACACACTGAGTGGTCTTTTCAGCAGAAACACACCAAGATTTAACTACCTTTTGTAGGTCATTAAACTTTATGGTTGCTTCATTGGTTTCTTTTACCAAGATCTGATTAAGTATCTTTTGATTAGCTAAATCATCTTCCAATTTTGTCATTTGTTTCAGTTTCTCATCTTTCAGACTTAACTTCTCTTTTAGTGATTCTATTTCTATTTTTAGCTTCTTTTCTCTTTGAATATTTGACTGAAACTCAACACACAGATAATCAAATATAGTGTTCTTTTCATTATCTTCAAAATTAATAAATTTTCCAATCTGATACATTGAAGAAGGATCCCAGTCAGGAGAAGTACAAGCTTTAGCAGCTTTCTTCATGTCCTCATTAAAGGAACTTGTACTCTCAGTGTTGGCCATCAACCTGAGCTGAGCAGTAAGGACCTCATCTTCATCACTTGAGAGATCTTCCTCAGCCCAATCTTCTTCTTCAGCCACCAACACCCTATTCTGAGCTTTCTTCTTCTTCTTGTCAAGAACAGCAACAAGAAGCTTCTTATACTTAGCTTCATAATCGACCTTGCTGTCTGAGTTTGAGGGACCCTTGAAGCTTGAGCTTCCTTTGGACTTACATTCACTGGCATAGTGACCAGTCTTGCCACATGAGAAGCATCCTTCAGAAGCCTTTGACTTATACTTGGCTTTTTCACCTTTGAAAGGTCTCTTCCCAAACTTCTTGACACCCTTTCCCTTGAGGAAAGGTTTGAACCTTTTAACCAATATGGCAGCTTGCTCAACAGCAGCTTCAATGCTGTCCATGTCCTCCAAGTCTTCATCCCCATCAGCCACTTGCTCTTCATCTTTAGAAGACTCCACCTCTTCCTCTTCATCACTAGACTCATCCACCACAGCAGCAAAAATCCTAGATCTTGTATCCTTAGACACAAGAGCAGTTGATGGAGCTTTTACAGCCTCTTTCACATCTTTGGTAGAGAGTTTCCTTTATTTCACTGATTGTTCATGGTTCATGAGGTTTCCATACAAGCCAACCAGTGTAAGACCTTTGATTCTCTCACCATGTTTCAGCACAGTGATAAAATGTTCCCAAGATTCTGGGAGAGAGTCTAGAAACTTGATTACAAGCTCTTTGTTGCTCTTAGGAACATTTGCCCTTATTAAGTCATTAATAAGGCAGTTGAACCTGGTGTAGGTATGGGTAAGACTTTCACCTTTATAAGCAAAGAAGAACTCATATTCTCTAACCAGAAGGAGTTTCGTGTTCTCCTGCACTTCTTCAGTGCCTTCATATGCAACAGTCAGAGTATCTATCATCTCTTTTGCATATTTGCAGTTAAGAACTTGATGATAGACTTCATTGGGTAGTGCAGAGACTAAGGCTGTTCTAGCTTTGACATTAAGATTAACCAGCCTTTTGTATTCATCAGACCATTGATGCTCAGCTTTGACAATATATCATTGTACTGCAGGAGTAGTATCTGTGGCAGCAGTGACTTCAACAGTGGAGGAAGGAACATAGGGGCCTTCAGTAACAGTCTTGAGCATCACATCATTAAGGCTGGACATGTAGAGAAAAACTCTACTCTTTCAAAGGGAAAAGTTTTCCCCATCAAACATTGGGAACCTTCTGAGTAAGTCATTGTTTGAGAAACTGTTAGAAGCAGCAACAGGAGTGGCCATTCTGATGTGTGGGGTAGAAGCAGTTGAAGGGTAAGCAAAACAGATCTTAGATATGAATTATCTAGCCTGCTCTGATACCAGTTGTTGGTCCCGAATGGATACTACAACAACAAATGTTTGTAGAAGGGGGGGGTTGAATACAAACTTTAGCTTTTTAAAATTTAAGAGACACACGGTTTACTTTTATATAATTCTAATTGATATGAATCAAGAATTACATGAACCAGATGTGGAAAATCTAAGTTCAATAAAAGGTGGCAACTAAACTGTCTAACATATAGACAAAGCTAATCTTAAAGAACTTATGTCTAAGATGTTCAACACATGAACATGTTTGTTTACACTGAAAGATAAATGATAACTTTTCTATTCTCTCAACTAATGAGTTATCAGTGTTCAACAGATCTATTCGATACTTTGCATGTTTCCATGCATAAATATATATAAGCAAGGTGGTGTCCGGTTGATGGAGTAAAGAAGGAGACAAATGTACTTGGTTTAATAATATTATAATAGATATAGTTAGTGGGTGAAACGTAAATTTACTTTATACAGGAAGTGTGTAAAGTGAATGTACTTTTCACTAAAGTCAAATCCCACTATCTATTATTATATTATTAAAGTACTATCTTTTAGTCTTGGGAGAGTAAACTTCTCTTTCCATGCTTGTACTTTAATCAACACCATGCTTCTTGCAGACTTGACTTAACCAAGTATAGAGTTACCAGCCATACTTAGTTGTTGAAGTATATCTTCGAGATCTTCTCTTCTAAAGTATCTATCACCTTTTCCAGAGGATCAAGATCAATCCTTTTTGTCTCTCTGCATATCCAAAAAGTGCTTAGTACTTTTACAAAGATAGATCTAAAGGCATAATAGAACAACACATGTTCTGCCTTTGACTTAAGAAAATATTACAATGAAAAACTATTAACTGAGATACTGTATAATGACTCGGCTAATAGACGCTGAACTGCAAACATATTTTTACTCAGCTAAGGATAAATAAGAAAGACTCAGCTACTAGAATATGCTCGATTAGCTGATCATAATTGATCAGCTAATAATACATACTAGAGTGATATTACATAAGCTAATCAACCTTTATGATCAGTAGATCCCAAGGGCTCAGCTGATCATTAAGAGTGATAAGCTTACAAAGAAAAGATTAGATAAGTAAAGGATAGCTTATCTGATGGATGGAAGGCATCAGCTAATCAGAGTTATTGACTCAGCTGGTCCGTTGACTGCTCAACTGATCTGGAAAGAACCCTCAGCTGATAGTTTTGGACCATCAGCTGATGCTTTGTAGATGCTTAGCTAATGCTTTTTGACTTATCTTTTCTTCTTAGCTGATCTTCTTGAAGCTGGTCCTTTGGCTGATACTCAGTGTTCAGCAGATACTTTTGTTCTTCAGCTGACATTTCTTACTTAGGAATTTCTTCAAGTCTAACATGAAAAACAACACATGTTTTTCATTGATCCAAGTACAAAACTGAATATATGGTTTTGTTAGCATCAAATCCTATTTTAAATAATAGACAGGTTTGATTATGGTTTGATATCTCTATCTCCCCAACATCATAGTCGATAACATGCAAAGAGAAACCTCTTTAGTATCTTTGACACGCTTTTCGAAAGCGTATCTATCGGACCAACTCGCGTTGGTAGTAGAAGAATTTGGAAGGGGTTCCTTGAGAATGTGCAACTTTGATTCATAGCTAAGGACAATTCGCAATTTCCGTTACCAATCAACAAAGTTCACACCAACGAGTTTCTCCCTCTCATGGAACGAACGGAGCGATAAGTTCGGTGTGGTGTTGTTATAATTTGCTATCTACAATTTAGAGCACACGCTTTAGTTAATTTGATATAATCCTCGTAAAAATAATTACCCAAATAGTTTTAGAAAAACCAATTATTTAAACAAGGCTAAGAACTTTATTTCACATTACCCCGTTACGGGTTTGCCACGGATCACGGAGCAAGCTATATAGGCCGGTAACGATTTTACCGATTGCAACCATTTTGCAACTCTTAGATCCTTGCAGTATCCATTAACATTCATTATGTCATTTGGCTTGTTTGATCTATTCTCGTGCCAATTCCTACTTGATCTCCCTAAATGACTCGACTAGAGCTCGACTGTAACACCCTCTCAACCGGCTTAGAATTACAAAGGTATTTAGTTTAATTAACCTTAAATTTAATTGTGATTATATGTTAATTGATTAATTATGTGCATTTTGTTATTTGTAGAAAATGATAAATAATATTGATAATTAATCTTAATTAAGATTAGTGGAACCATGAGGTGTCATCTTGGACACTTAACCTCACCATCACCATCCACAATTCCCATTGCATGCAATTAACAAGTTGAAAGTGTGTGTTGTGTGTTTTGTGTCTCTTGGCCGAAGAACAAAAACAAGAGGGATAATCATCTTTTTCTTATAACTTGAAATCTTGATTTGGAATTCTGATATAAACACATCCAGAAGGTTAGCATAATTATATGTTAATTTGATAAATTGTTGTTTAAATTCGGTTTAATTAATATATATATATATATATATATATATATATATATATATATATATATATATATATATATATATATATATATATATATATATATATATATATATATATATGTGTGTGTGTGTGTGTGTGTGTGTGTGTGTGTGTGTGTAAATTCCGAATAATGCTTGATGAATGAATTGATGATAGGATGATTGCATGTTAGAACATTATGTTAATTTATGTTCATTATATGCTTAGAATGAATTATGGAAACATAGATTATCCTGCATGTTTAAGTTCAGATCAAAATTGAAGATTAGAAACAAACTGTTAGAAAAACTTGAATTATCCGGAATTGAGACATGAATCAATCGGAATTGGTGATTTCCGAATGGATTTGGTCGGAATTGGTATTGATTCCGAACAAAGGACTAATTTCCTTAACATTTTATTCGGAATATGTATGATCGGAATTAGTGATTATTCGGAATTGACTATTTGCCCTTACTCGGAACTTATAATGCTCGGATTTGACCTGTACTCGGAATTTTATATATTCGGAATTTTAATATATGCTTTTACTCGGAATTCTATCCTGATCGGAATTGTTATTCGGAATTTGACCTTGGAGTTCGGAAATGGCCTTTGCTCGGAAATTGGACTTTATCCGGAAATGAACATAATCGGAATTGCCCTAACATTCGGAAATATGACTTATTCGGATTTGAGAAGGAAACCCAATACTATTCGGGATTGATGTAATACAGTATGGAGTTGTCTTTGCCTATGCGGAATTGGGGAGCTGGATCCGGAATTATGATAATTTCGTATGTAATATTCGGAATTGGGATTTTAAGGATTGCCTTAACAAATCAGAATATGATCTAATGATTTATATATATATATATATATATGTGTGTGTGTGTGTGTGTGTGTGTGTGTGCGTGTGTGATATATGTATGTACATGTGAATTAGGAATAAGTGTATCACTTATTATGAATCCGTATTGGAAATTATATCCTAACATGTGGTTATAACTTCTCAGGAACTGAGAAGACTCGGTGATTAGCCAACTGAGTGTGTCACAGCAGTGCTGACTGTGGTGAGTGGATTTATATCTTTGGATATACAGGATATGATATCTTGATTGTAACTTGCTCATTGGACTGTATGTCTTGATTAATGTGAATACATGTTATTTTTGGAGATCAGCATGAGCTGAGCGGTTGGGCCTGTTGCTTGGGGATTTACAGTATCTGATCTTGAAGTGCATTTGTTGTACTCAACGGGGCTGATACTGTTATCTATGTTAGCAGGGCTATCGGTAAACCTTGGTTTTGGCCGACCTTGGTTGTAGGTGCTTGCAACACCGCCGATTTTCCTGGGATATATGAGCTTTGTTTTTGGGCATGTTTGCCTTGTATATGTTTATATATTTGTTTCCTCACTTAGCTTTGTGCTAATTCCCCACTATATTGTTTTGCAGATACTCCGTGGTGAGTTTGTGGATGACGAGGACTGGGAATATGGACAAACCACTATTATGATGTCAAAGTTTTTGTATAGAGACTGTTTTGTATATAACACTGTAGTGGCATTTTATGTAAATGATAACCAGTCAAAATTGTATTTATCTTTTGATTTTAATCTAATTATATGTATTTAGCTTCCGCACGCTGTTTCATGATAATTAAAAAGTACAGTATTACATCGATGCCACTTAAGTGTCACAAAAGAAATTGTAAATCGCCCGTCAAGACACACGATGGTACTCTCGAATAATGATCGGCCCATGCTTAAGCTCGACAACGAACCTTGCGAGATGCCACACTCACCTTCCATACAATTCCACAAGGAATGACTCGTGCTTAAGCTCGACAATCATCCTAGATTTACTAGATTCGGGTGGTGTCGTCTTGCGGATGACGCGTGATTTACATTTTAAAAAATGGGTTTTAGTTTTTCCGGTTAAAACCAATTTTTAACCATTTTTCGAATTAACTAGTGAAGTGATAAATACCAATTTCTATCCACCTATAATATAATACCATTTTTATATTATTTGTTAATTCTCTATCCGCGTCGAATTGTAAACCATTTTTACAAATCTTTGTATCTTATTATTTTGTCAAAAATTATCTAGCATCCAATTCCTAAACATCCAGGCAAGAAAAATAAATAATAAAGCACAACCACGCATAAGCAATCATAGTTCGGTAACAAGCCCAAAATTCCTAGGCGTTTCCCTGTGAGCCAAACGGGGAAAACAAGGTCAACTAAGGAATCCAACATCCAAAGTACCCAATTAGGTGTGCTCCCACTGAATCCGGCATCTCCATTAGCATCCCGGACTTCATCTCGCAAAGACGTCATCGCCATGACCCCCGATGGTGTGTTACAATTAAAATAAACTTCTATACTATTGTCCAAATACATAGAGGAATAAAACGGCGAGCATGCCACATTCCTATGCTACTTTACAAGTACAAAGAAATAAATAAACGGCATGCAAGTCGCACCAAATAATAATTAAATTACAACATCACGACACGCAGGCCAAAACAAAAGCCAAAACATTAACACACCAAACACCACAGCACATAGGTTTAAACGGCATATCATGTTACCGAACAAACAAAGCAAAACCAAGACAAACACATAATGTGCCACACAAAACCATGTCAAACATATAATTTGATCAAGATTGTCAAAACAACACTCAAAGGCACCAAGAAAATCCTAGTACATATGCAGTAGTGATTATAAGACCAAGTTTAAAATCACATATTTATATATACTCCTATAAGTATATGTGTTTATGCACTTTAGGCCAAGCCATACAAAACATATAAATCTAGGAACCAAAATATAGTGGGATTACAATCAGATCCAAGACTGGTTCAAAATTGGTCAAAATTGGATTTTGCAAACACAAAAAAGCTATTTTAAAATTTTTTCACGAATCTGGTCAAGAAAAACATGGGCACGGGCGTGCCGTATGAAGGGTATGGGCATGCCTACCAGTGTGCCACCGGACCAGTTTTGAATTTTGAAAAACAGATCCTGCTTGGTACGGCCCTTACCTCGAGAGGCACGGCCGTACGCTGACCAACATCACGCCCATGCCTCGAGAGGTCCGGTCGTGCCCGTTGCCAGAATAACATAATCAAAATTAAAACATTTTCTGCCAATACGGCCCGTACCCCCACAAGCACGGTCATACCTGGCCGCTGGCACGTCCCATGCCCCTAAAGGTACGGCCGTGCCCGGTCACCGGAAAACCATTTTCGACAAAAATTTCCAGTTTTTAGACCATATAGTGCAAATCCATGTTAGAGATGGCTCTGATACCACTGTTGGGTATCGGTGGCATCTAGAAAACGCAACGGAAGCTATAAACGGTATAAAATAATTTTTTTAAATAACATGCCAACCAATACACCCACCCAATGGACCAACCTCTAGACATGAACAATGCAACTAAAAGAATAACAAGAAGATAGAAATATACCACACGTAGCCTTTACTTCTTGTTCCTTTGATGATGATGGATTCAGGAACACAAAGAAGTGTTCCTCTACCGGTATCCATACCAAGATAGTTAGGTTCCCGAGTGCTAGCAAGCTTGGATGCCGCCAAGAGCTCCACCAAAGATGAACACCAACTTGAAGAACAAGATGAACTTCCAAGTGCGTTCTTGATTGAGAAAGATATTTGTGTTGTGTTCAAGAGAACATTAGGCAAATCTTTTATCAAGTTAGAACCACTCTAGCCTCCCAAAAGACTGCAAAAAATCGTCCATAACTGTCTTGGCATTAATTATCATCATTAACACATTAATTCTATCTTAAAAGATAAATTAAATAGGATGTTACTGTGTGAGCCACGCCCATGCCTGGTTAGAGGCACGCCCGTGCCAACCCAACCAGGCACACCCAAGTCAGTAAGTCACGCCCGACTTGGGTTCGTACCAAGTCATTAGGCATGGCCGTACCAACATTCCCAAGAAACTCAAAATCTATCTCGTCATGAAAATCACCTTCTGATGACAACTTGAACATAGAAAGCAAATAAGCCAATTTTAACAGTAAAAACTATCATTTAATTTGTTTTTCGTATTAAGAAATGCATGAAACTTGTTAGAGATTTTGGTTTTGTTGGATTATTACATAGTAAGTTGTTACTGTGCCAGCGGAATTGCCTCCAACTAGCTTCAATTGCATATCAATTTTCCCAAACAAATACTCGCTTTTAGAGCGGAAGCCTGATCCAGAGTGTTTGTCAAGGCTAAGAGTGAGTAACTCCCCTTCTTCAAGTATCTTTGCATGATCATCTCCCCATGTGATCTCGAACAAGCGATCGAAAGTACCATTTGTTATAACCCTTCATAAAGATCCAATGTGTTCAACTTTAGCATAAGCTATATACAACTCGTACCAAGAAAACATGTTCTTTAACAGTGAGCAACTAATAGTAGGGATGACAATTCAAGTTAGGTTGACCAATCATGGTTGACCTGCATATGAAGAAATACACTTCAACACAGCCCAGAATTGATAACAAGCAATATCCAAATGGTATCTGTTTAAGAGAAGTTCCAATCGAGAACAGCTCTGATTGGGTGAGTATTTATTTATTAACAAAAAGAATGAATCTCCCCTATTACAATGCTGTTTTTATGCATCCCTTAGTAACAGACAATCTACTAATTACAATTTGAAAAAAGTTAGTTATGTAACAGTTTCCGTTATTACTATAGTGTACGTATCATTTGCCCCTCTTGCAGAACATCCTTGTCCTCAAGGATGGTAATTAGCCCTAATATCAAACCCTGGAAACCGAGTTTGTAAATCCATGTATTTTTCCCATGTACTATCTTCCACTGCAGTATTAGTCGATTGAACTAGTACTCCAGATACCAACTTATTCCTCTTTTTATCATTCTTTTATCCAAATTTTTCAGGGTTAACAACATAAACTCTCGATGGTCATTAATAGGAGGAAGTGACCCCATTAGAGTGTGATTCCCTACTTTCTCCTACAGGAGTGAAACAAGAAATACATTGTGAATCTTTGACCCTGTAGGTAAGTTCAATATGTAAGCTACTGATCCAGTGCGTTCTATTGCTTGAAATGGCCCATAGTACCTTGCTGCTAGCTTATGAAAATCTCGTTTATTAACTGAATTTGTCGATAGGGTTAAAATGTCAAATAAGCCCAATGTCCTACCTGAAATTGTCTTTCACTTTGGTGTTTATCAGCTTGAACCTTCATTCTGTTCTGTGCCTTGTGTAAATGTTTTTTCAATAGTCGTATATTGACTTCTCGTGCTGACAACATTTTTTCTACAGCCTGATTTTTGAATCTTTAGCTTTGTTTATGAGGTGATTGACCAAATAAAGCTTGCTAAGGAGACATTTGAAGACTAGAGTGGTAAGATGTATTGTACCACAACTGAGCTGATTGTAACAATTCATACGAACTAGTGGGTTTATCCATTGTAAAACATCTTGGATATGTTTCCAAAAATCTTTTGATAACTTCGGTTTGGCCATCACTTTGAGGATGATACGCAGTAGAACAAGCTAACTGAGTATGATGAACTTTCAACACCTCCGTCCAAAAATTACTCTAAAAAAGAGGATCCTGATCAGAAATTATTTTATCAGGCGTTCCATAGATTTTGCTGACATTTTGCATGAAAACTTTAGCCAAATAAGCAGCTGAATAAGGATGTTTATGACCTATGAAGTGCTCAAATTTACTCAGCTTGTCTACTATTACCCATATCACTGAAAATCCCCCTGATATGGGTAATCCTTCAATGAAGTCCATCGATATAGTAGACCAAAAACGATTGGGAATGTCTAGAGGTTGTAACAACCCTGGGTAAGCAGGAGTATCATATCTATTTTTCTGGAAAATATCACATTCTCAAACATAATTTCGAGCTTGAACTTGTAGCCCTTTCCAATACACAACGTGATTTGATCTCATGGTTGTAGCATGTAACCCAGAATTTCCTCCCAAGGCACTATCATGAAAATATTTAACTAATGCTTCTCATAAATCCTTATAGTCACCAACCACCATTCTTCCTTTCCTTAAAAGTACTCCATTTTCCAAGGTATATTTAGAATTTGCTACTGGATATTCTTTAATATCATCTATTAATGCTTGAAGTTTGCCGTCAATTTGAACACTTGGTCAAGTTTTCGTTTCCAATCAGAAAAAATAGTTGAGACAGCCATACAACAAGTAGTCGAATTCATATTAGGCTGTCTAGACAAAGCATCAGCAACAATATTGTCACATCCTTTCTTGTACACAATTGTGTATTGGATTCCCAAAATCTTACTCAACCACTTTTGTAATGTCGGATTGCATTCCTTCTGTTCGAGAATGTAATTCAGAGACTAATGATCTGTTTTTATAATAAAAGGTTTCCCAAACACGTAGCTTTTCCATCTCTGAATGGCAGTCACAATTGCAATCAATTCTTCTTCATAAGTGGCTAGATGAATGTGTTTAGGTCTTAATGCTTTGCTGAAAAACGCAACTGGGTGATTGATTTGCATTAACACAGCTCCAATTCCACCCTCCGATGCATCAGTCTCGATGACAAAGGAAATATCGAAATTCGGTAATGCTAAAACGGGTGTTTTAGTCAGCGCATGTTTAAGCATTTGAAACGATGTGGTAGCTTCTTCATTCCAATTGAACCCTGCTTTCTTTGATAAATTGGTGAGTGGTTTTGCTATCTTCCTATAGTCTTGAGCAAATCTTCTGTAGTAGCCTATTAAATCCAAAAACCCTCTAAGTTCTTTTAAGGATTTTGGTTCAGGCTATATCTTCGATCTTTTGGGGTCTGCTTGTACCCCAGCCCTACTGATGATGTGACCCAAGTAATCAACTTGAGAGCTTGCAAAGTTATACTTTGACATCTTGGAAAATAAGGATTGCTTCCTTAAAATTGAAAGAACCATCTCGAAGTGCTTCATATGCTCTTCCCAATTCTTGCTGTAGATAATGATGTAATTCTGTCTTTCCTTCTGTTCTTGCTATCAATCCGATCATGTCGAACCATGTTTCTGATCTTATCCAGGAATTGATAAATACAGGCAACAAACAAATGTATATGTATGTATATATATATAACAGAAGTATATAGAACACAGAATTTCTTGATTCCACACACTATTCATTCACAGCATAACATACATATATATAGTTGTCTAATGGCGGTTATTCCCACCAAAACTGCCTTGGCAGTTGGCGGTGGCCCTACGGTGGTGATAACCACCGGTATTTACACACATATCATAAGTTTGATAATTTCAGATATATCCTAAGTTTATTATATAATTACTTCCTAAAGTATTTGTAGCATTATCGGTCCAACATCACCCCCCTAATGCCACAAATCTTTTAGTCCCAAGCTTCCTTCCGTTTAGTCGATGATAATGATGTCTGATGTTTTTCCTTTGCTGCTTCCAGAACAGTTCTTTTCCTTGGCTTGTTGTTCCTTACTATTGGCATCAATTCCTTCGTGTGGCTTCCTCCTTCCTTGCACATCCTTATCAACAATTACTTCCGATGTCAAGTCCTCCATGGAGTAGTCCTTTTCCACTTCAAAGTAAGCTTCTAGCAGCCCCAAGTAAGTGTGGTATATCTCGTCAAACCAAGTGTGTTCTCCTTTATGCAGCCCATCTCACGTCCTACATCCTTCCATCTGTTTTTGACAGCCACGAAGCCAAACCCACCCATCTTTCTTACTGATTTGTAAAGGTCTAACAAGTTGATTTCTTGACCATTCATCACTATGGGTAAGCTTCTCTCACTTTGTTGTAAGTAATCACAATAAAACCACTTTATCATCTTATCAAAATGATCCTTAACAAATGGCTTGCAGTTTTCTTTTATTTCTTGATCACTTACCATTCTTAAGAATGCTATTAGATGATCAAAATCACATTTCCTTGGTACCCTCTTCTTACTTCCACTTGTATTGTGTTTTATGCTTTCTCCTATTGTTAAATCATTATAAAAATGAAATGATTTGAAAGCATTTAGTACCTCTTCTAATGCAACAGCCTTCAAGTCATACAAATCTTGAAGTATTTCAGATTTGCTCTTCATCTTCACTTGTTCCTCAACTTTGTCTACTGTTGTTTCTTCAAGATCTTCGAATTGCTTCTTCACCGTACATCGTTCTCCTTTAATTAGAACCTTGAAGCCTTGCACCAACAATTGATCTAAACTTAGTGTGTTATATCCCACACATGGTACGTGATATACTCCCGGAATCACGTATGAGTTTGTTTCAGTATTCACGATAACCTCGCCAAAACCATCCACTCGCATACTTTGATTACTGCTACTCGCTGCAATCTCTCCTTCCTTGTAGTTCTTAAAGGTCCTTCGATGTGGTGCCATATGCCGTGGGTACTGGTCTGAAACGTACCAGAACTCATCCCATCCACGTTCGTCTGACCCTTCCACAAGCCAGGCTGGTTTGGGTGTTACAACTTCACATTCAAATTCGGTTTCGGTGTCCTTCAAGACTTTAACTTTCTGCTTGTCCTTCGATGTCATGCCCAGACTTAACTTTCCACTGGATCGTTTTTTAAAAATCGTTTTCTTATGCTTATTGGGACAATTCCAATAAGCGTGTCCACGGGTATAGCATATATAACAGCGGGATCTTTTCATTTTCTTGTTTCGTTTGTCAATTTTCAAATTGTGTTCATGAGACTCGACATTTAAACGATCAATATCTTTTAAGATTTCCGCACGTCGCTTGTTCCATGTGTCTCCAGATTGAACACTTGTATTAAAGTGACTTGAGTCTGCTTCGTTTGAATTCCCAGTGTCCTCGTATTCGTTCCACGCGTCTTCAAACGTTTCAGTTCCGATCCGTTGTTCATGCTCTTCATACACAGTATTTTTTCCCTTCAATTTCAAGTTTGTATCTTTCGATCTCTGATTTCCACCGGTGTGTGAGGTACCTTCCATCGCATCAGTGTTATTAACAGATCGTGGTATATCTCCCAAGATTCCCTGCCTTGGGCTCTGATACCATGATGTAATTCTGTCTTTCCTTCTGTTCTTGCTATCAATCCGATCATGTGGAACCATGTTTCTGATCTTATCCAGGAATTGATAAATACAGGCAACAAACAAATGTATACGTATGTATATATATATATATAACAGAAGTATATAGAACACAGAATTTCTTGATTCCACACACTATTCATTCACAGCATAACATATATACATATATATAGTTGTCTAATGGCGGTTATTCCCGCCAAACTGCCTTGGCAGTTGGCGGTGGCCCTACGGTGGTGATAACCACCGGTATTTACACACATATCATAAGTTTGATAATTTCAGATATATCCTAAGTTTATTATATAATTACTTCCTAAAGTATTTGTAGCATTATCGGTCCAACAGATATATATGTCATCGAAATAAACAAGTACGAATTGCCTGAGAAAAAGTTTGAAGACTGTATTCAGTAAACCTTGAAACATGGCTCGTGCATTAGAAGGCCAAAAGGCATTACAACGAACTCGTATAACCCGTCATGGGTATGAAAAGTTGTTTTTCCAATATCACTTTCCTTCATTCTAATCTGACGATAACCACTCAGAAGATCAAATTTCGAAAAAAATAAGCTGGCATGTAATTCTTTAATTAATTCTTCAACAATGGGAATGGGAAATTGTTCTTTAATAATAAACTGGTTCAGCTTCCTATAATCAACACAAAACCTCCATGAACCATCCTTTTTTTTGACAAGTACCACCGGAGACGTGAACTCACTGTGGCTGGGTGGAATAACTCCTAATCTTAACATCTCTTGAACCTATTTCTTTAATAACGATCTTTTGTAACCGTCCATACTTGTATGCTTTAAGATTGACCGGATTACTACCTTGTTGTAAAGTAATCAAGTGATCTAAAAATCTTTTAGGGGGTAGTCCTTTGGGTTCCGCAAAAACATCAGCAAAAGAATTAAGCAAGTCTTCTAGTGCTTTTTTGTATGGTACTTGAGTTGTGTCTCTTACTGATGTGATGATCCACATCTCTCCTACGTGGATATCTCTTCGTCCAGTGCATGAGATCTTTGAACTCTTCATGAAATTAATTATGTAATCATAGTACAGTCAATAGCTCTTAACATGACCCATATTCTTCAACCACAACTAGCGTAGCAGCCACAAAGGTTTATTTGCCCTTCTTGACTCCCTTGACAAGTTTCTAGATGGATAAAGTAGGCTCACTAGTCGACATTCACTATACAAAATTTCCTTACACATCCCTAAATGGATAAACACAAAGAATCTTGATGCTAATGTTTGATCTTCAAACTTCTATGTATGAAAATGTTTGAATATATATATGTATGAACTTATAAGTGCAAACAATTTGTTTTTAATTTCTGTTAGAATGTGAGGTTCATTCTTCAATTTTTTATCTGGTAAAATAAGAGTTTAACTTAAAATGTTGAAGTGTAGGGTAATGGTTTTAAAATGAGTGTTGGTGAAAAGCTTGAAAGTACAAGGGCTGGAATGTTAGAGAAAAAAAAGTTCAGATTGAAGGGTTCGAAATATTTGAAGGGCTAAAGGTCTCTACTTTGGTGGTGGATCGGCTGAAGATACATTACACATTTGGTTCTGTTCTTGGAAAGAAAAAAACACATACCCCTTGTTCTAGAGTTTTTTTTAGGAAGGAAAGGGAAGGATTTAGAACGAAAGCTTTAAAAAACGTGTTCTTGAGTTTCACTTAAGGGAGGAAAGAAAAGGATTTGGAGGGGTTTGGAGGGGGAGTGTAGGCTTAATTTGATGTCAAAACTATCCTTCCAAAATTGGGATGATTTGGAAGGAAAGAGCTTCTTCTTGTTTTAGTGAAAAAATATTTTTCGTTTTTCCATTGAGAGATAGGTTCCGAGTCTTGAATCTCGAGTTATTGTTTCCAGCTTGTTCATCAGTTCTGAGTCTAACATGCTTGTAATCTGTTCGTGAGTTTTGAAGCATAATTAGTTTGATTGCTGTTGTGTTGTGAGTTTCTGACAATTTCCTCATACTTAAAACTATAAGTATTTTTACACGTTTATAAGCATGATGTTCCTCATACTTAAAACTATAACAATTGACCTAATATTATTTTTTATGCAATTAATATATGAAGAAATATGATATCTGTATGTTGGGTTTAATCTTGATTGATGGTGTCTTTCGGTAGTACTTTTTAGTATTTATTTATTTATTTAGTATTTTAGTAGTTTTATTATTTAGGTATTTGATTAGTACTTGGTTAGTTAATTATTTAAGCAACTAGTGGAGAGAGTCATGGGTGAGTGGGCTATGGTTGACCGGTTATTAAGGAGTCTTAGAAGGCTAGGATGTGGCTAAAAAGGAGGATAGTAGGTTGATTCTCCAGGGGATGTAAAAGGCTATTTATAGCCTCTGTTGCTTTAGAGAAAGAGTACTGCTTTTCTTCTTTTAAGCATTCACTTTCTGTCACTAGTTCTCTTCCAGTTAACAATTCAAATATATATATACGTGAAAAAACAAGGCCTAATCCAACACTTGGTATCAGAGCCAAGGGGCTCTCATTTTGTGAGGGAGGTTCTTTGTGAACCAAGCATGTGAAGAAGACAACTGAAGTACATAAACATTTCTGTGTGAAACAGATAAGAAGATCTGTGTGATCAAGGAGAAGATCTGTGTGAGCCGAGTTCATGTGAAGAAGACGAGAGCAGCAAGTTTCTGTGTGAAACCCAGAAGAAACGATTTGTGTGATCGAGAGAAGCAACTGGTCTGTGTGATCCTGTGGTGAAGATACTGCGTGAGAGAAAAGAAAAGGGAGAAGAAACGATGTCGAGTTCCGTGGAGCAGGCCCGGTTGTAACCGCGAGTAACCAAGGTAGTAGCATACCATTGCAATGTCCAAAGTTAACATCGACAAACTATACGAGTTGGTCGATTATGGTGGAGTCGATCCTACAAGCATACGGTTTGTGGGAAGCCATTGATCCGGTAACGGGAGGAGCGGTCCCAACGAAGACGAATTTAATGGCAAGAGCATTTGTGTTTCAAACCTTACCCGAAGATGTGTTACTTCAAGTGGCAAAGTATAAGCAAGCAAAAGACGTGTGGGAAGCGCTTCGTGTGCGGTTTTTGGGAGCCAATAGAGTTCAAAAGGCAAGGTTTCAAACTCTTAGAACCGAGCTAGATATGTTGAAGATGGATGAGAAGGAGTCGATTGATGAGTTTTCGGGCTAACTTAGTGGGATTGCTACAAAGTTTAAGAGCCTCGGGTCAAGTTTGGAAGACGAGATTTTGGTAAGAAAGTTACTTAACTCGGTTCCTAAGAAGTTTTTACAAATTGTAGCTTCTATTGAACAATACTCGGAAATAGAAAATATGTCACTCGAGGAAGCCGTGGGAAGGTTGAAGGCATATGAAGATATGATCAAAGATCTTGATGTGGAGGATGATTTTCAAAACAAGTTGTTGCTTTCAAAGGAGGATTGGGAAGAGAGAAGTAAGCGTGGTGAATTTGAGCAATTTGGGCAAGGACGAGGTCGTGGTCAAGGAAGAGGTCGCGGTTTTGGTAGAGGTAGAGGTGGCCGGTTTCAATCAAATGAAGACCGAAGGGAACAAGGTGCGTATCGGGATAAAAGATATACCAAGTGTTATAATTGTCAAGAATATGGCCACTATGCGTACGAGTGTCCTAAGCAAGAACCGAAGGAAGAAGTGGCTAATTTGACTCGAGATGATGATGAGCCGGCATTGCTTTAATGAAGAAACAAATCAAGATTAAGGGGTTGAATGTTGGGTTTAATCTTGATTGATGGTGTCTTTCGGTAGTACTTTTTAGTATTTATTTATTTATTTAGTATTTTAGTAGTTTTATTATTTAGGTATTTGATTAGTACTTGTTTAGTTAATTATTTAAGCAACTAGTGGAGAGAGTCATGGGTGAGTGGGCTATGGTTGACCGGTTATTAAGGAGTCTTAGAAGGCTAGGATGTGGCTAAAAAGGAGGATAGTAGGTTGATTCTCCAGGGGATGTAAAAGGCTATTTATAGCCTCTGTTGCTTTAGAGAAAGAGTACTGCTTTTCTTCTTTTAAGCATTCACTTTCTGTCACTAGTTTTCTTCCGGTTAACAATTCAAATATATATATACGTGAAAAAACAAGGCCTGATCCAACACTGTAGTTGTGCGATCTGCAAAACTTTGCATGATGTAAAGATGATTTAAACTACACAAAGACTTGATGCTCATGTTTGTGGATTGTTCAAGTAAGTAATTTAATATTAGCGTTGTTATACAAATGGCAAAAAAGGTGAACTTTAAACACTATAAAACAATCCCTAATTGTGTTATACATGAGTATTGCATTCTAGGGCAGGACCTTTTGGAAATCTCCATTTATCTGTGCAATAGTCATAGACCCGGTGGTACTTTTGCGCCCATTTTAGTTTCCTGGTGGCAGCCGTGTTCAATTTTTCTCGAAACCATGGCCTCTTTGTCGAGTTTAATACGCATGAAGATCCTCTCAAGTTTGACCAAATGCAAGCATCAGCACTAAAGTTCTTGTATGATGCAGTGAATGGAGCTCGACTCCAATCTATCTTGACAAGCCCACCCCTTGTTGCCCAATCTTCAGCGTTCCATAGACTCGAGTGTATTCTCATTGGTTGTGTATTTGGGAAAGGAACCCCAATCTCCTCATTATTTATAAATTCTCTAATTGGGATATCATCAACATAAAACCTGAAACCAATACGTTTAAAAGTTAATATTTGGAGCATTTTAAATATAATTATAAAATTAAATTGTTCCCAATACATTTATATCTTTCAAGAATGATTTAACAACAATAATTTTATTACTTCTTTAAACATTCATAAGTACACACATTGAAATTTCCATATCTAAGGATAGTTATCACTACAACACATTTTCTCTTGGACAAATCCGTGGAAAATCCATGGGAAAATGATGTTTCTCTCGGATTTCCCATAGAATCGACCGTGGCCAAAAGTTTCATGGAAGAACCATTTCCCTCATATTTTTCAGGATTTTCCCACGGAATCCGTGGGAAATCTGTTCAAAATCGGCTTTCTAACTGAAATCCGTGGGAAATCCATTTCCCACTGAAATTGGTCCGTGGGAAATCCGTTTCTGATACCTGATTTTCTTATAGTGTATTTAGACTTACAGTATCCGTCGCGGGTTCCAGATTACAGTATACATATGGAAATCAGCAGTCGGGTCGAACCAAAGGAAGAATTGTTGCTCTCGATCGCCCTTTCCTTGAGTATACACATTGGTGTGTAGTGTATAAGGGTCACCACTTGTGTTCCCAAGAAACTCAAAATCTATCTCGTCATGAAAATAACCTTCTGATGACAACTTGAACATAGAAAGCAAATAAGCCAATTTTAACAGTAAAAACTATCATTTAATTTGTTTTTCGTATTAAGAAATGCATGAAACTTGTTAGAGATTTTGGTTTTGTTGGATTATTACATAGTAAGCTGTTACTGTGCCAGCGGAATTGCCTCCAACTAGCTTCAATTGCATATCAATTTTCCCAAACAAATACTCGCTTTTAGAGCGGAAGCCTGATCCAGAGTGTTTGTCAAGGCTAAGAGTGAGTAATTCCCCTTCTTCAAGTATCTTTGCATGATCATCTCCCCATGTGATCTCGAACAAGCGATCAAAAGTACCATTTGTTATAACCCTTCATCAATATGTTAATTTTTAGCATACGCTATATACAACTCGTACCATGAAAACATGTTCTTTAACATTGAGCAACTAATAGTAGGGATTACAGTATACATGTATAGGTTCACCTGCATATGAAGAAATACACTTCAACACAACCCAGAATCCTAGACAAGTCTTTTATCACATCCTATACATCACTATACACTCTCTTCAAGTGTATGAAGGCAATGGGTTATATATACAGCTGTTTTTCAACCCGAACATGCACGCATGAAATGTTAAAGTTTTTACTTTTTAGCATATTTCATACGCGTTAAAGAAGTCGATGTAGGTTAAACCATTTGACCGAAATCCAACTTGTACAATTTTATATCAAATAGACATGGTTAAAAAGAATCTGTTAGAGTTTGATCCATAAATCTTCATGATAGATTTTTTATACTAGAATACAAATATAATTTAAAATTTAAAAAATCAACAAAATTTGTGATATTTATGACACATTGTGCTTATTCTATGCTACTTGATTTTTGCTAACTCTCTTCAAGTGTCCAATCTTACTCTCGATACAAGCGCAATGGTAATGGTTTTGGCAAGGTATTGGCATGGTGTGATATGGCATTTAGTGTTCATCTTCAACCAGTGTCGACGTTGTAGCTAGGGTATGAGTAAACTGTGATTCACATGCTGATCGGTACCGAAATTTGTTAGTTTTTTTCAAAAATACCTAGGAATTTCATACACTAAAGAATATATCTCTTAAAAATCCTCGTCATGCATGGCTATATGTTAAAATAAAAATACTGATGCTTGAACGGGACTAGACAGATATTTGAAATTGTGTCTACAGGTGGTCAAGTCAATCTTTATTTTTGCTACTTACATAAAGACGTGTTCTGTTTCTATTATTTTCTAGCTACGTTATTGACATCCAATCAATTTCCTTTTAGTAATTTAATCATTATCATTTAATTATTGCATGTGTTAGCTAATTATTTAGATATTTATATGTAGTTTTTGTTATTCAAGAAATTATTTATTAATATTCATTATTTTATTAATATATTTGTGGATTTAAAAAAAACAATTACCTAAATAAGCAAAATACCTTAAACATTCGCGAAAACAAGCTTAAAAAAATCAAATTACGAAAATACGCATCAGTTTCGCCCCCAATACCCTCAGTTTCGCCCCTAGCTTCGCCCTCCAATCAATGTCTGCCACGTGTACCAGTTTCGCCCCAAACTGTACCAGTTTCGCCCCAAACTGGTACACGTGGCAGTTTCTGATTGGAGGGCGAAGCTAGGGGCGAAACTGATGCTTCTGGGGGCGAAACTGATGCTTATTTTCGTAATTTGACTTTTTTCAGCTTGTTTTCGTGAATGTTCAATGTATTTTGCTTATTTGCGCGAAATTCTCTTTAAAAAATTAGAAAATATAAAAGATGGTCAATGTTATCATCGTAGTAAACCATTACAGAGGTATTTATGATGTGATAATAGTACCAAAGGAGAGTCATGTGGTATAAAGTAACATGTGAGATGAATGTTGGTCCTAGGACCATTTCTAATACTAATTATTTATGTTTTTGTAACATGTTTTGATGACTTCTCTAATTATATTTAGTAATTTCAATTATATACAGGCACCTCCTATATGGCTACTTGAGTTAAAATGTTCACATCCATATAATGCCTAAATTGGCCACATCTGGTTTAGTGCCTTGACATTAGTGATAGAATGTTATCTTAGGCAGAGTAGCATATGAACATGGAGTGATTTGCTTTATATACATAACTTATATGATTATAAAGACTTATACTATAGCTATAAAATGCATTTTATGTGCATTGAACAAACTATATGTTCCTCATAAAAACATGCACCTCTAACGCATGTAATGATGGTACCTTGGTTCGACATTATAGGAAACGGGACTACGCACATACGATGTGGCTTCGTACTGACGCGTATCTCTCCTGCTATGAGCGATATATACGTCAACCTGTTTAAAAATCATCAATAAGAAAATTATACAAAACGTGTTCTATGTAATGCTTAAAGGAACGAAAAAAATACCTTGTAGAGGAGGAAAATGGAGATTGAAAGAAAAACAAGGAATGGGATGCAACTGTGGCTGGTGGTACGAGAGCGAGCCAAGTTTGAGCTTGATAGACGTGATGATGATAATGATAATGATGACGCTGATGATAGCAAACCCATTGTTGGAAATTGATGGTTATTGTGGTGTTGATGTAGTCTAACATGATGTTCCCTCCGATCATATCTCTCTACCTCGTTCTTCTGAATTTCTTTCTTTAGGTCTCACACCCTTCTCTTTGTTATTTGTTAGAGTGTCCATATTTCGAGGAGAGTTATGGGCAACCATTTGGCAAAATATTGTAAACTCCATGAATCATGGAATAATTTTCCCATGCCTACGTACGCTCGATGTATTTGAAAAGTTTCTCCAAGGCAAACTAAATATTAAATAAAACAAGCCCAACGTGTTAAGATGTGGGTCTAGTTGGGCCAATTATGCTGACGTTGGTAGGTGACTTACACTAAAGTCGATGAACACTCTCATGGTCTTAAACACGTCATTAACATAAAATAAACCAAGAAATCTAATCTGTATTAATCAAATTATTTGTACATTTTTGCACCACACAGGGCACACGAACCACACAAAAAATTGTACATATTGACGTCTATTTATACACCTAATAGTGCAGTTATTTCCGACGGTTATCTGGTGGGGTCTGGCCGGCGGTTATGTAACCGTCGGCGGTTACAGTTGTGGCAATTGGCGGCTGCCGGTGCTTGACGGCGGTCGGCGGTTACCGCAATGGTGGGTTGTACATTATTATTTTATTTTACATATTTTACTAAATACAATAATTTTATCTTTTGACAATTATCATCCAACAATCTCCCCCTAATTGTCAAAAGTCTTTAATCATCGATCTTCAATCTTCAGATCTTCATTCAATGTGCAGTCTTCACACATCTTCACTTGTATTTTGTCTCCCACATCTTCATGCAATTTTTCTCCATTAATTGCACTCTCTGCTATTTGTTTGATTTGTGCACTCACTGCAATTCCTGTATTCGTTGCAATTCCTGCACTCACTGCGTTTTGGTTTGTGAATTTACTGCAATTTCTTGTTTGTGCACTCACTGCAATTTCTACTACTAATTACTCCATCAGTTCTGTCTTTCCTTTTCTCGTTAGTTATACCACCAACACATCTGTCATTGAATTCTGGATACTGTTTCACTACTACAAAACAGACATTTAACCCTGGTTTTTTTTTGCTTTTAACCCTGGTTTTAAGAGGGGGTTAAAGGGAGGGGCGACTAAATGTGGGTAATCAATCCCGGTTAAAAAACCGGGGCTAAATGGACCTTTAACCCCAGCTAAAAAACCGGGGCTAAATATATCTTTAACCCCGGTTAAAAAAACCGGGGCTAAATACTATTTAACCCCTGTTAAACACAGTATCTGAAAGAGGTTACAACCGGGTCTAAAGTAGACTACAAGAAACCGTCTATATTTTTCTAACTTATAACAAACTACAGTTGAATGTTCAACGACATAATAATACATACTAACTTCCTAAACGATACCATCAAGTCAATAGAAAAATTAAGAGCAAGTAATAGTCCAATTGCTCATTCGAAGACTTGAATATGCTCAATCGTTTCAAATCTTCTACAATAGCTTCACAAACTATCAATATAAACAAAAGAAGTAAAAATAAGCTCCATATTTTCTAATTAGATAAAAAGAAGTCTAGTTCACAACACCAATAAATTTGTACCCCATCCATTTAATAACCAATTTACTCGGGCCATAGAACATTTAGTAATGGAAAAATTGGTTAGTTGGGTATATAGCGGGTCAAAGTAAGCAATTAACAATTCATGGTTTCAACTCAAGAACAATTTCTGGTTTTGGAAATCCAGGTATGTTTTTTTCCTATTCGATCTTTTGCCCTAATTCGATTCATACGATAACTCATATTAGATTGTTGTGTAATTGTTAGTCAATTGTATGGAGATGTATTAGGAAATAGGTATTATTGATTCCACATGGCATGTTTTTAGGGCCTCCATTTTGTGTTTTCCCGCTCATTCTAAAGATATTCTACATATGACACGTGTCCTCATTTTTAAATCCCTGTTCTATTCTTCTACCGCGTATCTCCCCATTTTTAATCGACTCTCTCTCCCTCTCTCGATTAGGGCTTCGCTCCGTGTTCATCTTCTTTCTTTGTTTCCATATGACCTGAAGAATCGATGATCATCTTTTCAGGATTTGAAGTCTTTGAAGTTAGATTTAAGAGAAACAGTCTTTGAAGCTCCTAACCCTAATTCCCCCAATTCTCCCAAATCAGAAACCTGCCATGGAATCACGACTACATTCTGATTTGAAGATGAAGATTCCCCACCGAGAACAATTTATGGTTTCAACTCAAGAACAATTTCTGGTTTTGGAAATCGAGGTATGTTTTTTTCTATTCGATCTTTTGCCCTAATTCGAATCATTCTGTGTGCACGATAACTCATATTAGATTGTTGTGTAATTGTTAGTCAATTGTACGGAGATGTATTAGGAAATAGGTATTACTGATTCCAAGTAATTTAGAATTCCCCAATTACAATGTAGTAAAATACGAGCCTGTCACTACCACAATTGCCTTTCAACAAAGTAATTCAAGCTTTGGAGGATTTTGAATACAAGTAAAAATTCATAAAATACGAGCCTGTCTTCTCAAATATTGGCAGGACTATTAGACACAAGAATTTTGTTTAATTCTTCCAAAAGCAATAGATCATTTTAGATAGACTAATTGGTTGGCTTTTTAAAGTCTTTGTATGATTGAAGTATGCACATGATGAATTACGCTCTTTGATTATTGGTAGTGCAAACCATAAGTTATATATATCTACAGTATTTAGGAGAAACATGAAAATGGTGGGAAGCTTGATGTTATATAAATATTGTTTGCAGACTGAATCTATTGATTATTTAGGAGAAACATGAAAATGGTGGGAAGCTTGATGTTATATAAATATTGTTTGCAAACTGAATCTATTGATTTGGCTGATGAGAAGAACAAAGATAATCATGCATATAGAGTATTTAGAAGAAGCAATCTTGATAAAAAGGTCATAAGGCTATTACATGTGTAATACTTAGCTTCTTTGTTTCAATTACATGGGTGTAGGTTGCATGATGAGTTTTAGTTTTGCTGCCATGTATGGGATTGCAGTGGCTGTACTTGGGATGCTAAGCACTATATCTACTGGTCTAGCCATCGATGCTTATGGGCCCATTAGTGACAATGTTGGTGGCATTGCAGAAATGGCTGGAATGAGTCACAGAATTCGTGAAAGAACCGATGCTCTTGATGCTGCTAGAAATACCACAGCTGCTATTGGCAAGGTATGATAATTTTCTGCTATCCTTTTACTATTTTTAGTTAGTTTTTTAAGGTGATTGAGCTATTAACAAAATTCGAATTTTCAGAGTAAATAATATATATTTAGAAAAAAACTTTTCTGCTATCCTTTCACTATTTTTATTTTTGAGGTTGTTACAGGTTTTGGTTATTTATTTGTTATTTGGGGTACTTTATCTTCAAGGTGAATTAGCTATTTAAAAAAATCGAATTTTTAAATTATATGTACAATTTTGAAGCAAAGAATTGTTAATGAAAGCAAGTATCCGTTTCCTTAAAAAAGGGTTAAATTTCGAATCAGCCTATTTCTTCCCATATTTATCCCTAATTTATAGGCGAAAATTGTGTGTTGATCACATAACTGTTTCCTTAAAAAATGGGAAATTTCGAATCAGCCTATCTCTAAATTTTTTAAAATGTAGAAATCTCCAATAACTAATTGATATTTCCCATATCTTATCCCACTTTTCTCTCACGGATATATATCTCTATATATGTATACAATGATTCAATCTGCATATGCAAACAGACTCAACAGCTACTTCGAAAATCACCATGGAAAACTCTGCTTCTTCGCTTATCGCCCTGGAAAACTCAAAGGTATAATGCTTTTTTTCACTTTCAGTAAGTCATTTATATGTTTTTTTATTGTTATCAACTACACATCATGTGAATCATTTTTTCTGTTTCTTTCTTCTTTTAGTTGGATGAACAAGTCACTCTGATTAGTAACCTTGATCTTATTAAAGATGATTGGGTTATCAAAGTGTGTGTTATACGTCTTTGGGGACTACCAGACTTTAAAAACCCATCACAGAACTATCAACTTGAACTCGTGTTGGTTGATGAAAAGGTATGCTTTTTTAATCCCTTTTGTATGCTTTTTTTTTTCATTTTGCTTCTCTATCTTTAGTCATGACTATTTATCAAATTGAGTTTTTAGTAATTGGTTGATTTCATCTGTTTGCAAAACATGACTATTTATGCTTTTGTCAAAGTGGTTCTAGGCTGTTTTGTTTTTACTGCAATCTTGGGTTCTGGCTGTTTTTTCCTACTGTCCATTTTATGCCCAATGGAAGAACAGTAGACTCCCTCCTTGGTGCCATCCCCATTTTGAAAATCACTTACCTGTTTTGCCTCCTGAACCAGATCTGATTTTGTATTTATTCTAATTTATGATTTGCTAATAGGATTGAGTGATTGCTAATTGTTGGTAATGAACGTCTTGCTTATTAAGAAAAAACATCGCTATTGGAAATAAGCAGTCATGATTTCTATAAAAACAATGAACCTTACAATTATAATTGCTTAATTTTAAGATTCTTTTTTGCAGGATGTAAGTGTGCTCATATAGCATTTTAGTGTGCAAGTTACATCTGTTTCACTGTTTGTTTAGAAGAGCCTTTATTAATTATATTAGGCGGTTCAAGTTAGTATTGAGTGATTGCCATTGATATTATACGTAGTATAAGTTAATTTATAAACCACTTTGTTTATATATGTTATTAGTAACATAACCAGATATATATTTACATTATCATCACCATGAATATATTCTAATTGATGAAGACTTACCGGGTTTGCATAAATATATTCTATATTGTTTTCTCTGTAAATTGGTGTTTATGTAACTTATTAAGCTTGATTCCAGTCATGTTATTTTAATACTTAAACTCTCTTTGTTCTTTTTCCTTTTTTTAATACTTGAAATAAGTGACTATCTCTTTATAATTCATTAATAATCACTAATTAAAAACCAACCCGTGTTATCTGCACGACCTGTGATATAGACTAATCCTGAAAGTGTTTTTCACTGTATTCAGTATGATGCTGCTGTGAATATCTCATTACATTTACTTTGAATTTAATACTTGAAAGGTGTTGTTTAATCAGTTCTTTACAAGTTCAAGGTATGTTCTTCCTTTGGATAAATACATCAAGCTGAGTGAAATATCGTATGATGTTTATATGATGTTTCTTCTCTTATGAGCAATAACATGCTCATTTTCTAGATAAAAAAACAGGTTACACATTACATGTGCTGAGATAATGTTTTTTTTGGGCAATTGAGGTTATTAGAAACAACTTTATGGAGAGACAACTTATCATATGGTCAGATTATGAAAAAAAAACAGTGATAAAGAGAGAGAAGTTATATTTCATTAAGTTAACAAATTCAACTTTATCTCATTACATTTTCTTTGAATTTAATACTTGAAAGGTGTTGTTTAATAAGTTCTTTACAAGTTCAAGGTATGTTCTTCCTTCATATAAATACATCAAGCTGACTGAAATATTGCAATAAAAAATGCTTAATATCCGGGATTTATAATAGATTAGATTTGTAGTACTTTCTTTATATTAACTTATTATTTTTGCTTTACAATAGGGTACAAAAATACAAGTTGCAGTACAAAAGCAAAATCTGTCTAGGTTTCAAAACCTACTAAAAGAGGGTTTTTTTTCTACATGAAGAATTTTGCCATTGGTGCAAACAAATATAAGCTCAAGTACTATAATCATGTAACGCCCCAAGGTTTGAAAGCTTTTATGATAAGTTGTATTAATTGAATTAAGTGTTGTACATGTTTAGTAAGTTGCTACTATGTGTTAAGAAGCATTTATGTGTTATGTATAATTGAGGGACTAAAGTTGACAGCATGAGAAAGTTAAAGTACAGGGGCCATTTGGGCTAAGTTGCAATAGTAGTGTATGTATATCTTGTTTTGACCTTGAGAGTCAAATGTTAAGTTGCAAACACAGGAGACATACATACACATACACACTTCAGTTAGTTTTCTTCGAATTTTGATCAAGATATCAGGAGATTGATAGCTGAATTCATTCCTATAAAGAAGTAGTAGCAAGAGGTATGTGTTCTTAATGGTTTATTTGAGTTTTAGGTCAACAAATGGACTCATAGGTTGAATCCTTGAATTTATGTGTTAGTATTTGATTTTGATGTTGTTTGATGATCCAAGATGTTTTAGTATCAGTTAGAGCTGCTGTTTGGTCAGAAAACATGTTTAGAATCGGTTTTAGGGGTAAAACACCGATTTTTCAGTTACTGTTAGAACAGAGCAATCTTTCTGCTATACTGACTGTTCCTACGGCCGCAGGGATATTTCCCTACGGGCGTAGAGAGGTTTTTGAGTGTTTTCGGAGTTTTGGCTCCAACGGACGTAGGAAGCTTTTTAGGGAGATTTGGTTGTTTTGCCTCCTACGGCCGTAGGTAGGTGTTCCTACGGGCGTAGGGAGGGCCAGGAGTAGGTTTTTTCTGTTTGTGGTTTCATGTTCAGTTTAAGTTGTCGTAGAGTGTATAGAAGTTAATGTAGCACATGTTTATTGCTTGTAGGCAATAAGAGATTGACGCTTCGGTGAGAGGAGTATATTTCTTAACTGCTGTTAAGGTGAGTGTACTTACCTTTAAGTAGATTAGTATATGTACGTGCACTAAATGAATAGTATATCAATTGTATGTTTGATATGTGAAGTTAAAGGTTGTTGTTCAGAGGTTAAGTAGCAATATGTTATAGTCTTTGATATGATTAGTATGCAATTATGCATAAAGTGAATAATATGATATATGTGTTTTGATATGTGATATGTTTGTGCACAAATATCGCAAGTACATGGCTTAGAGAAGCCTTGTACAAAGAAAAGCGGATACTTGTATCCAGTCAAGTGAAAGGGGTATATTGAGATCCTTATACCCAAGTAAAGCATCAGGGGTTTGGTTACACGCGAGGTGTGATCATACCGCGGGACAAGTTAACAATTTGATTGTTTTGCAGACTATAAATGGGATGTGAGACATCCAGAGAAGAGTTATTCATGCTTTATGTGTTTATTAGTTCAGTGGTATGCTCACTAAGCGAAAGCTTACGTTTTAGTATATTGTGCATGCAGGTAACCAGTTTCCAGCAAGAGTAAGGCCCCAGTGTTTTGCAGAGTTGGATAGCTCCAAGCTTTTGAAAAGAGTACCTTTAACACTACTTTTATGAAACCGTTAGCACTGAATTGATGTAAGCTTGTTTTCCGCAAACTCCGATGTTTAAGAGTGCTAATCAGTAGTTAATGATTTTAAAAGCTATTTTAATAAAAAAGTGGTGTTACAACTTGGTATCAGATCCAAGGTTTGAGGGATTTGGGCACACATGAGTGTGATGTCTGAACTTAAACCCTGGTTTTGAGATAAAGTGGAGCTATCCGTGGGGCAGTAACATTGGTGAGCATACAGTAGTAAGAAGTTATGAATTGTTATCTGTTTTACAGTTTGAGCATGAGTAGTAATGTTTATGCATGTGTAGTTAATTTTGCCATACGTGACCTAAGCTTGTGAATCGGGGTATTCCATGACAGCACCAAGAACAGTTGTGTATAATATGTCCCTTACAACACCTGGCCAGTATGTGTAAAGAACATATGGTATGCAATTGAGCTTGAGATTGTTATGGTAGTTCCTTGTGAATCAAGTGATGGGTAATACGTGACTGTACAGAGTATGTGAAGAACAGAAGAATTGAATATGAGATAGATGTAGTATTAATAATATTACATACGTTGATATGAGAAACAGAGAAAGATGTTATTGCGTTGTATGATAAAGATATAGGAATAAAAGAATTAGGTATGTGAAAAGAGTTAGCATGTATTGCTATAGTAGTCTGAGGCTAGTATACCTCAGGAGACCAGAGATACCTATGTTTCAGATGCAATTCCTATTTAAACTAGTAAATCTATACGTGACCTTGTAGAGAGAGATCAGTCAGTAGAAGAGGCGGTAGTGATAAAGTAAAGTTTTATAAGTAAATGTTCCAGATATAATCAACCAAGTGGTTGAGTAAGTATTAGAAAGAATGAAAGTTATATGAAACAACATGCAAATGCAATAGTACAGGTTATGGTAAAAATACTAGTAAGAGTTGAAGTTACCGATGACCCGTTGTAGGGGTGCAGGTGTATAGATTGTTTAGTATGCAAACCACCTCTCTTTAAGGGGGATACAGACCGGATTGCGGGCAATCGACGGTTAGCAGAGACAGAAAGGGGTTTTTCCGTACCAGTACGTGTCCACCAGAGAGAGAGCAAATATAAATACTTACAATTTTATGAGTAGAACAGTGAAAGACGGATGGACCATGTTATTGAAGAGAAAGGTATAAGTACAGATTGAAGCCATGACTAGGCCTAGTTTAAGGAATTGTTATAGCCATACTAAAAGCTCGTGTGGAACAGATCACAGATTAGTTTCAAGTTTGATGCCAGACGATAGAGTTGGTGGATGATATCACCAAGAAGTTGTTAGAAATGTGACATTTTATTCAGAGTAAGTTAGTGCAGAGTTTATGTAATTACAGTGTTATAATTTGATGTTAGAAGTGATATGTATGAAGCTTAATGACAGTTACTAATAATAAGGTAGGCGAGATAATAAGTCTTGCCAAGAGAAAGAATAACGGTTGAGTAAGAAAGAAATAGTAAATGAGAAGAGAAAGGTTAAACCGACAAGCGTGTTAAGTAAGAGGTCAACGGTTGTATTATTACAGGGGAGGTTAGCTTACACATTCGGATGCGTGAAGTGTGGAAAGCAGATACATGTGATCAAAGATTTGAAATAATTTGCTTTAAGGGTGCTATCAGTTTACCAGTTAAGTACAGTAAGTTTGTTGTTCTAAGTTATCGGCAATAGAGAGAAAGTCAATAAAATACTTACTCTAGTATGTTATGATGAGGGTCAGTACTAGAGAGTAGAAATACCCTGGTTAAAGGGGGCAGAGTTTTCCAGATTGTAGTTAAAGAAGTAAAGATAGAATCTGACATGATTACAGATAAATGCAGTAAATGAGACTACTATTGTGAATAGTATGTGTAAGTAAAAGAGTAATAAAGATAGAAATCGTCAGTTTCCATTGAGTATAAATAAACCACGATGAAGGAGTGTCGAACAGTTATGGAGATTGATAGGTTGAGTTAGTAGCAAATTCAATTATATAATGATCAGACAACAGTGTGGGTTCAGATCCCAAGTGGGGAAGAAAGGTTGAGCAGAAGTGATAGTAAAGGAATAGGCATGCCAGTTTCTTGTTAGTATGAAAAGTATTCGGGGCATAAATGTATAATGTTTTAGCTTATGTGAGACAAGGTAGTATGAAAAGAAAGTTACAAAAGATTTAAGAGATACCGGTAGTTGTGACCACACGGATGAATTATCAGAGATTCCACCGGCTTGATAAGTAGAATTCAGAATTTATATAGTATCTGGAACGACACCAGAAAAGTTAAGGCCCTGTATAGATTAGCCCCGCTAGAGATGTAAGAGTTGATGATTCAACTGCAATTAGTTGATAGATAAAGGTTTCATTTGACTTAGTAATTTACTGTGGGAGCTTATTAGTACAAGTTGTGAGAAATGAAGGTAGTGCGTAAAGAATATGTCCAGATTGTAGAAAGTGTAATGAGGCTACAAGCAAGAACAAGTATTCGCTTCTCAGGATAGATGAATTGTTTGATCAGCTTCAGGATATGTTGTGATGTTCAAAGATAGATTTGTGGTCAGTGTACCATCAGTTAAAGATTAGAGAAGAGAATAGGACCAAACTAGTGTTACCCCTACGTGAGTAGCATTTAGGGATGAAAAGTTGAACTGAGAAGGTGAATAGTAGAGAATATATGATACTTTGAAACATAAGTTATGTGATACTTCAACGCATATGTTTATAGATGAAATGATAGACGAGGTAGTTGTTGTGATACGTTATATAGAGTAGTAAAGTTATCACTTATGTATTCCATCAGCTAGATATAATTAAAAGTAGTTACCCTTCCCAGGAATTTGAATTGAGATGAAAGATTCTAAACAAGGGTTAGAGACGGTGGTTAGAGATTTTAAAGGATTAGTAAAGTGTGGTTTTAGACCACTTAGATGAAGTTAGTATAGTGGTAGATGCTTTGAACAGAAAGTCAGGCACCGTACAGATAAGGAAGTATCGAGTAAGGAGGTCAGTTGTCACTGAAATAATTGATAAGATTAAAGTAGTTAAAGATATCAGCCTAAGATTTAGTGTATTAAAGATTAGGCGGTAAAGTTAGTAAGAGATGTTCGAGATCTATTGATCCGGTATGACCAAGTATAGATACACATTTAAAGGAATGTGTGAAACAAGTTCTCTTAGAGAAAGCAGGTTGCTCTCAGCTTTCAACGCGCCCAGTATCAACAGAGATCTACAGAGATATGTAAATGAATTCTAGGTGACCAGGGATGACACATGATATAGAGAGATAGGTTGATTAATGTTTGACCTGTCTACAGACAAAGGCAAAGCACCAGAATCTTTATAAGGAGTTACAATCACTTGATGTTCCAGTTTGAGAGTAAGAACATGAGATGTTACCATTTGGGTAACAGTAGATAGACTCACAATGAGTGTGCATATTATTTTGATAAAGGAAGAGTACTCTTCAGAAAGACAAAAAAGTTATGTGAAAGAGATAATAGTCAGACAGAAAGTTTCAGTTATAGTTGTTCCAGAGAGATGTTCGATTTACCTCCAGTCACTGGAGTAAGTTGTAAAGATATATGGGGGTTGAGTTTTATGTTGATAGAGTGTTCCACCCTCAGACGGATGGACATAAAGAGAGAATTATACAAATACTGAAGAATATATTCAGAGCTCAAAGTTCACATGTAGTAACAGTTACCAGCTGAATGTTGGTGTGTCATGATACCAGATATTGTATGTTAGAAAATGTAAGACCCTAACTGTTAGGATGTGGTTAGTCAGAAAGAGAGTATTGAGTAGATAATCGGATGTAAAGATAGTAGCACATATATATGAGCGGCTTAGGGCTGCACAAGATAAACAGTCCAGTTATATAAAGAAGAATAGATTGTTATTAGAGCTCCATAGTGGAGGCTACTTGCAGTTGAAAGTGTCAACGTGGATACGGCTTATCAGATTCAGAAATATGGGTAAGTTAGGGTCTCAATTTATAGGTCCTTTTGAGATTTTGCGAGAGAAAGTAGCGTATAGACCGGAATTTCTAGATGAAGTGATTCAGATTCGTGATACCTGTCATATATCCTACCTTCGTAAGAGTCCAGCTGATGTTTTAGTAGTTGTCCCTCTGTAAGACGGGGCGAGAGATGAGAAGTTTAGCTATATAGCAAAGTCAGTGGCTTTAGTAGAAAAAAGAAATTAAAAGTTAAGGGTTTGTGTAACAAACATAATAGATTGGTAAAGATAAAGTAGAAGCACACGAAGAATACAGGTTACACTTAGGTATAAGTATGCTATCTTGTAGATGTAATACTCGATTTATGTTTAGTAAATACAGTAAACCTTCTACTTTGGTAGTAGGTACATTTGCAATAGCATTCAGAGATGAGGAGATTTAAGACTACCGCTAGTGCGCTACGGTAGCATTCAGTATGAATTAGTTCATAGATAATTGTTCAGCAGATTTCGGGGACGAAATCATCCCAAGTGGGGAAGAGTTGTAACGCCCCAAGGTTTGAAAGCTTTTATGATAAGTTGTATTAATTTAATTAAGTGTTGTACATGTTTAGTAAGTTGCTACTATGTGTTAAGAAGCATTTATGTGTTATATATAATTGAGGGACTAAAGTTGACAGCATGAGAAAGTTAAAGTACAGGGGCCATTTGGGCTAAGTTGCAATAGTAGTGTATGTATATCTTGTTTTGACCTTGAGTAGTCAAATATTAAGTTGCAAACACAGGATACATATGTACACATACACACTTCAGTTAGTTTTCTTCGAATTTTGATCAAGATATCAGGAGATTGATAGCTGAATTCATTCCTATAAAGAGGTAGTAGCAAGAGGTATGTGTTCTTAATGGTTTATTTGAGTTTTAGGTCAACAAATGGACTCATAGGTTGAATCCTTGAATTTATGTGTTAGTATTTGATTTTGATGTTGTTTGATGATCCAAGATGTTTTAGTATCAGTTAGAGACTGCTGTTTGGTCAGAAAACATGTTTAGAATCGGTTTTAGGGGTAAAACCCCGATTTTTCAGTTGATGTTCGAACAGAGCAATCTTTCTGTTGTACCGACTGTTCCTACGGCCGCAGGGATATTTCCCTACGGGCGTAGAGAGGTTTTTGAGTGTTTCCGGAGTTTTGGCTCCTACGGCCGCATGAAGTATTTCCTACGGGCGTAAGAAGCTTTTTAAGGAGATTTGGTTGTTTTGCCTCCTACGGCCGTAGGTAGGTGTTCCCACGGGCGTAGGGAGGGCCAGGAGTAGGTTTTGCTGTTTGTGGTTTCATGTTCAGTTTAAGTTGCCGTAGAGCGTATAGAAGTTAATGTAGCACATGTTAATTGCTTGCAGGCAATAAGAGATTGATGCTTCGGTGAGAGGAGTATATTTCTTAACTGCTGCTAAGGTGAGTGTACTTACCTTTAAGTAGATTAGTATATGTACGTGCACTAAATGAATAGTATATCAATTGTATGTTTGATATGTGAAGTTAAAGGCTGCTGTTCAGAGGTTAAGTAGCACTATGTTATAGTCTTTGATATGATTAGTATGCAATTATGCATAAAGTGAATAATATGATATATGTGTTTTGATATGTGATATGTTTGTGCACAAATATCGCAGGTACATGGCTTAGAGAAGCCTTGTACAAAGAAAAGCGGATACTTGTATCCAGTCAAGTGAAAGGGGTATATTGAGATCCTTATACCCAAGTAAAGCGTCAGGGGTTTGGTTACACGCGAGGTGTGATCATACCGTGGGACAAGTTAACAATTTGATTGTTTTGCAGACTATAAATGGGATGTGAGACATCCAGAGAAAAGTTATTCATGCTTTATGTGTTTATTAGTTCAGTGGTATGCTCACTAAGCGAAAGCTTACGTTTTAGTATGTTGTGCATGCAGGTAACCAGTTTCCAGCAAGAGTAAGGCCCAGTGTTTTGCAGAGTTGGATAGCTCCAAGCTTTTGAAAAGAGTACCTTTAACACTACTTTTATGAAACCGTTAGCACTAAATTGATGTAAGCTTGTTTTCCGCAAACTCCGATGTTTAAGAGTGCTAATCAGTAGTTAATGATTTTTAAAGCTATTTTAGAAAAAAAGTGGTGTTACAAATCATGCTTTACAAGTTAAATTTGTATTACAAGACATCTGTTAGAAAGTGCAACACATTTAGACGATCTGTTTATGGTTTTGATTTTTCGAGCAATCCGTTGATCTGGGCTAGATGCAGTCTCCCTGAAAATGTGAATTGGTTAGTATATACAATTATACTCATTGCTATGTTTCATTTGTCTACTTATTATAACTTTATCGTTCTCATCAATTATTGCCTATATTTAAGTTATTTTTTTTCTAATTTTGTAGATGTTATTGGTGATGTGGTCAAAATCATGAATTACACGGAAGAGTTATTCGGTTTACTACAGCTAGAGATTCAAGATTTAAAGTGCATATTCGCTTTACTTAATACTAATTGTGCACTAACTCTTCTAATAAGAATTATAGTATTAATTTGAGGATAATATGTGTTTGCAGTGGTAAAAGGCTTTATGTCACTTTGTGGGATAAGTATGCTGAGTAGATGAATGATTATATTCAAAATCATGAATTACACGGAAGAGTTATTATCATCCTGCAATTTGCTAATGTCAAGTGGTTCAAAGGTAAAAATATTTAATATTTTTTGTCCAAAACAATGACTTACATACAATCATGTTTTCTTATTACTAACCAATTATGTTTTTATTAGAGCGTCCATCTATTTCAAGTTGTTACAATGTCAGTAAGTTGTACATAAACTCTGAAATCAGTGAAATTATCGATTTCAAAAATCGGTTAGTATTCTATGATTTTCTCTCATAGAGTTAAAAGTAGAGAAGGATTAAAGATATTAATCTTAGATAAGGAAGGTAAAGTTAGTAACAAGACAACTAATGTTGTGTATAAAGAAATATTTTCCAATTTATGATTTATACCCGATTTTGTATTTTATTTCCGTAGTAATTTTTATATGTGTTTTTTAATATTTATAGGTTATCTATAACCAACCGGTGTATTAAACGGGTCTCTAAACTAGTAAAAGGAATATTATTGTAAAAAGTGTAAGAGTTAATATGGAGTTGCCATATGGCGAGTTTAGTTTGAGGGTAGTATAGGAATTTTATACCACTATATTTCTTTTTTGATTAGCAAAGTCGTTCCCCACACCGACGATTGTGAAAACGGCACATTATGACCCTAAACCACCAAAATTCATCACCGCCACCCCTTTTGATCTTGGTCGGATACAACCGTGTTCACACCGGTCTCCCTCTACAATCGACGGCTTCAATTATCGCACGCAAAGCGGTTTGTCCTCCATAACCGACCCCCATTTTTCTCCGTCATATTTGTTTCTCGGCTTCTCGCTCTATGCGTTCCCAATTTTCCGACGATTTGCTTCATGTGGAAGTGTCGTATATTGTTTGCAGAACGTTGACATTGAGGTTTGATGAAGGAAGCATCGGTTCTGTCTTTGCGCGATTCGTTAAGATTGATTCAGAAGTCGGTGGAAGTTTGTTGGAGGGTCAAGGGAAGAATTATTGTTTGCGCTAAATGAATGTTTCTTCAAAATAGTAATCAAGCCTTCATCTTTCGTGGGTGAACAACAAACACAGTTAATGATTCCATCTTGTCTTTCTTTAGATGAACAAAAATTACACAATGATTTCCAAATCAGTGTTGATGAATTTATGTATCTAAATTATGTAGATGAAGGAGATGTTGCAGTGGTTAACGAGCTCTCAGTTTAATTTAATTCCGAATTCACCCCTAAATGCCGTTTAGTTGACAGTTATTGATCTTTAGTTTTAACCATTTTTTTAAGTTTTGATGCAAAACGTGTGGTTTAGATTTCCTCTCACTATTTTTAGCGTAACTTTTTTACATGATCTTTACCCACCAGCCAAGAAATCTAATCTTTATTAATTAAATTATCTGTACAGTTTTGCACCACAAAGTGCACTTGAAGCACACAAAAATTATACATATTGACGTCTATTTATACACCTCATAGGGAAGTTATTTCAGACGGTTCTCATGGGGTCCGGCCGGCGGTTACAGTTGTGGCGATTGGCGGCTGCCGGTGGTGGTCAGCGGTTACCGCAGTGGTGGGTTGTACATTATTATTTTATTTTACATATTTTACTAAATACAATAATTTTATCTATTGACAATTATCTTCCAACAGTCTCCCCCTAATTGTCAAAAGTCTTTAATCATCGATCTTCAGTCTTCATATCTTCAGATCTTCATTCAATGTGCACTCTTCACACATCTTCACTTGTATTTTGCCTCCCATATCTTCATGCAATTTTTCTCCATTAATTGCACTCTCTGTGATTTGTTTGATTCGTGCACTCACTGCAATTCCTGCACTCACTGCGTTTTGGTGTGTGAATTTACTGCAATTTCTTGTTTGTGCTCTCAGTGCAATTTCTATTACTAATTACTCCATCAGTTCTGTCTTTCCTTTTCTTGTTGTTATACCACCAACATATCTGTCCTTGAATTCTTGATACTGTTTATTAACCAAATGTTGGTTCAATAAACTTTGTGATGCTTTTTCAACAATTGCCAACTGTTAGTTATAATTCTTTTCAACAATACCACATGTTGGTCAAAATCTTCTTTAACCTCACGGACTCCCGCGAACCCAACGTCGCACTTGCTAATATTTCCTTGATAAATCCATGTCAACAAAATCTATGGTCACACAGACCATCTCATACCGAGTCCGTCTCCTGGGCTAATCTTTTTTAAACTAAACTCGTAAAAACTTTTCAGAAACTAACAATAATTTGAAAGGCATCCTTGTATCTATCAGGATATTCAAAAAACATAAATATAACACCTTTTGAAAAAATTAATTAATATAATCAAAAACTTAATAATTATAAAATGTTAAAACCTTTAAAAACAAATAATTTTAATTAAATTTCCAAAAAAAATTCATAAAAAGTTTCTCTATTTCCCAAGGTTTTTTTTCTTTAAAAACGTTTTCTGGGAAATTTTAGCCACCCCCTTTGTCTTATTTTTCTCGATTTCTCCCCCTGTGTCGTTTCCTCTGTGCGTCTCTTCCTTCTCCCATGCCGAGAGAAAAGCCCTTCGATGCACTTTTTCAATCGAGTAACCCTCGATTCTTTTCTTCCTCTTCGGCGGTGCTCTGGTTGTCGCCCATTGCCGGTCGTCACTAGTTCAAATCGAGTACCCTCGATTTCCTTTTCGCCGCTATCAAGTAACACCCTTGATGTTCTTCGGCGGCGGTGGTTCTTTGGTTGCCTCTTTCTCGGGTCATCTTCTCCTGTTGTCTTCTCCGATATAGTAAGTCCCCTTTTCGCTTGTGGGTGATAGATGGTGGTAGTATAACTTCAGCCGCCTCTTCGGTATCCCCGGTTGGATTTCCAGTGACTTTTCCGGTAACCATTATCGGTAGATGATGAGATCCTTGGTTTATAACCTCTGATACCAATTGATGGTCCCAAACATGACATTAACACAAAATAAACCAAGAATCTCATCTTTATTAATCAAATATCATCTGTACATTTTTGCACCACAGAGGGCACTCGAACCACACAAAAAACATACATATTGACGTCTATTTATGAACCTCGTACGGCAGTTATTTCAGAAGGTTATCTGGTAGGGTCCGGCGGGCGGTTATGTAATCGTTGGCCGTTACAGTTGTGGCGGTTGACGGCTGCAGGTGCTTGTACGTCGGTCGGCGGTTACAGCAGCGGTTGGTTGTACATTGTTATTTTATTTTACATATTTTACTAAATGCAATAATTTTATCTTTTGACAATTATCTTCCAACACACTCAAGCTAATGCTACTGAAGCTAACCTAGTGTTGCTTAAGCTAACTGCCGCTGTTTAAACGGTGGAATATTTGATTTAGTAAACTGTTTTCAAACATGATCCAGAAATCATACAAGATTAGTAAATTTGACACCCTCTTTGCATACTCCTACGCAAAGTGATGACAGATTAGCGACCAAAACGGTGGCAAGCAATTCTGCAGCAGCGGTAGAGGTTAGAATTGTAGTGACAGAAGCTATAATGACGATGACAGGAGCTACAACTACTGTGAAGCCGATGGCTATGATTACGAAAACCCGATCAAGATGACAATAGCATGATGAGGATGACAAGAAGCGAAAAGGTTTAATTATCGCCGGAAGTCAATATTTAACAACTAATAAAGAATCAAAAAGGAAAAGTAGAAATAAAAATCCTATAAGTAGAGTTAATTACATTTTTTGTTCCCAAGGTTTGATAGGAATTATGATTTGGTTCATAGGTTTGAATTTGTATGGGACTAATTTTTTGCGGTCCCTCTTAAATTTGAAATGACTAAAATGCTTTTTTCTTGTTTTTTACTTATTTTCTTGATTTTTAGATGTTTTTAAATATTAAAAATAATGAACATCTTATTAAAAAAAAGAAAACTAATAATAAAAAATTATAGATGGTTGTTCGACTGAAGCCCGATCTCTATGATCTGAAATGAGTGCAGAAATGTCCCTTTAAGAAAAGGATCTTTACGGAAAAAGAGCTCAAAGGTTTAGTCAGCACTATCTCCAACAAGTTACTCACTCTCTCATAATCTCATATACAAACTCGTCATCGTTGACCAACCTGCTACTCCGGTGACCAACACTACTTCCGGCGACCATGTGTTACTCAATCTCTCCTTCTCTCAAGGAAGGGCCAACACATACATTCATTGTCCATTGGAATCCATCTACCTCTACTCTTCTCACTAATTGGCCACCCTCTCTGATTACTTACCACATCTACGAGATGCCATTTGAAGAACACACGAACCTAATTTTTGAATCTTCACCAGAAACAAAACCAAATCGAATCCCTAATAACCTAGACCTGGACAAAGCCCTATTGAAGAACATACAAACATGTTCATTAAAGAAACCCTTAATCGGGTTAACTTATCCGCAAATATGAATTTTTTAGGACAAACATGGGAGAAAAAAAGGAGAGATGATTAACTGGTTAAGGGGTATACATCATAGGTGTCGGAGGCAAAAATGAAATGGCCGATGATTCAGAGTTGTAGATGCATGGTGTAGTGTATGAGAAGGTGGCAATGGTGGTTGTGGTTTTCGGCAGTGGTTAGTGTCTTTGGTTGTGTCCTAGAGATATAAATAACGGTTAAGCTTGCCGAAGAACCACCACGAAAATCAAAACCCAAAATTGGAAGAGTGGCCTTGGCAAAGCGGCCGCCCAGGCCCAAAAATTTTAGGGACTCCTTTTTGTGAACCAATGTATGTATGTGTGTGTGTGTAGAGGAAGGTTAATGCGAAAAATATTTTATTTTTAAAAAGTGCGAGAAGAGATCTTTGACCATTAGATTATTTAATCAATGGTTATAATTACTTGTGTCATTATTGCAAATAGTTAGACTTCAATTGTTATTAAATATTAAGAGTAAATTTCACTCATATCCATACAAAACTTTTAATATTACTTTAATATCCTTAGAACTTTAAAACTACACATATATCTTTGTAAAGCTTTAAAATGTACATCTATATCCAAACTCATATTTAAGTAGCATTAAATCAATTTAAAATTATAAAACTTATCTAACATGCAAAATACCAAATGAAATTACCAAACTACCCATATGAACAACCCCTTTCTTCTTCACTTCTTTTTCTTCCACATCACAAGTTACATAGAGTTTCTTGTTCTCCTCTTCTTCAAGAATTTTTTCATTCAATCCTCAATATGTTCCCCTAATGGTTTCAGATTTAGGCAAAATTGATAACTATCAAGCTTGGGCAAATCTAATCGAGTTTATATAACACATATTTAGATCGCAAAAAACCATGTCACGTTTTCAGAGCTATACGGTGGTAGTTAGACAAAACCGATTCTTCAATATCTGCCCCCAAAATTCCCAATCTTAATAGTTTTAGGATTGTAGAAGAACCATAATCAAATGTGATCGAACCCTACTCCCTTCAGATTTAGGATCATAATTTTGCAAAACGAAAAGAAAAAAGGAGAAGAGATTTCGTAACATTACGATGTGAACAATAGGCCAAAGTGGCGATGAAGAATTACAATTATGAAATTCCATTCGACCCACAATCAGGTATGAAAACTTTGCTATGAAATGCAATCTTCAATTTGGTCAAAGTGGCAGAACTGTAGATCATTTGGTCCAAGATCAGGTCCACTGTAAATTTCAATATTAAATTAAAAAATAATTTAGAGGGGTAGCTTGGTAATATTATGTGGTATTTAGAATTTTACGTAAGTTTAATAATATTAAATTGATTTAATTCTAATTAAAATATGAGTTTGGATATAGATGTAAATTTTATAGTTTTAGGAGGTTATATATGTAGTTTTGAAGTTTGTAAAGATATTGAAGTAATATTGAAAGTTTGTAATGATATGAATGAAATTCCCCCAAATATTAATAAAAAAGCGTATTTTGTCAAATAACATATTTCTCTCCTCTCTCCCCTCTCCTTTCTCCTTTATCTTCTCTCCTCTCCCCCCTCACCATATATATCATTAGTTCCCACCCCTTAATCTCCCATATTTGTCCACAAAAAACCCTAGAAATCCTCATATTTTTCTACTTCACCGCCTTCGACGAGTCTCCCTCCCGACCTTCTCTGTGGAGTAAAAGCCGCCGCCCATCGACCTCCTCACCAAATATGTCTATCACTCCCTCTCGTTGCCGCCCATCGAACTCCTTACCATATCTCTCTTATCTACCACCATCGACCCCTTTCGATCCACTACCAATGATCCCTTTCGATCCTCCACTGCCGACCTCTTATCGGTTCATCACCACATAGAGTAAAATCCGTCACCAGCCCCATCTCGTTGGTCGTGGTTTGCAACAAACAAAATATCAAAACCGTAGGTTTTCATCACCGTCATTACCGTTGCCTTCACCACAAATAATATTGTTTGTCACCATCACTACCCATCTCATTGGTCTTTGGCTCTAATCAGAGAACCACTTCTAACCCACCACCACCGGCCACCATCATCATAGTCTACTATTGCCGCCCCTTTCTGTTAGATTGTGTGCATAGAAAGTGTATATGTATCATCATATCCGAGAAATATAGGACACTAAAAGGTCACATGGCTGCACACCTAACTCGAACCAAGTTCATAAAGATACACTGTGTGTTGATAATTAATATTTAATTAATTATCAAGGAAATAAATAAGAAATAATTTATTAATTATTTGTGAGAAATTAAATATTAAGTTTTATATTTAATTAAGAGTTTTGATTAATAGTTTTTTATTTAATTGGTATATTAATTAATAAGGATTAAACCTAGAGGGTAGAAGTTGCAAAGTGTTTAGAGTTATAAACACGGGCCGGGCTTTAAAGCTTAATCCACTTAAATTATATCTTAATGGATTAACGTAGGGAATTTACGCATTAAGAAATCTTAAGCCTCAAGAAAACACATAAGCCCTCCCTCTCTCTCTCCCCCCTTGTTCAGCCTAGCCTTCCCCTTTGCGGCGGTGGTAACTGAAGGGTTTTGATCTGACCAAACCACTCTAAGACACAAACTGGTCAAACCTGGGTTTGATACTACTTGTCCAATCCTAAAGCGGAACTGGATTGAATACAACCCTCTAAACCCTAAAAGGGTTAGGATGGATTTTCTTATGATCACATCAGTTTCTCATCAACAAACCAGATAAAAGGTTAAGAAAAACAAAACCTCTTTGAATCTTGGGATTGCTAAAGATAGTCCAACACTACTGTACCACCAACGAACTAGCTGCTAGACCACTGCTAGATTTACCCGAGCTACACGCAAAACCTGCTTGTATGTGTGTGTATGCGTGGATCGCAAAAGCCGAAACCCCTTGGGGTTTTGTCGAAGTCGACGCAGGGAAATGAGCAAGGTGGCTAGGGTTTTCTTTGATTTAGGATTAAATCACTTATTTCATAATATGAGTCTTTTCTAGGTTTAAATACTTAAACCTTATCCAAGCCCAAACCCGTTTAGTTAAAGCCCATGACTTTAATTAAAGTTTCATTCTTTGCACTTTGACCCCCTGGACTTTACTAGTTAATTAATTAACTATTAATTAACTGGTCCGTTAAATATTAAACTTAATATTTAATTTCCCTTTAAATAATAAATAAACTATTTATTATTTACTTCTTTCCTCAAATAATTAATTCCACTGATTAGTTATTTCCACACAGATATTGGTAAATTCCAAAAAGTTCTTATTAGGTGTGTAGCAGTGTGACCCTTTAGTCTCTTATAACATTGGATACAATGTACCCATTAATTATCTTTGCACATAATCTAACAGACTCCCACTTGTGCAAGATAAGTAATAGTTACTGTACATTGTTAGCCTAAGGAGGTCCCTAGCTAGACACTTAGGATAACCAGGTCATAAGAACTCTTATATCCCAAAGTAACGTGTGATAATGTAAACTCTCATAAAATAACTATTTATGAGCAATCTATCATAAACTAACTGTTCATGAACCAACTATCATAAACTACCTGTTTATGAATGGGCACGGTTATTATAGGTTTGTCCCTTGCAGCACGATATTTCAATTTTGAACATGAGCATGAAGAGTGTCAACTCAAAATCTCAAGAATTATTTCATGACATACTTGATTTCAAAACTGTGTGATAAACGACAAAGAACAGATCAGTTCGTTTGGGCACGGCCGTGCACTTACCAGTTTTTCTAATCAGTTAAGGGGCCCAGAAATATCTCTCCTAAAAAGGAGGTGCAAATACCTTCTTGTATATTTTCATTTGGCAATACGGCTCCCACTGAATCTAGATACGCCCCTTATAGCCACCCTGTGACGGCGTGGCATTAGGACGCACTAAGAAGACAACAGTTACCGCATCCCAAACCAAATACCTCAGGTTTAAGGATAACCTATGTGATAAATACTTTTGACATGAATCCACGAAGTATTTTTCACAGTGGGTCAATCCAATATTCGTAACCCTAACGAATATCCGTCAATTTTGGTCCGCAAAAAAACTTTTGCAGCTATATTCGATATACCTTCGAATCTACCCCAAAATTACGATGAATTTACAACCCTATGAAGGTTCCCACCAAGATAAGTAGTCACGGATAATGTTTTGAATAAACCAAGTTTATTCCTGGATGGACTAAAACATACAAAATGGTGAAGAACAATGAAACTAATTTCAGCACCCTCCATATTCCACCCTGGAATAAAGGTGCATAATTTCTACCATTTCACTGACTCAATTCACAGCGTTTATCTGAATTACTTATTATTTTACATTATAACTTATCACGGATTACAAAGAAAAATAATGTGCCTATAAACCCAAAAACTCAAGACTAGTACCTTGAAGCACTCCTTCTTGGTTTTGCTAGAAATCGTTTTCGCAACCTAGAAACAATTTTAGACTAAATTTATAAATTCCTTAAACTTGGAGAACCGGAAATAACTCCAAAATTTCTGAGTTTATAAAATAATCCCCTTGTAATTTAAACTTTAATTACACTTGTAGATGTATTAAATCTCACTAGATTCATACCCCTTTTGAAATAATAAATCCATTTACACATACTTGTAAACTTGATATTAAACCCCAGTGTACACTAACACTTATCTAATTTCATTACTAAGGATATAAAAAATATCCCATTTTATCATCTCTAACGTTAATCAACTACGAACATTAATTATTTTAACTTTTGAACCCTTTTTAATCATATATAATTTTATTTAAGTCATAACTTGACTTAAAAACTCGCAATGACATCCTTATTGAGAACCTTTCAATAGATCATGTATTCCACGGATTAGTTCCTTTTCAAGAACCTTTTATTTTAGACCACTTCAAAAATCATCCGACAATTATATACTTTAAGAGTTCATACTTGTATTTATTGTTGGTCCCTTGATGAGAATAACAACAAGCAACAGATGTGTAGAATGAGGGTTGAATACACTTTCTGCGGAAATTGAACAAATCAAAATAAAGTGTTACACATAGTAAATCAAACCACAATCGAATGCTTTGCTTTTCATTAATAAGAAGATGATTACAGACTCTATCAAGTAAGCAACACTTGATATGTAAACACCTAATGTAAATCAAATCTCCCAATCTCTCAAACTTTGCTATCTATAATCAACTTATGATTATAGATACCAGACGACTCTCTAAACATGATTTAATCACAGATTGAAAACTTACCAATTTCACAACAGATGTGAATATTCGAACACACGAATAACTTGGCAATCTGTGAGTATCTTGATCACGTTGAACAAAAAAACAGTGAATCAAGATTCGTAACACATACGATCAATGTTGAGGTGAGACTTAAGTTCTGGCTCTGTAACTCGTAGTCTAGTCGTCGTACCTCTAAACTTATCAGGATGATAAGTATTTATAATCCTGTTCCTACGGATCCTAACAAACTAGAACTTATCCTAATCTGCTAACAAACTAACGGATAACCCGGAATCTTGAATCTTGAATCTTGAGTCTTCAATCTTTAATCTTGATTCTGGAATCTTCTTATCCTTGCCGTAGATATAGAGAGATAAAAGATAAATTTAAAACATATTTAAATTCTCTTTAAACTGACTTCTTGCTCGGACTGAGTTACTCAGCTTGAAACTCATCAAGCTGAGTTCTTCTAGAACAAACCCAAAAACAAACATGAACTAACATGCATAATGATTAACTCATCCTTAGAAGTCCTAAGAGTTAGCTAGAACGTATTTAGCAACTCTGTTGAGCTGACTCAGTATATACGATGAGTCACTCAGCTTGAAACACTTCAGGCAGAATACTCAACCTATACCTTAGGTGACATACACAACTTATCAATCACATTGATAATCCTACTAAGATATAGTCTAAGCTGATCAACCTATGCTCAGCTTATATTCAGCTTATACTCAGTTTAAAACACAATACGTGCTCAGTCTGACTAAGCTCCATAATTCTGTTTAATTTGTATCTAGAACATATTTATAAACTTAACTTTGTCTCATCAAATTTCAACTGATAAGATCATATCCCAACAAACTCCCCCTATTTGATGATGACAAAACCATCAAACAGTTCTTAAGTTTGTTTAACAGAATTATGTATTAAATCTCAAACTTATTAAGATTTAATATTTGAACTAATCAAATATTAATTGAACTTATCAATTTTAATTGAACTTATCAATTATAAGCGGAACAAACCAACTTTAAGTTGAACAAACCAACCAAACATATTAATGAATAAGAACTAATCAGTTATTCATTTAAGTTGAACTTATCAGATTAATAATTATGAACATATCATAACACAGTTGAACAGATCAAACTAATACTTGTATTAATTGAACATATCATAATACAAAAGTTTTGATCACTCAGATCATACACACTCAGTGCTTACAGAATTAGAACTAATCTAATATATATAATAGAACTAATCTATTCTGGATGCAGCTCTTCAAACTCTTTGATCTCCTTGTTGATTTCTTCAAGGATTTCTTGCAAATTAGGCAAATGTTGAAGCTGATCCTTTTGTGATCTGATTGCTCTGTTTATTCTGTATCTGAACCTTGCAGTTTGTTCAGTCTTTTCTACTATTTTTCTCAGAGCAAACACCTGAGATACCCCATATGTATAGATACTTACATCAGACTGGAAGCATTGTTTTCCATTTCTATCCCAGTACATAAACCCTTTCTGAGGCTTTTCCACATATGCATTTTCTTTGAATTCCATGCCTTCAGGAAGATTGAGACTGTACGTGTCTAGATTTGTTAATCCAGCTGGCTTTGTTAGCTTCTTCTTTCCAACTTTAAAAAAATAAGTGAGTAGGGTAGCTATCTCAGATTTGGGTATGATTTTCATCGAATCAGCTCTTGCAAGTAGCCTTAACAGTTCATCTTTAACTTGACTTCTAGAAGAGGACTTTTCCATCTGCTTGATAAGTATGACAACTTTCTTCCACTCTTTATATCCCAGTTTATGAAGTTGACTCAGCGCCAGAGAAGATGTTTCACCATTCTTTAAGACGAACTCCATGATGATAATCCCTTGAACTGAACTCAACTTGAGTGAATCAATTTGAGAAGAGAAGTAAAGTCTTGTATAACACTGAGTTATATTCTCCTCCTCTTGTTGATCCTGAACAGGAGGCTCTTCTACTTCTTCCTCCTTGGGCACAATAGGCAGTGTGAGTTTTGCTAATTCCTCATTCTGCTTTCTGATTTGCTCAGCCCAGGCTTATTCTCTTGCTTCTTTCTCGTTAGCTAACACAACTTGAACATCCATTTGTCATATTCTTAACTCGTTGATTGACATCCCAAGCTGGTCAGCATCTTCTTGTTCCATCCTTCTTACCGCTATTAGAGAAGCTCTTTCTTGTAATTTCATCTTGTCTGCAAAGTCTTCATCTGAGGCTGATGCACTGAGAATCATTTTCGTCTTTTCTGCTGAGGGGGGACTCATCTGAGCTGACCACTACTGGTCTTTTGCCTTTCGCTTTTTCAGTCAGCTCAACTTTTATCTCCATTTCTTTCTCCCCCTCAATCTGATCTGCTTCCTTTGCCAATAATAATAAAGCTTCAGCTTGGACAGACTCAACTTCAGCCTTTTGGACATTCTCCCCCTTTTTGTCATCATCAATAGGGGTCGAAGTCTTTTGTTGTTGAAGGGCAGCAACATCAACATCAGATTTCAACTTCAGCACCTCCTCATCTAGAGAATCTAGCATCTTCATCATACTCTTTTTGGTTTGCTTTCTCTTATGGTGCAAAGTATCAAACTGAACTTTGAATTATTTAAGCAGATTATCCAAATCAGCTTGAGAAGGTTGGGACTTGGGTGCATCATCCAAGGGTTGGTGTATACCCTCAAACTCATGTGCACCAGAGTTTGGACCCTGTGAGTCATCTTGGTATGGAGATGACACATTGACAGCTCGTGCAGGTGGGTATGAGAAGTAAAGAGAAGTAATTAGGCTAGAAATGTGAAGTGTATGGGTAGGTGATTGGCTAATTGGTTTGGAGGGGGGTAATTGACCCTGGGGATTGGTCATTTCTTCAATGTTACCTGAGTGTGTCTGCTCAGGCACAGTAACAGGCTCTCCCATGGCTTTAGAGAGTGTGGGCTGAGTAAACACCACACCCGGTTTAGGCTTTAGGGTTGAAATGAGCCTCGTGATAGACACCTTAAGAGTAGGCGTCTCCCCCTCAACTCCTGCCTGGGGAGGGATTAGTGTGATCTCAGCTCCAGTGGTACCTTTAGTAGTGGCACCACCTTTGGCAGTTTTTCTGGTGTATGTGTGAATATTCTCCCTAGCAGCAGTGTGCATACTAAGGGTGGCTTCAGATTGAAGTTGAAAGGAAGGTGGAGGAGATGGGCTAGACTGGGTTGGGTTTAACATAGCCTTGTCTCCAAATGTAGATGGAGAATAATGAGAGAAAAGAGAAAGTGAAGAGGTCTTACCAGAAGCAGCTTGTGCAGTGGTTGGTTCAGCCTGAGCAGAGTGCTCAGCTCGAACCTCTGTGTCAGCTTAAGAAGCTCCCCCTTGAGTCGATTCCTCTGCTTCCATTCTGATGAAGCTGCCTCAGCTATCACACGAATGGGATCACTCCTCTTGCTTTGGGAAGATGTCATTATTGAACATCTTAGAACTGAGTATTGGTGTCAAGAACACATCTTGATCAGCTTCATATAGTGATATCCCAGGTACCTTATAAATGGTACATGAAGATCCCTTATGGTCTTCATCACTAGGACCTTGAGTTCGTTGAATATGAGTTGTGCATAGTCCAAGTTCCTTGCAAAATACATATTGTATAGCAGCTGCATCTCAAAATCATTTACCTGGTCCAGTCCTCCAACCTTGGTACCTAGTGAACGAATCACTGTAGACACCATGAAACTCCAACTGGTTGGAAAGGTGGCCTTTTTGATAATACCCTCTGTTTGTGGGTGACCCATTCTGGGTAGGACAGACCTAGCCACCTGCCTCATCACAGCAGGCTCGAACTCATCAGATTGGGGAAGGTGAAGAACCTCCCTTAGCCTTTGTACTGTGAGAGCAATGATCCTCTCTCCGTTCAGCACTGTGCCCCGAATTTCATTGCTGTTTTGGTCATAGACACACGTATACCAAAACTCCAGTAGATGTTGTGAAACCACATGAATTGGTGCTCCAGTGAAAACGAATGACAATGGCCATTTGTGGATGTAATCCACCCATGGTTCGTATCCCCTGTTACGCTTGCGTTCAGGGATTGCAAGGCACGCACGTTGATTATTGATTTTGATCACGGGCAATCCATTATTTTTTAACGCAACACCTCTTACCGTTCTATCACCCAGATTGAGAATGATTCCGTCCATCGTTGATTTCGGAAGATTACACTAAGTAAGTATTCGATTCGCACTGAGCAAAATGAAATTCGCACTTAGCATTTGAAAGATTGCACTGAGCAATTGTAGGGTTTTGAATGTGAACGGTTGAATGCACGTAGCAAATACGTGGTTGTGGAAGGTATAGAGAAAATAGCAGAAGTTTAGTAAGCATAAATCTCTGTAAATCGGTTATGGTCGATATATATACCTTTCCGAGGAGAGAGAAAAGTTACCGTTGAAATCCCTTTTTATCCGTTACGCCGGAGAAATTACGGCTTGATGTAACAGTAATAGGGTAAAAACATATTATCTTCCAACGGATAAATGTGTAAAATAATATTATTGACTTACAAAAATATTATTAACACTGACGTGTTATACCAATACATAATTGGTATAAGATGCGATTTGAGACTGACTCAAATACACATTAATGTATGAATTAATGACACTTAGTAATTAAATCATAGTTTGGACACACCAAGCTGAGTAAACATATTACTCAGTCTAAGTCAAGCACTCAACTTGAAATGAACACTCAGCTTGAGATTGAAACTCAGCTTGAGTGGAGCACACAGCTCAGAATCAATGACACTTAGTCATTTTTGTTTGAGACTTACTCAAACTTACATTTTAACTAAACTGAGTAGTTATAATATGTTTGGAACTAACCAAACATGTGAACTAATCACACAACTTGATTTAAGCACATAGCTCAGACTCAATGACACTTAGTCATTTCTGTTTAAGACTAACTCAAACACGTGAACTCTTTATTCAGCTTGACAATTTGTTAGTTTATGAAAACATATTTATAAACTGTGCACTCAGCTTAAGACACTTAGTCTTTTTCAAACCGAAACTCAAATTCTAGACACACAGCTATGGGTTGAGCATACCCAATTCACTTAGCAGATACATAAACCTCTTTTCATCAAGTAGTTTAGTAAATATATTTTCTAATTGGTCATCAGTAGAGATAAATTTAATGTCAACTTTACCTTTTTCCACTATGTCCCGAATGAAGTGATGTCTAATCTCAATGTGCTTGGTTCTTGAGTGGAAGACTGGATTGTAAGTGATGGCTATAGCACTTTGGTTATCACAGAAGATAGAAGTTTTCTTGAAACTCATACCAAAGTTTTGAAGTTGATGTTGCATCCACAGGATTTGAGCACAACAGCTTCCTGCTGTAACATACTCAGCTTCAGCAGTTGAAGTAGCCACTTAGTTCTGTTTCTTACTAGTCCAGCTTACTAACTTTCCTCCAAGCATTTGACATCCTCCTGTTGTTAATTTTCTATCTAACTTGCACCCAGCATAGTTAGCATCTGAAAAACCAACTAACTCAAATCCAGAGTCCTTTGGATACCAAAGACCTAGATTTGGTGTACCTTTAAGGTACCTAAAGATCCTTTTCACAGCTTGAAGGTGTGATTATTTAGGATCTGACTGATATCTTGCACAAACACATGTAGCAAACATGATATCAGGTCTACTAGCTGTTAAATAGAGTAATGAACCAATCATTCCTCTATAGGTAGACTGACATACAGACTTACCATCTGAGTCTTTACTCAGCTTGACAGCTGGTGACATGGGTGTTTTCATGGTTGAACTTGAATAAAAACCATATTTCTTTATCAAATCAAGAACATACTTGCATTGATTTATAAATATTCCATCAGGCTTTTGTTGAATTTGTAAGCCTAGGAAATATGTCATCTCACCCATCATACTCATCTTGTACTTTTGTGACATAATTTTGGAAAACCATTCACACAGAGATTCATTTGTAGATCCAAAAATAATGTCATCCACATAGATTTGTATAAGAATCACATGTCCTTTACTCTTTTTAATAAAGAGGGTCTTATCTATACTACCTCTAGTGAAATCCATTGATAGCAGATAATTGGACAGTGTGTCATACCAAGCTCGTGGAGCTTGTTTAAGACCATACAAAGCCTTGTCTAACTTATAGACATGGTGTGAAAACTTTGAACTAACAAAGCCAGGAGGTTGTTTCACATAGACTTCCTCCTGAAGTTTTCCATTTAGGAAAGCACTATTCACATCCATTGGATAGACTCTGAAGTCTTTATATGCTGCATAAGCTAAGAACAGCCTTATGGCTTCAATTCTAGCAACAGAGGCAATGGTCTCATCATAATCGATTTCTTCTTCTTGCTTATACCCCTGTGCTACCATCCTGGCTTTGTTCCTAACTATCACTCCATCCTTCTCCATCCTTGTCCATTTTGTTTCTATAGACCCACTTAGTACCTATAATTGTATGATCTTTGGGGGCAGGGACAAGACTCCAGACCTTATTCCTCTTAAACTCATTTAATTCCTCTTGCATAGCATCAATCCAATCCTCATCCTCTAAGGCTTCTTCAGTCTTCTTTGGTTCCTTTTGAGATAGGAAACCAAAGTAAGAAGCATAGTTAGTTGTAGCCTTTGATCCGGTCATAACCCTTTCTTGGACATTTATAATGATTTGATCTTGAGGATGATCTTTGAGGAATTTAAATGTTGTAGTTGGAGAATCTGGTTCTAGATCTGAGTGATATTGAGAGCTCTGAGGTGAACTAACATCCTCAGTCTCAATAGCAGCATTGTCAACAAACTGATGATCACTAAGATCTTCAGTCTGACTGATGTCAGCTCCTAAGGGATTGACAAACTCATCATCCTTCTTAGCTTAAGAGTTCCTTGGAGCTTGTGATGATTTCTTTGATGGGCACACATCATCATCACTATCATCTCCCATGACATACATAGGATTTGATATATTGGTTTCCTCAGGCTTTTCAAGCTCACTCAGACTGACCAAGTCAGCTTGTCTTTTCTCAGCTTGATCAAAACTGTCTTCATCAAATGAGACATGAATTGATTCTTCTATAGCCTTTCTCCGGGTGTTATACACTCTATAAGATTTGGAGATTGAGGAATAACCAACAAATATTCCAGGATCAGCTTTAGGTTCCAACTTATGGAGCTGATCTCTTTGATTCAACATATAGCACTTTGAACCAAAGACATGGAAATAACCTATATTGGGCTTTCTAGATTTGTTCATCTCATATGTTGTTTTGCCAAGTCTTTTGACAATGATTGATCTATTTTGGGTATAACATGCTGTACTGACAGCTTCATCCCAAAAATAGAGTTTCAAACCTGCCTCACATAGCATTGTTCTAGCAGCCTCAGTTAAGGTTCTATTCCTCCTTTCAGCCACTCCATTTTGTTGAGGAGTTCTGACTGAGGAGAAATTTTGTAATATTACCTTTTGTTTACAAAAGCCTTCTAGGATTGAGTTCCTAAACTCAGTCCCATGGTCACTTCTGAGTTACGTTACAGACTTACCTTTCTACAACTCTTTCTGTTTGATAAAACTTATTATCTCCAGGGCAGCTTCACTTTTGGCTTTAAGGAATATTACCCAGGTGAATCGTGAGAACTCATCTACTATCACCAGTGTGTACTTCTTGCCACTTAGGCTAGGAGTACTTATGGGTCAAAACAGATCCATATGCAACATATGCAGTGGGTCTGTTATTGAAAAATTTTGCTTTGATTTAAAGGACCCTTTATTATGTTTCCCTTGTTCACAAGCTGAACACAATTTGTCCTTGACAAATATGATCTTTGGTAATCTAGAGACTAACTCTTTATTGGATAGCACATTTATATTTTTGAAATTAAAATGCGATGATCTTTTATGCAACAACCAACTCAGCTTAGGAACAGATTAGGAATACAAGCAGGTTTCATTATAGGGATCAGCAGAATTAAGATCAAGTGGATACACATCTATTTCTCTTTTAGCTATTAATACATGCTTTCCCTTAGCATTATATATAGTTCCTGCTTTCTTCCTAAAAGTAACTATGTTGTCTTCATCACACAATTGGCTGATACCGATCAGATTGTGTTTAAGACCCTTGACATATGCAACTTTCTGGAAAGTCACCTTCCCAGCATGCATCTTTCCATAGCCTTTAGTTCTTCCATGGGAGTTGTCACCAAAAGTTACTTTAGGACCTTCATCTTCCTGGAAATCACTGAGAAGTCCTTTCCATCCAGTCATGTACCTTGAACATCCACTATCCAAGTACCATTTACTTGAACCCTTTACATGATATGAAAACTAAACACATTAGTTTTGTTTGGGAACCAACTTCTTGGTGGGTTCATATGATGAGCACTTAGAATCTTCATCTTCATGTTGTTGAACTGACTATTCAGCTTGAGCAGGAGCTGAGTCCTGTGTAGGCTGATCAGCCTGTTCTTGTTCAGGCCTTGAGATTTCAATGTCACAGTCCTTGGCCTCATGACCTCTACTTCTGCACTTGTAGCATCTCCTTCTTCCAATGATAACAGGAGGTAGAGTGTCTAATAATCCTTGTGAGAACTTGCTCTCAGTCTTAGGATTATATGTAGTGGATAACTTTTCAACCTTCTTTGCCAGTTGATTTACTTGATGTTCACTGACTTTGGACTTACCTTTGTCAGATCTTTATTTGTTATCCTTTTGATTAGAAGCTTGACCAACAAACTTCTTTTGCATGACTTTGGACTTACCTTTGTCATGCCTTCTGGACTCACCAGTTTCAACAGGTTTGGACTAACAACTGTTGATCTCCTTGGACTTACCAAGATCCACAACTTTAGACTTACCATTGTTGTGATTTGACCTCTGACTTACAGTGGTATTCCTATTCTTGTAACTTCTCTCTGAGCCAGATAGAGAATTTTGTCTTTTGAAAGGATTTGGATTAAGTCTTTCTATGACTGAAGTTCTTTGAATATGCTGAGTGCCTAATTTGTCTAGCACAGACTTACCATGCTGGTTGGATGTTGAGCACTCATTATCATGACCTTTTGCCTTTACAAACATATTGTATTTAAGGTTTTGACCATGTTTCTTCTCTGAGGCTGACTTCTGATACTCAATCAGTTGTCTATCTTCCTCAAAGTCTGTACTTGCTATCTCTTCCTCTTCAGCTCCATAAGATGCAGATTGATAGTCACCTCCAAGTATAGCTTTTACCTGTTTAGGAATTTGTTGGTTGATACACTTTTCAGCAAGCCTTGATGACTTACACCAAGATTTAATGACCTTTTGAAGTTGGTTAGCCTTATCCTTGGCCTCCTGAAGTTCTTCACTTAGAAGTTTATTAATGTGTCTTTGACATTCAAGATCACATTGTGCTTTGTTACCAATATCAATGAGAGATTGATTTCCTTAATCTCATTCTTCAGTTTAGCTATCTCAGCTTTGAGGTCCTTTTGAGACTTAAGGCCAGTCTTGAAATCATTTAACAAGTAATCGAACGCAAGACTCTTTTCTTTATCGGTGTAAGAGTTGAAATTACTAACCTTGTACATGGAAGCAGGATCCCAATCACTAAGTTTGATGTTTTCCTCAGCTTCCTTCATGTCAGCTTCAAAAGTTGACTCGGACAGACCATAATCAACTTCATCAATTTCAAACTCTTCATCTTCTTGAACCATTAGACAAACATCATCATCTGAGGTAGATGATTATGTATCCCAGGTTTCAGCATAAAGTCCTTTTGCATTGGGCTTGTCTTCAGGCTTTCCTTTCTTGAGCTGAGTATATTTCTTCTTGTACTTATCAGCCCTGTAAGCATTCTTATCAGCAACTGATGCTGATTCTACCTTCTTAGATCTGCACTCAACAGCAATATGTCCCTTTTTCTGACCGTTGAAGCAAACAACATTCTTGAGATCAAAAGAACTCTTTCCTTTGTCCCTGTCAGATCTTCCTCTTCCCCTTTGAGCTCTTCTCAATCGTCTGGATAACATAGCCATCTGCTCAGTTATAGTCTGAACATCATCAGTATCACCTGAGTCTGAGTCTGAGTGGTCAGCTTGAGATTCTGACTCAGTCTCAGATTTAACAACCAAGGCCTTGGAACCTTTCTTCTTTTTCTGTACAACTAATGCAATATCAGCATTATCCAGAGAATCCTGAAGTTATTGTTGAGAAGTTCTCTTGTGCTCTGTGATCTGTTCATGATTGATCAAGAACCCGTAGATGGCTGTAGGTTGTACATATGTAATGTTTCTCCAGCCCTCAGTGATGTAGTTACTTCATTAAACCTTTCTGGTAACACATCCAGAAATTTCAGCACAAGTTCAGCGTCATCTTTCTTAACACCTACACTTAGCAGGTCATTAATCAAGCAGTGAAACCTTGTGAACAAATCAGGCAAGGTTTCATTCTTCTTAGAGAAGAAGTTTTTATAAGATCTGTTTAGATGATTCTTCTTCTGCTACTTGACCAGATCAGTGCTCTCATATGTAATACTTAATGTATCCCATATCTCTTTTGCAGTTTGACACCCAGTCACTGTATGCAAGATCTTGTTGGTCAGGGCATTTGCCAGAACACTCTTTGCCTTGTCATCCAGATTGAACAGTTTCCATTCTTCATCTGTCCAAGATGCAACAAGCTTCTTTACTTCTTTTTCACTTCTGTCTGTTTTGTCAGTGGACATATCACTAACAACAGCAGAAATCTTGGGGATGATAGGTCCTTTAGTGATGACATCGAACATACGATTGTCAATGGACTTGAGAAACAACATGGCTCTGAATTTCCACATAGGATAATCAAATCCATCAAAGATAGGACAACCCTTAGCAGACATGTGAGGAATGTTTGATGAATTTTTGCTTGTAGTCATTGTACACTTTCTCAGAATATTGAACTTTCAACGTATGAAATTGTTCGGCCTGCTCTGATACCAGTTGTTGGTCCCTTGATGAGAATAACAACAAGCAACAGATGTGTAGAAGGGGGGTTGAATACACTTTCTGCGGAAATTGAACAAATCACAATAAAGTGTTACACATAGTAAATCAAACCACATATGAATGCTTTGCTTTTCATTAATAAGAAGATGATTACAGACTCTATCAAGTAAGCAACACTTGATATGTAAACGCCTAATGTAAATCAAATCTCTCAATCTCTCAAACTTTGCTATCTATAATCAACTTATAATTATAGATACCATACGACTCTCTAAACAGGATTTAATCACAGATTGAAAACTTACCAATTTCACAACAGATGTGAATATTCGAATACACGAATAACTTGGCAATCTGTGAGTATCTTGATCACGTTGAACAAACAAACAGTGAATCAAGATTCGTAACACATACGATCAATATTGAGGTGAGACTTGAGTTATGGCTTTGTACCTCTAAACTTATCAGGATGATAAGTATTTATAATCCTGTTCCAACGGATCCTAACAAACTAGAACTAATCCTAATCTGCTAACAAACTAACGGATAACCCGGAATCTTGAATCTTGAGTCTTCAATCTTCAATCTTAATTCTGGAATCTTCTTATCCTTGCCGTAGATATAGAGAGATAAAAGATAAATTTAAAACATATTTATTCTCTTTAAACTGACTTCTTGCTCGGACTGAGTTACTCAGCTTGAAACTCATCAAGCTGAGTTCTTCGAGAGCAAACCCAAAAACAAACATGAACTAACATGCATAATGATTAACTCATCCTTAGAAGTCCTAAGAGTTATCTAGAACTTATTTAGCAACTCTGTTGAGCTGAATCAGTATATACGCTTAGTCACTCATCTTGAAACACATCAGGCTGAATACTCAACCTATACCTTAGGTGACATACACAGCTTATCAAACACATTGATAATCCTACTAAGATATAGTCTAAGCTGATCAACCTATGCTCAGCTTATATTTAGCTTATACTCAGTCTGAAACACAATACATGCTCAGTCTGACTAAGCTCCATAATTCTGTTTAATTTGTATTTAGAACATATCTATAAACTTAACTTTGTCTCATCAAATTTCAACTGATAAGATCATATTCCCAACATTTATCATATTAGTTAGATCAACCTTGATAACTTGATAAATACATTAGTCAAGCGCTCCCACTATCTTTTATGAAAAAGGAGCATTACCTTAAAACACCCTTTTAGACTAAGTCAATCCTTGACTAATACGCCTAAAACTTGTGTTTTAAACATTTGCTCTTAAAAATAGTTTTTGCAAGAAATTTAAACGTTTATATGAAACCAGAACTTGGATTTCTCATATATCCACCCTTCCAATTATGGAAAATGGTTTCATTAAACCTAAAACACGATTACAAGTATGAAACACTTGTAAAGGTATTTTAAATTTCTTCGTTTAAAATATTTAGTATAAAACAACCTTGATCATAATAACTATTATAATCTCCTTTATACTTTCTTAAATGTTTTATCCAAAAAACTTTTATCTAGAAATAATAACTATTATTTCTTATCTGATCATGTTCAATGCTTTGAACTTTTATCTTTCATAAAATCCTTAAATACTTGTACATTAGAAAGACTTTCTAATTTCATAAACACAACTTGTTTATCTAAGTATTTATATAGTGAGATTTAATGTAACTATAATAATTTCTGCATAAGATCACTATGAATCATCTATTAAGTCAAAACTTGACTTATTAGTAACCTTTAGTCACAACTGGACTAACTTGATTCATTTAAAAATATACGTGCACGGATATTAGTCAAATAATTCAAATTTCCAAAACTCAAACCATAAAGTCAACCAATAGTTAGAAAAACAAACCAATCAAATCCAAAAACTTTAAAAAGGTTTAACAACTAAGAAAAAGAATTATTAAATATCCAGATAAAGCACGTAGGATCTTGAATGCTCGGCCGATTCACTTTCCATCACCTCCTGCAATAAACGATTGCAAGATATTAGAAAACTCGTAAAAAATCTTTACAAGTGGAAAATGACAAAGAAGCTAGTCACACGATACCTGAGGAGCCAGACTTGCCTCTTGCTTTGTGAGCCTTCAGACAATCTCTCTTCCAGTGTCTGGTCTCACCGCACCTGAAGCACTGATTCTCGGTTCTTGCCTTGTTCGGCTTTGGCTTCTTGCCCTAGTTGTTATCACTAGCCCTGGGTGCATTCTGGCTAGGCTGGGTCCTACCCTTTCCCTTTCTGTTGCGCCCCTTCCTCTTCTTATTATCACCATTTCCCACCATGAGAACGTCCTTAGACTTGGTCCCGATACTCTGCTCTGCAGTCTTAAGCATAGAATGCAGTTCCGCCACGGATTTCTCCATGTTGTTTATGTTGTAGTTGACTATAAAAGGCTTATAGTCGTCTGACAACGAGTTGAGTATCGTATCCGTTGCTAGCTGCAACGGTACTGGGTGCCCAAGCCTCTCTAGGTGGTCCATATACCCTTTCATTTTCATGACATGGGTACTGACTGATGTCCTCTTCACCATCTTGCACGAGTTAAATGCTCTAGTGGCATCATAATGCTCCGTACGTGCTTGCTCCTGGAACATGTCCCTCAGCTGGCAGATCATGTCGTAAGTAGGAGTTTCTATCATGCTTGACTGTAACTCAGGACTCATCGTTGCAAGCATGAGGCAACTCACATCCAGGGTGTCATTGGAGCGCTTCTGATAAGCCTCCCTGACGTCTGCCCTAGCATTGTTGGCAGGGGGATTTCCCAAAGGTTGTTCTAGGACATACCACTTTCTCTCGTGCCTCAGCATGATTCGGAGATTTCTCTCCCAAGTGAGAAAGTTTGGTCCAGTAAGCTTATCCTTCTCTAGGATAGAGCGAAGAGAGAGATTGTTAGTGTTGGTAACATTGGTTGCCATCTACAAATTAAAACTCGGTTTAATTAGTAATTGCAAATAAACGTTTCTAACATATATCACTAAACCCTTAAACAATATATATCATACATAGGACCCATATTTCACATACTTGACACAAGGTTTGGTTACTTCCAGCCAAGTCATGCTATTTCTGGTAGGTAACACCCTGTACCAATCGTACCTAGCTGATACGACTCCTAGAACCTCGTAGAGCACTTAGACCCAGTCTAGTATGTTTAACTCTACTCTAGTGCATTTTGGGCCGGGACTCCCGATTATCACCAAAATAGATCGCACCACCTAAGACAGTATGAATTCTGGCCGGGACTCCCGATTATCGCAGAATCTTTCATACCCTTTGCCGTAATGGTTTGAACCCGGATGCTCAAGGTTTAGGCACTTCCGACACCCGAGTACCATTTAACAGCAAAGGTGTACCATTAGATGGGTAGCACACTGATCTAAGATTTTCTTGGGTTTTATGATTAAGTTTAAAAGAAAAACTTAACTTTCCAATTTTTGAAAAACCGTTTTAAAACTATCTGTTTTAAACATATGATTTACATGTGTACCTATACTAGGTGCACAAAACGGCTTTATAAGTTCCAAACTTATAACCTTGACAAAACTTTAAATTTATAAAACATTTAACTAATACGACTAACAAACTGAAGTTGTATTCTAGTTTGTCATAAACCGTGGTTTTTCTCTGTTTAATAATTGTCTATTATTAAACTTGTTTAATTAGCATCACACATATACATGAGTAAGCATAAACACAACCACGCAGATAAAAACCTATAGTTTTTCCAACTAATCATAAGGTCAATCCTAAGGATAAGAAGAACTCGGATTCGCCTTCATGATGCATAGCTCCCACTTGCCTTGACAACTCCTCCGAAGTACCCGAGCACTGTGCAAATCATCATCTTGAATATCTTTTCGTACTCCATCTTGATTATGGGGCAAAACTACAACTACTACTATTACAATTACAATAATAAAAGGGTTTGTAAGTGGCACGCAGGTCTCCCCGAACCAGTACAATATTACAGATGAGAAAGGGATTGTAATTGGCACACATGCCTTCCCAAAACCAAAAAGAAGAAGAAAAAGAAAAAGGAGTCCTAAGTCGGCAAAACTATAGTTACGTATCACAACCACGCAATATATATAAACAACATATATATATATATATATATATATATATATATATATATATATGGGAGTGTTTATGCGAGAAGTGTTTTTGTCGCGAGAAATGCGAGAAGCAATTTCAGCCATTGATTGAATTTTAATCTTGTGGTTCACATTAATCGTAGTTAATCTTTTTATTTAATTCAAAAGGGCAAATTAGTAAACAAAAATATTTTCTCTCTCCTATCTCTAATTAAATTTTCTATTTGCAATTAATTTTTTTTCAAATTTTTAAAATTTACATTTACATCATTGTTAATAAATTTTTCACTGCTGAAACACAACCTAGAGTTTACAAATTTTTCGTTACATATAGTGTCTTCATTAGTGAACACATCCACGCCAAATAGTTACCAAAACCTTTATTATACTTTTTAAACTATATAATTCGAAGTTCACTAGTGAGCATGTTACATCCATAATACTAGATTTTTCTTAAATCAATACATGTTCATTCGTGAACCAATAACACACTTTTTTTATTCTTAATTTTGCAAGCTTTTATTGGAATTTTCCTTTCTAGAGTTGAGATAAAAAAACATATATTATTCTTGTTCTTAGTTCACGGTTGAACCAACGTAGTAAAAGTGTTTCCAAATAAAATTAACTTGTTCACTAGTAAACACCATAAGAAATAAACATATTTGTAGCTTTAATATTCAAACATACCATTTATGACTGTGTTCACTAGTTAACTCTTATAAAAATTATAGAAAACTGAACAATTCGTGTTCACATAAATACATCCTTCTCTCTGTAAAATTGTGAACATTACTATGTAAACATTCATTAACAACAAAAAAAAACAATATAACATTCATGATACGTAATTAGAACCTCATGAAGAAAACAACAGATATATCATAGGCAATTAGCATTTGAGATTCTGAAAAAAAAAATGTCATTCATAAACCCCTTTCTCATCTAAAAAGTTAAACAAAAGTAAATCAAAAACCCAAATTCAATGAAAAAAATTAATATCACCCTTGAAACAAACTGCTTCAGTGCATCACAATTCATCATTATATATATCATTGTTTGCTTACTGTTGCCGCGCAACAACCATCAAAGACCCAGGATAGATATCTTGGTATACTTGTCAAAGTTGTAAAAGCCAAGATTTTTATGATAAATTTGTTTGGTGGTCCTGATTGTTACCGGTAAATTTTTGATGACCAGAAATGAATGTAATAGGCGACGACAGCCCATGTTCTTATGCTTCGCGTTGATCACATTGTTCATAGACTTCGATCATCTTGTTCTTCATAATCGATAGTTAAAAAGGAGTCCTCAACCAAAGAGGGTGAACGGGATAGATCTGGGCGAGGATGAAGGTGCCGGAAAGGAAGACGGCTAAGAGAGATCTGGGAGGGACGGGATGCAACGATCGACAACATGGTCTTGTTCGTTCACTAGCAACAATAGAGATGATTGGCGGCGATGTGATTGTCGTTGCCGGGATCAACAACGGTGTTATAGAGTTGATCGAAAAGTGGCAACGTTGAAGATTACCGTGGGATTATCGGCAATTGAGAGAGGCAAGTCGGTGATTGAGAAAAGGGAGATTGAGAGATGGATGAATTGGATGCGTGAGAGAGAGGTGGAGGATAAATAAAGTAAGAAATATGTTAATTAGGGTAGGTATTAATTTAGGAAGACTAATGACTATAATACCCTCTTTGTTTTATTTAAATTTCCTTAAAATTTAATTTAATTACATAAATACCATTGTTACATCTTAACCGTTGATTAAATCATCTGATGACTATAAAGACTTCTCGCACTTCTCGCAATAAAACCACTTCTCGCATGAACCTTATATATATATATATATATATATATATATATATATATATATATATATATAACCAAGCAGTTATATATACGAACGATAAACATAAAACCTGATTCGTTTAACTATTCTCATCTACCCTTTTTGACTAATAACTATTAATCAAAAAAGAGAATTATAATCATCTAAGTTATTTAAATTAACTTGATCAAAATAGTTTTTCAACAAACTTTAATAAACATAACTTTATTCAAAACTTGAATAAACCTTATCTCGAGTTCGTACTAGTTTTACTAAAAACCAAAACACGACAAAAATATGATCACTATTTAAATAACATCTTGTTTCACTCCTTTCCTTTATATAAACTTACCTTTTAGAGTTTATTTATAACGTCTCAACTGGTCGTGATTAATAAACGTCCAAAAACTATATATATTTTAACTAAACTAGTTAAAATATATAAATTACTAGTTTATATAAAAACTTATTAATTTTAACGCTTAAAATTAACAATCTTGTTCTTAATCGGAAAAACTGTTTTTGCCCGACAGACATCTAGGCCGGTTGCCCTCCTGAGCCGAGTGCCTTTTGGGCCGAAACCCACCTTGGGCCGTAGCCCTCTTGGGCTAAGAAAGCTTATGGACCGAAAGCCCCTCCTGGCCCGTTTGCCCTTCCTGGGCCGAAAGTTACCTGGGCCGAACCTCATCTGGACCGGATCCCATATCCAGGCCGGTTGGGCCGTGGTCCCTTGGCCGAAGCCGCGCCACCGCCGCCCATCCTTGCTGTTAATCGACTGCTGCCGCTGACCGACCGCTGCCCCCGCCGTCACCGACCACTGCTGCCGCCTGGGCTGCCCCCGCTGGCTACGGTGGTGGTCTCGGTTTCTTTTCCGATTAAAACAAAAAAATTCCCTTTTAAAACTTAATCCCTTTTAATATATTAAAACTAACTAGTTTTAATATCCTGATTAAAAACTAGATTTAATCAAAAACCAAAACTATAATTATTAATGTGACCAAAACTCTGTTCCATTAATAATTAATAACCCTAAAAACCAGATTTTAATCATTAAACAAAAACTGTTTAAATTCCTGATCATGATCAGGTTTTAATAAAAGACTTATCTTTTAACCGTTTAAACAAAAACTTGTTTAAACATTTCTGATTAAAATAAAGACTTTTATATTTTAGATGAAAAACAAAAACTTTTTTTAATCATCTCTTTGGTTTTCGATTTTCACAAGGAGAAACAAGATGAAGTAGAAGATGATATAACTTAAACGAATCAACTAACAAGGTTTTTACCAATTAAACAAATTGTTCAATTTTCTTGATAAAAAAAACTTGTTTTACTAAAAGCCATAATCCTTTAACCGTTCAAACTAGCTGTTTAAACTTTCTGATCAACAGGACTAAATCCTTTTAGCAACTGGATAACAAAAACAACTGCTTTGTTGCCCTTCTTGATTTTCGAAAAATACAAGAAACAAGAAGAAGATCAAGAATAAACCTTTGATCAAAAAACAGATAAAGCTAGAAACTTTAGATCATAGAGCCGAGACTGAAGGGTTTTGATCTGACCAAACCACCCTAAGACACAAATTGGTCAAACCTGGGTTTGATACTACTGGTTCAATCCTAAAGCGGAACTGGATTGAACACAACTCTCTAAACCTTAAAAGGGTTAGGATCTTTCTTATGATCACATCAGTTTCTCATCAACAAACCAGATAAAAGGTTAAGAAAAACAATACCTCTTTGAATCTTGGGATTGCTAAAGATAGTCCACCACTACTGCACCACCAACGAACTAGCTGCTAGACCACTGCTGGATTTACGCGAGCTACACGCAAAACCTACGTGTAAGTGTGTGTATGCGTGGATCGCAAAAGCCGAAACCCCTTGGGGTTTTGTCGAAGTCGACACAGGGGAGGGAGGGGTCGACACAGGGAAAGAAGCAAGGTGGCTAGGGTTTTCTTTGATTTAATTAGGATTAAATCACTTATTTCATAAAATGAGTCTTTTCTAGGTTTAAATACTTAAACCTTATCCAAGCCCAAGCCCGTTTAGTTAAAGCCCATGACTTTAATTAAAGTTTCATTCCTTGCACTTTGACCCCCTGGACATTACTAGTTAATTAATTAACTATTAATTAACTGGTCCGTTAAATATTAAACTTAATATTTAATTTCCCTTTAAGTAATAAATAACTATTTATTATTTACTTCTTTCCTCAAATAATTGATTCCACTGATTAATTATTTTCACACAGATATTGGTAAATTCCAAAAAGTTCTAATTGGGTGTGTAGCAGTGTGACCTTTTAGTCTCTTATAACATTGGATACAATATACCTATTAATTATCTCTGCACATAATCTAACAGTAACCGGCGGTAAAGACCTGTGGTGGTACCCCCTCCTCGGCGATAGCCCTCGGCAGCCCACTCCCCTCGTGCGACAGCCCCTTGCGGTGGCTAGGTCGACGATGGGAAGGCCCCAAGTGGTGGTGGCGGCGGAGATAACACACACACGCTCGGTTTTTACGCGTATTTTTCGTGGCGGTCTAGCAGCTAGGTTCAGGTTGCAGTAGTTGTGTATCCCCTTGTAGCAGTCCAAAGGTATAAAGGGTATAATTTTTCTAGCCCTAAACCTTATATATATATATATATATATATATATATATATATGTTTATATATTATCTGTTTGTTCCCTTAGTTGATCTAGTTGAGATCACTGGGCTTGGGGTTTGGTTTTATTCCATTGTGCTTATCTGTTTTGATCCCACAAACCCCAACACTTTCTACATCCACCATTATTATGGGCACCATCGGCGAACGAGCGATGTGTTAATCGTCGCCCCTTTTGCAAATCTATAGAAGATGAAACAAAAACGCCACACATGCTTTTTCTTCGTGTCCATCACCAATAATTTTTATGTTCATCACCACTGATTTCCATGTTCAGTGGTGTGTTCACTCACATGGTTAAGTTTGGCAACAGAGTTTTGTTAAACACCTTTAAGTGTTCAGTTTATAAATTATTGTTTGTCGAAAGATTTGGGATTTTTAAGGTTTTATTTTTTTTGTTGGGTCTCCGTTGTTTCATTGTTTCTATATGTGATCATTTATGTTTGTGTATTCCATGTTGTTTGTCTATGAAGAGGTGTGTTGAGACATCAAGGCTAAGTTGGTAAGTTCTTGTGTTTTATAGAGTTTTGAATTCTATATTCTGAATTTGTATATTTGTATTTACTATTGAACAATGATATCTAAATATTATAATGAAGTGTTCAATGGTGAATACATATTATGGATATTATAAAAATATTAAAAATAAGACGATAACAAAAAAACTTTACATAAATTTCTTAATAGACAATATCACTTTTTAGTGAATATAACTTTTTATGTAACAAAAAACTAGAAATCTGGAAATATACGAAAATTTGGTTGGATCGAAACCTCGAAGCATAACAAATTTGTTAGTTGCTAAAGATGATAGAGAAATAGAAAATAAATAAAAAAAACAAGAGTTCATTAGTGAATAAAGAGTAATGTAAGATGAAAAACTCGTAAATATTTTGGCTGTATTTCCCGGTGAACAACGTAAAATTAATAATTTGCTAGTAGTTATTTTTAATTTAAATATTTTTTATTTAAAATCTAGGAGAGAGAAAATTTTGCTTTACCATTATACCTTTTTTAATTTAAAAAAATAAAAAGCAAGATTAATTTAGGCCATTAGTTCAAAAAAAAAATAAGTGACTAGAATCGATTCTCGTACTTTTCGCAATAAAACATTTTTCACATTAACGCTCTCATATATATTGTATTAAAATAAGCTCTGTACTAGTGCAATTATTGAGGACAATGGAGATGAAAAAGAAACTAAAAGATGCATTGAAAATAAGAAGGCAACATTCAAAATTCGTATGTTCATTGATTTTCATTATTCGCCCTTCTTCCTATCAGCCCTCCTAAAAACACAATCACTTTAAGTTAAGCTTCTTCAACAAATCAAGAAGTTCACCCTTAATTTATCTTATTATAATTAAACACAAATATTATTATTAAATTAGACTACATAAATAAAAATTAACTTTACTTTATTATATGATGATTCTAACTAGCAAAATATAAGATGATGTATTGTTGAAAAAATTATAATTTTTTAGAAAAATTTATACTGCATATGCATTTGACTGTTTTTAAACAAACACATATTACAAGTGCATCTCATTAGCAATAAGGATCAAAAGTATAAAACTCAATTTATATTTAATTATTTATTTTTATTATATTTTAGTACTTTCAGAGAGGACTATTTTATTTTTATTTTTACTCAGAGGCATTGGGTGAATGTTTAAGTGGATCACCAAATCGCATATCCTTGGTGTAAGCAAAGCTCGTCGGAGAAGATATATGCCCGCAGTAAGCTATAGGAGAAGGGAGAGACGTGGAATCTAGGTCAGGAAGGAAGAGAGATGGGTGGGAGAATGAAATTTATAATAGAATACATGAAGAAACAAATAAAAAAATCAATTTTAATACTATTAAATATTTTAAGATAGATAAAAGTCGAAAGAAACGAAAAATGATGAAAATAAGAGTAGTTTGGATATGTTAAGTTGACCAGGGATCATTACTGTAAAAAGTTCGGGTCGGATATAGCCAACTCAGTAAAAAATCAGACCCAGAAACTAAATTAATAATTTTTATCAAATCATGGAAACAAAAAAATGTAATCAAGTATTAACAATGAGTGCGAATAAGAATTCGTCTTATGAAAAGTAGGTACAAATAACAAATAAAAAATTAAATAGACTAGCTCAAGCTCGAGTCACTCGACCCATCCACTTGCAGCCATCATCATAGTAGCAGAATCGTTACACCACTTTATATAATTTACAAGACCAACCCATGTACTTAAGCCATGTTGCATTCCGGTGGATACCCTTGAGGAAACCTTTTTGAATCCCAACAATAGTTATATACCATATAATTCTTTTGCACCCATTTCAACTTCTTTTCATTGCTACTATCCAACACCTCCGACGACCACGGCGCGGCTGAGCCGCCATGACAAGATGTCGACGTGCCAGACACTACAACACAAGCGTTTGCGTTAAAGTTTCTATATGAAGCAGTGAAAGGTGCTTGACTCCAATCTGTCTTCACAAGCCCACCCCTCGTCGCCCAATCATCAGCGTTCCATAAACTCGAGTGTATCCTCATAGGTTGGTTTTTGGGAAATGGTACTCCTTTTGACTCCATGTTCTTGAATTCTCGAATTGGTGTGCCATCAACCGAAAATCTAGTGATTTTATAGTGAAAATTGTTAATGATGTTTGATCTTTTTAAGTTTCATGTGATATAACTAAAGATGAGATGAGAAAAGACTTACAAAATCATTTGTGGGTTCCAAAGAATGGAATACGTATGAAAATCGGATGTCGGATCAAACCAAAGATAGAATTGTTGCTCGCGGTTGCCTTTGCCTTGCGTGAACACATTCGTATGGAGAATGTAGGGATCTCCACTCAGGTTACCTAAGAACTCGAAGTCAATCTCGTCCCACTTTGAACCCGTTGAACTCAACTGCAAACGAGAATCATCTCAATCACCTTAATAATCTTAACAATACGAAAAAGTAGAAACTAACATAATATGTATGATATGTTATGAGGAACACAAGTTCTCCTTTATAAATAAATCTTGTTTAGCTGTAAATATGTTTATGAGCTTCTTATAAAGCTACATATGCTCTTAAAATGTAACAAATTAAGTTTAATTACAATCAACTTAAGATTAAAATAGTATAAATTTCTGCTAACATGTACTTACGTAATACGCTGTAACAGTACCAGCCGAATTTCCAGGCACCAACTTGAGTTGCATATCGATCTTCCCAAACAAGTACTCATTCCTCGACTCAAATCCCGAACCAGAAGATTTGTCAAGAGACAAAGTCAAGAGATTACCATTTTCGAGTATCTTACCACGCCCGTCTCCCCATGTAACCGCAAAATCGTTATAAAAGTTAGCGGAGGCTAAAGAAGCACATACAAGACATACCAATAGCAATGAAATTGTAACTTTGGTAGACCAAAAAGAAGCCATGAATATTTGTTAAAAGATTGATGTGTATATATTCTGGTGATTGTTTATACATTTATATATATAGCTAAAGAACTTTCAATAAAGAAGGTGCCAATGAAAGTCACAGAAACAGCTGGATTATGAGATGAATACCAAAATTTTTATAAAATAATTTAGTCAAAGGGTGGGTCATCAGTCCCGAGCATATTCGCCCGCACCAGTTACGTATTGCTATGCAATACTATGCATCAAGAGAGCCGGACCTGTGCAAACCGGGTTTAGTAATTTATACAATGGAAGAACCGGCGAACACGGTTTTTGAGTGGAGGTTGGTGGAAAAATCAAGGTGTTGAGTGGTTCCAGAAGGCGACATAGATATGGACCGGCCCCGGTTAGACCTTTTCAAAGGTGTCCATGAAAATCAGAATTTGAAGGTTCTATCGATATGACAAAATAATATGTTTTTGATAAATGAACTAATGAAATTATTTAAATATTAAATTAAACGAAATATAATCTATGACATATAAGTTTTTTACAAAATTTAAGATATTTCAGATAGTCTGATAATCAAATACGAATTTTGGATATCTGAATTTTGGGTTAATATAAGATCTTCTCATATTTGTTCAAATATGATCTAATATGTTCTCTCACAACAAATGGGATCATTTCCTCACTAAAATAAGAAACTCACTCTCATATTTATAAGAGAACATCATAAGTAATGTTTGATCCGAACATAAAAGGATTTTTAACTCATGAATTTTTATATATTTGATTTTAAACACCTCTATTTTTCAAGTGCTATTGCCCCTTAATACCAACAACTTAATGAAAATGACGTTTTTTTTATGTATTAGGTAAAATACATATATAATTTATTATACTTTTTGTTGTGGATAATTACTATGTAACTATTTGGTTGTGCGAAAGGGTCGTGTGATTGATGTTAACAAGACCAAAACGTAATCATCCATAACAAAGATTCAATAATTTTTTTATTTTTATCTTATTACTTATTTTAAGAAACGTTTGAGGCTTCTTAGATGTTTCGTATTAAGGACCAAACATAGTAGATCTTATTTTTTATTTACTTTTAGAAGTGATAAATTATAACTTTAACTTATTAGACTTTCGCATACTTCAAATCTTAAGCGGTTAAGCCGCATCTTTTCAATGTTTAATTTGGTTTATTTTTAAGTTTTTAGACAATACACTAATTTTATCCTTGTATCAATAACATCAATGTTCCAGATTGTATTTTAAATTTTGAATGGAAGGTATTTCCCTTAGCGGAAGTTCTTTTCAGGAAGCAATCTCTTTACCTACAAGTAGGGGTATGATTATCTACATTTCACCTCCCCTATACCCCGCTAAAGCGGGATTGGGCACTGTTGTTGTTGTTGTTGTTGTTGTTGTTGTACATGTAATGTTATATAAAATCACATATGATTGTATACTGATTACATGTAATTGCATTTTAAAATTTTAAAACTATATTTTTCACATAAACTTTATTAAACACGTCTCTATATAGATCATAGAATAATACATAAGACCTCTATCTTTTAAAACAAAAACCTTCTTGGAGAAAAAAATCATTACATGATTTATAATTAATTTTTTATCAACTACCATATTTAATTGTAAAATATCAATATACAGTATAGTACTATCTTCTAACAACTAACCCATTAGACCATCTTTTGGAAAGATAATCATTTCAATATGAGAATCAAGCTAATGGTTCTTGAGGTAATAAACAAACGAATACATAAGTGTAGAAGGAGGGTTGAATACACAACTCAACTAGGATGAATAAATCAAACTCAAATCGAATGCTTTTATTAATCAAATGAAGATTCGCTACAAGGCGGTAATGAAATTTTAATTGAACTTACTAATTACAATTTAACTCTCTCAATCTAACAAACTAATTGCAAGAACTTGTTTTGTTGTTTCAACTGATGAGCCAAAAACAATTATCTTCTTAAATAACTCGAAACTTATTAGCCACGAACAAACATGTATGCTTGACTCACAAAACATGTAACCTCTGAACGTGTTAGAAAGTTAAATTATATAGTTGCTCTACGAATAAACATCTAAATTGACAAACTAATACTTATCCTAATATGTTAACTTAAACTAACGCTTATATATACGCAAAGATATTTTGGATAACTTAATCTTCAATCTGGAGTCTTCAATTTGAGTGTTCAATCTTGAATCATCTTATCTGGTGATAAATAGAGAGTGAAGAATTTAAAACACATTTATAATCTTATCAAACTGACTATCATGTTAAGCTGAGTTACCCAACTTGAAACTCAAGAAGTTGAGTATTTTAACCAAACATTGGTTTTCTACGTGTACACACACATATAACTCTTACATAATTTAGAATGTCGTTTGGGTCCTCTAAAACATACTTAGAAACTCTATTCTATCCTGAAACTGACTACTTAGCATAAACAATCAGTCACATAATTCGGTTTAATACTTTTGAACCTTATCTTTCAAGTTTTATTTTGTTTCATCAAATCTAAACATATGAGTTCATTTGACTAACAAACATACTTGTTAGAAGCCATCCTCAACAAGTCAAGGGCTCAGTACAAGCATGAATTCATCAAGAGATTGAAGTCTTACTTGGACTTGGCTAAGGAGCTAAACATGGTGAGTGAAGCTAAACTATTCAAAGCATAAAGTTCATTCGTAGTTTTCTTTGAATCATCATTTGAGATAAGTGCAATGATGAAGTCTTTCTACAAAAGGTGAAGGAATCCAATTACAAGAATGAACCTAAACTTGCAAGTATGACTGATAATATCAAGGAAGAACAATGGTGGAACTAGCTTACTTATCACTATCTCTAATGTAATTGTATACTTTGTAAAACTTTGTATATTTAATTGTTTTATATTTGTAAAAACTCTTTCTTGTTCCATGTAATCATCTTTTGCTCTGGTCATTTGACACTTGTGCTTTCAACTTATGATATCAACCCGCCTTTTTTTAAAACAAACTTTTATTGTAAAAACATTACAAAGCAAAACTACCTTTACATCATGCAAGAGGCTAAGAAAGAAAGATCTATACAACTGAAAAACTTAAAACATTAGGACTGTTTTACTCTCTACTTTTACAAAACTAATTTGTGTAGCCAATTGATATGTCGTCCTCATGTTAACCAAACTAAAATTGCTACATGCAATTCACAAATCTTCCTGTCTAAATTCCAACTCTAAAAAGTACTACTTAGGATTTCATTCAAGAAAAGAAAGAAGCATATATATAACCTTAACGAAACAGTAACATATATAATAATCTAGCCATGTCCGTGAAATGCTCAATGGAATTCCGAGATTCCGTAACCTGAATCAATATTCGAATTATGGAACAACAAAAAGCTATCACCCATTTGAATCAATGGTTCCGATGGATCTGTCCTTGTAACCCAACATCAGTGCCACCTCACCGTCTCCGTAGTCCATCTCCCTCCCATAAGATGTTTTTCCTCTTCCGCGCATCCTCTCAGCATGAACAACAAAAAGCTATCACCCTCGTCGATGCGTTCACATTCGTTATGCAAAGGGTGGTACGGCGGCTAGGGTTTGGCCCTGTCAATGATTCAGCCCTGGTAATGTAGAATCCACACCGACATCGTGACCTATGTGCATCGAGCACAAGCACCGTAGAGAACACTGTCAAAATCCCTACGTCATCGACTCCACTACCGCCATGAATCCCTTTGTCGACACTATTTCTCTCTCAACATATGCACTATGAAGCCTGCAGTTGCCAGCAATCCAAGAATCAACATTGATAATCAAATAATTTTTGTTTTCATCAGATTCAATAAAGCCTTTTTAATCAATGCCCAAATCACCATTAATGCTACAACATGCTCTGTAGGTGGAGGATAAGATTCTTATATATTATTTTTATATTTTGTATTAGTATGAATAGAAAGATGATTATTTCTAAATTTTGTGTGGTGTTGGTTCATGCCTTTATAATTCATGGTACCTATTGATGTACATGTTTCATGAGTGGGACGAAAATGTTCAACTACTAAAGATGGTGAACAAATCCATTAGATCAATAAGTAAGTGTTCATTAAATCTTGTGGAATTTAGTTTTTTTTTAAGTTTATCGCTGTTCATTATTGAAAATGCACTTACAGAACAAGACCGTTTGGGTTTTTTAAGTTAGTTCATTAGTGAATATGTGTATAAAAATCTTACTGGGTGTGATTCAGATTACCTAAGTGTTAATTTTTTTGTTTTATAGTTGTTTATTAGTGAGCATGTTAAGCTTTGAATGAAACTTTGTTTCTTTTTTTTTATTAGTTCATATTTCATTTAAACTACTAGAAAATATCTGTGTTATAAAAGGTTCATTCGTGAAGATGTATATGAATAACAACAATAAGAAAAAAAAGTAGAAATATTAATGGTTTTCGCTAGTTCATGAATAAACATTTGATTAAAAATAACTTATTTGTTAACTTTTATATAAAAGAAATTTATGTAAAATTTAAATAAAAAAATCAAACGTGAGAATAGATTTAGGAAATTAAAGGTATAAATAGGGATGGTAATGAGACAGGTATAGGACGGGTATTGGTCATCTCAGTCCTATACCCTATTATAAAACCATGTTGCATTCCCGGTCTCGTCTCACTGGGTATCACATTACCAAATAACCATTGGGGTCACAGTTATACCGCACGTATCGGGTATCCCATTATTTTAAGTCAATTAAAATTTTTCTAAATATAATTTTGTTTCCTAGAATTTCATGATAATCATGTCAAACAATGAGTTGGATTTTTTTAAACTATCGTTTTCAAGTAGCATCAGAATTCAACAAGTTCGACATTTAATTAATGTAATACAATTACCATACAAAGGTAATCTTATTTAAATCATTACATGGAAATGAAACAACGTTTTTACCGAAGTGTCAAAGAGAAGTGGAGACTATTAATCTTCTAAATTTTATTATTTTATCTTAGAGTTGTGAATTAATACATTTGTATAGTATAGGGACTTACTATGTAAATAGGCCATAGTTGTTTAGTATATATATTTTTGTCATCTGTACCCTAATCCTTTTGAAGGAATGAGAATGAAACTTGCCACGGTTCTCTGATTTCACATGGTATCAAAGCCATCGTGCTTTTTTTTCTTCCGCTGCCTTTTTCATCATCTACATCACATCTTCTATCTTCGTGTCTCTCTATCCGGAAGCTTTGAGGTGTTTTTGATCTATTTTTATTTCTTCTAGTCGGCTGCCAATTAGTGGATTAATCATTTTTTATTGCTTCATTATAATCGATTCATTCGTTGCTGCCAATCACGGTTGTTAATCGATTGATTCATTGTCAATTGATTTGATTGTTACCATCGGGATTGTTAATTGCTTTACCAGTCGAGTGGGATTGTTACGGCGTTCTCAATTTTGTGCATAGCCTTCCCTACGCAAGCTCCCTCTGTTCACACTTCTCTACACACAGCCTCCTCTTCTCATACTTCTCTGCGCAAGCTCTTTGTACGCCAACACCCTTTGTGCACAGCTCCTTGAGCAAACTACACAATCAGAAATCTACAGGTTAGAACATACGACTCATTTTTTAAGAATTAACAACAGTTTTTTTCGGGTGCGCAATATGGGTGATCAGTTTATTAATCATTTGTGAATGGATATCAGTCTATTACTACAGATATACTCAATAGCTCAGCCAACTATGTGTCATGGGCTGCCTCCATTAAAATGTGTTTTAAAGCTTAAGGACCTAGTGATCATTTAACCAAACGTGTTGCTGATATTGCGGAAAAATATCGTCCTAAATGGGAACAAGTTGATGCTTAACTTTGCAACATATTATGGTAATCCATTGATTCCTCTATTATTCAGTTCTTTCTTCCATTTGAGTCGTGTTATGGTGTCTAGGACTAGGCATCTGAATGTTACACTAACGATATTCAACGATTGTACACTGTCGTTCAAAATATCCAAAACTTGAAACAGACCGACAATATAGAATCTTTTAGGTCTGCGCACTTATGCAAGAATTTGAGGTACTAATGCCCTTTGTCAGTTCAAAGACGGAGGAAACTATCCAACGGGAACATTTTTAAATGGTTGCTGCTTTATCTGGTCTTAAAACGGAGTATGAGTCTGCTCGACATCAGATACTCAGTAATTCCTCAACACCAACTATGAAAGACACTTTTTTCCCAACTACTTAACATCGCATGGAATACGACGGTTCCATCTTCCAATCCATCTGCATTTGCTGCAAATCCTACTGTCATTGCAGCTATCTCAAAGAAGGGAAACAACAAGCGTCCTTCTTGAGACTTCTGCAAATGACTAGGTCGTACCGAAGACAAATGTTAGAAGAAACATAGACGTCAAGTAGCTCCCCACATCTTCATTTGCTCCACCTGTCAGTTCTGTGAATATTATTGATTCTACACAAAACATTAGCATGTTTGTCTTTGACTAGGAAGCATTCCTGAGGTTTCGAGTTGCATAAACACCTTCTCCTATGGCTACTATCCATATGTGTACATCTTCTGCATTTGCAACCCATTATATGGGACCATGGATCATTGATTCTGGTGCAACTAATCATTTATGTAGTAACAAATATCTATCCTCTCACTTGAATTGTTCTACTCTTTTACCACCTAAAATAAAACGACTATTGAGGGTATAGGTACAATGAATTCAAGCACCTCGTTGTCGTTGGATTTTGTTTTATTTGTTCCAAAGAGCCCATTTAACTCACATTCTGTCAGTCATCTTACCAAATCCCATACTTGTTTTGTGATATTCACCCCTACTTCTATTTTCTTACAGGACCTGAGGACGGGACGGATGATTGGAGAAGGGCATGAGTCACAAGGACACTACTACTTAGGTGGTTCTCACCACTCCACTGCTGTCAGTACCATCTCACCTCAGTATGTGCACCATCTCTACGGTCATCCTTCTCTATCCAAGCTCAACAAGATTATGCCGACTCTGTCATCTTTGAAGTACTTAGATTAACATACTCGTATTATGTTTCCTAAACGTACTAATAATAGGGTTGAGTCTACTTTCTCTCTTGTTCACATAAATGTGTGGGGTACTAGTCGAGTTTGTTGAAACTTGGCCTTCAAGTATTTTGGTTACTTTTATTGATGATTATTCTCATTCTATATGGTTATTTTTAATGAAAATTCATACTGGCCTGTTTGCTATGTTTAAACAACTTTGTAAAGAGATACACAACCAATTTGGCAAAATTATTTGTGTTCTCCGAAGTAACAATGCTCTTGAATATTTCTCTCAGCCATTTCAGGAATTTATTGCCTCTAAGGGCATGTTACATGAATCCTCATGTTCTCATACCCCACAGGAAAAAGGCTTAGTAGAGAGGAATAAACCGTCACCTCATTGAAACCACCCGTACGTTGTTATTACACAGTAATCTCCCACACACTTTCTGGGTTGATACGGTCATGACAGCCTGTTATCTAATCAACAGAATGTCGTCATCAGTTCTACAGAATAAAACTCCTTTTTCTCTTGTAAAGGAAAGGTAACGATTTCAAATTGGTAGCCGTTATCTTTTACCACACGTCCACACCCACAATGTTGTTCCAACACCCTTCTCTTCTCTGCACTCCCTCCTGCCACTTCCTCCGCCGCCGCCGCCGTCACATCAACCACAATCGCCGCCACCTCCTACCAACATCACCTTTTCTTCACCGTTTCCACTCAACTCTTTTACACAGTCTATCACACCCAATCTACACCATATGGGCCGCCAACACTAGTCTCGGCAAAACCCTTGTTTCCGCCGAAATCGCCGCCTCCTCCCTCCTCTCCTCCATACCATCCCCTTCAAAATTGGTGTACATCAAACCTCTCCAAACAGGCTTCTCCCTCGACTCCGACGCAACCTTCGTTTACCATGAAGTTCCCCTAATTCTCCTCCGACGTAATCCCCAATCAACTCTCCTCGCTTCTAACCAAACCCTAAATGTCTCAATTCCCGCAGCAAGTAGGGATCATCTTGTTCTCTTCAATGTGAATTGTACCGGTGAGAATCTTGGTCTCTTGATACTTAACAACTTCAAGTTGTTTAACTAGTGAAATTATGTTATTAGATAATTTGTATGTATAAACTATAAGAAAGTTTTATTAATGGACTGTTATCTTATTTGAAATACGGGGGGATGTATGGATGAATCTCAAAGTGATCATGAGGACTCCCATCTAGTGTATTCATTAACAAAAAATTAGGTAATTTTTTTAATTATAGTTATGGATAGACAAGTTACATTATATATATATATATATATATATATATATATATATATATATATATATATATATATATATATATATATATATATATATATATATATATATATATATATATATATATATATATATATATATATATATATATATATATATATATATATATATAACATTTAGGAGGACTTATGAACAGTGATTTTTTATCCTTTTATGTATTACTTATAATTTATAAATTTATAACACATAATAGAAACTAAAGCTATTTCTTCCCTGGTGCTGGTGGTTAGGCACATCTCTTAGAGACTTTAGGCCCAACAAGCCTTGGCTGTTGCCTGTTGACTCCTATTTAACTGTTTTTATTTTTTTACTCTTTTGTTTGTTGTATTTGGAGATAAAAGTGTACAATCCATCTTTGACAAAGTGACTAGCCTTAAAAACATTTTACTTTTCTTTTTTTCTTTTCTTGACACATTCCTACATTAAGTATTAATTTTGAAATTCATAATGATTAATTAAACAATCAATTTTATAAGTTTATTATATTTTTTTTATGATTTGATAAATTTGAAGGTGATTAATAATTTCTCCGAAAAATAAATTTTCTAATATCATCATGTACAAATTTAATAATTACGTTTTAAATGAAAAAAATAAATTATTCTCTTTTTTTTATTAAAACTTTTTCTCAATCATAAAGATTGATAGTACTAACTAAATGGTTATGTTGGACGTAATATAATAACTAAAACGTAAATTCACTTGAATCCGAACCAAATGGTGCAGTACAACTTTTTGCCACTTTCTATTTTAAAACATTTGTGTTGAAATATTAGTTTCTATATTTTATTTATCATAAAACCCCGCTGCAACGCGCAGGTGAAATCAACTCGTTAACCCTAAAAAGTGAGTTTCTTGCCATAAATTACAATCCTATACCTGCCTCTCCATATCTAATTATATTGGCATTTGGCCTATAAGAAAATGAAAAAATTCTATCCAGAATTAGTTTTGCTAATCACCGCCAAACTAATAATTGCAACTTTAAATGAAAAATATTACTTTTGCAGCACATACAGAACTGTATATGTTTTCTTATGAATTCTGAGAAAAATTTGTCTTGGATAATTTTATGGACATAGTTCTGTTCATCAATTTTATACACACATGCTGTATATTTTTTCTGCTAATGGTTATAAGGTAGGTTCATGATTTTGGTGAAGATATGTATTTTGACTTCCATTCCCTATAACGAAATTTCTTAATATAATAACCAAAAATGTGTAAATAAACCAATAATAGAAAACAGGTACATTACCTTCAGTTGCAATGCCATTTGAACTTTGTAGTTACTTCTTTATGCTTCAATATTAGTAACTCAAAATTCTTACAACACGTTTGTAGGCCACTGTGGTTACCTTCTATTCTTGTGGGTGATGGAAGATTAGGGGGTATTTCTGCAACGATTTCAGCATATGAAAGTTTGACAATACGAGGTTACGATGTTGTTGCTATTGTGATCGAGGATCATGGCCTTGTAAACAAAGTGCCGTTGTTGTCTTATCTAAGAAATAGGTGAAAAACATTCTACTATCTTTTTAGTTTTTGACATATGAATTATTTTGTTTTATTAGACATTTAGTGTGTATTTTATATATAACATATATTAGAGTGATTAGAGTGTAATTATCTTTTCTATATATCCTCCTCCTGTAATCCAGATTATCATAATATAATACAATTCAGATTACGTTTTCTGATTACCAAGTTTAACTTGGTATCAGAGCCAACCTGCGGCTAGGGTTCTCCCTCCTTAGCTTGCGCCAATAAGCCTTCAGGCCTATCGATTGATGATTCCTGCCCATCGAACAAGTACAACAGTTTTTTTTTATCGACTGTCGATCAAGCGCCTTTTTTTTATCGAGTGTTGATTGCCGACCAAGCAGACCATCGATCAAGCAGACCATCGATCAAAGCAACACCTTTTTTTTTTCTATGGACTGTTGATTGCAGCGCAACACAAGCAGCCATCGATCACTGCCTTCTTTCTTTTTAGCGACTGTTGATTTGCAGCGAACACAAGCAGACCTCTCATGTACAATTTCTACTTCTGTCTGCCTCCTAAATATTGCTGATCATGGTGATTACCGCATTTACATCAGCCGAGATAACTCTCCATTGTCACCATAAGTTTGGTTTTACCTTATCTCCTACCAATTATGGTTACTGGAAGGCCATGCTTCAACCCTTCCTTGTTACACATAATTTGTTTGGTTACATTGATGGTTCAATTCCCTGCCCATCGAGTACTATCACCTCCTCTTCATCTGGAAAAGCTGACACAGATTCTACAGATTCTGCCTCAACAGAATACCATGCATGGATCTCCAATGATGCTCACGTACGTATGTTGCTTATTTCTACCATCTCCGAGGCATCTTTCCAACATGTTCACGGAAACACCTCCCGTGATCTTTGGCTATCGCTTGAACGTGCTTATGCTCCTCATACTTCATTTAGAGAATATACTCTGAAAACTCAGCTTTTAAAATTGGAGATGAAACCTGATGAGACTTCCTCTGCATATCTGACCAGGGCTCAGGATTATTCTAATGCTCTTGCTAATATTGGTGAACCTGTTAAAAAAAGACTTGGTGATGTTGGTTATTTCTGGTCTTCGAGACGAATACAACGGTCTGAAATCCACCCTCCTTGACAGCCAATTTCCCATTGCCTTTGCTGAACTTCACGGTCTGTTATCAGACCATGATTATATGATTAAGAGATCAGCCCCTGAAATCCCTCCGGCCCAAGCTTTTACGGCTACTGTTAACACTCGTACCTCCACTGGATCTTCTCAACCGGATCCATTACATGTTGTCCAACAGTTGTCTCAACTGGGTCTTTCGGTTCAACCTGCTACCCAACAACCTGCTCAAGCTTTTTACACCAACCGATCTGGGAACAATTGTGGCCGTGGACGTGGTCATGGCCGCGGGAATTCAACCAACAGAAATCAAGGAGGTGACCGAAATCAGTTTAGTTGGGCTTCTAATCAAAATGTTGTTTTTGGTACTTGCAACAGGTGTGGGATTGGTCATATCCCGTCTCAATGTCCTAATCGTGATCCTGCTACCATAAGATCGAGACAATCACCTTCAGCCAACTTCACCAATCACCGATCACAAGCGTTTAACACTTGGCTTCCGGACACTGGTTCTAGCCACCATGTTGCACCAGACCTCTCTAGCTTGGATAACTTTGAGGCCTACTATGGTGAGGACAATCTTCATGTTGGCAATTGTAAGGGTTTACCCATTTTACCCGTTGGTTACTCTCGTCTTTATTCACCAAAGAAAACCTTTTCTCTTAATGATATACTCCATGTACCTAAGATAAAGCAAAACCTACTTTCCGTTCAAAAGTTCTGTCTTGATAATAGTGTATACTTTGAATTTCACTCAACTTTCTTTGCTGTGAAGGACAATTTTACACACACTATCCTCCTCACGGGTCCCAGTAATGGCGGTCTATACTCCTTTTGCCTTCCTCGTACTCAGTTCGTCTCCAATAAAGTAGCTTTCTCCACCACTCGTGCCTCCTCGACCATATGGCATCAAAGACTTGGACATCCACACCCACAACTTTTGAAGTCTATGTTGGCTAAATATAGTTTACCATTATTAAATAATTGTTCTAGCACTTTTTGTGACTCATGTTCAGTTAGAAAATCTTCTAAATTGCATTTGTTACCTTCTATTTATAAAAGCTCTCGTATGCTAGATTTAGTTTTCTGTGATGTATGGGGCCCTGCGCCTGTTACCTCCTTTAATGGTCACAATTACTTTTTGCTATGTGTTGATCACTATTCTCGTTTCATGTGGATTTTTCCTCTAAAATCAAAATCTGATGTCTTTAATACCTTTAAGCGATTTCTGGCAATGGTTGAACGACAATTTCATAGCACTCTTAAATCTGTTCAAACTGATTGGGGAGGAGAGTTTCGAAATCTCTCTCACTTTTTCTCTCCTCTCGGCATCACTCACCGTCTTTCTTGTCCTCATACTAGCTAACAAAATGGCTTTGTTGAACGTCGACACCGACATGTGGTTGAAACTGGTCTTATTTTACTTGCTCAATCGTGTATTCCACAACGTTTCTGGCATTTTGCCTTTGACACAACAGTCTATCTTATTAATCGCATGCCATCTAGAACCAACTCAAACACCTCACCCTTTGAATATGTGTTTCATCGTCAACCCGACTTTTCTTTTCTCCATGTTTTTGGTTGTCGCTGCTATCCTCATCTCCGTTTATATAACAAACGCAAAATGGATTTTCGTTCTACTCCTTGTGTGTTTCTGGGGTACAACACCACTCATCATGGTTACCGGTGTTATGATCCGCAATCTGATCGCATCTATGTTGCTCGTCATGTTCACTTTCATGAACACTCATTTCCGTTTCGGGAACCTCCCTCTTCTACTCCCACACCTACCCCTCCCTCCAACCCCTACGTCTCTACCTACCCATCTCCTGTCCCACCATCTGACCTACCTGACCGAACACCTAGGACTACTTATGTCCCTCCTGCAAAAACACATGAACCACCTCCTGCCACCACCTCTCTTGATCTACCTAGCACCCAACCACCTCTTTTACACACCTATCATCGTCGGCCCAAAGTCAACCCCCTACATCTCAACCTACTCCTCCTACCCCATCTACTAACACCGCTTCATCCTCTTGTACCCGTCTACCTAATCTTCGTCCAAATCCCAAACCATCTAAACCCTACAATGCCACCTCATATTCTACCCACTCTCACACAGATACTGAACCCACCACCTTTACCATTACCAACAAGGACCCTCGTTGGCGTAATGCCATGGCTGAAGAATATTCAGCGCTTCCGAGGAACGGCACTTGGTCCCTAGTGTTGGATTATGTGCAGAGATAATTAATGGGTACATTGTATCCAATGTTATAAGAGACTAAATGGTCACACTGCTACACACCCGATTAGAACAGTTCGGAATTTACCATAATTCTGTGTGAAAATAATTAATCAATTGGATTAATTATTAGAGAGAAAAGTAAATAATTAATCAGTCGAATTAATTATCAGAAATGAAATAAATAATAAATAGTTATTTATTATTTAAGGAGAAATTAAATATTAACGTTAATATTTAATGGACCAGTTAATTAATAGTTAATTAATTAACTAGTATAGTCCAGGGGTCAAAGTGAGAAGAATGGAACTTCCGTTAAAGACATGGACTTTAATTGAACGAGCTTGGGCTTTTTAGTAAGGTTTATAAATAACCTTTTAAGCCTTAAGGATTAAGGGAGTTACGCATTCTAAAAACCCTAGCCACCACACACACACACTCTTTCTCTCTCTCCGACGTCGACTTCTCTCTCTCTCTCTCTCTCTCGGTTTTGCGTCGATCCCAAGAACACCAAGAAGGTGTTTCGGCTTTTGGCGTTTTACGCAAGACACACACACACTCAGGTTCGAGTGTTGAAGCTTTGGTAATCCAGGAGCGGTCTAGTAGCCATTTCATTGGATGTGCAGTAGTGGTGGACTAGCTTTAGCAATCCCAGGATTAAAACAGGTATTTTTCTAAACCTATGCTATGGTTGTTGTTAAGAAACTGTTAAGATAATTAGTTTTAAAGATCCTAACCCTTTTTGGGGTTTAGAGGGTTGTGTTCAATCCAGTTCCGCTTTAGGTTTGAACCAGTGGAATCAAACCTAGGATTGACCAGTTTGTGTCATTAGGGTGGTTTGGTCAGATCAAAAACCCATCAGGGTATCAGAGCCTCGGCTCTATGATCTTTTAGTTTCTAGTTTTATCTGTTTTAGATTGTAGGTTTTGTTCTTGATCTTTTTTATATTTTGTTCTTGGTTTTTCGAAAATCAAGAAGGTAACAAAAACAGTTTGTTTTTGTTATCAGGTTTAATTCTATTGATCAGAAAATTCAAACAATTAGTTTGAATGGTTAAAAGGATTATGATTTTTGATAAGAACAAGTTTTTGATCAAGAAAATTAGACAGTTTGTTTAATTTGTTAAACCTGGTTAATCTAGTTAATTGATTCATTTAGATTGTATGATCTTCTACTTCATCTCGTTCTTTTCTTCAAGAAAATCGAAAACCATAAAGTGATAAAAACAAGTTTTCTGTTTTTATCCAGATAATAAAAAGTTTAACTTTAATCAGATAAGTTTAAACAAGGTTTATGTTTGAATGGTTAAAAGATAAACTTTTTTTTATCTAAAACTTGATCTTGACCAGAAATTTGAATTCTTAATAAGAACAGTTTTTGTTAATATTAATAATTAATAGGTTTTTTGGTTTTTGATTAAATCCAGATATTAATCAGGATATTAAAACAGATTAGTTTTAATTAAATTGGATTAAGGATTTAAAGGTTTTAAAATTTTGTTTTTAATCGGAAAGGAAACCATGGCCACCACCGTAGCCGGCCGACGGCAGCCCACGGCTGCGGTTGCTGGTCGGCGGCAGTTTCTGCAGCAACGCTGGCTGGTGGGTGGAGATCGACGGCAGTCGGCGGTGGTGAGCAGGTTGACGGCAGCCCTTGATGGCGAGCTGGGAGGCTTCGGCCCAGGTAGCGGCTTCGGCCCAAGGCACCACGGCCCAGGAGGGCAACAACCCAAAGGGGGTTACGGCCCAGGCGGTCACGACCCAGGAAGGGCTACAGCCCAAGGAGGTCTCGGCCCACGTAACCTGCGGCCCAAGTGGGTCTCGGCCCAAGTTGGTCTCGGCCCAATCGTTTTTTGACCCAAATAAGTTTTCCGATTAAATGAAATGAGTTATTAATTTTAAGCGTTAAAATTAATAAAGTTTATATAAACTAGTAATGTATGTGTTTTAATTAAGTTTAGTTAAAAATATATATATATATATATATATATATATATATATATATATATATATATATATATATATATATATATATATATATATATATTAGGTGTTCATTTATTACTACTGTTTTAGTTGTTTTAAATAAACTCTAAAAGGGTTAGTTTATATAAAGGGTGGAGAAACAAACAGGATGACATTTAAATGACCAAATTTTGTCGTGTTTAAGTTTTTGGTAAGAACTAGTAGAAACCCGACATAAGATTTCATTCAAGTTTTCGAGTGAATCAAGTTTTTCAAAGTCTGTTGAAAAACCATTTTGGTCAAGTAAAGTTTAAATGTTTAGAAGATCATAATTCTCATTTTTGGTTAATAGTTATTAATCAAAAGGGTGAATGAGAATTGTTAGACGAATCAGGTTATGTGCTTTACTGCACAGTTTATTGTTTATATATTCTTTTAACTGCGTGGTTGATTATATATACTGCGTGGTTGTGATATATATACAGCTATAGTTTTGCCGACTTAGGACTCGCTTTTATTTCTTTTTTCCTTTTTGGTTTTGGGAAGGCCTGCGTGCAAATTACAATCCCTTTCTTAATTGCAATATTGTACCGGTTCGGGGAGGCCTGCGCGCCAATTACAACCCCATTCTATATTGTAATTGTATTAGAATAGTTGTAGTTTTATCCCCTTTTACCAAAATGGAATTCAAGAAGGAGTTTTGAAGATGATGATTTGCACGGGGCTCGGACACTTCGGAGGAGGTGTCAAAGCAAGTGGGAGCAATTCACCAAGAAGGCGAATTTCAAGTCCATTTTATCCTTAGGATTGACCTTAGGATTAGTTGGCAAAACTATAGAATTTTATCTGTTTATTATTATCTGCGTGGTTGTGTTTTTATTTACTGCTTATTCATATATATATATATATATATATATATATATATATATATATATATATATGTGTGTGTGTGTGTGTGTGTGTGTGTTTGTGTGTGATATGTGTATAATGCTAAATAAAAAGGGGTTTAATAATAGCTAATTATTGAACAGAGAAAAACCACGATTTATGACAAACTAGAATATGACTACAGGTTGCTAGTTGTGTTAGTTAAATTTTTATAAATTTAAAGTTTTGTCAAGATTATAAGTTTGGAACTTATAAAGCCGTTTTGTGCACCTAGTATAGGTACACATATAAATCGTATTTTTAAAACAGATAGTTTTAAAATAGTTTTTTCAAAAACTGGAAAATTAAGTTTTTAAACTTAATTATAAACCTAAGAAAATCTTAGATCAGTGTGCTACCCACCTAATGGTACACCTTTGCTGTTAAACGGTACTCGGGTGTCGGAAGTGCCCACACCTTGGGCATCCAGGTTCAAACCATTACGGGAAGGGGAATGAAAGATTCTGCGATAATCGGGGAGTCCCGGCCAGAATTCATGCTGTCTTAGGTGGTGCGATCTATTTTGGTGATAATCGGGAGTCCCGACCCAAAGTACACTAGAGTATAGTTAAACATACTAGACTGGGTCTAAGTGCTCTACGAGATTCTAGGATTCATACCAGTTAGGTATGATTGGTACAGGGTGTTACCTACCAGAAATAGCATGACTTAGCGGGAAGTGACCAAACCTTGCGTCAAGTATGTGAAATATGGGTCCTAGGTCTGATATATATTATTTATGGGTTTTGATGATATATGTTAGAAAATTTTATCTGCAATTACTAATTAAACCGGGTTTTAATTTATAGATGGCAACCAACGTTACCAGTACTAACAACCTCTCTCTTCGCTCTATCTTAGACAAGGATAAGCTCACCGGGCCAAATTTTCTCACGTGGGAGAGAAATCTCCGAATCGTGCTGAGGCACGAGAGAAAGTGGCACGTTCTAGAACAACCTCTAGGAAATCCCCCTGCCAACAATGCTAGGGCAGATGTCAGGCAGGCTTTTCAGAAGCGCTCCAATGACGCCCTAGATGTTAGCTGCCTCATGCTTGCAACAATGAGTCCAGAGTTGCAGTCGAGCATGATGGAGACTCCTGCTTATGACATGATCCACCAGCTGAGGGATATCTTCGAGGATCAAGCCCGCACAGAGCGTTATGATGCCACTAGGGCATTTAACTCGTGCAAGATGGCTAAGGGGACTTCGGTCAGTAACCACGTCATGAAAATGAAAGGTTACATGGACCACCTGGAGAGGCTTGGGCACCTAGTGCCGTTGCAGCCTGCAACAGATACGATACTCAACTCGTTATTAGACGACTATAAGCCTTTTATAGTCAACTACAACATGAACAACATGGAGAAATCCGTGGCTGAGTTGCACTCCATGCTTAAAACAACGGAGCAGAGTATCGGGACCAAGTCTAAGGACATTCTCATGGTAGGACATGGTGGACATAAGAAGAGGAAGGGGCGCAACGGAAAGGGAAAGGGCAAGGCCCAGCCCAACCAGAATGCACCCAGGGCTAGTAACGACAACAAGGGCAAGAAGCCGAAGCCAAACAACGCAAGAACTGAGAACCGGTGCTTCAAGTGTGGCGAGACCGGACATTGGAAGAGAGATTGTCCGAAGGCTCACGAAGCAGGAGGCAAGGCAGGCTCCACAGGTATCGTGTGAATAGCTTCTTTATCACTTTTCACTTGTAAAGTTATTACAAGTATTCTGACATCTTGCAATCGTTTATTGCAGGAGGTGATGGAAAGTGAAGCGGCCCAACATTAGAGATCTCACGTGCAGCTCGGATATTTAATAATTCTTTTCGTAGTTATTTAAACTCTTGTTTGAAGTTTTTCGGATTTTTGGCATGGTTTAAAACTTTTGGGTTGATACTATGGTTTTAAATATTTGGAAATTAGAATTATTTATATCCGTGCACGTGTGTTTTATTGATGAATCAGGTTAGTCCAGTTATGACTAAAGGATACCAATAAGTCAAGTCTTGACATAATTGGTGATTCATAGTGATCTTATGCAGTAAATTGTTGTAGTTACATAAATACTAGTCCCACTATATATAAATACTTAGATAAACAAGTTGTGTTTATAAAATTAGATAGTTTTTCTAATTTTTAAGTATTTAAGGATTTTTATGAAAAATGAATGTTCAGATTTTTGAATATGTGGAAATAATAGTTATTATTTCTAAGTGAAATAGTTTTTGGTAAAACATTTGAGAAAGTATAAAGGTGATTATAATAGTTATTATGATCAAGGGTGTTTTATACTAAATGTTTTAAGAAAGGAAATTTAAAATACCATTGCGAGTGTCTTATACTTGTAATTGTGTTAAATTTAATGAAACCACATTCCATGATTGGGAGGATGGATATATGGGAAATCCAAATTTTGGTTTCATAAAACAATTAAATTTTTTACAAAAACTAAGTTTAAAACAAGTGTTTAGAACACAGTTTTTAGGTGACTTGGTCAAGGATTGACTGAACCTAAAAGGATGTTTTAAAGTAATGCATTTTTCCATAAAAGATAGTGGGAGCATCTGACTAGTGTATTTATCAAGTTATCAGGGTTGATCTAACTAGTATGATAAATACAAAAATGAACTTTTAAAGTACATAATTTTCGGATAATTTTAGAAGTTATCTAAAATAATAAGTTCTTGAATAGGGACTAATCCAGGGAACGCATTATTGAGAGGTACTCAATAAAGATGTCATTGCAAGACTTTAAGTCAAGTTATGACTTAAATAAAATTATATACGCTTTAAAGAGTTCAAAAGTCAGAATAATTAATATTGTTGGTTGGATAAACGTTAGAAATGATAAATAAGGATGTTATTCAATATCGTTAGTAATGAAATTAGATAAGTGTTGGTGTACACTGGGAATCTAATCTCAAGTTTACAAGTAGATGTAAAAGGGATTTATCGTTTCAAAAGGGTATGAATCTAGTAAGATTCAATACATCTCCAAAGTGTAATTAAAAAGGGGATTATTTTATAAACTCAGAAATTTTGGAGTTATTTCCGGTTCTCCAAGTTTAAGGAATTTTATAAAATAAGCAAGTCTAGAATTGTTCTTAGGTTGCAAGAACGTTTTCTAGCAAAACCGAGAAGGAGTACTTTAGGGTACTAGTCTTGAGTTTTAAAGTTTATAATCATATTATTTTCTTTGTAATCCGTGATAAGTTACAATGTAAAATAATAAGTAATTCAGATAAACACTATGAATCGAGTCGATGAAATGGTAGAAATTATGCATTTTTATTCCAGGTTTCATTGTTCTTCACCATTTTGTATGTTTTGGTTCATCCAGGAATAAACTAGGTTTATTCAAAACATCATCCGTGACTACTTATCTTGGTGGGAACCTTGATAGGGTTGTAAAGTCATCGTAATTTTGGGGTAGATTCGAAAGGTATATCGAATATAGCTGCAAAAGTCTTTTGCGGACCAAAATTGACAGATATTCGTTAGGGTTACGAATATTAGATTGACCCACCGTGAAAAATACTGCGTGGATTCGTGTCAAAAGTATTTATCACATAGGTTATCCTCAAACCTGAGGTTTTTGGTTTGGGATGCGGTAACTATTGTCTCCTTAGTACGTCTTAACGCCACGCCATAACAGGGTGGTCATAAGGGGCGTATCTAGATTTAGTGGGAGCCGTATTGCCAAATGCAAATATGCAAGAAGATATTTGCACCTCCTTTTTAGGAGAGATATTTCTGGACCACTTGACTGATTAGAGAAACTGGTAAGTGCACGGACGTGCCCAAACGAACTGATATGTTCTTTGTCGTATATCACGCAGTTTTGAAATCAAGTATGTCATGAATATAATTCTTGAGATTTTGAGTTGACACTTTCCACGCTCATGCTCAAAATTGAAATATCGCGTTGCATGGGACAAACCTAAAAACCATACCCATTCATAAACAGGTAGTTTATGATAGTTGATCTATGAACAGTTGGTTCATGATAGATTGCTCATAAACAGTTGTTTTGTGAGAGTTTACATTATCACATCTCTCTTTGGGGTATAAGAGTTCTTATGACCTGGTTATCCTAAGTGTCAGGCTAGGGACCTCTTTAGGCTAACAATGTACAATAACTATTACTTATCTTGCACAAGTGGAAGTCTGTTGGATTATGTGCAGAGATAATTAATGGGTACATTGTATCCAATGTTATAAGAGACTAAAGGGTCACACTGCTACACCCGATTAGAACAGTTCGGAATTTACCATAATTCTGTGTGGAAATAATTAATAAGTTGGATTAATTATTAGAGAGAAAAGTAAATAATTAATCAGTCGAATTAATTATCAGAAAGGAAATAAATAATAAATAGTTATTTATTATTTAAGGAGAAATTTAATATTAAGGTTAATATTTAATGGACCAGTTAATTAATAGTTAATTAATTAACTAACATAGTCCAGGGGTCAAAGTGAGAAGAATGGAACTTCAATTAAAGACATGGGCTTTAATTGAACGGGCTTGGGCTTTTTAATAAGGTTTATAAATAACCTTTTAAGCCTTAAGGATTAAGGGTGTTAAGCATTCTAAAAACCCTAGCCACCACACTCCCTCTCTCTCCCACGTCGACTTCCTCTCTCTCTCTCAGTTTTGCGTCGATCCCAAGAACACCAAGAAAGTGTTTCGGCTTTTGGCGTTTTACGCAAGACACACACACACACTCAGGTTCGAGTGTTGAAGCATTGGTAATCCAGGAGCGGTCTAGCAGCCAGTTCATTAGAGGTGCAGTAGTGGTGGACTAGCTTTAGCAATCCCAGGATTAAAACAGGTATTTTTCTAAACCTATGCTATGGTGGTTTTTAAGAAACTGTTAAGATCATTAGTTTTAAAGATCGTAACCCTTTTTGGGGTTTAGAGGGTTGTGTTCAATCCAGTTCCGCTTTAGGATTGAACCAGTGGAATCAAACCTAGGATTGACCAGTTTGTGTCATTAGGGTGGTTTGGTCAGATCAAAAACACTTCACCTAGTTCCACGTGCCCCAAATTCCAATGTGGTTGACTGCAAGTGGGTTTACAAATTAAAAGGAGACCAGACAGGGCAGTTACACAGTACAAGGCACGATTGGTTGCCAAAGGCTTTCAACAGCAACCGGGCATTGATTATCAAGAAACATTTAGTCCTGTGGTAAAATCAACAACCATTCGTGTGGTTCTCTCTTTGGCTGTCACTAGGCAGTGGTCTCTTCGACAGCTGGATGTGCAAAATGCCTTCTTACATGGTAACCTTACCGTGACTGTTTACTTATAACAACCCCCTGTGTTTGTTGACCAGTAAAACCAGATCATGTTTGCCTGCTTCACAAATTCTTGTATGGATATAAACAGGCTCCTCGGGCATGGTTTCATCGGTTGTCTGCGGCTCTTCACTCTCTTGGTTTTCAAGGTTCTAAAACGGATCCCTCATTGTTTATTTACTTTTATGGAGGCACTCTTTTGTATATGTTGGTCTATGTTGATGACATTATTTTGATAGGGAACAACCCCCAGGCTATTGAAAAAGTAGTCAAGAGTCTAAATGAATCCTTTGTTGTCAAGGATATGGGCCCCCTATCTTATTTTCTTGGTATTGAGGTTACCAACCAGGGTTCCGATATAGTTTTATCTCAACGGAAATATATCCTTGAACTTTTACAACGAGCAAGTTTGTCCCAGGCCAAGTCGGTTGCCTCTCCAATGACCACTAACGCGAACCTTGCTCTCGGTGATAGTGCTCCCTTTGATAATCATGTCCGGTATCGCTAGGTTGTGGGTGCTCTCCAGTATGTCACATTGTCACTGCCAGACATTACATTTGCGGTCAACAAATTTTGTCAATTTATGCATTCACCAACCGAAAACCATTGGTCAGCAGTTAAAAGAATCCTTCGTTATTTGCAGGGCATTGCTAACTATGGTTTATGACTCATGCATGCTTCCAACAACACCCTTCATGCTTATACTGATTCAGCCTACAACTCTCTCACGGGTTTCTCGGATGCTGATTGGGCTGGTTGCCCAGACGACCGTCACTCTACCGGGGGATATGCTATATATCTAGGTTCAAACCTAGTCTCATGGTCTGCACACTAACAAAAGACGGTCTCCCGGTCGTCAACAGAAGCTGAATACAAGGCCCTTGCGAATACTGTTGCAGAACTTACATGGCTTCAAGACCTTCTTCGTGAGCTCCGTGTTCCGGTTAACTCAATCCCCTCCTCATGGTGTGATAATCTTGGCGCCACATATCTATCAGCAAATCCCGTATTTCATGCACGTACAAAGCATGTAGAATTTGACTTTCATTTTATTCGTGAAAAAGTAGCACAACGGCAACACCAAGCCACTGTCTTCACAACGATTTCTTCTATTACGGTCCAAGCTACAGGTCGGTCCCCGGCCTTAGCTTGCGGGGGAATATTAGAAATTTAGTGTGTATTTTATATATAAATATATTAGAGGGATTAGAGTGTAATTATCTTTTCTATATATCCTCCTCCTGTAATCGAGATTATCACAATACAATACAATTCAGATTACGTTTTCTTAATACCAAGTTTAACTTGTTTTATTGTACTTCTATTTCATACCCTTTATTCTTTGTATCTTTGTGTATATTAGAGGTGTCATTTCTAACCATTTACTTACCAATGGCTTGATGTTGTTATGTTTTATATCTAGCGGGTCAAAAAGGGTAAATTCATGCACAGCTAAGAAAAGAAACATGTCAAATGGGTCGAAAGTCACCCAGATGTATTTTTAATGCATATATGATATAACTTCTTAAGTAATCTTTTATTAACAAAATTAGATTATTATTGGAATTAAAAATAACTTCTATAATCATATTGTTTATCTAGAAGTTCAATTTTCTTGGAAAAAGTTCCTCGGGTCAATGCGACCCAACGCGGTTTTTGACTTGTTACCCAAGTAATTGACAGGTTTTATTTCCCTTTATAGTTTTTGGAGAACTTAAATATGTTTTCTTCTCTGAATTTATAAGAGCATGCGGAGTGGGCTTCGGCATCTGCTCGGTATGCAGACGTGGACTGTTGGTACCGAAGGAAACACCACCCCCATGGGGTGGTACCGATCGAGAGCATGCTTCTTCGGTGGATAAATGCCGAGGATGCCGAGAGTGGAGAGGAGAGAGGGAGGAGAGAGAATGAGAGAAAAAGAGGAGAGAGGAGAGAGTAGAGAGGAGAGAGGGTATTTTTTCAATAAAATATTTTAAATCGTACGAAGCATAGGTAGTACGGGGGTTAAGAATGAGTGAAGCATTAGTGATGTGGCGCAGACGTGGTGCGAAGCATGGGATGCTTCTTGGCAGTATACCCTTTGCTCTAAGGGTCCCAGTTCTTGTTTATCCATCTATTCCAAAGGATCAGTTGGACAACTTGATGGAGTGGTTTGATGAATCAAGATTATATTCGACTCACTAAAGGGGATAATGATGTCATCATTTCAAAAGAGAATGGAGAGGTTACATGAAATGCCAAAGAAGGCTCAAGAGTTTTTATTCGTAGGTCTGAGCTTAGGTTATAGCAGTTTGCTTGTACTTATTTGGCTTCCTCTTAGGTATTTATATACTTTTTATTTGTTTACTTCCTTTTTCTTATATATATATATATATATATGTGTGTGTGTGTGTGTGTGTGTGTGTTTTTTTTCCATTTCTATTTCCATTTTTTTCTATTAGATTTCTATATTTTCTTTTGGTATTTTTTATATATTTGACTTTTGCTTCTTCTTTTTCTTTTTAGTTTTTTGTTTTTATCTACGTTGCCGGAGGTCAATCCTGGAAGCAATCTCTTTACCCACGGGTAGAGGTATGATTGTCTACATTATACCTCCCCCATACCCCACTGTTGTGGGATTGGGTACTGTTGTTGTTGTGTTGTTGTGACACATTAAAAAACACATAACCCAAACCAACCTATCACTGATAGTCCAGTTTAAATAGAAAACTCTACTCAAACAGGAACAAAAAGATTTATGGAAAGGATAACATGTTAGAAGACAACCTTATGAACTGCAAAGTTTTCCCCACAACGAGAATCAATCACCATAACCTTTTCTTGTGGTACAAGTTGGTGCTGAGTAAAAGGCCTACGCTAATTTCTAACCCTGGCTCGTAATCCTTCTTCTCCACTCAAGCCTATCTGGGATCATGTCCTCCGCGAGAGAGAGCTCCTGCAAATCAGCTTTGACTCTATCTTCCCACCTCAGATACGGACGACCACGTCTCCTAGTACCGTCAACTAAAATCGATTATGCTCTCCTAACTGGCGCTGTTTGTGGTCTCCTTTTAACATGGCCAAACCACCGTAGTCTCCATTCTCTCAACTTGTTAACAATAGACGTAACTCCTAATTCGTTTCTAAAAACACCAACCGGGATTTTATCCAACAAGGTCTTTCCACAAGTCTATCTAAGCATCCTCATCTCTGCAACTTCTATCTTCTCTGCATGCTCCTTTTTGAGGGGCCAACACTTAGCTCCGTATAGCATTGCCGCCCTAACCGCTAGTCTGTAGAATTTACCTTTAAGCCTCAACGGTATTTTCTTGTCGCATAAAACTCCTGTTGCCGCTCTCCACTTCCGCCACCCTGCTTGAATACGGTTTGTAACATCCTCATATATCCTTTCCGATTTGTGTAGTATAGAGCCTAGGTACCTGAAGGACTCTTGGGGGCTCAAAACGTGATCACCTAAGTGGATATCCTGGTTGTCATTGTTTACATTCTTGTTGAAGTGACAGTAAAGATACTCGGTCTTACCTCTGCTAATCTTGAGTCCTGACTCCTTTAAAGCTGACCTTCACTGTTCTAATATTCTGTTTAGCTCCTCTTTCGAGTCGGAAACCAAGACAATGTCATCCGCGAAAAACATACACCATGGGATATTTCCTTGAATGTCTCTCGTTAGCTCATCTAGAATGATGGTAAAAATGAAGGGGCTAAGGGCAGACCCCTGATGAAGGCCCCTTAGCACCGGGAAGTACTGGCTGTCTCCAACCGGGCTACTCACGCAAGACAACACACCCTCATACATATCTTTCAAGACCCTAATATAACTCCACGGGATATTTCTATCGTTTAAAGTCTTCCAAATAAGCTCTCTAGGAACACTGTCGTATGCTTTCTCTATATCTAAGAACACCATATGCAAATCTCGTTGTCTTTCCCTGTGTTTTTCTACGAGGCTTCTAATCAGATGCACTGTTTCTATCGAAGACCTCCCCGGCATAAACCCGAATTGAATTTCCGAAACCCTTGATTGGCGACGAAGCCTGTTTTCTATCACCCTCTCCCATAACTTCATAGTATGGCTAAGAAGTATAATACCACGATAGTTCCCACAAACTTGGGAGTCACCCTTGTTCTTATATACTGGGATAACTATGCTCCGCCTCCATTCCTCTGGCATCTTAGCTATTTGAAAGATCAAATTAAAAAGTTTAGTTAACCACTTAACACCCTGCTCCCCCAAACATCTCCACACCTCGTTTGGAATTTGATCTGGACCTGCCGCCTTTCCTCTTCCCATCTTGCGTAGCGCATTTCTAACTTCCCCTGAAGAAATCCTAGTGCAATAACAATTGTTACGAACCTGACGAACCCCCTCAAAGCCCTGTCTACCACTCCCCTCCCCTCTTGTTTCCTGATTGAATAATTGACGAAAGTAATCGCTCCATCTACTTCTAATTTCACTATCCTTTGAAAGGATATTCCCTCTGTCATCTTTGACAAACTTAATGCTTCCTAAATCTTTTTTCTTCCTCTCCCTGGCTTTTGCTAATTTAAATATTTCCATCTGCCCTTCCTTAGAGTCTAATCTATTATATAGGTTTTCAAAAGCTCTTTCTTTTGCCTGTGCTACAGCTCTCTTGGCTTCTCTTTTTGCTTCTTTAATGTGTAATTAAAAAAAATTAGCCAAAAAGGAAGCGGATTAAATGGGTCAAATGTCCCCTAAAGTGTATTAATGCTACAACCTTCTAACTCACATTGTTTTTAGAGTTTTATCATAATAATATAGTTCTGGTAGTCATTTATAACGATTAATTCCTTATAAATTGTTTCTAAGACACATAATATAGTTCTGGTAGAACATACATGATTGACTTCTTACCCAACCATCCCTTTTGCCACTTTAAGTTTTAAACATAAACATAAACACATGTGCGTGATGAGGCAACTTCATCCCATGTACGTGCAAGAGTTGTATTTTATTGCTAACCGGTCAAACAGGTGACATTTGAAATTTACCTGAAAACATAACTGATCGAATCATTAAAAAGCTTCTTGTTTAGAACCTCTTAATTTGCTTTACTAAAAAAAACTGGATCTTGGTTTTGTTTTTTTCCTTCTTAAATAATCATATTCTATATCAACTATTTCTAATATTAAAAAAAAGACAAAAAAGTATTTTGGCGTGATCTTATTTAAACTCTTATTCTTCTACAGGTGAAGGATCATGACTGTATTGCTCAAATGTTTTGTCAGGATCGGATATAGATTATATCAAATAACAAGAACTAACTTTTGAATAACAAATCAGAGTTGAATAAAAAGTTAATCTTTAACTATGATCACAATCAACTAAGAAGTTGCGGAATCACACTTAATTGATTAAAGAAGGTTTTGAACACAAAGCAATTCAATCAAACAGTAGTTTTATTGATCAACCAAAATGATTACAATAGCAAACTTCACCCCCAATCTAACTTATTATGTTAGACGAAGAAAACAGATTGTTCTTGGGTTTCAAAGAGAAACTTAGAGGCTTAGCACTATTCTGAAAGCAAATTACAACTTGAAGAATGAGTGCAAAACTTAAACAATGAGTACGTACATATTATAAATTCTAATCTAGTATTTATATACTCCTTGATCTTCCTTGATTTGTTGACAGTTAGGTAATCTTCTATCTTGTGAGATAATCTTGATGATCTTCCAAATATTTTCGAGATATCTTCAAAGATAGTTGTTTCCACATTTATCTTAACCGAAACTGTTCAATGAATGCAACAGTTTTGGTTCTTCAAACAGTCTTCGGCTTCAAGGTCTTCAAACAGTTGTAGTAGTTTGTACTAACAGTTCTGAACTCTATATAACAGCTTTGAAGTACACAGCAACTGTTGGTTACAACTGTCTTCACAATCTTCACTAACAGTTCTAAACTGTTTCTTCAACAATTCTTCTAACAGTTTCGAACTGTCTTCCCAACATCCATTAATAGTCTTAACAGTTTTGATTTTTGCATGTATAACAGTTTCAATGACTTAGTCAATTTCCTAACAATCTCCCCCTAACTTAAAGTATTGAAAATACAATTAAGTTGTTTGTTTTAAGGGTTCAATCATAGACAAATTAACATAAGTAAAGAACATATTTATCATTGAATGCAAAATCAAACTGTTACAATCAAAAATTCAAAAGATAGAAAAATTACATTTTCTTTGATCTCAGGGATTCAAGTCTATCTTTGAACTTCTGAATTAGCTCATCCCTTACTTTGGCTGGACCATAGAACTTGGCTTTCAATAGGTATTGGAGCTTGATCTGGCTGTGTTCGATGAAATCCATGTCAAACCATTCTGTAAGTGCATTACCCATTACCATGTAGTATACCCTTGGCTTAGCATACACCCTAACAGATTGAACTGGAAAGGTTTCATCAGCCATCAGTATTGACATCACTTTCTTTGGGTTGCAAATACTTGTAAAATGTCTCATCAACACCTTAATTGTAGGATGCTCAGATCCTCCATAGTTCCTTGTTCCATACTCATACAATTCTTGTATGTCCCGCCTAGTAATGCTATCCATCATTTGTAAGTAGCCTGGAAATTGTTCAATCTGATCATTCTCCCTTACAATGATTACCCCTTCCTTCCCAGTATCAAACCGAATAAAATCAAACTTCCATTCTTTGATGTGAGACTTCTGGCCCAAATGTTCTACTACAAGCTTGTTAACACCTTCTTCAACATCGACCAAGAGCCTATCTTGAACGATAGTTTTAACCATTTCAGCTTTGGTGGTTTGAACTGTTTGGGTTGGTTGGACAGCTTTGGACTTTTGGGATTTGGATATTTGGGATTTGGATTGTTGAGGTTGAGACTTCTTCTCAGTTGCTGGCTTAGGTTGAGGTTGTTTCTTTTTCACAATTCTTTTTCTCTTAACTCCCTTAGCAGCTTTTTCTTGTTTTTCCTCCTCATCAATCTGAGCTGTGATCTCATCAGCCAGCTTTTGAGCAACTTCAAAATCTTTCAATTCTTGTTCCCTTTGCTCAGCTGCTAGCCTTAATACAAATTCATGATCACGCTCTTCTTGTTGTTGTTTTGAAAGTTTGAGTTTAGGATAAACAACAACAACTTCCTTACCTTTGCCTAGAACAGGGGGCAACTTGGATTCTTTCTTTCCTTCCAAGATGATTATGCCTTTAAACCCTTTCTTAGGTGGTAAAGGTTCTAACTTAGTAACCTTTCCATCAAGCCATCCATCATGTATTTTCTGTGCCATTCTAGAAGAACTTATTCCCAGATATTGAGCACTAATGTCAACCAAGTAGTTCTGCTTAACTTTTGACCAAGATTTGAAAATCTCAGTGCTTGGAACATTTGCAGTCGACACCATCCTGTTGATTAGTACCCTATCAACACTTGAGAGTTGTTCTTCTTCTTCTTCATCAACAGTTTGGACACTTGCAGCTGTTTGTTGATTTAAAGTTGCAACTGTTGGTTGTTGAGTTGCAACTGTTGGTGCAGCTTGAACAACTGTTTGTGACTTGAGCAGCTGTTGGTTTTGAACTCTCCCCCTTTTTTATTGGAACAGTTGAAGGAGGTCTAACAGCAGCTGTCAACTGTTGGAGCACTTGATCATGCATCTTGATGATTTCATTGGCTTGTTTCAGGCTGTTGGTTAAAGCCTTGATTTGCTGGTCTTGTTGAAGAATCCTTTTGTTTTGTAAGGCAATCTTCTTCTTGACTTGCATGTATGCAGCAAAGAAAGGTGCAAAGTTGGAATTCGTCAATGCTTGGTGTTGCATTCTAGCCTCAATGTCAGCCAGTGTTGCCACTGTTAACATATCATTGACAGATAAAACTGGTGGTTCACTCAATTGAGATTCCACACCAGTACCCCTCTTTTCTTGGTACTGGGGATTTCCAAAAGCTGTTTGATCAGCTTCTGTTGCCATGGTTGAGGTCTTAGTTATGTTAACACTGTCATGTTCATCCCTTGCGGATAAAACAGTAGTGTCAGACTCAAAAACCATATGATCACCCTCTAATGGAGTGATCACCTCCTCATTGTGCCTGGGAGACAGCACGAATGGTTCCCTTTCGATATTCTGCACAGGTGAATGCACCTGTGCAGGGTTAACAGTTTCAGTTTCATGAACTGTGGTGGAAGGAGCACCAACAGTTCTTTTCCTCTTCTTTTGAAATGTTTTAAGTGTGGGGGCTTGTGTTGTATCTATTTCAAAAGTAGCAGAGAGGGAGTTTTGAGTATCATGGGCTGTTGGTTCTAGTGTTGGTGGTGTAGCAATATGTTGGGCTTCATGCTCAACACTAGCAGCCCTGTTTCTTGAAAGAAACTCCACCATTGCAGAGAGTGGTGGAGTTATGGCACCAGAAAAATTATTGCCATTAATCAACAATTTGCTCAATGTGGAAGCCACATGAGCAGAGGGAATAATGACCCTCTTGTGTATTTTAAGGTTTGGCATCAAAAAGTTTAAGAAAATTTGCACAAACCTGGGGTACATAAAAAAGAGACCATATTTGGTCCCAAGATCCTTTACCATACCATTAAATATCAGTTTAGAAAAGTTAAAGCATCTATTGTTTGCTAGACAGATGAGTGCGAGAGCAATGTTGCTCCCAAACTCATTCCAGCCCGTTCTCTTAGGGCTTATGCACTGCTGGAGAGTATGGATAATGAACTTCCAGTGTGCGCAAAACTGCCATTTGTAGAAGGTGCCCTTTCCCCTAGGGCCCTCATATCCCAGTTTTACTAACTCAGTGTATAAATAGACAAGTGAAACCGAGTCAGAATACTCACCATTGACATCATTCGGTTGCAGAGATTGACGAATGATGTTTTCAGAGATAGCGACCTCAGTGTCGTCTATCTTGGAGTCAATCCATTGAACTCCATTTTCTTCTCGCACAGTTGCATTTTTCCAAAACTGGTCAACATGCGAGGTATATATGGTGGGATTAACGGTAAGAGCATTGTGAATGTTGGACATTGAGAGATAATCGATCATGTCATGAAAGACATGCAGATTATCAGGTTTGGTAAGAAAGGCGATCATGTTGTGCTCTTTGACGAATGGAAGGGGAGCCATTTCGAGTTCGAGAGTTAGGATTTAGGGTTTGCGTGATTTAAGTTTAGAATGAGTGAATGAACTGGTGAGGAGGGAATTGCCTTATATATGTTTCGAATATTAAATGCAATTCAAACATCCTCAAAATTCTGCAAAGACCAAAACACCCTTTATTAACTTAACATTTGACGGACAAAAATAAAGCTAACAGTTGGAGAATGTTCGACGGTAGCATAGGTTTAGCGGCGGCAAATATTCAGCGGCGGCCTCTCTCTCTCTCTCTCTGTCTAGATCTCTTTCTCTCGGTCTCGTTCTCTCTCTCTGTTTCGTTATCTCTCTCTATCTCGTTTTCTCTCTCTATCTCATTATCTATCTCTTGCTTTTGCAGCTAAAGTATCTGAACTCTGAAGGCCTAATAAATTAGTTTAATATAGGATTTTTGATTTAGTTGCTACTTATTTTTTAATAATAAAAGATATGAAATGACAACTTGGAGATATCTGACTGAATGAATCGATCAATAGGTCCATTATCTACAAATCTAATTTTTCTATTTAATTATGTATCTTTTTTTTTATATTTTGGGTCTAAAATAGATATTGTTATGAAAAATTATGAGCGAAAATAATAAATTTGTTAGAATTCTCTATTGAATTTCGTGTAGTACCAAACAAGAGAAATGTATCTCTATTACATTTCTCTGCTGAAATCTCTGTGTTACCAAACAGGAGACTCAATTCTCATTCTTCAGACTAATTCTCTTTCTCTGCAATTCTATTCTCTACAGTCATTTCTCTGCAATTCCATTCTCTGTACCAAACGCACTCTTTGTTCCAGGAATAATGGAAGTTAGTTAGATAGTGGAGTCATGCATATGCACGTTTACTGTTTCTGTTGAGTCAATCATGGTCCATGTTTCCTTAATTCATGCATCGCTATCACGTGACAATAGAGTTTAGGCTTGCATATTTATATTCTTGTACTGCACAGTTGGGAATTCATTCAGAAAATTGCTCCAATTCTCTTGTGTTATTTACTTAATTGCAATCGGGAGACTGACCATCTCGAAACGGTCGTATCAACTGGTGCTTTCATTGCCATCATGCTTCCTCGCCGTGAAACTCCCCCTCTTGAAGAGACGTTGGCAGCCATGGCTGACAGCCTTAAACAATTGCTGGATGCCACCAACAACTCTTCCAACCGTCTTGACACCCTTACTCACGCTATCTCGAAGCAATCCGATAATATCACCAGCCAACTCTCCAAACAAAATGACACCACCGCAGCCCTCGTGAATGCCATTCTCAAACCCGACCACACCATCGCTTCGTCCTCAACCACTCAAACCGACCCTCCCCATCCTCAAACACCTCCTGTCAATCAACAGTTCCACCATCAACACTCACCACCACCTATTCACCCGTTACCATTCCGGCCACCAAAATTACATCTACCCTCCTTTGATGGCAGCAACCCTCTAGATTGGTTGTTCCAGGCTGAACAGTACTTCACCTTCTACCACATCCCACCACCTCAACGACTACCCTTAATTGCCTTCTACCTTTGTGGAATTCTGGAGATAAGATTTCAAGTTTAAACCGTGGATAGAGATTTATTTTAAATATTAGCTAGTTTATCTAGTTGATTGTTGATAGTGTTTATCTCTTCCTAGATTGTAGGATTCGTTTCTATATATATTGTTCCCTGTACTTCGTTTTGATTATTCAATACAATTAATTCAATCCTTCATAAATCGCTACATGGTATCAGAGCCAGCTCTGAGAACCGAAGCCCTGGAGATATGGATCAAACACAACACGGAGGATTAGAATCCACCTCCACGCAAATCACTGGTCATAAGCTAAATGGCCACAATTACCTTCAATGGTCACAATCTGTGATGATGTACATCTGCGGAAAGGGAAAAGATGATTACATCACTGAAGAAGTCACGATCCCTCTAAAAACCGATCCCAAGTTCAAAATCTGGAAGGCCGAAAATCACATGGTAATGTCATGGCTTATCAATTCAATGAACAATGACATTGGAGAAAATTTTCTGCTGTACGGAACGGCAAAAGAGATATGGGACGCAGCCAGGGAAACGTATTCAAGCACTGAAAATACTTCAGAGTTATTCGAAATTGAAGCTAGCCTGCACGATCTACATCAGGGAGACATGACAGTCACTCAATACTTCAATAAACTATCATCTTTATGGCAACAACTTGATCTGTTCGAAATTCATAACTGGAAGTGCTCAGATGATACAGCACTGTATCGCAAAATCGTTGAGCAGAAACGCACCTTCAAGTTCTTAATCGGCCTTAATAACAGCCTTGATGAGATTCGAGGAAGGGTAATGACCACAAAGCCTTTACCAAGCCCTCGTGAAGCCTTTGCCGAAGTGCGACGGGAAGAAAGCAGGAAAAAGGTTATGAAGGGATCAATAATGCCTCCTTCCAGCCAGGAAGGCTTAGCTCTTGCTTCTCGCGGTCAACAAGGTAATAACAATCAAAGGAATGGAAGGCCTTGGTGTGATCATTGTCGTAAGCCTGGACACCTCAGAGAGAATTGTTGGAAGATTCATGGCAAGCCTACGGATTGGAAGCCACGAAACTCAAATGATCGTGAAAAGCGTGGGAACCTCACCAACGCTTCGGATGGTACAGCTCAGAATGATGATAGTCCATTCACCAAGGAGCAACTTGAGATGCTACGCAAACTACTAAGTCAGAATGATAACTTTAGTATCTCAAATACTAAGGCGGGAAATCTGGCCAAGAAAGGTAAATTCTCGATTGCTCTTGTTATCAAAAGCAAGAAACAGCCAAATACGTGGATCATTGATTCAGGAGCTTCGGATCATATGACTGGTGACATTAACCTGTTTCATAATTACAACCCATGCATATGGAAAAATTCTGTTCGAATTGCAGATGGGTCTCTCTCTCGGGTTAAAGGAATAGGGTCAATTGTTCTTTCAAATAACCTGACCCTGAATTCGGTACTTCATGTACCAAGGCTGGATTGTAATTTAATTTCTATTAGTAAGTTAACTCGTGACTTTAATTGTGTGACTAAATTTTTCTCAAACTGCTGTGAATTTCAGGATCTGAACTCGGGGAAGATGATTGGCAATGCTGAGATGCATGATGGACTCTATCTCCTCAAAGATCAAACTAGTTTGAGTGCTAAGTCTAAATCTTTTGTGAGTCAGTCGTATAGTGACATTATGTTATGGCATTATCGTCTAGGTCATCCAAATTTCAAGTATCTTGCAAAGTTGTTTCCTTCTTTGTTTATCAATAAAAAGTTTGAATCTTTGGATTGTGAAATCTGTCAGCTAGCCAAACATACACGTAACAACTATCCAAACAGCCCATATAAGCCTTCGAGTCCCTTTGCATTAATTCATAGTGATGTTTGGGGTCCTTCACGAATAAAAAATATAACAGGAGCACGTTGGTTTGTATCTTTTATTGATGATCACACCCGAACCACTTGGATATTCTTAATGAAAGAAAAGTCTGAAGTTGGTCAGATCTTTAAAAACTTTAATAACATGATACAAACTCAGTTTCAAACAAAAATCCAAGTGCTCAAAACTGATAATGCAAAGGAATATTTCGAGTCCACTCTTGGTTCATATCTCTTGAACCAAGGGATTGTTCACTTGAGCTAGTGTGTGGACACACCCCAACAGAATGGGGTGGCAGAAAGAAAAAACAGACACCTGCTAGAAGTAGCACGGTCTTTGATGTTCACAACACACGTTCCAAAATTTTTTTGGGGCGAAGCTATTCTCACAGCAGCATACTTGATAAATAGGATGCCTTCACGTGTCCTTAACTTTCAAACCCCGTGTCAAGCCCTCCTCAAAAAGTTTCCAAACACCAAAATCATCACATCCTTAGACCTCAAACTCTTTGGATGTACAGTATTTGTTCATATCCATCAACAACATCGCAGCAAATTAGACCCCAAATCTGTCCGGTGCATATTCCTTGGATATTCACCGAATCAAAAAGGATATCGATGTTATTCCCCACACACAAAGAAGGTTTACAACTCTATGGATGTAACCTTCTTTGAACATCAGTCATACTACCCTAAATCTTCGGTTCAGGGGGAGAATATGAGTGAATCTCAGTCTCAGTTTTGGAAAAGTTACCTTGACATTGACTCTGATTCTCCATTGTCACCTTCACAGGTCACTCAAACCCACATTCCTAGTCAACCAGAAACTCCACCCGAGTCATCTTCTGTCAAAGAACCTGATCCTTCTCAAAACAAAGAGTTTCAAGTCTACTCTAGAAAACCCAGACCCGAGGGAGAGAAAGAGTCCAGACAACCTCCCAGCATTGACCAAGAATCTGAACCAAGCTCAGAAACTGATCACAGTCACGTTGGCGAGGAAAATGTAAGTCATTCGGAGAATGAAGCTGATTTGGAGATACCTATTGCATTAAGGAAGGGTGTTAGATCGTGTACCAATCATCCAATCTCCAAATACATATCATATGAGAATCTATCACCAAAATACAAGGCTTTTGTTTCTTCTCTTGACAATGTGCAGGTACCTTGTTCTATTCAACAGGCCCTAAATGATCCCGCATGGAAGAAGGCTGTAGATGAAGAAATACGAGCCTTGGAGAAGAATGGCACTTGGGTGATCTCTGATCTCCCAGATGGTAAGAAAACAGTTGGAGCTAAATGGGTGTTTACAGTCAAATACAAGGCTGGTGGAAGTGTTGATAGACTGAAGGCCCGACTGGTTGCAAAAGGATTCACTCAATCCTATGGAATTGATTATCAAGAAACATTTGCACCAGTGGCAAAACTTAACACCATCAGGGTCTTGCTCTCAATTGCAGCTAATAAGGACTGGCCATTACACCAATTGGATGTAAAGAATGCATTCTTGAATGGGGATCTCGAAGAAGAAGTTTACATGGAGATTCCTCCGGGTCTGGAAAGTTCATCAAACCGTAACAAGGTATGTAAACTTAGAAAATCCTTGTATGGGTTAAAACAATCTCCCCGCGCATGGTTTGAAAGGTTTATGCGCTCAATTAAAGGGCATGGTTACACTCAGTGTCAAGCTGATCATACTCTGTTCGTGAAGTGCTCACCAGACAAAAAGATTGCAATTTTGATAGTGTATGTGGATGATATTATTCTAACTGGTGATTATGATGATGAATTAGTTAGAATAAAAGATCTACTCTCAAAGGACTTCGAAATCAAGGATCTGGGTGAACTAAAGTACTTTCTGGGTATGGAAGTAGCGAGATCAAAGAGTGGAATATTTGTCTCTCAACGTAAGTATGTCCTTGACCTACTTAAAGAAACCGGCATGCTTGGATGTAAACCTGCAGATACTCCTATGGAGCCTGGAAAAAGGATCGGGAGTGCTGGAAATGGTGTTCCTGTTGACAAAGGGAGATACCAAAGACTGGTTGGTCGTTTGATCTATCTATCACATACACGACCAGATATTGGATTCGCTGTTAGTGTTGCAAGTCAATTTATGAACAACCCAACAGAAGAACATATGGAGGCAGTGAATAGAATTCTAAGGTACCTCAAAATGACACCAGGAAGAGGGATACTTTATGGAAAGAATGATAAACGGAGTGTTGAGATATTCACGGATGCTGATTGGGCTGGTGATAGATCAGACTCCAGGTCTACTTCAGGTTACTGCTCATTCGTTTGGGGAAATCTCGTAACTTGGAGAAGTAAAAAGCAACCAGTGGTATCACGAAGTAGTGCTGAAGCTGAGTTCAGGGCTCTTGCACATGGTATATGTGAAGGAATGTGGATACAAAGACTACTTGGTGAGATTGGGATGAACAATGAGGCACCTATTAAAGTTTTTTGTGACAATCAGGCAGCTATTAGCATCTCAAAGAATCCTGTCCATCACGATAGGACAAAACATGTTGAGATAGATCGTCACTTCATCTCCGAAAAGATCGAGAGCAAAGTTGTTGAGCTGATGTTTACTCCCAGCAAATGTCAAACAGCAGATATTCTCACCAAAGCTCTCCCAAGGACAAGCTTTGAAGACCTTAGAAGCAAGCTGTGTATGTTCGATATTTACAACCCAGCTTGAGGGGGAGTGTGGAATTCTGGAGATAAGATTTCAAGTTTAAACCGTGGATAGAGATTTATTTTAAATATTAGCTAGTTTATCTAGTTGATTGTTGATAGTGTTTATCTCTTCCTAGATTGTAGGATTCGTTTCTATATATATTGTTCCCTGTACTTCGTTTTGATTATTCAATACAATTAATTCAATCCTTCATAAATCGCTACAACCTTTCTGGTGATGCCCTTAGCTGGTACAAGTACCTTTTCAACAATAAACTACTCACCACATGGGATGCATTCACTAAAGCCTTGGAAACTCGGTTCGGTCCATCCACATACGAGAACCACCAGGCTGCACTCTTTAAACTCCAACATACTTCAACCCTCGAAGCTTATCAGACCGAATTCGAAAAGATCAACAACCGAGTCGTAGGCCTCTCACCCGAAGCACTCTTAAACTGTTACATTTTTCGGATTACGCTCAGATATCCAACAAGAACTTGCAATCCAGCGACCCCAGACTATGACACAAGCGACTGCCCTTGCTAAACTCATCAACGACAAAATTAACGATCAGCTATCGAAGCCCCGAAATACTGACGGTAATCGTTTCTCCTCTTTTCCCTCTTCCCCTTTACCTACTGCTACCACCACCACAGTAAAAACCCCACCATCAGTTTCACCAGCTGCACGCACCTCCACTTTCCCACGCACCACAACACCTCTTCCGTTCACTCGATTATCAGCTGATGCCCTTCAAAAGCGTCGTGCAGCCGGACTTTGTTTTCGATGCCCCGAAAAATTCCATCCAGGTCACAAATGTAATCCCCCACAGTTCTTACTGATAGCCGATAACGATGACACACAAAACAACGAAAACCCATCCGACCTACCCTTCCCGTCAATAACCGAAACACCTACCACAAACTGTCTCCATCCAGATGACAACTCCCAATTTCTCACACTCTCCACAGCCGCCCTCCTAGGACTAGCCTCACCAAAAGCTCTTCGAATTACCGGTCACATACGCGGCCACCCAGTCTCCATACTTATCGATTCGGGAAGCACTCATAACATAATTCAACCACGAGTTGCTTCCTTTCTCCACATCCCCACAACCCAAATCACCAAGTTCCCTGTCATGATTGGTAATGGCTCCTTTTTGGAATGCAATGGGTTCTGCCCGGATGTTGCAATTCATCTAAATAACACACCCTTTCAAATACCATTCTTTGTACTTCCTATTGAGGGTGCCGATGTAGTTCTTGGGATGGCATGGCTCAGCTCTCTTGGGCCAATAGTAGCAGACTTTGCAGTCCCAAAACTTTCCTTCCATGTCAACGGAAAACAACTCACACTTACTGGTGAACCACTCTCCACTCTAGTAACTCCTAGCTCCCTCCAACTTCTCTTACGTAAGGATGCTATTGCCTCAATTCACACACTTCTCTTCACAAATGACCACCCACAGACCTCTCTGCCACCACAACAAGCCCCACAATTAGATCCGACAATCGCAACCATGTTAGACAAATACCATACACTATTTCAGCCACCAAAGACCCTTCCTCCACCTCGTGTTCGCGACCACCATATTCCAACTATACCCAACTCCTCACCCGTCAATGTCAAACCATAGCGATACCCTCATTTCCAAAAACAAATCATTACCGAACTCATTTCCGACATGCTCAAAGAAGGCCTCATTCAACCGAGCCAAAGTCCGTACTCTTCTCCGGTCCTTCTCGTGCGAAAAAAAGATGGTACTTGGCGTTTTTGCGTCGATTATCATGCACTTAATGCGATTACCATTCGCGACCGTTACCCTATACCCACTGTTGATGAACTCCTCGACGAACTTCATGGTGCTGAAATATTCTCGAAAATAGACCTCCGAGCTGGATACCATCAGATCCGTGTCGCACCACACGACACCCACAAAACAGCTTTCCGCACGATCGATGGACATTATGAATTTTTGGTAATGCCCTTTGGTCTTTCTAACGCCCCCTCCACCTTCCAAGCGGCAATGAACGACCTTTTTCGCCATGTTTTACGTCGCTTCGTACTCGTCTTTTTTGATGATATACTCATCTACAGTTCATCCATGCATGACCATTACCAGCATTTGCACTACGTACTGGAAACATTGGCATCACAAAAGTTCTATGCAAAAATGTCTAAGTGTACTTTTGGAGTTCCTAAAATACACTACTTGGGACACATCATCTCCAAAGCCGGTGTACAAGTTGATCCGGAAAAAATCACATCAATAATGGAATGGCCCCAACCTAAAACCATCACCCAACTTCGTGGCTTCCTAGGATTGACCGGCTATTACCGCCGTTTTGTCCAAGACTACTCCAAAATAGCATCCCCCCTCACCGATCTCCTGCAACAAAACCGATTTTCCTGGATACCACAAGCAACTCAAGCCTTTCAACAGCTCAAAACAGCCATGATCTCACTACCACTACTAGCTTTACCAAACTTTGAACGCCCATTTGACGTTACCACAGATGCTTCGGGAACCGGCATTGGAGCAGTCCTTTCACAAGATGATCACCCAGTCGCTTTTTTTAGCAAGAAAATGGGTAATCGAATGCAAACAGCATCAGCCTACGTACGGGAACTTTACGCCATAACTGAAGCAGTCAAGAAATGGCGTCCTTACCTCCTTGGTCGTAAGTTTCGAATCTTCACCGATCAACGAAGTTTAAAGCATCTACTCTCACAGGTTGTCCAAACCCCAGAACAACATAAATGGGCAGCTAAACTTTTGGGATACGAGTTCGAACTACACTACAAACCGGGCAAGGAAAATAGAGTTGCAGACGCCTTGAGCCGTGTTCACAGCCCACAACTCTTGGCACTAACAGGCCCAGCATTCAATTGGCTCACTGATCTGCGTGACTATTATCAAAATAATCCATCAGGTCAACCACTCTTGTCCAACATCGTAAAACATCCGGATACCATCGAATTCATGAAACCTTGGTTTATATTAACAACAAGCTACTTATTCCTGACATTTCTAATCTTCGAAATCGCTTGTTGCATGAATTCCACTCTTCACCAATAGGCGGTCACTCTGGCAGATTGGCAACATTGCGACGGCTACAAGCCTCCCTCTTTTGGCCAAACATAAAAGCTGATGTTATTCGGTTCATTCGAGAATGCCCTGTATGCCAACAAGTGAAGTATCCAACCCACAAACCTTACGGCCTCTTACAACCGTTACCTATACCAAATCGAGTGTGGGAAGACATCTCTATGGACTTCATCACACACCTTCCACCGTCCAATGGAAAGACGGCTATTTGGGTAGTCGTCGATCGCTTAACCAAGTTTGCCCATTTCATATCATTGCCTTCGAATTATACAGCCACATCACTAGCCACTTTATTTCTCAACAACATCTACCGATTGCATGGAATTCCAAAATCGATACTAACAGATCGAGACCCCATCTTTCTAAGTCGATTTTGGAAGGAACTTTTTGCTGCCACAGGCACACGTCTGCTGCACTCATCAGCTTACCACCCCCAATCAGATGGCCAAACAGAGGTCGTCAATCGTTGTTTACAATTATATTTACGTTGTTTTGCAGGTACTGAACCAAGGACATGGAGAAAGCTTTTATATTTAGCAGAATTTTGGTACAACACCACATTCCATTCAGCCATCAACATGACCCCATTTCAGGCTCTTTATGGCAGAGAACCACCAGCCATTCCAGATTACATTGTTGGCACAGCGAAAACGGAAACAATCGAGTCAACTATGCTTGAACATCAACGTATTGTTTCAAAGCTGAAGGACAACCTGCGTATTACACAACAACGAATGCGAGACCAAGCCAATAAGCATCGCCACGAGAAAGAGTTTGATGTTGGTGATTTGGTATTTTTGAAGCTACGAAAATACCGACAGTCATCGGTCCAGAAAAGACACTCGGAGAAGCTAAGCAAACGCTATTTTGGTCCATTCAAAGTCATTGAGAAAATTGGGCAGGTTGCATATCGTCTACAGCTACCGCCAGGATCACGTATTCACCCCATTTTTCACGTCTCCTTATTGAAGCAAAGCTATGGTCAGACCACCCCATCCAATGATCCATTACCAGAAAGTGAGATGGAAGATTACCAAGATTTGCCTGACATGATACTGGATACAAAGATAACAGCTGAAGGAACTACATCAGTTTTAGTCAAATGGAAGAAACAATCCGTGCAACTGGCAACATGGGAGAATGAAGCTGATCTTTACAAAAGGTTTCCCGGACTAACCATTCAGCGGTATGGATTTTCCAACCTTGAGGACAAGGTTAATTTCAACGACGGGGATATTGTTACGGCCCAGTCCGGTAGGCCCATTCGAACTCGCAAGAGACCAGCCCGTTATGATAACTAAATCATCGATCCAGCCCAGCAATCAATTGAAGGAGTTGAACAAATCTTAGTTCCAGGAATAATGGAAGTTAGTTAGATAGTGGAGTCATGCATATGCACGTTTACTGTTTCTGTTGAGTCAATCATGGTCCATGTTTCCTTAATTCATGCATCGCTATCACGTGACAATAGAGTTTAGGCTTGCATATTTATATTCTTGTACTGCACAGTTGGGAATTCATTCAGAAAATTGCTCCAATTATCTTGTGTTATTTACTTAATTGCAATCGGGAGACTGACCATCTCGAAACGGTCGTATCATGGCATGATACCATTGGCTGCAACATTGGCAACACAAGATGTTTTTGAATCATTTGTTGGAGATTCAAAGGTAAATAGTCCTACATATTGTGTGTTGCTTAAAAAAAGCTAAGCTGATTCCTCTTTTTTTGTGGCAGTTAAAGGCTCTTCTGCACGGACACTCTTATACTGCACATGCTTTGGGGTGTGCTACCGCTTGTAGTTCCATCAAATGGTTCAAAGACTCTCAAACCAACCCTAATTTGATTCCTGAACAAAATCTTCTGAGAGAGGTACATACAAACATGCTTTCCCTCCCCCACCAAAGCCCTTTGTTTCGACTTTTTGGCCTTTAGAGTAATTTGAAACTACAATTATATATTTGCCAATTGTCATCAATATGAAGCTTGTTGGTATGATTAGTTCTTGTTCAGAACAATGACAATAATAATTGCTTATCATTTAGTTCTTTATAAACAGTCATTGTGTTAAAGTAATTGCAATAATGTATTGTTACAATGATGATCTAACTGCTCTTTCATAATAACTTTTATGCGATTGAATACACTATGTATTACATGCAACTCGTGTGATTCACTCGACCCATTTGAGCACTTTCCTTCAGTGGTGGATCCAGGAATTTTTTTAGGGGGTTCACCACTGATCTCGAGTCTTTCCCGTATTTCGTCTGTCAGCTATTTTTTCATTGAAACATAAACTTGTCATTGGATTTGTGGGTTCACAACCTCACGCCAATGAATTTGTGGGTTCATATCCAAAATTTAGTTGATTCTCATATAAATTTTTTAAACATTTTATATATATAATTGATTTTTCAAAAAAAATGGTGGGTTTACCGCCACCCGGAGGTCCTATGTGGATCCGCCCCTGCTTTCCTTTCTAGTTAAATCTAGTAGCTCTACTCCGTGACCAGTTTTAGATAAGACATAACGCAAGTCATCTCTACTTTCTTTTGATATTGTTGTAGTTATGGGATATTGAGCTAGTTAAGAAGATCTCATTTCATCCAGCAGTCCAAAGAGTGGTTTCATTGGGAACTATCTTTGCTGTAGAGCTTCAAGTAGAAGACAGTGATGCCGGGTTTGTACATTTTCAACCATACTTTTCTCTTGCATTTTTATATTAGCCATTCAGTGCCATTTATTAAGTAATATTAAATCAAAATTTTCAAGAAATTAGAATTCATGCAATTCTTTGAAGATTTGATATTATATTACATTGAAAAGGTAAGGTACATACGAAACTGATAAAAAAAAGTGCTTTGCTTCGAAAAGAATAAGCATTAAAATTGCAACGTTGCATTTATAAATAGTGTAAAATATAAAAAAAATGATTTTCGTCCTTGGAAAGCCCTCGAAAATTTTCGAGGGTTTTCCGATGGCTAAAATGTAATTTTTATATATTTGTCACTTTAAAACACAAATTATCAAACATAAAGGTATACTTATACAAATACATGTATCTGGATGCATCATTAAGCATAAATTAGAATATTTATAGGAAGGTAACTATATGAATGAATGTTCGTAAACAAATACGTGTATATAAACGTGCTTGTGATTTGTATGTCTCATCATGATATGTATAGTATATTGGTATCCTATTATGATTTATTTGTTTAATTATTCTTATTATGAAATATTCATGTGCTTATTTATGTTTTTCATTTATAAATAGCGTAAAATATTAAAAATACGATTTTCGTCCTTGAAAAATAATGTAAAATCTAAAAAAATAAATGTTCGTCCTCGGAAAGCCCTCGGAATTTTCCGAGTTATTTCCGAGAGCTAAAAAGTGATTTTTATATATTTATCACTTTAAAACACAAATTATTAAAAATTTAATCATACATATACAAATATATGTATCTAGGTTTATTATTATTCATAGATTAATATGTTTATAGCAACATACGTATATGTATGTGTGTTCGTAAACAATTACGTATGTGTAAAGGCATTGTAATTTCTATAATTTCTTATCATACATATAATATATTGGTATATTAACATGGATTATATGCTTTATTATGTTTAAAAGGCAAAATCTGAAATTTGGTTCAAATCATGGTATGTATAACAATTTATATATGTCACTAAATAAATAGGTATTTTAGTAAATTTTTTATTTTAATTATTCACGAAATTAAAATTAAAATACTTTTAAAAATTTGCTCATACTTTTCTCATAAAATTTCCCCTATTAAATTCAAACGAAATTTGATTTCCCCCAATCCCAAATTTTAATCCCCTCCCTCCAACATTTTGTCCAAATTTTATCACCTCAATGCTCACTATTCATTTACCTTCTTTTAATCCTTACCTTTCATTTTTAACCAATCACATCAAATAACATGAAAAAAACTAACTCCACAACACAATATAACTCCGCCACTTCCTCCACTTGTGGGTCGTCTTATAGCAACTCCAACGTTCACCTATCTCTATTTATGGTGGGACCATCCACTCTAAACAAAATTCCAACTCCAACCATACACTCTATTCATCCCTCCAAAACTAGTGGGACCCATATTCCACTAATAATAAATATTATTTTTAAATACAATAACTATAATTTATATATATTAATATTACGATAGTAAATAATTAATAATTCATATATTTAATAAATATTTTAATCAATACTTTAAATAAAAGATAACAATTCAATTGATTTATTTTACATTAGAAAGAAAATACATTAATTTAAATGACGTAAATTAAAAACATAACAATTCAATTGATTTCATCTCTATTTATGGTGGGACCATCCACTCTAAACAAAATTTCAACTCCAACCATACACTCTATTCATCCCTCCAAAACTAGTGGGACCCATATTCCACTAATAATAAATATTATTTTTAAATACAATAACTATAATTTATATATATTAATATTACGATAGTAAATAATTAATAATTCATATATTTAATAAATATTTTAATCAATACTTTAAATAAAAGATAACAATTCAATTGATTTATTTTACATTAGAAAGAAAATACATTAATTTAAATGACGTAAATTAAAAACATAACAATTCAATTGATTTATTTTAATCAATACTTTTTATGTACTTTTAAGTTTATGTATGCTTGTTTTATAAATATATCTTTTATTCACTTATTGTTAATTCCAATATATTATTTTTATATGAAAATTAAATTTCTTATATACTAATTTTTAAAAGTATATATAAACCTTTTAATTAATACAAATTATTAATAGGTATTATACATATAATGTTATAAAAGTTAAAGAAAAAGAAAATAATTTATGTGGGGTCCATTTTTAGAGGGTTTATCCTCTCACTTCAAAAAAAGTAAATAATTTATACTTCAGGCCACATCAGCGCCACATCAGCATTTTCCTCCCCACGCTTCAGCCATGCTTTCAGGCTGGAAATACCCCAAACTCTGCATGCTTCAATTTTTTTTTAATTTTCGAAATAAATAAACAATATTATTTAAACTAATAATTATATTAAACTAATAATTATATTAAACTAGTAATCATATTAAACTAATAATTATAAAAATTACATTAAACTAATAATTATAAAAATTACATTAAACTAATAATTATAAAAAACACAAACTATTTATTCATCATCCTCATCGTCGAATTCTAGCGTACTTATGTGCTCTACCAAATCCGATCGTAGATTAATATGTGTTTCGCGACAACGTATTTCTCGAAGAGTTGTGTTTGCCGCTTCTTCCATACTCGGTGCGTGATCGGGGGTAACCGGTAGGTCACTTTCATCAAAAGCACAAATCGCTTGACCTTCGTGCTGTAATATCATGTTGTGTAGAATTATGCAAGCGTACATAATGTTGCATATCTTTTTCGTAGTCCACGGTCGTGCCGGATTTTGCAATATCTGCCAACGCGCTTTAAGAACACCGAATGCTCGTTCAACGTCTTTCCTTGCCGACTCTTGTGCTTTCTTGAACTTTTTACGCTTCTCGTCTTGTGGATATTGAAACGATTTCACAAATGTAGCATATTCTGGATATATGCCATCCGCAAGATAATACCCGTATTTATATGTAACCCCGTTCACATCAAAAGGTTACACCAGTGCTTTGCCACTTAATATGTCGTTGAATATTGGAGATTGATTGAGAACATTTATATCATTATTCGAACCGGCGACCCCGAAAAATGCATGCCAAATCCACATATAATGCCCACGCTATGCATTCGGGCAATTTAACCAAGCCCAATGAGTACAGTCTATGCTTCCTAACATCCCCGGAAATCCGTGTATGGATTCATGATGCGCGTATAATTGTTGGATGTCGAATGATGTAGGGCGTCGTAAATACTCAGTGGCGTAAATTTTAATCACCCATTTACAAAACCTTTGTAAAACTTCACGTGAGGTTCGCTCTGACATATGTAGGTACTCGTCAAATCCGTCCGGGGCGGTCCCGTAAGCTAATTGACGTATTGCAGATGTACACTTCTGTAGCGGACTAAAACCCTTACGACCCCGCGCATCCCATCTTTGTGTAAAAAGTGGTGTTGCATTCTGTAAGTCATCCACGATCCGCAAAAATAATGGTCTAGACATCCGAAATCGTCTCCTAAAATTAAATGTAAAAAAAAAAAAAATCAAACTATTAAATTTCAATCTAATAAAAACTACTAAATACGTAATTAAATAAAAAACAAACTAATAAAAACAAACTACTAAATACGTAAAAAAATAAATCAAATATTAAAAGTTACCTAAACGAAGCTTCGTCATAAACACAATCCTCGTTAAAATAGTCGCTCATGAGCCGGAGATGTGCCTCGTTACGCTGCCTAATGACAACTTTTCTTGTTTTCCTTGGCCCACTTGACGTTCCCGCTTCGTCAATTTGGTTTCTGATATACAAAGCCGCTCGAACGTAATGTTCGTAAATCTTTTCAAATTGCTTGTTTGGTTCTTCGTCGGAAGATGAAGAAGAAGATGAAGTTGAAGAAATTGAGTTGGAAGACATTGGAAGAGGAAAACTAAAAAATATAAGAGAGAAAGTGTGTAGATGTGTGTGAGATTTTGTAAAAATAGGAGGATATATATATAGATAGTAAATAAGAAAAAAATATTTTTTTTTTATTTGGAACGGTCATATGACCGTTGAGAAGCAAAAAGCCAACCCAAACATCCTTCTCTCCCTCGGTAAACACTCACCGAGTTTTCAAGAAATCTCGGTATACCGAGATTGGGGGGTGGTGTGCCCCTCGGTATACCGAGCGCCACATCAGCCTCACCGAGGCTTTGCTTTGGTACTCCGTGCGCTCTAACTCCGCCTCCACCACCGTCGTCATATCTACCACCGGTCGTAGTCATCTCCACCACAATATAACTCCACAACTGCATATCTGTCTCTGAAACTAAAGCACGACGCCTCCATTGTTATCTCCACCACCGGTTTGCTTTCCTTTTTTTACCTATCTGCTTTTTTCGGCTTCAGCAAACTACCATCACCACCTCTACACTCGACCTCCATGGCTCCATTCTCCATAGTTCTGTTGCAGATCTGTTAGTAGAGCACGAACACGTCGTCATCACCATCGCTTCGATTCGCATTGTTGATTTGTGGTTGACCTTTGAACTGATCTTTATGTCGATTCGGGGCATACTCAGATTCTTAAAATAATGGAATTGTCGTGATTGTTAACAGGATGAAATTATTGTGATTAGTAGATATTGTATAATAGTAAATGTAGATATTTTTTGGTTGAATTTCGTTGCATATCAAATTCTGATAATGGTTGCTATTAAAGCTTGCGTAGCAATTATTACTGATATTGCATATTTGAATCTTGTTTAATATAGTTATTAACCAAGCTAAGACTTTTTCTACTTGATCAAATTGAATACGTTTCGGCTTAAGTTGCGGTTTGGGTGTCCAGACTGATTTGTATTTGGGTTTAGGTTAGGAGACTGGGTAATTAATATGAAATTTGAATATTTGGATATTTTGTTAATTTTGGATCGTATTCGAGATATTTTATCAAATTTGGTATTGTAGTTTATCTATACAAAATTAATTTTGGTGTATGGATTGTTTCATTTTTAGGTATTACAATGAATTAGGAATTATTTTTTTTCAAAAAATTCTTGTTTTGCGAGGGTTTTCCAATAGATTTATGAGCTTAGATGTCCTTGGAAATCTCTCGGAAATGTGTCTTCGAAAATCTATTGGAAAGTTGTTCTCGGAAATCCATCGGATATCTCTCGGAAATTCCTCGGAAAATTTGTCCTTGGAAATTTCTCGGAAAATTTGTCAACGGAATTCACTCGGAAATATATGTCCTCGGAAATACCTTGGAAAGTTCTCTCGGAAATTCCTCGAAAGTGTTTTCCGAGGAGGGTTTTTGCTAGGGAAAATTTTTCTCGGAAATCTCTCGGAAAATGGCTTGTTCCGAGGGATTTCGGAGGGAATTGGTCCTCGGAAACTCCGTGTTTTTCTAGTAGTGAACGTTTTGCCGTTTTAGTATTAATAAAATGTTTGATTTTGTTAAACATTCACTATAGCGTTCGGTGATAGAAGGAAAGCTATGAACCATGGTCAATGTCTAACCTTTTTTAACTACAAAACGCAAAATAGGTAATCGCAACTTGAAAGCTTTTTGAGATTGAATAAACGAAAAGAAACAAAGTTAGAAACATTAATGATGATAAAACAGAATGGCGGAAAAATGATTTGGGGTTCTTATCTAATAGTAAGTTGAGGGACTGTTCTCCTTTTATTATGCTTTAAACTTTGGCTTTATCATGTCATTTTTAATTTAAGTCAAGTATGCTTAGTATTAAAGTTGTCTCATTGTGTTGGTCGGGTGTTTGTCTAAGAAGTGAATCTGGTTCGATCGAAAACGGGTAACTTTGTAAGTGCTAGTAAAAACAGGTTGCATCGTGTTGGGTTGACCATCAACATTTTGTCTTTTTTCCTAAAAAATATAATTAATTATAAAATATTATTCTATTAATAAGATAGAAAAATGTTAATATAGTCCATACTTAATTTATAGTCCTGATGGACCAATGTCAGCCTTTGGATCAGCCCATCAATGGTCTAGATTGAATTTTAAAATTTTGGACGGAGTGATATTATCGTAATTAACATGTGATGCTTTAACAATCACATGTGATTGTATACTCAATCACATGTGATTGAATATTAAAATTTCAAAACTGTTTTTTATATGAACTTTATTGAACATAACTCTAATAAGATAATATCTAAATTCTAAAGTTAGAATAAGAAATTTAGGATATTGCAAATATGATAAGACTTTGGGTCGCTTTTAACTCCTTTTAACCATTTGCAAAAATGGGTAAGTTTTAAATTTATCTCAAATTGATGCATGTACAAGTATTATGGATATTCACACCTCTAAACTTCTATACCTACTTCTTTTGTTTCCATTTTTATGCTCATGTAAGCTGTTTAACATTCGTTTATGTAGGTATGCATCACTATGTGCTACATCTCTACTTTCAAATCTTCGTGAAGATGGTATTTACATGCGCCCAATGGGAAACGTGATTTACATGATGTTTGGGCCATGCACTTCCCCTCATGTTTGCTTGCAAACACGGGAGACACTCTACGCGAGGCTCAATGAGTTTGGGCATGAAAATGCTTGTGCCATATTATGATTATTGAACTAAATATTTGCTTATAGTCCTTTGAGTATCGGTTTTCCGGGGGTTATATAGAAACATTATGCTTAATTGGCTAGGAGCACAACTCAAGTGCGGTTTTATTTAGCTTTTAGATCATTGACATTGTGTAAATATGTGTGATTTGTGTTTAGGGCGACACTTTTAACGAAAGAAGTACTGCTCAATTGTGCTTTTATGTAGATGTGTGTAACATCATTTTTCTAGTCAAACCCATCATTATATTCGATCCTTTTATGTTGAACTTGACAATATTGACCAGGGCCGGTCCAAACATATTTGGGGCCCTGGGCAATAATAAAAAAGAGGGCCCCTATCGAGTGAGACGAATTAGCTCCGAAACTTAAGAAATTTACCAAAATTATGATATATGAACGAACTAACGTATAAACAAAGTAACATTATGAATTAAAAATCATAAAGTCAATAGGGATAATAGAAGTACCTAAGGGCAATATTTGCCACACTTTGAGCAACGGATGAGTTTAACATACCCATAGATTCCTTCCATAAAAATATTGCATATAGTTTACCTATCCGTGAAATCTTTAAGAAAATAATTATACCCATTAGTAAAAATGTAGTAACCTAAAATTATTTAACATAAACATGTAATACCACTTGTTAAGAGGTATTTTTATGGTAGAAAATACTCAGTTAATTTGTATTCCTAGATGTTAAGTACCCAAGTCATAAAGAAATACAAACAAACAAGTCAATGAGCATTAAAAAATCAGATTGCATTCATGGCTTCATGTTCAATTTATACAGGCTATCTGAAATTACACACTCCATTGGATTCAAGAGCCAAGAAATGTTTACACCTATTTTGAATTCAAGGTCTTTGATGAATTGAATTGATGTTTATCGATTTAAAAGCATGCAACATGCATTAGGGCTGTGCATAATGACCAGAGACTGTATATAAATTGAGGACAATATCCAAACAGTATTTTCGGTAGAGCTTAAATGATGAGTTTCAACATTATTCATGAGTAAGGCTCCATCTGATGCTCTAATCAAGCTTGACTAAGCCCATGTGAGGATCTAAATTTTATCCATTATGCTTACCCACATAACAAGTCTTAAAGATGAGATCCATCGAACTGTTTGGCACTCATCTTCAATGAGTACAGGTAATTATCATGTGTAGATTTATACTTTTGGAACCAAGCTATCCACAACATCTTCCTAGTTACATACTTACAGCCGTTGCTATCAATCAATGTGACAGACAATTAAATTAGAAATTTCGATAAACAATAAACCAGATTCCAGGCTTTTTCGATTTGATAGAGTGAGATGATGAATCGTCATACCACAACAAAAACTCATCACAACCCCTGTTTTAACTTGAAAGGAATATCATATAATAACATCGTTATGATTGTAACCAATAATTAAATATTAGAGACTATTATTACTGAAAAACTGAAAATGTATGTATAGTACCTTTAAGAATTACAATCCATTGCAAGCAAGATAATTGTAGTAATTTGTAAAAATATGATAAAACACAGTTTGAAGCGTCCATCTGTTGATATATATCTACAAAAAATTTATATATAGTGGTTAAATATATAGATATATTGGAAATGAATGTCTAAGAACAAATAGTTGAAAGTACCTTATTCGTGACGCAAAACTTATCGATATACCACATTTGACGTGTAAACACCATGTTGAGTGAATGTTTTGGTAGGTTTAACCAATACCTTTGTATTCTCACGCGATGTTCCTCTTAAAAGCGCCACGTAGAGTTGGCCATGTTGAGAATACCGGTTGCGGTAGATATACACCAATGTGTGGAATAATCTGACCCTGAGCTTTATTAAATATCATGAAAAAACTAAGCCTATCAGGAAATTGTTTTCTTTTTAGTTTGAATGGAAACATGTCCTCTTCAGATGGACAAAGAGGAATTCTCGGTAAAAATACTCTTTTACCAGAATGTTGACCAACAGCTATCTCGACATTAATTACGTTTTGTTGAAACCCTCTGCATATTAATCTAGTACCATTACACAACCCGTTTGAAGGATCAATATTTCGCAAAAGTATTATCGGACACCCAAGTTTAAGACAAAGAGAATGAGGTGGCAAACCACTAACAGTTAGCGAGTTTAAAAATTCCACTGGGTAGAAGTTATTCTTATCATCTCCTGCTTGGTCGAAGCTATAGTATATTTTTTCCACTCCACCAAAACGATCAATCAACTGGTCATTAATCTCATCAACACAGTCATTTTTAGTTGATAATATTGCTCTAGAAACAATATAATTAGAACAACCTTCATTCAATTCCATAAATGGAAAGATCGCATCGATAAGAGCATCTACCGACTTCACTTTATCTGTGTACGAAATAGTCATGTCATCAGGTATGCGAATAAAGGTGTTCTCAATCGCTTCTTCATTCCCATCACTGACCCGCAATAGAAAATCTGAAAAACAAGGATCTGTTATTTCTCTCATGTTATAGGTTAACCGCATTTTTTTTATTGAAGGCCATAACGGTGACATCCGTAAACTCGAATCTAAAATATCTGCTTGCGTGCCCTATCTCACGACCGGCAACACCTGTCTAAAATCCCCTCCCAGAATCATTATTTTGCCACCAAATGGTAGTGTCACCCCTGTTAGGTCTTGCATTATGCGATCTACTGTCTCCACTGCTTGCCTCTTAGCCATAGATGATTCATCCCATATGATTATTTTGGCATCCCGAATGAGTTGAGCAGCTCCATTTTGTTTTTTGATGTTGCATTATAAGGTGTGGTTCTGATAGGTGTTTTGTAGGCGGTTCTGAATGCCCACAATGCATCGTCTAGCTTTTCTGCCCAATCTTTCGGGTTATTCCTAATGCTTCTTTCAAGAATCCGCTTTAGACCACGATTAGTGACCTCAACTTGTCCACTTGTTTGTGGATGATATGCAGTAGAAAACCTATGGGTTACCCCATAACGTTTTAATACCTTTTCAAGTTGTGTATTACAAAAGTGAGTACCCCGATCACTTATTAATGCTCTCGGAGTTCCAAAGCGGGAAAACAACTTTTTCAAGAATCTACATACAACTCGTGCATCGTTAGTTGGTAGTGCCTGTGCTTCGGCCCATTTTGAAAAATAATCGGCTGCAACAAGAATGTATTTGTTTCCATAGGAATTTGGAAAAGGACCCATAAAATCTATCCCCCAAACATCGAAAATTTCACAAACTTGGATAGGATTTTGAGGCATCTCATTTCGTGATGAGATGTTTCCAGATTTTTGACATGGGTCACAGGATTTTACAAATTAACGGGCATCCCTAAACAAAGTAGGCCAATAGAAACCAGAATCAATGACTTTCTTAGCTGTTGAGACAGGTCCATGATCGCCTCCTATTGGTCCTGAGTGACAGTGTTCTAGGATGTCCATTACTTCTTGATGATGTTCCATAACAAGTGGTAGATTGAAGGATTGCATAAGAAACTATGAGAGAATTGAGAGAGACTCTCATTTACACCATAGAAAACACATAGTTTATTTCATTGAGTAATGGCAATCCTTACACTTTTACACTAAGCATAAGGTATATATACCCCTTAGGTATATTTACAATAAGCCCCCTCACACTATATTGGAACTCCTATTCTATTACAATATTTTGAGTGTTCTAACAATCGATCCTTGTTGATTAATTCAGGGCAAGATTAAATTGTCTTGCAACTGAGTACTTCTCCCCCTCAACTGAATACCTTATAATATGTATCTCATTAGAGTAAACATCAAATGAATAAACCTTATCTCCCCCTCAACTGAATACCTCATAATATGTCTCATAATGTGTATCTCATAATATGTCTCACGCATCGACGTATGATCTGGTCGACTCCTATCCTGAATAGATAGGGATTTTCCCAGAAATAAATTTTGATTTGAGAAAAGAATCTTTTCCTCTGCTGATGCGGGAGTCCTTTTTGTAATACCCCTGCTGCTAAATAATTTGCAAAATCGGCAAACCATGGGGCATTATCAGATTTATGAAGTGCTAAGAGAAACTCATCAGGAAATGTATCCTGAATGGCATATTCGTCCAAAACTTCAAGGTTTGGATTATCAAGACGCGAAAGATGATCAGCAGCAAGATTTTATGCACCTCTCTTATCTTTTACTTCAATATCAAACTCTTGTAACAAGAGTATCCATCTAATAAGACGGGGTTTTGCATCTTGTTTGGAAAACAAGAATCGCAAGGCAGAATGGTCAGTGAAAACCACAGTCTTAGATAGAATTAAATAAGACCGAAATTTATCGAAAGCAAAGACGACGGCCAGTAACTCTTTTTCTGTTACTGTGTAGTTCTCCTGGGCGTTTGTCAGGGTTTTGCTTGCATAATGTATCGGATGAAAACGATTTTCTTTTCTCTGACCTAATACTGCACCGACTACGAAGTCACTTGCGTCACACATTAGTTCAAATGCAAGAGTCCAGTCAGGGCTGGTCAAAATTGGGGCGTTTGTAAGTTTCTCTTTTAAAGTGTTGAATGCTTTCATGCATTCAGAAGAAAAAACAAACGGAGTATCTTTTTCTAAGAGATGGGTCATAGGCCTTGAAATCTTTGAGAAGTCTTTGATAAAACGATGATAAAAACCTGCATAACCAAGAAAACTCCGAATGCCTTTGACATTCGTCGGGGGAGGTAGTTTAGAAATGACATCGATTTTAGCACGATCAACCTCAATTCCCGACTTGGAAATTTTATGTCCTAGAACAATACCTTCTTGCACCATAAAATGACATTTCTCCCAATTGAGAGCGAGATTGGTTGTTTCGCATCTAGGCAACATCTTTTCTAGATTGAGAAGACAAGTGTCAAATGTATCTCCAAAAACAAAGAAGTCATCCATAAAGACTTCGACACATTCTTCGATCATATCATGGAATATTATTGTCATACAACGCTGAAATGTAGCTGGGGCATTGCCAAGCCAAATGGCATTCGCCTGTAGGCAAATGTACCATACCGATAAGTAAATGTGGTTTTCTCTTGATCTTCCGGGGCGATTGGAATTTTGAAATACCCGGAAAAACCATAAAGAAAACAATAGAAGGCGTTACCCGCCAGTCTCTCAATCATTTGATCAATTAATGGGAGCGGGAAGTGATCTTTACGAGTTGCGTCATTCAGTTTTCTATAATCGATGCAAACACGCCACCTGGTTACAGTGCGGGAGGGAATCAATTCATTTTTCTCGTTAGTGATCACCGTCATACCTCCTTTCTTGGGAACTACTTGGACAGGGCTAACCCATGGGCTATCAGATATCGGATAAATCATACCCGCATCCAAGAGTTTAATGACTTCCTTTTTAACCACCTCTTGCATATGTGGATTTAGTCTTCTCTGTCTTTGCACACTTGTTTTGTGATTATCCTCCATGAGGATTTTGTGTGTACAAAAAGAAGGACTAATTCCTTTAATGTCAGAAAGTTTCCATGCAATAGCGGTTTTGTGTTTCATGAGCACATTTAATAGCTTCTTTTTTTCATCAGAGTTGAGATTAGAAGCTATGATTACAGGTAATTTGGAATCACTATCTAGAAAAGCGTATTCTAGATGTGATGGGAGTTCTTTTAACTCAAGTGTTGGAGGCTCAATGATAGAAGGTTCTGAATGATGCACCTTATCAACATCGAGAGTCTCGAAAGTATCAGAAGCTAATGCATCTTTAGAGATAACATCAGTAACTGGTTGATATAGTTCAAGTTATGTAAGGTCCTTTGGAAAGGAGCCTTTCTCCAGTATTTGCGTGTCTAACACGTCTTTTTCAGAAGAAATAAAAATTGAATCAAGATGATAATGATCAGAGATATCAACATAATACAGGGCATCATCTTGAGCGGATGGTTGCTTCATGGATTTATGGATATCGAAGGTAACAACTTGATCAGCTACTTTAAGAGATAGTTTGCCATCACAAACGTCGATAAGAGCGCGTGAAGTAGCCGTCGGCCTAAGATAAGAGGAACATTTTTGTCTTCATCCATGTCAAGGATAACAAAGTCAACACGGAAGATAAACTTATCAACTTTGACCAAAAGGTTTTCATAAATTCCCCGAGGATATTTCACAGATCGGTCTGCTAGCTGAATAGACATTTTGGTTGGGTTAGGTTCACCTAGACCTAGCTTTGCAAACACGGAATAAGGCATGAGATTTATGCTAGCCCCTAGATCGGCTAAAGCATTATTAACATAGAGTTGCCCTATTTGACAAGGAATTGTGAAACTACCTGGGTCGGTTTTCTTCACTGGAAGTTTGTTTTGTAGGATAACTGAGAATTCTTCGCTAAGAATGATGGTTGACAGCTCTTCCAATTTTCTCTTATTACTCAGCAGATCTTTAAGGAACTTGGCATACTTTGGCATCTGAGCCAAAGCCTCGGCAAATGAGATATTGATTTGAAGCTGTTTAAAAAGTTCAAGGAACTTTTTATAATGCTCCTCCATTTGTTCTTTGTTTAATCGCTGAGAATAAGGAATCCTGGGCTGATATTTAGGAATCGGGGGTTTAACTTGCGCGGTACTTGCTGGTCGTAGCCTGTTTTACGCTTTGTTAGTTCCCTCGACTAGACCTGAGATTCGGGAGTTTCCAAATCTGGATTTGTAGTATCTTTGGATATGACGGGAGTGCTTGATTCATCAACCGTAGGCATCGTTGGTGGGACCATAGTGGTACCACTTCTGAGATTAATAGCTTTAACATCGGCCCTTGGATTGGCCTCGGTATTACTCGGTAAACTACCTTGTTGACGCTCTGATAGTGAGTTAGCGATCTGGCTTACTTGATTTTCCAAGTTTTTAAATGAAGCGTGAAGAACTTTCATGTCGTTTTCATGATGGACTAAACGACTTTCGACAGCTGCAGAAAATCTGTCAAGTAAGCTTTCAATCTTTGATTGAGGTTGTGGTGGTTGTCTGTTTTGAGATGAACTCAAACCTTGTTGGTTGTGATTTTGATGAGAAAATCCGGGAGGGGGATTACTAGAAGTACCCGCTCCGGTTTTCCAAGAGAAATCGGGTGATTTCTCCAACCAGAGTTATATGAGTTTGAGTAGGGATTGTTTTGGGGTCTTTGAGTACCCATGTAATCCACCTCTTCTGTAGAGGCGGTATTATTGCCAGTTTGACAATCTTTACTCAAGTGAGGTCCATTGCAGAACTCACATGAACACTGTATTACATTTACTTTTATTTGGTCGAGCTTTTGGGATAAAGCTTCAACTTGTGCAGTGAGTAAGGTGACAGTATCAACAGGGATGATACCAGCTGTTTTAGGTTGTTTCATTCGAGAGGAATGCCACTGATAGCTGTTCATAGCCATCTCTTCAATCAGCTCATGAGCTATCTCAGGGGTTTTGTTAGTGATTGCACCTCCTGCTGCAGCATCGATCATTTGGCGTGTAGCCACTGTCAGGCCATTGTAAAAAGTTTGAACTTGAAGCCAGATTGGTAATCCGTGATGAGGGCATCGACGTAGTAATTCCTTATATCTTTCCCATGTGTCATACAGAGATTCTCCCTCTTGCTGCTGGTAGGATGAAATATCATTACGAAGTTTAGCCGTTTTTAAAGGTGGAAAATATTTCTGAAGAAATTTTTCGGCTAAATCGGCCCATGTAGTGATAGAACCAGTAGGTAGGGAATTAAGCCTGTTGATGATAAACAAGCGGTAGAATGAAGGATTGCTAAGATAACTATGAAGAGGTAGAGAGAGAATCTCGTTTCACCTTCAAAACACACATAGTTTATTTCTTGTAAGTGTGGCAATCCTTACATTTCCTTGTGTATCACAAGGGTTACCTATAAGGTATATTTACAATAAGCACCCTCAACTATTGTTGAACTCCTATTCTATTACAATAATACAGTTCTAACAATCTCCCCCTTTGGAATGGAATAGGAGTTGCAGAATAAAATGAATAGGAGTCTTGATCTTTTCAGCATCTTGAGGGTCTTGTGCTTATTGTCTTGTAGCGCTTCAGTAACCTAAGGCATTGATCGCCTTCGGTTATATAATCAATTTAGCATATAGAGGTTTTCAGCATCTGGATCCTTGAGCATTGGTAGCATCAGCGGAAGCATATAAGGATTCATCAACAGGAGAGAATATGTTGCTTACTCCCCCTAGAATCACGAACGGGGAAACCCTCCCCCTACAATGTTGCTCTTGATCCTTGACAAAATTTGGGGCGAGAATATGACTTGCTTTTTCATCTGAGTACTTCTCCCCCTAGACTGAATACCTGCTAAAATATGTCTCAAGCAGTAACCAACTGAATAAATCTTTATATCTCCCCCTCATGATGTCCAAAGTCTTTACTGGTCATCATGAAAAATGTTTCAGTTGAGAAATATTAGTCTATTATCTTCTACCACTTGTGAGCCATGATGGATCTTTGAGGAGTGAATGTAGATCATAAGTGAATACATCAACCAAATCTAAAATTTGAGAAGTCTCGTACAAGAGTATCAACCTAGTCTGGATCACAACAAGTGACAAAGAGAACGAAAGACAAGTGGATGCAAACGAACTTGGGACGGATAAGGATTCTATAGAATGATATGAGCATTAAGGAACACAGGGAGCTTGAACTAATATTCAAGGGAATTCAACCTGTACAGCTATAGAAAATGTGACTCTGAACGCATAATGTGAACAGGGAGTCGGATAAATCCTTATTCGAAAGCACACAAGAATCTGTCAAACTCTTTGAAAACATGAAGTAAACGGATGTTGGTTAAGACACTCAAGCAACGATACACGAATTCTGAAAGATAAGAATGACAAATGAGAATTCAGAACTGACTGATAAAAGACTACCAAGATTCTAAAGAAACAAGGAATGGATGACCAAAATCTGGTTTTGAGACCAGATATTGGTGACACTAAGAAAGAAGAACCAAAAATCAGTTAGGAAAAGGCAGGATGACTAGACATAGGGTATTAGGAATTAAGTTCATGGTAGTAATGACCCAAAGCTAACCCAAATCTAGAAACATCAGAATGATAACTGAAACTTTGAGAACTCCTGACTCAGTCAAAAAATCCAAACACTTGACTTAGGAATCAAGGTGTCAAGATAAATCAGTCAGAATGACGACGGGGGTTCGGGGGCAGCGCCCCTGATAGCGGGGTCCAAGGGGTGGCAACCCCTGGCGGGGTCCAAGGGGCAGAGAAACCTGTTAGAATCGCATGCGATTGGATCAATGCGATTGGATCTGTGCGATTAAATGTGATCGAATCGCATGCGATTGTATCCAAGTGATTGGATCTGTGGGATAGGATCTGCGATTGAATCGCATGCGATTGAATCGCATGCGAATGGTTATCAGGTTGAATCGCATGCGAATGGTTTATAGGTTGAATCGCGTGCGAATGGTTATCAGGTTGAATCGCGTGCGAATGGTTATCAGGTTGAATCGCATGCGATTGGTAAATAGCATGCGATTGGACTTCAGTGCGACTGATAGAACCTATACTTGGCCATATTCAACTCGATCGCATGCGATAGCCCTTTAGTGCGGCTGATAGCTCATAGATGCGGCTGATAGAGAGTGGATGCGGCTGATAGGGTCTTAGAAGTCACTATCAGATCTGTTGACCTTACTCTGAATAATGTATACCCACTTGTACCTGATTTGATCTTGACTTGTGCAAGTTTCACACTCAAACTCAAACACCCATACCAGCACTTGATTTCACACACAAACACCAAATTATTGGTGTTTTTATCCTTTTTGAAATCAAAATCCCAGATCTGAAGTGTTCTTCTATTTTCCAACTGTTCTTGACAAAATTTCAGAAATCTTCAAACTCGAGCAGATTAAAATCGATTTTCTTGTGGTTGATTAAAGTAACATTTTCAACCATTTCTCTTTTAAAATCCGAACCAAACCCACGTAAAATGATGCCTTCGTAGATGAAACAATAAATTCAAGGCATCAACAATAAACCCGAGAAAACTTCGATTTTTCTGCTTTTTCGTGTATAGAACAGTTGAGTTTACCTTTTTCGATCAAAGAACAGTAGATGTTGCTCGATTCTCCAACGATAACCCCTATTTTCTGATCATAAATAGCATCTTGAGTTGAAAACCCGTATGATCGGCCCCTTTTTCTTCGATGAACATCCCCTTTGATCTTCAAACTTTGATTTGTTGATGATAACACTAGATAGATCTTCACTCCTTTGGCTCTGATACCACTTGTTGATGATAAACAAGCGGTAGAATGAAGGATTGCTAAGATAACTATGAAGAGGTAGAGAGAGAATCTCGTTTCACCTTCAAAACACACATAGTTTATTTCTTGTAAGTGTGGCAATCCTTACATTTCCTTGTGTATCACAAGGGTTATATACCTATAAGGTATATTTACAATAAGCACCCTCAACTATTGTTGAACTCCTATTTTGTTACAATAATACAGTTCTAACAAAGCCAAAGCTTGGCTTTATGTTTGAGTGAGAATGGAAAGAGACGTAAGAGTATAGCGTCTTAAGAGACACCGTTCATCTTGAATGTATCACTGATCTCGAGAAAATTCTGAAGATGATTATTAGGATCCTCTTCAGGTAAACCATTAAATTGAACTGTGTTTTGAACCATTTGAATGATATTAGGCTTAATTTCAAAATTATTGGCTGTGACAGGAGGACGAATGACACTTGTGTGCATTCCATTGAGAGTTGGATGAGCGTAATCTCCTACTGTTTTATTATTTGGTGGAGGTGGTGGTCCTTCAGCCATATTGTGGATACGATTACGAGCTACTCGTCTACGTGCCAAACGTCAGCGACGTCTAAATTCTCATTCAGGCTCTGCGTAATGCTCAATGGACTCAGTTGTTCAAGAGAGAACAAAAGAGACAGTTTAGATGTGGCGGGGAAGTGAAAAACGAAAGGAAATTAAAATGCAAGAAAGAAACACACAACTAAAATATAAAAAGAAGGGAAATGAAACAGTTGACCTCTAAGAAAGGAAACGATTTCTCCAAAGTCTGTCTATGGTGTTCCGAATGGAATTCTGTTGTTCTCTTAGTAGACGAATTTGTTCATGAATATCTATGATTTCAGAGATGTCAACTTCAAACAATAATTCGTAACTTAACAACTGAATCTGATTTTCAAGGAGGTCAATGTTGTTTTGATAAACACTAATTCTCCTATGAAGGTTTGTAGAACGGACACACATTATCAGAGGGAAAGGATTGTTCAAAATTTATCAACAAGTGAGGACTGTCTTAATTTAAGATTAATTTGACGCTGAGAATTTGCCTTCATTTCCTCCCAGGAATTGATCTGGTCTACAATTTGTCTCAACTCCTGATGGTTGTTGGCAGCTTCTGCCCTTACTTCTAGTTCATCGATGATTCGGTCTGTTGGGAAATTCGCTAAGTCATTGAAACTGTTGAACATGCAAAGGTAAAACTATTAGAGTATTTTGGTGATAACAGTTGTAACTAACAATTGCTGCAAGGTTTACAACTGTTAGTACAAAAGTTCAGAACTGTTAGTTAACAAAGTCAAAAACTGTTTGAAGACCTTGAAGCTGAAGACTGTTAGAAGACTAAAGAACTGTTGTGTTCATTAAACAGTTTCTGTTGAGCTATATTTGGAAAATCCTATCTTTGAAGATATCTCGAAATACTTTGAAGATTATCAAGATTATCTCAGAAGATAGAAGATTACCTAACTGTCAATAATTCAAGGAGGATCAAGAGTCTATATATACTTCATTAGATGATCAATTAAGCACGACGATTTGATCTCATTATTCAAAGCATTTGTTCTTATTGTTATTTAATTTTTTCAGAAAGTGTTTTTAGCCTCTAAGTTTCTTGTTGAAACCTAAGAACAGTCTGTGTTCTTCGTCTAATAGAATAAGTTAGATTGGGGGTGAAGTTTGCTTTTGTAATCATTCTGGTTGATTAATAAAACTACTGTTTGATTGAATTGATTCGTGTTTTAAAACCTTCTTTAATCAATTAAGTGTGATTCCGCAACTTCTTAATTGATTGTGATCATAGTTAAAGATTAACTTTTATTTTACTCTGATTTATTATTTAAAAGTTAGTTCTTGTTATTTGATATAATATATATCCGATCCTGACAAGTGGTATCAGAGCCTTATCATTAAGGTTCCTTTGATCACCAGTTGAAGGTTTTTGCTTTACCTTGCTTTATTTTTTAAAACTGTTTTTTGTTTAAATCAATTTGTTTCAATGGATTCGGGAGGTTCTTCTGATAACAGTGGATCAGGGTCCAACATTCGTGTTCCCATGCTCAAACCATCTGATTTTGAGATGTGGAAACTAAGAATTAAACAGCATGTCCAACTAATGGACTATGCTGTTTGGCAAATCATTGAAACTGTTCCTACTAATCCCATTGAACTGGATGAGAATGGAAAACCAAAGAAGAAACCACCACCAAAGACAGATGCTGAAAAGAAGGATAGAATGATTGAGATGAAAGCCCTCAGCATCCTTCAGATTGCTATTCCCAATGAGTATCAACATCAATTCAAGAAATTTGATGATGCTCATGAACTTTGGAATGCTCTGGAGAAGAGGTTTGCTGGGAATGTTAGTTCTAAGAGAAACCAAAGAGACCTTCTTAAACAAGCCTATGAGAACTTCACCAGTGGGAAGAATGAGAGTATCACCCAAATCTTTGATAGGTTTTACAAACTGGTGAGTCAACTGGAGAGTGCTAAGGTTAGGCTTGATCAAGATGAGATAAATAGAAAATTTCTTAGGTCTCTAGGTGATGAATGGACTGTGTTTGCTGCACAATGGAGAACCAAGGATTCTCTTGAAGACATAGAGTTAGATGACCTCTATAATAGTTTGATAGTGTTTGAGGGAGAGATAGAGGAAAAAAGAAAAACTGCTATCCCTAGCCATAATGTTGCTCTCCTATCTTCCTCAGGTATGGAATCAAACCATTCATTAACTAACTCTCTTGATAGTGGTGCAGGTACTAGTTCTGTTGTTGGACTAGATATGAATACTCCAGATGCAGTTCTTGAAGCTTTTCTTGCCAGCCATGCACATTCAACCCTCACCAATGAGGATCTTGAACAAGTGCACCCTGATGATCTTGAGGAAATGGATCTCAAATGGCAGATGGCCATGCTTACCGTTAGAGCCAAGCGATTCATTAAAAGAACTGGAAGGCAAAACATGAATTTCAGAGCTGATGGCAAGGCTGGATTTGACAAGTCAAAGGTTAGATGCTTCAAATGTCAACAACTTGGCCACTTTGCAAGAGAATGCAGATCTGGTGGACAAGTTCAGAATCAAGGTCAGAGGCCAACTCAGAACCATACCTCCTCAGCATTGGTCTCACAAGAAGGCCATGGATTTGATTGGAGTGATCAAGCAGAGGAGGCTACCAGCAACAAAGCTTTGATGGCATTGACTGACTCCTCCATCAAGATGGATTCTCCAGAATCTGAGGACATACAGGTATCTTCTAAACTATGTCCTGGTGAATGTAGAGCTATTGTTAAGAGATTTAGAGAGCACAATAAGAAAGTATGTGCTGCTCTAAGTAAAATGGAGGAGAGAAGGTATGAGTATACTGCTGTGATAGAAGATTTTGAAAAGAAAATTAAAGACTATCAGGCTAATGAACTGCAAATGGACTATGATAGAAAATATCATAAGTGGGAGAAAGAGCAGTTTCAAGATGAGATTGATAGTCTGAAAAGGAAGTTGGTTGACAAAGAAAGCAAGGTGGATGAACTCACAAAGAAATTGGAGGGTGTGGACATTGATCTTGGAATGTTCAAGGCTGCAAACCTTAAGCTTGAGACTCTGCTACAATCTCAAGTGAGAGACAAGGTGAAAACTGGCCTAGGATACAAACAAACCCCACCTCCATACAACCAAAACTACATAACTCCAATGTCTGAGGTAGCTGACAGATATGTTAATGAACCTTTGGAAGGAGAACTTAAGTCAGCTGATCCAAAGTTTGAAAGTTATGAAGATGAAGTTGTGTCAGTAGTAAGTATTGAAGATAATGAGGAAGTTGTGAAGAAGGATGAAGGTATTCCATATGAAAATCACATCCTGTGTGAGCCCATTCGCACAAAATCATCTTTGCAACCTGTGGTGTTTGTAAAAGCATCCACTGAACCCCTCACCAATGAGCCAAAACTCTCAAAAGTTGTTAACTCTATTAGCAGTTCCACAACTGTTACAAATAGTCCCCATCTTTACACTAACAGTTCCAACAAGAACCCAAACAGTTCTAAGCCAAAAAGCCCAACTGTTAGTACCAAAGCCAAAGGAAAGGAGAAAGTTGGTGAAGTTATGTATACCAAGAAGAAAATGGAAGCTTCAAAATCTCAGGCTAAACCCAAGCCTAAGAAAAGGCATACTGAAATGCCTGCATGCACATGTCAAAAACATGGTGTCCAAAAGTTTCCTCAATCTGCAACTGTTAGAGGAAACCAAAGAAATAGGAACCAATTCTGGTCACAAAGAACTGGTTTACCTATTGTGAAAACCAAAAAGTGCTACATTTGTGGAAGATTTAATCATTTAGTTCAAGATTGTTACTATAACCCACAGACCAATGGCACTCAAAACAAAAGTCCCAAACTACAGAATAACAGTTCTAAAACTGTTAAGTCAAAACAGATCAATAGTTCTAAGACTGCTAAGCCAAAACTGGCAAACAGTTCTAAAACTGTTACATCCAAACCAACTAACAGTTCCAAAACTGTTTTAGCAAAACCAAAAACTGCTGGTTTGGCTTGGATGAAAATTCAAAAACAAACTGATTCTGGAGAGGGTAAGACTGTTCTTCATACTGAAAATCAAAAGGAATCACAAGTTGATTCATCTGTTTTATCAACTCCACCAGCTGTTTGTTCAAAGGTGTCCACTGTTAATCACAACAGTTGGAAACCACATGTTCTTACAAAGTATTCTTCACACAAGTTAGAGAAATCTAATTTGGATGAAATCAAAAAGAACAAAACTCTGTTTAAGTATTATGACTTGAACGGTGTACCCAAGACCTGCATGGCCTGGGTACTTCCTGCTACTAACTGATTGTATTTGTGCAGAGCATTCATAGGACGAATCAAGGAGGAATTTGGCATGTGGATAGTGGATGCTCAAGGCACATGACTGGAAATCCACAATGTTTGAAGGACTTCAAAAGAATCAATGGAGGATTTGTAGCATTTGGAGGAAATCCAAAGGGAGGAAAAATCACAGGTAAAGGAGCTGTTGAGGCAGGTACACTAACATTTAATGATGTTTTCTTTGTTGAACAGCTTAAGTACAATTTGTTAAGTGTATCTCAAATCTGTGACAATGGAAACAAAGTTTTGTTTACAGATTCAGAATGCATTATTCTTTCAAAAGATTTTAAATTAAATGAGAAGGATGTTCTTTTAAGAACACCTAGAAAAGATAATGTATATTGTCTTGATCCACAAAAGATTGCTAAACAAAATGTGTTAAGCTGTTTACTCTCCAAAGCATCTCATGATGAGTCTGCCATTTGGCATAGAAGGATGTGTCACATGAATTTTAAAACCATGAACTTGTTAGCTAAAAACAGTTTGGTAAGAGGTTTGCCCCAAAAAGAGTTCTCATGTGATGATCATTGTGTGGCATGTCTTAAAGGCAAGCAACACAAAACTTCTTATAAGACCAAAGAAGTTTCTTCTATTACTGCACCTTTAAAATTGTTACACATGGACCTTTTTGGTCCTACATCTGTGGTGAGTATAGGGAAGAAAGCGTATTGTTTAGTCATAGTTGATGACTTCACCAGGTTCACATGGGTTCAATTTCTTAGAACAAAGGATGAAACAGCTGAGTTAGTTAAGTTTCTTATTCTTAAAATTGAAAATCAATCTGATTTGAAGGTAAAAGTCATTAGATCTGACAATGGTTCTGAATTTAAGAACTATGAGCTAAACAGTTTTTGTGAAAGTAAAGGTATTGAAAGACAGTTTAGTGCTCCTAGGACTCCCCAACAGAATGGAGTTGCTGAGAGAAGGAATAGGACTTTGATAGAGGCTGCTAGGTCAATGTTAGCCGATTCTAGGCTTCCAATGACATTCTGGGCAGAAGCAGTGAACACTGCCTGCTATGTTCAGAATAGAGTACAAGTAGTCAAGTCCAAAGGGAAAACTCCTTATGAGTTGTTTCTCAAGAGAAAACCTTTAATCAACTTCTTCAAACCGTTTGGTTGTCCGTGCACTATCCTTAATACCAAGTCACAGTTAGGCAAGTTTGAGAGTAAGGCTGAAGAAGGTTTCTTTGTAGGATACTCCACTCAAAGTAAAGCTTATAGAGTTTTTAACAATGTCACTAGAATCATAGAAGAGAGTATGAATGTCTCTTTCAATGAAAATATGATCAATATTGCAGGTAATGGACCTGATTGGTTATTTGATATTGATGCATTGTCTAAATCTCTTTCTTTTGAGTATTCTACTGAAACAGCTACAGGTACCCCAACAACTGTTGGTGAAAATCATCAAACATCTTCCTCCAGCCCAAACAGTTTTGACACTGTTAGCTCAAAACCAACAACTGTTGGTTCAAACAAAGTTACTGAAGACTTTGTTGTGATTCCTATGCTTCAACAAGAGTTCTCCAATGCTGTTGATCCATTGATGGATGTTGAATCTTTAAAGGACATGGAATCCCATGATCCTCAACACCACACTGACTCTGCTGATCAAGTGTGTGATAACGCTGAAAATTCAAGTGAATGTGAGTTTGATCTGTCTAATCTAGGGGATGAACTGACTGAAGAAAACATTCCTACATCAAGAGTTCACAAGATTCATCCAATATCACAAATAATTGGAAATCCAACCACTCCTATCAGAACAAGGAATATGCTGCAAAATGAAAATAGTGGTGTGGATCTTGCCCAATTTGACGTGAATGCTTGCTTTTTGTCTCAAATAGAACCAAAGAAAGCAATTGAGGCATTGAAAGATCCTTCATGGGTAGAGGCAATGCAAGAGGAGCTCTTACAATTTCAAATTCAGCAAGTTTGGAAGTTGGTTGAGCTTCCAAGAGGTAAAAGAGTAATTGGCACCAAGTGGGTGTTCAGAAACAAGAAAGATGAAAGAGGGATTGTTATCAAGAACAAAGCAAGACTGGTTGCACAAGGCTACACACAAGAGGAAGGAATAGACTATGATGATGTTTTTGCACCTGTTGCAAGGATTGAAGCCATTAGGCTATTTCTTGCTTTTGCAAGCTTCAAAGGATTTAAGGTGTATCAAATGGATGTCAAGTCTGCTTTTCTCTATGGCACTATTGATGAGGAGGTATATGTGTGTCAACCCCCTGGCTTTGAAGACTCAAAGTACCCTGACAAGGTATATAGGTTAGATAAAGCCCTATATGGTCTACATCAAGCTCCTCGAGCTTGGTATGAGACATTGTCATCCTATCTCCTTGAGAATGGTTTTAAGAGAGGCACAATTGACAAAACATTGTTTACAAAGATTGTTAAAACAGAGATTTTGCTTGTTCAAATCTATGTTGATGATATAATCTTTGGATCCACAAATGACAGCTTGTGCAAAGAATTTGAAGTCATTATGCACAAAAGATTTCAGATGAGTTCAATGGGTGAACTCACATTTTTCTTGGGATTACAAGTCAAACAGAAGCCCACTGGTATTTTTCTAAGCCAATCTAAGTATGTCAAGGACATATTGGACAAGTTTGGCTATCAAGATGTGAAGCTGGCAAGTACTCCAATGGAAACACACAAACAGTTGGGAGCAGATTCTGAGGGGGAGGATGTTGATATACACCTCTATCGATCAATGATTGGTTCATTAATGTACTTAACTGCTTCTAGACCTGATATAATGTTTGCTGTTTGTGTTTGTGCCAGGTTCCAATGCAGTCCGAAGATGTCACACCTGTTTGCTGTAAAGAGAATCTTTAGATACCTCAAAGGCCAACCAAAATTGGGACTTTGGTATCCTAAAGATTCACCTTTTGATTTGGTGGCATATTCTGATAGTGACTATGGTGGAGCCAATGTGGACAGAAAATCAACCTCTGGAGGATGTCAATTCTTTGGATCAAGGCTGGTTTCATGGCAATGCAAGAAATAAACAACTGTTTCAACTTCAACAGCTGAGGCTGAATACATTGCTGCATCAAGCTGCTGTTCACAAGTGTTATGGATCCAAAATCAGCTTCTGGATTATGGTTTGTCTTTTTTAAATACTCCTATTTTTGTTGATAACACCAGTGCTATTAGCATAGTTAATAATCCAGTGAAGCATTCTAAAACCAAGCACATTGAAATCAGATTTCACTTCATAAGAGACTGCAATGAAAAGAGATTAATCCAAGTTATGAAAATTCATACTGATGATCAATTAGCTGATTTGTTCACTAAAGCTTTTGATGTGAGCAGATTCAACTTTTTGATTTCCAACATTGGAATGATTAACTTGGACTAACAGTTGTTCATTATTCCATGTTTTTCACACTAACAGTTTGCAACTGTTAGTTACGTTTTCTAACAACTGTTATCCTTTAAGTATTCAGAGAGGGAAATGCAATTGCACACATCAGTTTTGGACATATCTGCTGACCTGTCTCACAAACAGTTTTTCACACTCGTGACTGTCCTTGTTATGAGTTTTCAACTGTTAGCATATGGCTTCGTCAACTGTTCGACAAGGTCCATGTGCAACTGAGGGGGAGAAATTTGTCAACTAAGGGAGTTAATTTTTGAATAACAGTTGTTACATCTTATGAAAACAGTTTCTCAACTGTTAGTTTATTTTGTCCGTTAACTGTTAAGCTATTAAAGGGTGTTTTAGTATTTGCAGAATTTTGGATTAGAAGCCTTTGGATTGCTTTCAACAATCGAAACATATATAAACCATTCCCTTCTCAGAGGTTTCTTTACGCATACTGAACTTCGTTTGAACGCTAAAACCCTAGAATTCTGCTATCAAATCGCCATGGCTCCCCTTCCATTCGTCAAGGAACATAACATGCTTGCTTTTCTTTCAAAACCCGATGATCTTCACACGTTTCACGATATGATTGATTATCTTTCATTGTCCAATCTCAACACTGCTCTCACCATCAACCCTACCATATACACTTCTTACATTGATCAGTTTTGGAAACATGCTCAACTTCGAACAGCTGATGACGTGCAATGGATTGATTCTACCATTGATGAGTTGACCGTCTCAATCTCTGAGGACACCATTCGCCACCTTCTACAACTCAATGATAGTGAGGGTGAGTATTCTGATTCAGTTTCACTAGATTTTTTGCATGCCGAGCTTGTTAAGCTTGGGTATGAGGGTCCTTCAGGGAAGGGTACATTCTATAAGGGACAATTTTGTGCTCACTGGAAGTATTTAATCCATACTCTCCAGCAGTGCATTAGTCCTAAAAGAACAGGATGGAACGAGTTTGGAAGCAACATTGCTTTGGCCTTAATCTGTTTGGCCAACAATCGTTGCTTCAATTTTTCAAAATTAATTTTCAATGGCATGGTAAAACATCTAGGGACCAAGTATGGTCTCTTTTTGATGTATCCTCGATTTGTGCAAGTATTGTTAAACTTTTTGATGCCAAATCTAAAAACACACAAGAGGGTCATTATTCCCTCTGCTCATGTGGCTTCCACTTTGAGCAAACTGTTGGTAAATGGCAAGAGTTTCTCTGGTGCCATAACTCCTCCACTCTCTGAAATGGTGGAGTTTCTGTCAAGAAACAGGACTGCCAGTGTTGAGCATGAAACCCATCGTATTGCTACACCACCAACACTGGAACCCACAGTCCAAGATACTCAAAATTTCCAACCTGCTTCCTTTGAAAAAGCTACAACACAAGCCCCTGCACTAAAAGTATTTAGAAAGAAGAGAAAAACTGTTGGTGTTCCTTCCACCACAGTTAGTGAACCCCAAACTGTTAGCCCTGCACAGGAGCATTCACCTGTGCAGAATATCGAAAGGGAACCTTTGGTGCTGTCTCCCAGGCACAATGAGGAGGTGATCATTCCTCAAGAGGGTGATCATATGGTCTTTGAGGCTGACACTACTGTTTTATCCGCAAGGGATAAACAGGACAGTGTTAACATAGCTAAGACCTCAACCATGGCAACAGAGACTAGTAAAACAGTTTCTGGTAATCCCCAGAACCAAGAACAGATGGGTACTGATGGTGACACTCAGGGGAGTCAACCACCAGTGAAAAATGTCAATGATATGGTCACAGTGGAAACACTAACTGACATTGAGACTAGACTGAAACAACATGCATTGACGGATCCTAACTTCGCACCTTACCTTGCTGCTCATTTACACCTAAAGAAAAGGATTGCTGTTCAAAACAAAAGGATAGTTTCTCAAGATGAGAAGATAAAAGAACAGACTGAACATTTGGAGAAGGCAACCGAAGTACTCAAGGTGGTAGCAGTTCACAATGAGGTGTTAATAAGGCAAGATAAGCAGCTGAACTTTCTTGATGAGAATCTGAAGAAAGCAACAAATGTTCTTCATACTCATGAGATGTTGCTTAAACCCAAATCCTTGGTGAAAATCTCTTCAACTGCTCAAGCTAAAGGAAGAAGAAAATCCAAGCAGGAAGAAGTTAAGCAGACAGTTTCACAGGATAAACAAACAGTTGTTGCTCCAAATGAACAAACAGTTGCAACACAACAACCAACAGTTGTAACTTCAAATCAATTAACAGTTGCAAGTGTCCAAGCGGTTAATGAAGAAGAAGAAGAACAGCTTTCAAGTGTTGATAGGATGCTAATCAACAGGATGGTATCAACTGCAGATGTTCCAAGCACTGAGATTTTCAAATCGTGGTCAACAGTTAAGCAGAACTATTTGGTTGATATTAGTGCTCAATATCTGGGAATAAGTTCTTCTAGAATGGCACAGAAAATCGATGATGGATGGCTTAATGGAAAGGTTACTACGTTAGAATCTTTACCACCAAAGAAAGGGTATAAAGGGATAGTCATCCAGGAATGAAAGAAAGAATCTGAGTTGCCTCCTGTTTCAGGCAAAGGTAAAGAAATTGTTGTTGTTTGTCCTAAACTCAAGCTTTCAAGACAGCAACAAGAAGAGCGTGATCATGAATTTGCATTAAGGCTAGCAGCTGAGCTAAGAGAACAAGAACAGACTGATTTTGAGATAGCAAAGAAGCTGGCTGATGAGATTACTACTCAGATTGATGAAGAAGAGAAAGTAAAGGAAGCTGCTGGTAAGGGAGTAAAAAGAAAAAGAGTTGTAAAGAAGAAAACAGTTCCACCTCCCAAGCCAGTAGTGGAAAAGAAGAAACCTCAATCAGTCCAAAAACCCCAACAATCTGAAGAAAAAGTCAAAACAGGCTTGGTCAAAACTATTTTGCAAAATAGACTCTCAAAAGAGATAAAAGAAAGAATTGATAAATTTGAAGCTCAAAAGTCGCATATCAAAGAATGGAGGTTTGAAATGCTGAGAGTGGAAACTGGAAAGCAGGGTGTCACCATTGTTAGAGAGGTGGAACCAATTGAAAGCTATGTCAGTTTCTCTGCACTGATGGATAGTGTGACCAGGAGAGATGTACAAGAAATGTATGAATATGGGTAGGACCAAGCTGATATACATGGTAAAGGCAAGGTTCTATGGTCCTGTAAGGTTAAGGGAAGATCTGGGAAGAAGACTGAAAGAAAGGATGGAGCTGATAGAGAAATAGAAAATGTAATTTTTCCTTCATATTTTGATTATAACAATTTTACTTTGCAGAATTAATGTTAATATGTTCTTTGCTTATGTGAATGTTTCTATGGTTGAACCCTATAAAACAACTTAAGTGTATTGTTCAATACTTTAAGTTAGGGGGAGATTGTTGGGAAATTCGCTAAGTCATTGAAACTGTTGAACATGCAAAGGTAAAACTGTTAGAGTATTTTGGTGATAACAGTTGTAACTAACAATTGCTGCAAGGTTTACAACTGTTAGTACAAAAGTTCAGAACTGTTAGTTAACAAAGTCAAAAACTGTTTGAAGACCTTGAAGCTGAAGACTGTTAGAAGACTAAAGAACTGTTGTGTTCATTAAACAGTTTCTGTTGAGCTATATTTGGAAAATCCTATCTTTGAAGATATCTCGAAATACTTTGAAGATTATCAAGATTATCTCAGAAGATAGAAGATTACCTAACTGTCAATAATTCAAGGAGGATCAAGAGTCTATATATACTTCATTAGATGATCAATTAAGCACGACGATTTGATCTCATTATTCAAAGCATTTGTTCTTATTGTTATTTAATTTTTTCAGAAAGTGTTTTTAGCCTCTAAGTTTCTTGTTGAAACCTAAGAACAGTCTGTGTTCTTCGTCTAACAGAATAAGTTAGATTGGGGGTGAAGTTTGCTTTTGTAATCATTCTGGTTGATTAATAAAACTACTGTTTGATTGAATTGATTCGTGTTTTAAAACCTTCTTTAATCAATTAAGTGTGATTCCGCAACTTCTTAATTGATTGTGATCATAGTTAAAGATTAACTTTTATTTTACTCTGATTTATTATTTAAAAGTTAGTTCTTGTTATTTGATATAATATATATCCGATCCTGACACGGTCATAAATTTTTATGTTATTGCGGTAGTACTTAATTAATCTACGGAATTTCTCAGAATAAACACACATGAGTGGAACAGATTTTTTTAGGAAAACTAGAAATTTCAGAAACCTAAAAAGTTAGAGTACGAGCCATTGTTCTTCGGATGAAAGTTTGATTGAGAAATATCAAAATTTGTTCTTGGTTAATGTGATCTCTCAATCTTTCAATTTCTTGGGGGTCGGTTTCAGAAAGCAAAGCTTCTTTGAAAGATTTTAAAGGATTTCAGAACTTTTGATTCTATTGCGATACTCCTTAATCCTTCTCCGAAGTTCAGCAGTGTATTCACACATAAAGGAAAATGAAAAAGAAATGAAATTGTACGAAAACTAAAGTACACTAAACACAAGAAAAGAAATGGACAAAAGATAAAAATTGGGAATAGTAAACTGTAACTCGACTAGATAATAGGCATGCTGAGAATAAAGTCGATGTTACATCTAGTTATCATTAGTGCATGTTCCCAATATTCAATTTCACCTAAAATTAACTCAAATTCTTCTAGGTTGTCTGTAGCTAATGCTATTTGTTCAAGACATTCAATTTCGGTTTCAAACGATTTAAGACAATCTCGACAAAATTTATACATTAATTTTAGCGTCTGTGAATAGATACACGTGGTGGAAAATAAAACAGAAAACAAGAAAAACTAACCTATAAAATAAACTAAATTAATAGGTAAAAAGTAATAAACAAAAACTAAATCAACAATTAGGTATTTTCTAATAGTGCCAAAAGTATCCCCGGCAACGGCGCCAAAAACTTGGTGTGCAGCCCGCGTACGGGTATTTTTAAGATGATTAAAAGCTTTTTCACACTGATGTTTTAAATTTATAAAACGAAATTACGGAATAAATACTACACACGACTCAGGAAAATATGACCCGGTCAGTAATAGTATAGATAGGGTAAGAACGAGTCTCGATCCACAGGGAAAATTTATGGCAACTACTAGTATTCAACCATCGTCATTGTTTAGTAACTTAAACAATAACAAGTGATTTTTCAGATTTAAAACTAGTAAAAGGAACAAGTTACACTAATAGAATAATAACAAACGATTAGATAATAAGAGAAAGGATCACTTAGGCTTCAGAATCATCCTGGTTAGTAATGGCAATATTTAATTCGGTAAAATTGTTGATGACTTGATAATTTGCATTAAGCACACATGTTGTTCTCTCTAATACTTACAAGTTATGTTATCATATAAATCATCACTCGAGTTATCAAGACTCCGATTTACAATCAAACATAACATGTAAGCATAGAATTATAAACAATCACAAATCCACTTAACCATGTTTAAATCCAGCTACAAACCATACACTCTTGGTCAAATGATATGATTCACAACTTTCAAAACATAAGAAAGGTGTTAAAGTGATTAACCATTGGTTAGAACAGAAGAAACAACAAACTGAACTGGAATAAAGGTGCATATGGACACATGTCAAAGACATGTGGTCGCACAGGTACATGCGATCGCATGGCAGAGCCATATGGTCGCATAGGTACATGCGATCGCATGGAGACAACATGCGGTCGCATGACCTCTTTTTACCGCAGAAATCATTTTATGCACCAAGGATTGAGTACGTACAACCTGAAATGTCATTCAAAGTTATAAGCTGATAGAAAATGAACACTATGATGTTATGAACCCAACAAGACTCAAACCACGTGTGTTGGATTTAAGATCAAGCCTTATGTTGTTTGTTTTAGATATCATCATGTTACGTGCCATTTCTAGCATGTGACACATGCAAAGCGTGAAAACACATAAGCATGCACATAGAATCGTAGAGTTCTGATTCTTAATGACATTAAGAGTTCATTTCAACCTTAACATGTTCAAAAACATCCTTTTAATCCTTTTTATCCTTTTGTAGTATTAATGATCAAGTAATATACATACACAATTAAACTTTCATTTGCAATGTATAACATGTGAAAAACCATAATATGATAAACTTGGCCAACTTGTTAAGGCCTGAAATGATCAAAGACAAGTTCCAAAAATGTTTTTCAAATAACAATCTTGTTTGTTACGTACACCATTTCTAGTGATAACTACACAAGATCTTAAGGATTAAACCATCATCTTTGGAAATGCATGGAATGTAACCTTTTATATTTTCACGTAAAAAGATTTACAAAACATGAACATGGATATATTTAACATAAGAACATGATTAAACACATGTATATCATTGATCAAAACATACTTTTTATATCAAATCATCAAGAAAAGGTTTATATTGCCATAACATGGCCAAGAATTATCTTGGCCCAAGTGAAAGAGTTTAGTTACACATGGTTACAAGTAAAACAACAAGATCAATACTTGGATACATAGATAAGTTTAGATTATGCCAAGCTATCCCGAGTTGTATACGTGATCAGAACCTCCACTTGGTTTCTACACCTTTGGAATAGAGTTTGGGGTGTTTAACTACCACCAATACAAAAACCTAAGTGCAAAGACACCTTAGTGTGTGTTGTGTATGTGTTTTACAGAGAAAACTCGAGTGTGTGTATATTTGATGCTGCCTGTAAATGTGGTGTGCTTCTAATCTGCAGAGAATAAGCTCCTTTAAATAGGCCAGGATCGGGGGTCTTTGCGATCGCATGGATATGTCATGCGATTGCATGACTCGGTTTTGGGCGGTTGACAAGACAACTTAGCTTGCAGAGGCTGCCAAGTGCCAAAGCTAGATTCGTCCCTACCATGCGATCGCATAGTAGGGGCATGCAATCGCATGGCCCTGTCATTTTCACCAATTCTTCGTTTTTCATCTGTTTTGCACTCGTTTGACTTGATATCTTTACTTTAGGTCCTATTAACCTGCAATGGTGAACATTAAGCATTTTAGACAATAATTTGTATAATTGACTTTGATTATGGATTAAATGCGAGGGTTTTCGATGCGTAAAACATGTATAATTACTGATATATCATCCACCACTACTGCACCACCAACGAACTAGCTGCTAGACCGCTGCATTCTTGGGATCAAAGGAACTCTTCCCTTTGCTCCTGTCAGATCTTCCTCTTCCCCTTTGAGCTTTTCTCAAATGTCTGGCTAACATGGCCATCTGCTCAGTGATAGTCTGAACATCATCAGTATCACTTGAGTCTGAGTCTGAGTGGTCAGCTTGAGATTCTGACTCAGTCTCAGATTCAACAACCATAGCTTTGGAACCTTTCTTTTTCTTCTGTGCAACTAATGCAACTTCTGTTTTGTCCAAAGATTCTTTTAGTTGTTGTTGAGAAGCTCTTTTGTGTTCTATGATCTGTTCATGATTCAGCAAGAACCCATAGATGGACTGTAGGTTATACATGTGTAATGTTCCTCTAGCCCTTAGTGCAGTGGTTACTTCATTGAACCTTTCTGGTAACACATCCAGAAATTTCAACACGAGCTCAGCTTCATCTCTCTTTACACCCACACTAAGTAGGTCATTTATCAAGCAGTGAAACATTGTGAACAAATCTGCCAAGGTTTCATTCTTCTTTGAAAAGAAGTTTTCATACGATCTATTCAAGTGATTCTTCTTTTGCTGCTTGACCAGATTTGTGCCTTCATAAGTGACAGTCAGCGTATCCCAAATATCCTTTGCGGTTTGACACCCAGTTACAGTGCGCAGGATTTCATTAGTTAGGGAATTCGCTAGAACACTCTTTGCCTTGTCATCTAGATTGAAGAGTTTCCAATCTTCATCAGTCCAGGATGCAACAGGCTTTCTTGTTTCCTTCTCAGGTTTTCCAGGAGACGTATCACTGACAGTAGAGGGAATCTTGGGAATTATTTGTCCTTTTGTGATGACTTCCGACATACGGTTGTCAATGGACTTTAGGAAGAGCATGGCTCTGAACTTCCACATAGGATAGTCAGATCCATCATATATGGGACATCCTTTAGCAGAGATCTGAGGAAAGTTTGATGGAGTATTGCTTGTCGACATTTCAATCTTTCTCAGAATCTTGAACTATTCAACTGATGAAATCGTTCAGCCTGCTCTGATACCAGTTGTTGGTCCCTTGAATGAGAGAGTAACAACAAGCAACAGGTGTGTAGAAGGGGGGTTGAATACACTTTCTGCGGAAATTGAACAAATCAAAGAAAAGTGTCACACACAGTAAATCAAACCACAATCAATCAAATGCTTTAATTAATCAGAAGATGATTACAATGCTTTGAATAAGAAGATGATTACAATGACTATCAAGTAAGAAACTCTTGATATATAATCACCTAATATAAATCTCTCAATTCTCTCAAACTTAGATATCTATAATTAACATATAATTATAGATACCGACGACTCTCTAAACAGGATTTAAACAGATTGAATCAACACATGATAACTTACCAATATCACAACTTATGTGATAATTCGAACACACGAATATCTTTGGCAATCTGTGAGTATCTTGATACTGAATCAAGATTCGTAACACATACGATGAGGTGAGGTTTGGCTCTGCAACACTTAGTTGTTTTTTGAATCAAAGTCGTACCTCTAAACTTATCAGGAGATAAGTATTTATAATCCTGTTGCTACGGTTCCTAACAAACTAGACTTAGCCTAATTCGCTAACTAACTTTCGGATAAACCGGAATCTTGAATCTTGAATCTTCTTATCTTGAGTCTACAATCTTCAATCTTGATTATGGAGTCTTCTTATCCGCGCCGTAGATATAGAGAGAGATAAAGATGAATTGAAACCATATTTAAATTATCTTTAAACTGACTTCATTACTCGGACTGAGTTACTCAGCTTGAAACTCATCAAGCTGAGTTCTTCGAGAACAAATCTGAATTCATACATGAACTAACACGTACATTGATAAACTCATCCTTAGAAGTCTAACTTAGTTGACTAAAACATATTTAGCAACTCTGTCGAGCTGACTCTGCTTTCGAGCTGAGTCACTCAGCTTGAAACACATCAAGCTGACTACTCGATATATACCTTAAGTGACATACACAGATTATTAAACATATTAATAAACAAACTAAGGTATAATATAAACTGATCAACATATGCTCAGCTTATATTCAGCTTATACTCGGTTTGGATCACTCTAAGTGTTCAGTCTGACTAAGCTTCATAATTCTGTTTAAGTTATATGTAGAACTCATCTTACAAACTTAACTTTGTCTCATCAAATTCAAACTGATGAGATCATTTTCCCAACAAACTCCCCCTATTTGATGATGACAAAACCATCAAACAGTTCTTAAGTTTGTTTAACAGAATTATGTTTTAAATCTTAAACTTATTAAGATTTTATTATTTGAACTAATCAAATATTTATTGAACATATCAATATTAATTGAACTTATCAATTTAAATTGGAACACACCAATTTTTAGTTGAACACACCAACTATTTACATAAATGAATAAGAACTTATCACTTATTCATTAAGTTGAACTTATCAGACTTATAGCTATGAACACATCATAAAAAGTTGAACATATCAAACTTTATATTTTTATTAATAGAACTGATCATAATACAAAAGTTGTTGATCACATAGATCATGCACACATAGTGCTTACAAAAAATATTAGAACTAACCTAATATTTACAATAGAACTAATCTATTCTATCTGACGAACTCAGGATGTAAAAGCTCCCAGATGATGATCTCTTTATTTATCTCATCTAACAATCTTTCAGCTTCATCGTTTCCCTGAAGTTCCTTCTGTTGTACTCTAATGAGTTTGTTCAGTCTATACTTTATTAACTGATTTAACTCCTCACTACCACAACAATTTCTTATTCTCAAGGCATCCTCAGCTTTTAGATAGCAAACCTCATTTAGCTTAATAAAACTGGGATTACCTGCCTGATCCTTAAACATGAAGCCTTGAATAGGAGTGTTGATGCTTTGATTTTCTCTGAATTCTACTCCTACAGGCATGTCGAACAAATTTTCCCACTGCAGACCAGGAACTGGGACATACCTCAGTTCTTCAGCTCGAGCAATCAACTTGGAGACTTCAGATAGAATTTCTTGTTTGATCTGACTTCTTTTAAATTTCTTGAGCAGCATCATTATCCTTTGCCATTCAATGTAGCCCATCCTGTGAACATATCTCAGGTCCATTCCCACTGTTGATTTGTCACTAAGCTCAAAAGTGAGAATGACAGCTCCATTTGCTCTGCTCAAGGTCATTCCTCTGATTTCTTTGTTATAGCTCCTTCTGAAGTAACATTCCGGCAGTTCTACATCTGAGTATGGAATGTGATCAGGTCTTGGACCAGTATATACAACTTCAGCTCGTGCCAAAGCTTCCTTTTCTTTTTCTTTTTCTTGATCCCTGGCCTCTTTTTATTTCCTTTTCCTAAGCTCATCAAGGGATATGCCCAGCTCAGCAGCTTCCTCTAGTTCAATTATTACAATCATCTCTCTTGTAGCATTTTCCTCTTCAGTTTCAGAAACACTGTCAGCTTCAGATTCATTTTCTATCACTTTTTGCTTTTTAGCTGCAGGTTCCTCTTTGTTTATTTCTAACTCCCCCTCAGTCTGAGTCTTCCTCTCTGCTCCTTTAGCTAGAACTAGAAGAGCTTCAGCTTCAGCTCGAACTAGCTCAGCTTCAGTATTAGCTTGAACCTTCTCCCCCTTTTTGTCATCATCAATAGGGTTTGAAGTCCTTTGGTGTTGGAGTGCAGCAACTGCAGAGGCAATCTCTTGAACATCCTTTGTCAGATTCTCAAGCCTTTGATAGATTTGGCGTTTGTGCTTCTTCTTCTTGAGATGGAACAAACCAAACTGAGCAGCAACATATTCTTTCAACTGCTGGATGCCTGAGGAGGCAGTATCAGTGTGAGGAGAGTCTTTGGGTGCATCATCCAAAGGTTGGTGTATACCTTCAAATTCATTTGCACCAGAGTCTTGACCCTGTGATTCATCCTGGCTTGAGGATGAAACATTGACAGGTCGTGCACTAGAGTGTGAGAAATGAATAGAACGAATAGGGCTCGAAATGTGAAGTGAATGGGTTGGTAGTTGGCTTTTGGGTAAAGAGGGGGGTGATTGACCCTGGGGATTGGTCATATGTTCAATGTAACCTGAATGTGTCTGTTCACGCACAAAAGTAGGCTCTCCTATGGCACGAATAAGTGTGGGCTGAGTAGACACCACACCCAGTTTAGGCTGTTGGGTTTGACTGAGCCGTGAGGTTGACACCTTAAGAATAGGCGTCTCCCCCTCAACTCCTGCCGGAGGGATCAATGTGATCTCAGCTACAGTGATGCCTTTAGGATTGGCACCACCTTTGGCAGTTTTTCTTTGGTAGTTTGGATATTCTCCCTAGCAGCAGTGGGCATACTAGGGGTGGCTTCAGATTTGGATTGTAAATGGAATAAAGGTGGAGGAGATGGGTTAGACTGAGTTGGTTCTACTGCAGTCTTATCTCCAAAAGTGGATGGAGAAAAGTGAGAAGAAAGAGAAAGTGGAGAGGTTTTACCTGAAGTAGCTTTTGTATGTGCTGGTTCAGCTTGAGCAGAGAGCTCAGCCTGAACCTTGGTGTCAGCTTGAGAAGCTCCCCCTTGATTCGATCCCTCATCTCCACTTGCAGATGAAACTCCCTCAGCCACCAAGAGCATTGGACCACTTAGACCCTCTTGCTCTGGGAAGATGTCATTGTTAAACATCTTTGGATTGAGAGTTGGAACAGGGAACACATCCCATCCAGCTTCATATAAATCCCCCAACTCAGCTTCAAGCACCAAGGACAAATACCTTATGAATGGTACATGCAGGTCCCTGGTGGTCTTCAGTACTTGGACTTTGAGCTCTTTGAATATGAGTTGTGCATAATCGATACGTCTATCAAAGAACATGTTATATAGCAGCTGCATTTCGAACTCGTTAACTTGATCCAAGCCTCCAACCTTCATACCCGGTGAACGTACCACTGTGGAAACCATAAAGCCCCAGTTGGTGGGAAAAGTGGCCTTCTTAATCACCCCTTCAGTTTGAGGGTGACCCATCTGAGGTAGAACTGACCTTGCCACTTGTCGAGTCACGGTGGGCTCGAACACATCTTGAACAGGGAGTCGAAGAACATCCCTTAGCCCTTGAACCGTGATGGTCACTGTTCTATCGCCATTAAGAACAGTGCCAATGATCTCTCCTCTGTTCTGGTTGAATGTGCAAGTGTACCAGACCTCCAAAAGGTGCTGTGGAACGATGTGAACAGGCGCTCCAATGAAAGCAAATGCCAAAGGGCATTTCCGAATATAAGCAACCCATGCTTCATATCATCTCCTATGTTTCCTCGCAGGGATATCAAGACATGCACGCTGATTGTTGATTTTGATCAGCGGTAATCCGTTGTTTTTCAATGCAGCACCACGAACCATTCGATCACTGAGAATGAGAGTGGTTCCTTCCATCGATGAAATTGCATATTACACTGAGTAACTAATTTCGTTGCACTGAGCAATGATCTTCGCACCGAGCGAGTTAGGGTTTCAAAGTCGATGGAACTGGGAATTGCACGTAGCAAATTTGTTGAAAGGTATATAGGCAGATGAGAGGTTTAGAGATGAGAAGTTGAAGCGTAAACCTCTAAAATGCGGTTAAGGTCGTTATATATACCTTTTCGAGGAGAGAGAAAACTTACCGTTGGAATCCCTTTTTAATCCGTTACGCCGAAAAATTACGGTTTAATGTAACAGTTAGAGGGTAGAAACACATCATTCACCAATGGATACAAGTGTAAAATAATAATATTAACAAATAATAAGATTATAAACACTTTGTAAATATATCAATACACAATTGATATACGATACGAATTGAAACTGATTCAAATGCGTATCGACAGAAAAATTAATAACACTTAGTAATTAATTCATAGATTAGATACACCAAGCTGAGTAAACATATTACTCAGTCTAAGTCAAGCACTCAGCTTGATTCAAGCACTCAGCTTGAGTGGAACACTCAGCCTGAGATTGATACTCAGCTCGAGTAGAGCACAAAGCTCAGGCTCAATGACACTTAGTCATTTATGTTTAAGACTGACTTAAACATGTAATTTTAGCTACACTAAGTAGGTAAAATATGTTTGGAACTTACCAAACGTGTGAACCAATCACACAGTGTGAGTTAAGCACATAGCTCAGACTCAATGACACTTAGTCATTTTGTTCGAGACTAACTCAAACTAATATTTCAACCACACTGAGTAGTTGAATTATGTTTCGAACTGACCAAACGTGTGAACTCATTATTCAGTTTGAAATATAGATCAGTTTATGAAAACTTATTTATAAACTGTGCACCCAACTTAAGACACTTAGTCTCTGTCAAACTGAGAACTCAAATTTTAGACACTTAGCTAGGGGTTGAGCATACCCAATTTACTTAGCAGATACATAAACCTCTTTTCATCAAGGGGCTTAGTAAAGATATCTGCTAATTGGTCCTCAGTGGAGATAAATTTAATGTCAACTTTACCTTTTTCCACAATGTCCATTATGAAGTGATGTCTAATTTCAATATGCTTGGTTCTTGAGTGAAATACTGGATTGTAAGTGATGGCTATTGCACTTTGGTTATCACAGAAGATAGGAGTTTTCTTGAAACTCATCCCAAAGTCCTGAAGCTGATGCTGCATCCACAAGATTTGAGCACAACAGCTCCCTGCTGCAACATACTCAGCTTCAGTAGTTGATGTAGCCACTGAGTTCTATTTCTTACTAGTCTAGCTTACTAATTTACCTGCAAGCAATTGACATCCACCAGTGGTTGATTTTCTATCTAACTTGCACCCAGCATAGTCAGCATCAGAAAAACCAACTAACTCAAATCCAGAGTCCTTTGGATACCAAAGTCCTAGATTTGGTGTACCTTTAAGGTACCGAAAGATCCTTTTCACAGCTTGAAGATGTGATTCTTTAGGATCAGCCTGATATCTTGCACAAACACATGTAGCAAACATGATATCAGGTCTACTAGCTGTCAAATAGAGTAATGAACCTATCATTCCTCTATAGGTAGACTGACACACAGACTTACCATCCGAGTCTTTACTCAGTTTGACAGCTGGTGACATGGGTGTTTTCATGGTTGAACTTGAATCACAACCATATTTCGTTATCAAATCCAAAACATATTTGCTTTGATTGATGAAAATTCCATCAGACTTTTGTTGAATTTGTAGGCCTAGGAAATATGTCATCTCACCCATCATACTCATCTTGTACTTTTGTGACATTATTTTGGAGAACCACTCACACAGAGATTCATTGGTTGAACCAAAAATAATATCATCCACATAGATTTGCACAATAACCATCTGTCCCTTGCTCTTTTTAATAAAGAGTGTCTTATCTATACTACCTCTGGTGAAATCCATGGATAGTAGATAAGTGGACAGTGTATCATACCAAGCTCTTGGAGCTTGTTTAAGACCATACAAAGCCTTGTCCAACTTATGGACATGATGTGGAAACTTTGAATTTACAAAGCCAGGAGGTTGTTTCACATAGACTTCCTCCTGAAGTTTTCCATTTAGGAAAGCACTCTTCACATCCATTTGATAGACTTTGAAGTCTTTATATGCTGCATAAGGCAGGAACAGCCTTATGGCTTCAATTCTAGCAACAGGGACAAAGGTCTCATTATAATCGATTCCTTCCTCTTGATTATACCCTTGTGCTACCAGCCTGGCTTTGTTCCTAACTATCACTCCATCCTTGTCCATTTTATTTCTATAGACCCACTTAGTGCCTATAATTGTATGATCTTTGGGGGTAGGGACAAGGGTCCAGACTTTATTCCTCTCAAACTCATTTAATTCCTCTTGCATAGCATCAATCCAATCCTCATCTGTTAAGGCTTCCTCAGTCTTCTTTGGTTCCATCTGAGACAGAAAACCAAAGTGAGCAGCATAGTTACCTGTAGCCTTAGATCTGGTCATGACTTTCTCTTGGACATTTCCAATGATTTGATCTTGAGGATGATCTTTGAGGAATTTAAATGTGGTAGTTGGAGAGTCAGGTTCTGAATCTGAGTGATGTTGGGAACCTCGAGGTGAACTTATCTCCTCAGTCTCAACAGCAGCATTGTCAACAAACTGATTATCACTAAGATTCTCAGTCTGAGTGACTTCAGCTCCAAAAGGATTGACGAACTCATCATCTTTCTCAGCTTGAGAATCCTTTGAAGCTTGTGATGATTTCTTGGATGAACACATATCATCATCACTATCATCTCCTATGACATACATAGGATTTGACATGTTGATTTCCCTTGGCCTTTCAAGCTCACTCAGACTAACGGAGTCAGCTTGACTTTTCTCAGCTTGATCAATACTGTATTCATCAAATGAAACATGAATTGATTCTTCAATGGCCTTTCTTCTAGATTTATATACTCTGTATGATTTGTAGATTGAGGAATAACCAACAAATATTCCAGGATCAGCTTTGGGTTCCAACTTATGGAGCTGATCTCTTTGATTCAGCACATAGCATTTTGAACCAAAGATATGGAAATAACATATATTGGGCTTTCTAGACTTATACATTTCATATGAAGTCTTTCCATGTCTTTTGACAGTGATTGACCTATTCTGAGTATAGCAGGCTGTACTAACAGCTTCATCCCAGAAATAGAGTTTCAATCCTGCCTCACATAGCATTGTCCTTGCAGCCTCAATTAAGGTTCTATTTCTCCTTTCAGCAATTCCATTTTGTTGTGGAGTTCTAACCGATGAGAAATTTTGTAATATTCCTTTTTGTTCACAGAAGCTTTCAAGGGTTGAGTTCCTGAACTCAGTCCCATGATCACTTCTTAGTTGCTTTACAGACAAACCTTTCTACAACTCTTCCCTTTTGATGAAACTTATTATCTCCAGGGCAGCCTCACTTTTGGCTTTTAGGAATATTACCCAGGTGAATCGTGAGAACTCATCTACTATCACCAGAGTGTACTTCTTGCCACTTAGGCTTGGAGTACTTATGGGTCCAAACAGATCCATATGCAACATATGCAATGGGTCTGTTATTGAAAAATTTTACTTTGATTTAAAGGACCCTTTATGGTGTTTCCCTTGTTCAAAAGCTGAACACAATTTGTCTTTGACAAATGTGATTTTTGGTAATCCAGAGACTAACTCTTTATTGGACAGCATATTTATATTTTTAAAGTTCAAATGAGACAAACGTTTATGCCATAACCAACTCAGCTCAGGAACATAATGGGAATACAAGCAGGTTTCATTATTGGGATCAGCAGAATTAAGATCAAGTAGATACACATCTCTTTCTCTTTGAGCTATTAATACAGGCTTTCCCTTAGCATTATAAATTGTTCCTGCTTTCTTCCTAAAAGTAACAACATTGTCCTCATCACACAATTGACTAATACTAATCAGGTTGTGTTTGAGGCCTTTGACATATGCAACTCTCTGGAAAGTGACTTTACCAGCTTGCATCTTCCCATAGCCTTTGGTTCTTCCATGGGAGTTGTCACCAAATGTTACTTTAGGACCTTCATCTTCCTAGAAATCACTAAGAAGTCCTTTCCATCCGGTCATGTGCCTTGAACATCCACTATCCAAGTACCATTTACTTGAACCCTACACATGATATAAAAACTAAACACATTAGTTTTGCTTGGGAACCCATTTCTTGGTAGGTTCAGATGAGGAGCACTTAGCAGCTTCATCTTGTTGAACTGACTGCTCAGCTTGAGCAGGAACTGAATCCTGTTCAGGCTGATCTTTTTGTTCTTGCTCAGGCCTTGAGATTTCAGCATCACAGTCCTTAGCCTCATGACCTCTACTTCTGCATTTGTAGCATCTTCTTCTTCCAATGATGACAGGAGGTAGAGTGTCTAACAATCCCTGTGAGATTTTACTTTCAGTTTTAGGATTGTATGTGGTGGATAACTTCTCAACTTTCTATGCAAGCTGATTCACCTAGTGATCACTGACTTTGGACTTACCTTTGTCAGGTCTCTGTTTGTTATCCTGAGAAGATTGACTAACAACCTTCTTCTGCATGACTTTGGACTTACCTTTGTCATGCTTACAGGACTCACCAGTTTCAATAGGTTTGGACTTACCACTGATGATCTTCTTGGACTTACCAAGATCAACAACTTTGGACTTACCATTGTTGTGATTTGACCTCTGACTTACAGTGGTATTCCTGTTCTTATAACTTCTCTCCGAGCAAGATAGAGAATTTTGTCTTTTGAAAGGATTTGGATTAAGCCTTTCTATGACTGAAGTTCTTTGAACAGGCTGAGTGCTTAATCTGTCCAACACAGACTTACCATGTTGTTTGGATGTTGAGCACTCATTACCATGATCTTTGGCCTTCACAAACATATTGAATTTTAGGCTTGGATCATGTCGTTTCTCTGAGGCTGACTTCTTAGATTCAATCAGTTGTCTATCTTCCTCAGAATCTGTACTTGCTATCTCATCATCAGTTACATAAGCTGCTGTTTGATAGTCACCTCCAAGTACAGCCTTCATCTGTTTAGGTATCTGTTGGTTTATGCACTGTTCAGCAAGCTTTGATGACTTACACCAAGACTCAGTGATCTTTTGAAGTTGATCAGCTTTGTCTTTTGCTTCCTGAAGTTCTTCACTAAGAAGTTTATTAATGTGCCTCTGACATTCAAGGTCACACTGTGCTTTCTTACCAACATCAATGAGAGATTTATTTTCCTTCATCTCGTCCTTCAGTTTTGCAATTTCAGCTTTGAGGTCAGTCTGAGACTTAAGGATGGTCTTGAAATCATTTAGCAAATAATCAAAAGCAAGACCTTTCTCCTCATCTGTATAAGAGTAGAAATTACTGACCTTGTACATGGAAGCAGAATCTCAATCACTCAGTTTGCTATTTTCCTCAGCTTCCTTCATGCCAGCTTCAAAGATTGATTCAGACTGACCATAATCAACCTCATCCAATTCTAGCTCTTCATCTTCTTGAGCCATTAGACATACATTATCATCTGCGGTGGATGATTCTGTATCCCAGGTTTCAGCATATAAACCTTTTCCACTAGGTTTGTCTTCAGGCTTTGATTTCTTGAACTGAGTGTACTTCTTCTTGTACTTATCAGCTCTATAAGCATTCTTATCAACAACAGATGTTGATTCTACCTTCTTAGATCTGCACTCAGCAGCTATATGCCTCTTTTTCTGACAGTTGAAGCACACAACATTCTTGGGATCAAAGGAACTCTTCCCGTTGCTCCTGTCAGATCTTTCTCTTTCCCTTTGAGCTTTTATCAAACATCTGGCTAACATGGCCATCTGCTCAGTGATAGTCTGAACATCATCAGTATCACTTGAGTCTGAGTCTGAGTGGTCAGCTTGAGATTCTGACTCAGTCTCAGATTCAACAACCATAGCTTTGGAGCGTTTCTTCTTCTTCTGTGCAACTAATGCAACTTTTGTTTTGTCCAAATATTCTTTTAGTTGTTGTTGAGAAGCTCTTTTGTGTTCTATGATCTGTTCATGATTCAGCAAGAACCCATAGATGGACTGTAGGTTATACATGTGTAATGTTCCTCCAGCCCTTAGTGCAGTGGTTACTTCATTGAACCTTTCTGGTAACACATCCAGAAATTTCAACACGAGCTCAGCTTCATCTCTCTTTACACCCACACTAAGTAGGTCATTTATCAAGCAGTGAAACCTTGTGAACAAATCTGCCAAGGTTTCATTCTTCTTTGAAAAGAAGTTTTCATACGATCTATTCAAGTGATTCTTCTTTTGCTGCTTGACCAGATCTGTGCCCTCATAAGTGACACTCAGTATCCCAGATATCCTTTGTGGTTTGACACCCAGTCACAGTGCGCAGGATTTCATTAGTTAGGGAATTCGCTAGAACACTCTTTTCCTTGTCATCTAGATTGAAGAGTTTCCAATCTTGATCAGTAAAGGATGCAACAGGCTTTCTTGTTTCCTTCTCAGATTTTCCAGGAGACGTATCACTGACAGTAGAGGGAATCTTGGGGATTATTTGTCCTTTTGTGATGACTTCCGACATACAGTTGTCAATGGACTTTAGGAAGAGCATGGCTCTGAACTTTCACATAGGATAGTCAGATCCATCAAATATGGGACATCCTTTAGCAGAGATCTGAGGAAAGTTTGATGGAGTATTGCTTGTCAACATTTCAATCATTCTCAGAATCTTGAACTATTCAACTGATGAAATCGTTCAGCCTGCTCTGATACCAGTTGTTGGTCCCTTGTATGAGAGAGTAACAACAAGCAACAGGTGTGTAGAAGGGGGGTTGAATACACTTTCTGCGGAAATTGAACAAATCAAAGAAAAGTGTCACACACAGTAAATCAAACCACAATCAATCAAATGCTTTAATTAATCAGAAGATGATTACAATGCTTTGAATAAGAAGATGATTACAATGACTATCAAGTAAGAAACTCTTGATATATAATCACCTAATATAAATCTCTCAATTCTCTCAAACTTAGATATCTATAATTAACATATAATTATAGATACCGACGACTCTCTAAACAGGATTTAAACAGATTGAATCAACACATGATAACTTACCAATATCACAACTTATGTGATAATTCGAACACACGAATATCTTTGGCAATCTGTGAGTATCTTGATACTGAATCAAGATTCGTAACACATACGATGAGGTGAGGTTTGGCTCTGCAACACTTAGTTGTTTTTTGAATCAAAGTCGTACCTCTAAACTTATCAGGAGATAAGTATTTATAATCCTGTTGCTACGGTTCCTAACAAACTAGACTTAGCCTAATTCGCTAACTAACTTTCGGATAAACCGGAATCTTGAATCTTGAATCTTCTTATCTTGAGTCTTCAATCTTCAATCTTGATTCTGGAGTCTTCTTATCCGCGCCGTAGATATAGAGAGAGATAAAGATGAATTTAAACCATATTTAAATTATCTTTAAACTGACTTCATTACTCGGACTGAGTTACTCAGCTTGAAACTCATCAAGCTGTGTTCTTCGAGAACAAATCTGAATTCATACATGAACTAACACGTACATTGATAAACTCATCCTTAGAAGTCTAACTTAGTTGACTAAAACATATTTAGCAACTCTGTCGAGCTGACTCTGCTTTCGAGCTGAGTCACTCAGCTTGAAACACATCAAGCTGACTACTCGATATATACCTTAAGTGACATACACAGATTATTAAACATATTAATAAACAAACTAAGGTATAATATAAACTGATCAACATATGCACAGCTTATATTCAGCTTATACTCAGTCTGAATCACTCTAAGTGTTCAGTCTGACTAAGCTTCATAATTCTGTTTAAGTTATATGTAGAACTCATCTTACAAACTTAACTTTGTCTCATCAAATTCAAACAGATGAGATCATTTTCCCAACAAACTCCCCCTATTTGATGATGACAAAACCATCAAACAGTTCTTAAGTTTGTTTAACAGAATTATGTTTTAAATCTTAAACTTATTAAGATTTTATTATTTGAACTAATCAAATATTTATTGAACATATCAATATTAATTGAACTTATCAATTTAAATTGGAACACACCAATTTTTAGTTGAACACACCAACTATTTACATAAATGAATAAGAACTTATCACTTATTCATTAAGTTGAACTTATCAGACTTATAGCTATGAACACATCATAAAAAGTTGAACATATCAAACTTTATATTTTTATTAATAGAACTGATCATAATACAAAAGTTGTTGATCACATAGATCATGCACACATAGTGCTTACAAAAAATATTAGAACTAACCTAATATTTACAATAGAACTAATCTATTCTATCTGACGAACTCAGGATGTAAAAGCTCCCAGATGATGATCTCTTTATTTATCTCATCTAACAATCTTTCAGCTTCATCGTTTCCCTGAAGTTCCTTCTGTTGTACTCTAATGAGTTTGTTCAGTCTATACTTTATTAACTGATTTAACTCCTCACTACCACAACAGTATCTTATTCTCAAGGCATCCTCAGCTTTTAGATAGCAAACCTCATTTAGCTTAATAAAACTGGGATTACCTGCCTGATCCTTAAACATGAAGCCTTGAATAGGAGTGTTGATGCTTTGATTTTCTCTGAATTCTACTCCTACAGGCATGTCGAACAAATTTTCCCACTGCAGACCAAGAACTGGGACATACCTCAGTTCTTCAGCTCGAGCAATCAACTTGGAGACTTCAGATATAACTTCTTGTTTGATCTGACTTCTTTTAAATTTCTTGAGCAACATCATTATCCTTTGCCATTCAATGTAGCCCATCCTGTGAACATATCTCAGGTCCATTCCCACTGTTGATTTGTCACTAAGCTCAAAAGTGAGAATGACAGCTCCATTTGCTCTGCTCAAGGTCATTCCTCTGATCTCTTTGTTATAGCTCCTTATGAAGTAACATTCCAGCAGTTCTGCATCTGAGTATGGAATTTGATCAGGTCTTGGACCAGTATATACAACTTCAGCTCGTGCCAAAGCTTTCTTTTCTTTTTCTTTTTCTTGATCCCTGGCCTCTTTTTCTTTCCTTTTCCTAAGCTCATCAAGGGATATGCCCAGCTCAGCAGCTTCCTCTAGTTCAATCATTTCAATCATCTCCCTTGTAGCTTTTTCCTCTTCAGTTTCAGAAACACTGTCAGCTTCAGATTCATATTCAATATAACATTGAATCCGTAAAGACCTTTTGCAGCTATATTCAATATAACATTGAATCTACCCCAAAATTATGATGACTTTACAACCCTATCAAGACTCCCACCAAGATAAGTAGTCACGGATAATGTTTTGAATAAACCAAGTTTATTCCTGGATGATCTAAAACATACAAAATGGTGAAGAACAATGAAACTAATTTTTACACCCTCCATATTCCACCCTGGAATAAAGATGCATAATTTCTACCATTTCATTGACTCAATTTACAGTGTTTATCTGAATTGTTTATTATTTTACATTGTAACTTATAACGGATTACAAAGAAAATAATGTGCCTATAAACCCAAAAACTCAAGACTAGTACCTTAAAGCACTCCTTCTTGGTTTTTGCTAGAAGTTGTTTTCGCAACCTAAAAACAATTCTAGACTTACTTATTTTATAAATTCCTTAAACTTGGAGAACTGGAAATAACTCCAAAGTTTTTGAGTTTATAAAATAATCCCCTTGTAATTAAAACTTTAATTACATTTGTATATGTGTTAAATCTTACTAGATTCATACCCTTTTTGAAACGATAAATCCATTTACATATACTTGTAAACTTGAGATTAGATCCCCAGTGTACACTAACACTTATCTAATTTCATTACTAAGGATACCGAAAAATATCCTATTTTATCATCTCTAACGTTAATCAACTACCAACATTAATTATTTTTGACTTTTGAACCTTTTTAATCATATATAACTCTTTTTAAGTCATAACTTCACTTAAAAACTTGCAATGACATCCTTATTGAGAACCCTTCAATAAGTCATGCGTTTCTCGGATTAGTTCCATTTCAAGAACCTTTTATTTTAAACCACTTCTAAAATCATCCGACAATTATATACTTTAAAAGGTCATACTTGTATTTATCATACTAGTTAGATCAACCTTGATAACTTGATAAATACATTAGTCAGGTGCTCCTACTATATTTTATGAAAAAAATGCATTACCTTAAAACACCTTTTTAGACTCAGTCAATCCTTGACTAATACGCCTAAAACTTGTGTTTTAAACACTTGCTTTTAAACAATTATTGTGAGAAATTTAAACGTTTTATGAAACTAGAACTTGGATTTCTCATATATCCACCTTTCCAATTATGGAAAACGGTTTCATTAAACCCAAAATACGATTACAAGTATGAAACACTTGTAAAAGTATTTTAAATTTATTTGCGTAAAACATTTAGTGTAAAACAACCTTGAACATAATAACTATTATAATCACCTTTATACTTTCTTAAATATTTTATACAAAAACTTTTATCTAGAAATAATAACTATTTTTTCTTATCTGATCATGTTCAATGCCTTGAACATTTTATAATCTTTTATAAAATCTTTGAATACTTGTAAATTAGAAAGACTTTCTAATTTCATAAACACAATTTGTTTATCTAAGTATTTATATAGTGAGATTTAATGTAACTATAACAATTTCTGTATAAGATCACTATGGATCATCTATTAAGTCAAAACTTGACTTATTAGTAACCTTTAGTCACAACTGGACTAACTTGATTCATTTAAAACATACGTGCACGGATATTAGTCAAATAATTCAATTTTCTTAAACCATAAAGTTAACCAATAGTTTAAAACCAAAGACAATCAAATCCAAAAACTTTAGAAGTTTAACAACTAAGAAAAAGAATTATTAAATATCCGGATAAAGCACGTAGGATCTTGAATACTGGGCCGATTCACTTTCCATCACCTCCTTCAATAAACGATTGCAAGATGTTAGAAAACTCATAAGAAACTTTACAAGTGTAAAGTGACAAAGAAGCTAGTCACACAATACCTGAGGAGCCAGACTTGCCTTCTGCTTCGTGAGCCTTCGGACAATCTCTCTTTCAGTGTCCGGTCTCGCCGTACTTGAAGCACCGATTCTCGGTTATTGCCTTGTTCGGCTTTGGCTTCTTGCCCTTGTTGTTATCACTAGCCTTGGGTGCATTCTGGCTGGGCTGGGTCTTACCCTTTCCCTTTCCATTACGCCCCTTCCTCTTCTTATAACCACCATTGCCCACCATAAGAAAGTCCTTAGACTTGGTCTAGTTCCGCCACGGATTTCTCCATGTTGTTCATGTTATAGTAGACTATGAAAGGCTTATAGTCTTCTGACAACGGATTGAGTATCGTGTCCGTTGCTAGCTGCAACGGTACAGGGTGCCCAAGCCTCTCTAGGTGGTCCATGTACCCCTTCATTTTCATGACGTGGTTACTGGCCGATGTTCCCTTCACCATCTTGCACGAGTTAAATGCCCTAGTGGCATCATAACGCTCCGTGCGTGCTTGCTCCTGGAACATGTCCCTCAGCTGGCGGATCATGTCATAAGCAGGAGTCTCCATCATGCTTGACTGCAACTCAGGACTCATCGTTGCAAGCATGAGGCAACTCACATCCAGGGCGTCATTGGAGCGCTTCTTGTTGGGAAATTGGCTAAGTCATTGAAACTGTTATACATGCAAAGATCAAAACTGTTAATGGATTTTGTGAAAACAGTTCAAAACTGTTAGAAGAATTCTGATAAAACAGTCGAGGACTGTTAGCTGTAATACGAAGACAGTTGTAACTAACAGTTGCTGTAAGCTTTACAACTGTTAGACCAAGAGATCAGAACTGTTAGTACAAAGTTTACAACTGTTAGAAGATCTTGAAGAGAAGACTGTTAGAAGAAGATCAGAACTGTTTCATTCAACAAACAGTTTCGGTTGAGCTATTTATGGAAAATGCTATCTTCGTGGATTTGAAGTATATCTTTATCAAAGTTCGAAGATTATCAAGATTATCTCAGAAGATAGAAGATTACCTAACTGTCAACTTATCAAGGTGTTAGAACTGTATTATTGTAATAGAATAGGAGTTCAACAAAAGTTAAGGGTGCTTATTGTAAATATACCTTATAGGTATATAAGCCTTGTGCTACACAAGGAAATGTAAGGATTGCCACACTTACAAGAAATAAACTATGTGTGTTTTGAAGGTGAAATGAGATTCTCTCTCTACCTCTTCATAGTTATCTTAGCAATCCTTCATTCTACCGCTTGTTTATTCCCAACAAGTGGTATCAGAGCCAAAGGAGTGAAGATCTATCGAGTGTTATCATCAACAAATCGAAGTTTGAAGATCAAAGGGGCTGTTCATCGAAGAAAAAGGGGCTGATCATACGGTTTTCATCTCAAAAATCTCGTCTATGATCTGAAAATAGGGGTTATCGTTGGAGAATCGAGCAACATCTACTGTTCTTTGATAGAAAAAGGTAAACTCAACTGTTCTATACACGAAAAAGGCAGAAAAATCGAAGATTTCTCTGGTTTATTGTTCATGCCTTGAATTTATTGCTTCATCTACGAAGGCATCATTTTTACGTGGTTTTGGTTCAAATTTTAAAAGAGAAATGGTCGAAAATGTTATTTGAATCAACCACAAGAAAATCGATTTTAATCTGACCGAGTATGAAGATTCTGAAATTTTATCAAGAACAGTTGGAAAAATAAAGAAGAAAGTAGATCTGAGATTTTGATTTCAAAAAGGATAAAAACATCAAAAAACTGGTGTTTGTGTGTGAAATCAAGTGCTGGTATGGGTGCTGGAGTGTGGAACCTGCACAAATAAAGATCACATCAGGTACAAGTGGGTAGACACTATTCAGAGTAAAGTCAACAAATCTGAAAGTGACATCTCAGATCTATCAGCCGCATCCATGGCTATCGCATGCGATCAAGTTGAATTTGGCTAAGTACAAGTTCTCTATCAGCCGCAATGGATCCAATCGCATGCGATTCGAATCGCTATCAGCCGCACTCAAGGGCAATCGCATGCGATCGAGTTGAATTTGGCTAAGTACAAGGGTTCTATCAGCCGCATCTAGTCAATCGCATGCGAATCAATCGCATATCCATTCGCACACGATTCAACCTAAACCATTCGCACGCGATTCAACCAGATCCAATCGCACATCCTATCGCGTGGACTGATTTATGTTGCCATCTTGATTTCTAAGTCAAGTGTTTGAATTTTTTGACTGAGTCAGGAGTTCTCAAAGTTTCAGTTATCATTCTGATGTTTCTAGATTTGGGTTAGCTTTGGGTCATTACTACCATGTACTTAATTCCTAATACCCTATGTCTAGTCATCCTGCCCTTTCCTAACTGTTTTTTGGTTCTTCTTTCTTAGTGTCACCAATATCTGGTCTCAAAATCAGATTTTGGTCATCCATTCCTTGTTTCTTTAGAATCTTGGTAGTCTTTTATCAGTCAGTTCTGAATTCTCATTTGTCATTCTTATCTTTCAGAATTCTTGTATCGTTACTTGATTGTCTTTACCAACATCCGTTTACTTCATGTTTTCGAAGAGTTTGATAGATTTTTGTGTGCTTTCGAATAAGGATGTATCCGACTCCCTGTTCACGTTATGTGTTCAAAGTCACCTTTTCTATAGGCGTACAGGTTGAAAAGGCTTGAATATGATTTCAGCTCCCTGTGTTCCTTAACGCTTATTTCTTACTATAGAATCATTATCCGTCCCAAGTTCGTTTGCATCCACTTGTCTTTCATTCTCTTTGTCACTTGTTGTGATCCGGACTAGGTTGATACTCTTGTACGAGACTTCTCAGATTTTCGATTTGGTTGATGTATTCACTTCTGATCTACATTCACTCCTCAACGATCCATTTTGGCTCACAAGTGGTAGAAATTAATAGACTGATACTTCACAACTGAACATTTTTCATGATGACCAGTAGACTTTGGACATCATGAGGGGGAGATATAAAGATTTATTCAGTTGGTTACTGCTTGAGACATACTTTAGCAGGTATTCAGTCTATGGGGAGAACTACTCAGAAGAAAGAGCAAGTATTCTCGCCCCAAATTTTGTCAAAGATCAAGAGCAACATTGTAGGGGGAGGGTTTCCCCGTTTGTGATTCTAGGAGGAGTAAGCAAAATATTCTCCTCTGATGATGAATCCTTATACGCTTCTGCTAATTTCCTAAATGCTCGAGAGCTACATTGTAGGGGGAGGGTTTCCCCGGTTGTGATTCTAGGGGGAGTAAGAAACATATTCTCTCTTGTTGATGAATCCTTTTATGCTTCCGCTGATGCTATCAATGCTCAATGATCCACATGCTGAAAACCTCTATATGCTAAATTGATTATATAACCGAAGGCGATCAATGCCTTAGGTTACTGGAGTGCTACAAGACAACAAGCACAAGACCCTCAAGATGCTGAAAAGATCAAGACTCCTATTCATTTTATTCTGCAACTCCTATTCCATTCCAAAGGGGGAGATTGTTAGAACTGTATTATTGTAATAGAATAGGAGTTCAACAATAGTTGAGGGTGCTTATTGTAAATATACCTTATAGGTATATAAGCCTTGTGCTACACAAGGAAATGTAAGGATTGCCACACTTACAAGAAATAAACTATGTGTGTTTTTAAGGTGAAATGAGATTCTCTATCTACCTCTTCATAGTTATCTTAGCAATCCTTCATTCTACCGCTTGTTTATTCCCAACACAAAGAGGATCAAGAGTCTATAAATACTCGATTAGAATATAGATCTCTTAATAATATTGTTTTGCATTCGTACGTAATTGTTATTTGCTTTCAGAAAGTGTTTAGCCTCTAAGTTTCTTTTGAAACCTAAGAACAAATTGTGTTCTTCGTCTAACATAAGAAGTTAGATTGGAGGTGTAGGTGAATATTGTAATCATCGATTGGTTATCAATAAACATCTTTGTGGCAGTATTACTTTGTGTTTATTGATTGAATTGTTCTTGTGTTCAAAACCTTTATAATCAATTAAGTGTGATTCCGCAACTTCTTAATTGATTGTGATCAAAACTATAGATTGTCTTTTTAACAACTCTGATTTTATTTCAAAAGATAATTCTTGTTATTTGATATTAAGCAATATCCGATCCTGAAAAGTGGTATCAGAGCCTTATCATTAAGGTTCCATTGATCACCAGTTGAAGGTTTTTGCACCAATCTACTGTGGTTCTTTATTTAAAGTTTTTCTAAAGTTTAATTGTGTTTTTCAATCACTATACTGCAATGGAGTCTGGTGGATCTTCTGACAACACTGGATCTGGGTCAAACATTCGTGTTCCCATGCTCAAACCAACTGATTTTGAGATGTGGAAACTAAGAATCAAGCAGCATGTCCAATTAATGGACTATGCTATTTGGGAAATCATAGAAAAGGACCCCATTACTACTGTTGATTTAGATGAAACAGGAAAACCAAAGAAGAAATCACCACCAAGAACTGATGCTGAAAAGAAAGAGAGGATGATTGAGATGAAAGCTCTTAGCATTCTTCAGATTGCTATTCCCAATGAATACCAGCAACAGTTCAAAAAGTTTGATGATGCTCATGAACTGTGGAATGCATTAGAGAAGAGGTTTGCAGGGAATGCAAGTTCCAAAAGGAACCAAAGGGATCTTCTGAAACAGGCTTATGAGAACTTTACTAGTGGGAAGAATGAGAGTATAACTCAAATCTTTGACAGGTTCTATAAGCTGGTTAGTCAACTTGAGAGTACAAAGGTTAGACTAGAACAGGATGAGATCAATAGGAAGTTCCTTAGGTCCTTAGGTGAAGAATGGACAGTTTATGCTGCACAATGGAGAACTAAGGATTCTCTGGAAGATATAGAGTTAGATGACCTTTACAACAGTTTGATTGTGTTTGAGGGAGAGATAGAGGGAAAAAGAAAGTCTGTTACCCCTAGCCACAATGATGCTCTCCTATCATCCTCAGGTATGGACTCAAACCATTCTTTAACTAATTCTGTTGATGGTTGTGCAGGTACTAATTCTGTAGTTGGATTAGATGTAAACAATCCTGATGCAGTGCTTGAAGCATTTCTTGCTAGTCATGCACATTCAACTCTCACCAATGAAGATCTTGAGCAAGTGCATCCAGATGATCTTGAGGAAATGGATCTCAAGTGGCAGATGGCTATGTTAACTGTCAGAACCAAAAGATTCATCAAAAGAACTGGAAGGCAGAACATGAACTTCAGGGCTGATAGCAAGGCTGGGTTTGACAAATCAAAAGTTAGATGCTTCAAATGTCAACAGCTTGGCCATTTTGCAAGGGAATGTAGATCTGGTGGACAAGGTCAGAATCAAGGACAAAGATCAAACAAAACTTCATCAGCATTGGTCTCACAAGAAGGCCATGGATTTGATTGGAGTGATCAAGCAGAGGAAGCCACTCACAACAAAGCATTGATGGCATTGACTGATTCCTCCATCAAATTGGATTCACCAGAATCAGAAGACATACAGGTATCTTCTAAACTCTGTCCAGGTGAATGTAGAGCCATTGTTAAAAGGTTTCGAGAGCACAACAAAAAGGTATGTGCTGCTCTAAGTAAAATGGAAGAGAGAAGGTATGAAACCAGTGCTGTCATTGAAAGCTTTGAAAAGAAAATCAAAGATTATCAGGCTAATGAACTGCAAATGGATTATGATAGAAAGTATCATAAGTGGGAAAAGGAGCAGCTTCACGAAGAGATTGATAATCTTAAGAAAAAGCTGAGTGAGAAAGAAAGTAAGGTAGAAGAGTTAACTAAAAAGCTGGAAGGTGTAGACATAGATTTGAGCATGTTCAAAGCAACAAATCTTAAACTTGAAACCTTATTACAATCTCAAATCAGAGATAAGGTGAAAACAGGTTTAGGATACAAACAGACCCCACCTCCATACAATCACAATTACATAACTCCCATGTCTGATGTAGCTGATAGGTATGTCAATAAACCATTAGAAGCAGAATTGAAGTCAGCTGATCCAAAACTTGAAAGTGATGAAGAAGGAGTTGTGTATAAAGTGAGTGATGACAAAAATGAGGGAGTTGTGAAGAAGGAAGAGGTTATTCCATTTGAAAATCACATCTGTTGTGAACCAAAATCCTCTTTACAACCTGTGATGTTTGTTAAAGCCTCCTCTGAATCAGTCACCAGTAAAACAAAGCCTTTCAAAGAAGTTTATTCTATAAACAGTTCCACTACTATTGCAAACAGTCCTCAACATTACACTAACAGTTCCAAACAAAACCCAAATAGTTCTAAACCAAACATTTCAACTGTTAGTGTTAAGTCCAAAGGAAAAGAGAAATTTGATGAATTTCAAGTCGAGAAGCCAAAGAAGAAAGCTTCAAAAGCACAATCTCAATCCAAATATGTGAAAAGGCATACTGAAGTGCCTGTATGCACATGCAAATAGCATGGTGTTCAGAAATTTCCTCCTTCAGCACCAGTGAGAGGAAATCAAAGAAATAGGAACCAGTTTTGGTCACAAAGAACTGGTTTGCCTATTGTGAAAACCAAAAGGTGCTATATATGTGGGAGAGCAAATCACTTGGCTCACAACTGTTATCATAGCCCACAGATCTATAGCACCCAGAAACCAAGTCACAGAAAACAGGCTAACAGTTCAACAACTGTTAAGTCAAAACAGGCTAACAGTTCTACAGCTGTTAAATCAAAACCAGCTAACAGTTCTTCAACTGTTAAGCCAAAACCAAAAATTGTTGGTCTGGCTTGGGTGAAATTGCAGAAACAAACAGTTTCTGAAGAGGTTAAAACTGTAAATCAATCTGAAAATCAAACTGTTTTACAAAGTGACTCAGCTGTTTTACCAAGTTCAAAAACTATTTGTTCAAAAGTCTCAACTGTTAATCACAACAGTTGGGAACCACATGTTCTCACCAAATACTCTTCACACGGAGTAAAGAAGTCTAATTTGGATGAAATCAAGAAGAATCAAACTCTGTTTAAGTATTATGATTTGAATGGTGTACCCAAGACCTGTATGGCCTGGGTACTTCCTGTTACTAACTGATTTTTATTTGTGCAGAGCATTCATAGGGCCGATCATGGATCAATTTGGCATGTGGATAGTGGATGCTCAAGGCACATGACTGGAAATCCACACTGTTTGAAGGATTTCAGAAGAATCAATGGAGGATATGTAGCATTTGGAGGAAATGCTAAGGGAGGAAGAATCACAGGTAAAGGAGCTGTGGAGGCAGGTACACTTACATTTAATGATGTTTTCTTTGTTGAACAACTTAAATACAATCTGTTAAGTGTCTCTCAAATCTGTGACAATGGAAATAAAGTCTTGTTTACAGACACTGAATGCATTATCCTGTCAAAAGATTTTAAACTGGATGAAAAAGATGTTCTTTTAAGAACACCTAGAAAGGATAATGTATACTGTCTGGATACACAAAAGGTCGCTAAACAGAATGTATTAAGTTTTTTACTGTCAAAGGCATCTCATGATGAGTCTGCAATTTGGCATAGAAGGATGTGTCACATGAACTTTAAAACCATGAATCTGTTAGCTAAAAACAACCTGTTAAGAGGTTTGCCCCAGAAAGAATTCTCATGTGATGATCATTGTGTAGCCTCTCTCAAAGGCAAGCAACACAAAACCTCTTATAAGACCAAAGAAGTTTCTTCCATTACTGCACCTTTACAACTGTTACATATGGATCTTTTTGGTCCAACATCTGTGGTCAGTATAGGTAAGAAAGCCTACTGTTTAGTCATAGTTGATGACTTCACCAGATTTACTTGGGTTCAATTTCTTAGAACTAAAGATGAAACTGCTGAGTTAGTTAAGTCTCTTATTCTTAAAATTGAGAATCAATCTAATTTGAAGGTGAAATTCATTAGATCTAATAATGGTTCTGAGTTTAAGAACTATGATTTAAACAGCTTTTGTGAGGAAAAAGGAATTACAAGACAGTTTAGTGCACCTAGGACTCCTCAACAGAATGGAGTGGCTGAGAGAAGGAATAGGACTTTGATTGAGGCTGCTAGATCCATGTTAGCTGATTCTAAGCTCCCAATGACTTTCTGGGCAGAAGCAGTGAACATTGCCTGCTATGTTCAGAATAGAGTACAAGTTGTCAAGTCCAAAGGGAAAACTCCTTATGAATTGTTTCTTAAACGAAAACCTTTGATCAACTTCTTCAAACCATTTGGTTGTCCATGCACTATCCTGAATACCAAATCACAATTAGGCAAGTTTGAGAATAAAGCAGAAGAAGGATTCTTTGTAAGATATTCCACTCAGAGTAAAGCATACAGAGTTTTTAACAATGTCACTAGGATCATAGAAGAGAGTATGAATGTCTCCTTCAATGAGAATAGGATCAATATTGCAGGTAATGGTCCTGATTGGTTATTTGATATTGATACATTGTCTAAATCTCTTTCTTTTGAATATTCTACACAAACAGTTGCAGGTTCTCCTACAGCCGTTAAGGAAAATCAATAAACTGTCTCAAACAGTTTTGAAACTGTTAGCTCAATTCCAACAACTGTTGGTGGAAACAAAGTTACTGAAGACTTTGTAGTGATTCCCTTGTTACAACATGACTCTTCCGATGCTGTTTGTCCAATAAATGATGTTGAACTTTCAAAGGACATGGAATCTCATGATCCTCAACAAAACACTGATTCTGAACATCAAACAGTTGCAGATCAGGGATGCAACTCTTCTGGGAATGATAGTGAATCTGAGATTGATTTATCAAATTTAGGGAATGTACTGACTGAAGAAAACATCCCTACATCAAGAATTCACAAGAATCATCCAATAGAACAGATCATTGGTGATCCAACCACTCCTGTTAGAACAAGAGCTATGCTGCAGAATGAAAATAGTGTTGTGGATCTTGAACAATTTGATGTAAATGCCTGCTTTCTATCTCAGATAGAACCAAAGCAAGCAGTAGAGGCATTAAAAGACCCTTCATGGGTGGAAGCAATGCAAGAAGAGCTCTAACAGTTTCAAATTCAGCAAGTTTGGAAGTTAGTTGAACTTCCAAGAGGCAAAAGAGCTATTGGCACCAAGTGGGTGTTCAGAAATAAGAAGGATGAGAGAGGGATTGTAATCAAGAACAAGGCTAGACTTGTTGCACAGGGTTATACACAAGAGGAAGGAATAGACTATGATGATGTCTTTGCACCTGTTGCACGGATAGAAGCAATTAGACTGTTCCTTGCCTTTGCAAGCTATAAAGGATTTAAGGTGTATCAAATGGATGTCAAGTCGGCTTTTCTCTATGGAACTATTGATGAGGAGGTATATGTGTGTCAACCACCTGGTTTTGAAGACTCAACGTATCCTGACAAGGTATATAGGTTGGATAAAGCATTGTATGGATTGCATCAGGCTCCTAGAGCTTGGTATGAGACACTATCATCATATCTGCTTGAGAATGGTTTTAAGAGAGGCACCATTGACAAGACATTGTTTACAAAGATTGCTAAAACAGAGATTTTGCTTGTTCAAATCTATGTTGATGATATAATCTTTGGATCCACTGATGACAGCCTGTGCAAAGAGTTTGAAGTCATCATGCATAAGAGATTTCAGATGAGTTCCATGGGAGAACTCACATTTTTCTTGGGATTACAAGTGAAGCAGAAGCCAACTAGCATATTTCTCAGACAATCAAAGTATGTCAAAGACATTTTGGATAAGTTTGGCTATCAAGATGTGAAGCTGGCAAGTACTCCAATGGAAACACACAAACAGTTGGGAGCAGATCCTGAGGGGGAGGAAGTAGACATACATTTGTACAGGTCTATGATCGGTTCTTTAATGTACTTAACTGCTTCTAGACCAAATATTATGTTTGCTGTGTGTGTTTGTGCCAAGTTTCAATGCAGTCCAAAGATGTCACACCTGTTTGCTGTAAAGAGAATCTTTAGATATCTCAAAGGCCAACCAAAACTGGGTCTTTGGTATCCTAAGGATTCACCTTTTGATTTGGTGGCATACTCTGATAGTGACTATGGTGGAGCTAATGTGGACAGAAAATCAACTTCTGGAGGATGTCAATTCTTTGGCTCAAGATTGGTCTCATGGCAGTGCAAGAAACAAACAACAGTTTCAACTTCAACAGCTGAGGCTGAATATATTACTGCATCAAGCTGCTGTTCACAAGTGTTGTGGATCCAGAATCAGCTTCTGGATTATGGTTTGTCTTTCTTGAATACACCAATTTATGTTGATAACACAAGTGCTATTAGCATTGTCAATAATCCAGTGAAGCATTCTAAAACAAAACACATTGAAATCAGGTTTCACTTCATTAGAGATTGCAATGAGAAAAGATTAATCCAAGTTATGAAAGTCCATACTGATGATCAATTAGCTGATCTGTTCACTAAAGCATTTGATGTGAGCAAGTTTAACTTTTTGATCTCAAACATTGGAATGATTAACCTGGACTAACAGTTGTTTGTTCCTCTATGTTTTCTCACTAACAGTTTGCAACTGTTAGTGTTGATATCTAACAACTGTTGGTTTAAGTGTTCAGAGAAGAGAAGAACTGTGTGTCCCACCAACAGTTTTGGAGGTATCTGGCTGCATGTCCCACAAACAGTGTTCCCATCTTTATTGTCTTTGCTGTGTGGTCAAGGTTTGTTACTTTATTAAGAACAATTCTCAACTGGTCAAGGTTTGTCACTTTATTGTGTCGTGTGCTGAATGGACATGACAGGTCACTGCATGCTTATTTATTGGCCATTTCTCAACCACAACTTTGTCTATAAATTAGCATGCATTTGAATTCCAAAGAGCATAATTTTGTCTACAAATGGCTACTAACCATTTCATCTTGAATTTCAAAGAGATCAATGCTAAGCAGAGTTATGTGACCATTCCAGCTCCCTTTGTTAGGATGCATGAGATTTGGAAGTACTCCTCATGTATTCTTGAAATGAATGGAGTTCGTGAGATTTTCACTCTAACCCAGCATCCAGACCCACGTAGGCCGTACAAAATGACTGATCATGTTCGAATAAGAGGTGAATTTGAACATTTTATTCAAAGCAACAATTTACCTACCAATTGCTGCTTGTTGTTTGAATTGAATCTGGAAGTCACTGAAGGCTCGGTTGTGTGGTTCAATGTCCAAAGGAATGATGCTGATAATGAAGTCATTGTACTTGATGATGATGAAGTTATTGTAATTGATGACTAGTCATGGTCAAATGAATGTACTTTGTAGTACCTCTGTGTTAAACATGAATAAAATGCATAATTTGATGATGTTTTGTCAGCTAATGGTTTTATGATGTCGCAGCTGCTGGTGTTAGCTGATGTTCGCTAATGATTGTTGTCAGCTTATGATCTTTGAAAGTGCTAATGTATTTGCCAGCTGATGCTTGTTGACTGACAGTTGCACGTGTTCAACTAACTGTTTTTCAAAAATACAACTAACAGTTTTCAACTGTTAGTGAATGGAGTGCACAACTGTTAGGCAAACTACATGTTCATCTAAGGGGGAGAAATTCTTTTAAGTAACAGTTGTACTTTCCTACGATAACAGTTCTCAACTGTTAGTTCATTTTTATCCATCAACTGTTAGCTTACTTAAGGGTGTTTTAGTCTTTGCAGAATCTGAGGATTTTTGAATTGCATTTAATATTCGAAACATATATAAGGCATTCCCTCCTCACAAGTTCATTCACGCCTACTGAACTTCTATCATACGCAAACCCTAGAATTTTGCTTTCGACTCACAATGGCTCCCCTTCCCTTCGTGAAAGGACACAACATGCTAGCGTATCTTGCCAAACCTGATAACCTGAATGCATTTCATGACATGATCGATTACCTTTCAATGTCCAATCTCAACACTGCTCTCACCATAAACCCAACCATCTACACTTCCCATCTGGATCAATTCTGGAAAAATGCAACGATCAGAGAGGAAGTTGGAGTACAATGGATTGATACAACAGTTGATGGTATGGATGTGTCCATCTCTGAAGATATCATCCGCCAACATCTACATCTGAATGATCGACATGGTGAGTACTCCGACTCTATGTCTTTAGAATTTTTGCATGCCGAGTTAGTTAAGCTTGGTTATGAGGGCCCTGGGGGTAATGGTACCTTTTATAAAGGACAGTTCTGCGCACACTGGAAGTATTTAATACATACTCTCCAGCAGTGTATTAGTCCTAAAAGAACAGGGTGGAATGAATTTGGAAGCAACATTGCTTTGGCCTTGATCTGCTTCGCAAACAATCGTTGCTTCAACTTTTCCAAAATGATATTTAACGGGATGGTAAAGCATCTAGGGACCAAATATGGTCTATTTTTTATGTACCCCAGGTTTGTGCAAGTTTTTCTAAACTTTTTGTTGCCAAACCTTCAAACACACAAGAGGGTGATCATTCCCTCTACTCATGTGGCCTCCACATTGAGCAAGTTGCAAATAGATGGCAAGAGTTTCTATGGTGCCATAACTCCACCACTCTCTGAAATGGTGGAGTTCATTTCAAGAAACAGGGCTGCTAGAGTTAAGCATGAAGCCCACAGCATTGCTACACCACCAACTCTAGAACCCACAGCTCATGATACTCATATAATCCCTTCTGCTACCTTTGAAAGAGCTACAACACAAGCCCTCATCTGAAAACATTCCAAAAGAGAAGAAGAACTGTTAGTGCTCCTTCCACCACAGTTCCAGAATCCCAAACTGTTAGCCCTGCACAGGTGCATTCACCTGTGCAGAATATCGAAAGGGAACCATTCGTGTTATCTCCCAAGCACAATGAGGAGGTGATCACTCCATTAGAGGGTGATCATGTGGTTTATGAGGCTGATACTACTGTTTCATCCGCAAGGGATGAACAGGATAGTGTTAACATTGCTAAGACCTCAGCCACGGCAACAGAGGCTAGTAAAACAGCTTCTGGAAATCCCCAGTACCAAGAAAAAAGGGGTACTGGTGTGGAAACTTCTAGGAGTAACCCAACAGTTGTATATGTCGATGATATGTTCACCATGGCAACATTGGATGAACTTGAGGCAAGTCTGAAACAAAAGGCATTGACGAACTCAGAACTTGTACCATTCGTTGCTGCTTTCCAATATGACAGGCTTCTGGAAAAACACAATGAAGTGATCATCAGGCAGGATAAACAGATAAAATTTTTGTTTGAGACACTGAAGAAGGCAACTGATGTCCTTCGGGGTCATGATCAACGGCTCCAACAGTCCAAAACAAGTGCAACACCCCCCTCTCAAACCGTTCCAATCAAAAAGGGGGAGAAAACTTTGAAGCAAGTGGAGGTTGAACCAACAGTTGCTGAAGTCTCAAAAACAGTTGCAGCTCCAGATCAACAAACAGCTGCCAGTGCTCAAACAGTAGAAGAAGTTGAAGAAAGAATAGATAAACTTGTGGCAAAACAACTAGGTCAAAAATCCCACATCACTGAGTGGAGATTTGAATTTTTGAGGATTGAAACTGGAAAGAAATGAGTGATAATTGTAAGAGAAGTAGAGCCGATTGAAAGTTATGCCAGTTTCTTACAGTTGATGGATAATGTGACAAGAAGAGATATTCAAGAAATGTATGAATATGTAGTAAGTCACTACGGGGAAGCTGCTGAGATTGAGATCAGAGTCTTGATGAGACACTTGACAAGCATATGCAATCCACTGAAGGTAATGCCCATGGTAATAATTGATGATGTCTTCCCAATAAGTTATATGAAAGTATATGAAAAGTCAAGGGTATATCATATGGTAATGGGAAAGGGACAAACACAGTGGTTTGATTTTGACTTTGTTGAACATGGTAAGATAAAGATTATGTATATGCTGAAAGCTAAGTTCTTTGGGCCTGCTAACATTAAAGAAGATCTGATAAAGCGGCTGAAAGACAGATTGGAGTCTTTGCAATCAAAGAAAGTGTAATTTTTCTTTCTTTTATATTTTGATTGTAACAGTTTGACTTTGCATTATCAATGTTAATATGTTCTTTACTTATGTTAATTTGTCTATAGTTGAACCCTTAAAACAAACAACTTAAGTGTATTGTTCAATACTTTAAGTTAGGGGGAGATTGTTGGGAAATTGGCTAAGTCATTGAAACTGTTATACATGCAAAGATCAAACCTGTTAATGGATTTTGTGAAAACAGTTCAAAACTGTTAGAAGAATTCTGATAAAACAGTCGAGGACTGTTAGCTGTAATACGAAGACAGTTGTAACTAACAGTTACTGTAAGCTTTACAACTGTTAGACCAAGAGATCAGAACTGTTAGTACAAAGTTTACAACTGCTAGAAGACCTTGAAGAGAAGACTGTTAGAAGAAGATCAGAACTGTTTCATTCAACAAACAGTTTCGGTTGAGCTATTTATGGAAAATGCTATCTTCGTGGATTTGAAGTATATCTTTATCAAAGTTCGAAGATTATCAAGATTATCTCAAAAGATAGAAGATTACCTAACTGTCAACTTATCAAGGAGGATCAAGAGTCTATAAATACTCGATTAGAATATAGATCTCTTAATAATATTGTTTTGCATTCGTACGTAATTGTTATTTTCTTTCAGAAAGTGTTTAGCCTCTAAGTTTCTTTTGAAACCTAAGAACAAATTGTGTTCTTCGTCTAACATAAGAAGTTAGATTGGAGGTGTAGGTGAATATTGTAATCATCGATTGGTTATCAATAAACATCTTTGTGGCAGTATTACTTTGTGTTTATTGATTGAATTGTTCTTGTGTTCAAAACCTTTATAATCAATTAAGTGTGATTCCGAAACTTCTTAATTGATTGTGATCAAAACTATAGATTGTCTTTTTAACAACTTTGATTTTATTTCAAAAGATAATTCTTGTTATTTGATATTAAGCAATATCCGATCCTGACACTTCTGAAAAGCCTCCCTGACGTCTGCCCTAGCGTTGTTGGCAGGGGGGTTTCCCAGAGGTTGTTCTAGGACGTACCACTTCCTCTCGTGCCTCAGCACGATCCGGAGATTTCTCTCCCACGTGAGAAAGTTTGGCCCGGTGAGCTTATCCTTCTCTAGGATAGAGCGAAGAGAGAGGTTGTTAGTGTTGGCAACGTTGGTTGCCATCTACAAATTAAAACTCTGTTTAATTAGTAATTGCAAATAAAATTTTCTAACATATGTCATCAAACCCATAAATAATATATATCAAACCTAGGACCCATATTTCACATACTTGACGCAAGGTTTGGTCACTTCCTGCCAAGTCATGCTATTTCTGGTAGGTAACACCCTGTACCAATCGTACCTAGCTGATACGACTCCTAGAACCTCGTAGCGCACTTAGACCCAGTCTAGTATGTTTAACTCTACTCTAGTGCATTTTGGGCGGGGACTCCCGATTATCACCGAAATAGATCGCACCACCTAAGATTATATGAATTATGGCCGGGACTCCCGATTATCGCAGAATCTTTCATACCCTTTGCCGCAATGGTTTGAACCCGTATGCCCTAGATTTGGACACTTCCGACACCCGAGTACCGTTTAACAGCAAAGGTGTACCATTAGATGGGTAGCACACTAATCTAATATTTTTCTTGGGTTTTATAATTAAGTTTAAAAGAAGAACTTAACTTTCCAGATTTTTTTGAAAAACCGTCTTAAAACTATCTGTTTTAAAAATACGATTTACATGTGTACCTATACTAAGGATATAAGCAACTTATAACCTTGACAAAACTTTAAATTTATAAAAATTTAACTAATACGACTTGCAAACTGAATTCATATTCTAGTTTGTCATAAAACCGTGTTTTTTCACTGTTTAATAATTACCTATTATTAAACCCCCTTTTTTCATAGCATCACATACAAAAATGAATAAGCATAAAAGGATCACAACCACGCAGATAATAAGCAGATAAAAACTTATAATTTTGCCAACTAATCCTAAGAGTCAATCCTAAGGATATAAGCAACTTGGATTCGCCCTCATGATGCATTGCTCCCACTTGCCTTGACATCTTCTCCGAAGTACCCGAGCACTATGCAAGCCATCCTCTTGAAAAACTCCTTGAACTCCATTTTGATCATGGGACAAAACTACAACTACTCTATAACAAATACAATGAAGAAGGGGTTGTAAATGGCACGCAGGCCTCCCCGAACCAGTACATTATTACAATTGAAAAAGGGATTGTAATTGGCACGCAGGCCTTCCCAAAACCAAAGGAAAAAGAAGAAGAAAAAAGTGAGTCCTAAGTTGGCAAAACTATAGCTATATATCACAACCACGCAATATATAAACAACATATATATACACAACCACGCAATTAAAATATATAAAAACGATGAACACAGAACGTGATTCGTTTAACTATTCTCATCTACCCTTTTGACTAATAACAATTAATCAAAAATGAGAATTACAATCATCCAAGTTATTTAAATTAACTTAATCAAAAACAGTTTTTCAGCAACATTTGAAAAACATAACTTTATTCAAAAGGAATAATTCTTATGTCGAGTTTTTACTGATTTTACCAAAAACCCAAACACGAAAAAATTTGATCACTATTTAAATAACAGCATCTTGTTTCGTTTTTCTTTATAAAAACTTACCTTTTGGAGTTTATTTACAACGTCTCAACTGGACGTGATTAATAAACGTCCAAAGACTATATATATTTTAACTAAACTAATTAAAATATATATATATATATATAATACTAGTTTATATAAAAAACTTATTACTTTTAACACTTAAAATTAATAACTTTGTACTTACTAGGACGAACTAATTTGGACCAACTATTCTTCGGGCCAAGGACCCTCCTGGGCCGATTGCCCTCCTGGACCGGGAACCACCTGGGCTGTGAGCCACCTGGGCCGAGAGCCATCTGGGCCGTGGTGCCTGCTCACGCCGCCGCCGCCCTACTGCCGACGACCTGGCCACACAGCAGATGACCGCCGCTTCCTGCAACTGTCGCCGACCACTTGTCACACCGTCGACGATCACCGCCGCCTGCGATTGCCGCCGATTACGGTGGTGATCTTGGTCCTGTTTCTCGATTAAAACAAAATTTCCCTTTTAAAACCTGTTGGGAAAATGAACTAGTTTTAATAATCTGATTAAAACCTGTTAGGAAAATGATCTCATCAGTTTAAATTTGATGAGACAAAGGTAAGTTTGTATGATATGTTCTACATATAACTTAAACAGAATTATAAAGCTTAATCAAACTGAACACTCATAGTGATTCAGACTGAGTATAAGCTGAGTATCAGCTGTACATTTGTTGGATCATCTTAGACTATATCTTAGTTAGATTATCAATATGTTTGATATGATGTGTATGTAAACTAAGATATCAATATTGAGTTTCAGCTTGATGAGTCTCAAGCTGAGTGACTCAGTGTGCATACTAAGTCAGTTCAATAGAGTTGCTAAATATGTTTTAGTTAACTTTTTGGACTTCTGAGGATGAGTTTATAAATACGTGTCAGTTCATGTTTGTTTTCGAGTGTGTTCTCGAAGAACTCAGCTTGATGAGTTTCAAGCTGAGTAACTCAATCCGACTAAAGAAGTCAGTTTAAAGATAATTTAAATGTGTTTTAAATTAATTTTTTATCTCTTTCTATATCTACGGCAAGGATAAGAAGATTCCAGAATCAAGTTTGAAGATTCAAGATTCAAGATTCCGGATTATCCGATAGTTAGTTAGCGAATTAAGTTGATTCTTAGTTTGTTAGATTCCGTAGGCACAAGATTATAAATACTTATCTTGATAAGTTTGGAGGTACGACTTCTACTACGACTTAGAAAACAACTAAGTGTTGCAGAGCCAAAACCTCACCTCACCGTATGTGTTACGAATCTTGATTACAGTTTGTTAGTTCAACTTGATCAAGAAAACTCACAGATTCTCAAAGTGTTCGTGTGTTCGAATATTCAAATTTGTTGTGAAGATTGGTAAGTAATCATAAGTTGATTGAATCTGTGTAAATCCTGTTTAGAGAGTCGTCAGTATCTATAATCATAAGTTGATTATAGATAGATAAGTTTGAGAAATTGAGAGATTTATATTAGGTGGTTATATATCAAGAGTTGCTTACTTGATAATTATTGTAATCATCTTCTTATTCAAAGCATTGTAATCATCTTCTTAATAAAAGCATTCGACTGATTGTGGTTTGATTTACTGTGTGTAACACTTTTATTTGATTTGTTCAATTTCCGCAGAAAGTGTATTCAACCCCCCTTCTACACACCTGTTGCTTGTTGTTATTCTCATACAAGGGACTAACAACTGGTATCAGAGCAGGCTGAACGATTTCATTAGTTGAAAGTTCAAGATTCTGAGAAAGTTTACAATGACTACAAGCAACAATTCTTCAAACTTTCCACAGATGTCTGCCAAAGGCTGTCCCATATTTGATGAGTCTGACTATCCTATGTGGAAGTTCAGAGCCATGCTGTTCCTCAAGTCCATTGACAACCGTATGTCGGATGTTGTCACAAAAGGACCTATAATCCCCAAGATTCCTGCTACTGTCAGTGATACGTCTCCTGGCAGATCTGAAAAGGAAACAAGAAATCCTATTGCATCTTGGACTGATGAAGATTGGAAACTTTATAATCTGGATGATAAGGCTAAAAGTGTTCTAGCAAATGCCCTGTCAAATGAAATCTTGCGTACTGTGACTGAGTGTCAAACTGCAAAAGATATCTGGGATACGCTGAGTGTCACATATGAGGGCACGGATCTAGTCAAGCAGCACAAGAGAAATCATTTGAATAGATCTTATGAGAACTTCTTTTCTAAGAAGAATGAAACCTTGTCAGATTTGTTCACAAGGTTTCACTGCTTGATAAATGACCTACTAAGTGTGGGTGTAAAGAAAGATGAAGCTGAACTGGTGCTGAAATTTATGGATGTGTTACCAGAAAGGTTAAATGATGTGACTACAGCATTGAGGGCTGGGGGAACACTGCACGTGTACAACCTACAGTCCATATATAGGTTCTTGCTAAATCATGAACAGATCACTGAACACAAGAAATCTTCTCAATAACAACTTAAGGAGTCCTTGGATAAATCTGATATTGCATTAGTTGCACAGAAGAAGAAGAAGAAGAAAAGTCCCAAGGCACTAGTTGTTGAATCTGAGACTGAGTCAGAATCTCAAGCTGACCACTCAGACTCAGACGCAAGTGATACTGATGATGTTCAGAATATCACTGAGCAAATGGCAATGTTAGCCAGATGTTTGAGAAGAGCTCTGACAGGGGCAAAAGAAAGAGTTCTTTTGATCCCAAGAATGCTTTATGCTTTAACTGTCAGAAGAAGGGACACATTGTTGCTGAGTGCAGATTAAAGAAGGTAGAATCAACATCAGTTGTTGATAAGAATGCTTACAGAGCTGATAAATACAAGAAGAAATACACTCAGCTCAAGAAAGGAAAGGTTGAAGACAAACCCAGTGCAAAAGGACTAATTGCTGAAACCTGGGATACATAATCATCTACCTCAGATGATGATGTATGTCTGACGGCTCAAGAAAATGAAGAGTTGGAAATTGATGAGGTTGATTATGGTATGTCCGAATCAATCTTTGAAGCTGACATGAAGGAAGCTTCCATGTATAAGGTCAGTAATTTCTACTCTTACACTGATGAAGAAAAGGGTCTTGCGTTTGATTATTTGCTAAATGATTTCAAGACCAGCCTTAAGTCTCAGACTGACCTCAAAGCTGAAATAGCTAAACTTAAAGATGAGATTAAGGAAAATCAATCTCTCATTGATGTTGGTAAGAAAGCACAATGTGATCTTGAATGTCAAAGACATATTAACAAACTTCTAAGTGAAGAACTTCAGGAAGCTAAAGACAAAGCTGACCAACTCCAAAAGGTCACTGAGTCTTGGTGTAAGTCATCAAAGCTTGCTGAAAAGTGCATAAACCAACAAATACCTAAACAGGTAAAGGCTGTACTTCGAGGTGACTATCAAACAGCAGCTTATGTAGCTGATGATGAGATAGCAAGTACAGATTCTGAGGAAGATAGACAACTGATTAAGTCTCAGAAGTCAGCCTCAGAGAAAAGACATGATTCAAGCTTGAAATTCAATATGTTTGTGAAAGCTAAAGACCATGGAAATGCGTGCTCAACATCTAAACAGCAGAGTCTATGCAAGACAGATTAGGCACTCAGCCTATTCAAAGAACTTCAGTGATTGAAAGGCTTAATCCAAATCCTTTCAAAAGACAACATTCTCTATCTGGCTCGGAGAGAAGTTACAAGAATAGGAAGACACTGTAAGTCAGAGGTCAAATCACAACCATGGTAAGTCCAAAGTTGTGGATCTTGGTAAGTCCAAGAAGATCAATAGTGGTAAGTCCAAACCTGTTGAAACTGGTGAGTCCAGTAGGCATGACAAAGGTAAGTCCAAGGTCATGGAAAAGAAGTTTGTTGGTCAAGCTTCCAAGGATAACAAACAAAGATCTGACAAAGATAAGTCCAAAGTCAGTGAGCATCAAGTGAATCAACTTGCTAAGAAAGTTGAAAAGTTATCCACAACATATAATCCTAAAACTGAGAGTAAGTTCTCATAAGGATTATTGGACACTCTACCTCCTGTAATCATTGGAAGAAGGAGATGCTACAAGTGCAGAAGTAGAGGTCATGAGGCTAAGGACTGTGGCACAGAAATCTCAAAGCCTGAACAAGAACAAGCTGATCAGCCTGCACAGGACTCAGCTCCTGCTCAAGCTGAACAGTCAGTTCAACCCAATGGAGATGCTAAGTGCTCCTCATCAGAACCCACCAAGAAGTGGATTCCCAAACAAAACTAATGTGTTTAGTTTTCATATCATGTGCAGGGTTCAAGTAAATTGTACTTGGATAGTGGATGCTCAAGGCACATGACCGGGTGGAAAGGACATCTTAGTGATTTCCAAGAAGATGAAGGTCCTAAAGTAACATTTGGTGACAACTCCCATGGAAGAACAAAAGGCTATAGGAAGATGCAAGCTGGCAAAGTTACATTCCAGAGAGTTGCATATGTCAAAGGTCTCAAACACAACATGATTAGTATCAGTCAATTGTGTGATGAAGATAATGTCGTTACTTTTAGGAAGAAAGCAGGAACAATTTATAATGCTAAGGGAAAGCATGTATTAATAGCTAAAAGAGAAAGAGATGTGTATCTACTTGATCTTAATTCTGTTGATCCCTATAATGAAACCTGCTTGTATTCTCATTCTGTTCCTGAGCTGAGTTGGTTATGGCATAAACGTTTGTCTCATTTAAACTTTAAAAATATTTATATGCTATCCAATAAAGAGTTAGTCTCTGGATTACCAAAAATCACATTTGTCAAAGACAAATTGTGTTCAGCCTGTGAACAAGGGAAACATCATAAAGGGTCCTATAAATCAAAGCAAAATTTTTCAATAACAGACCCACTGCATATGTTGCATATGGATCTGTTTAGACCCATAAGTACTCCAAGCCTGAGTGGCAAGAAGTACACACTGGTGATAGTAGATGAGTTCTCACGATTCACCTGGGTAATATTCCTTAAAGCCAAAAGTGAGGCTGCCCTGGAGATAATTAGTTTCATCAAAAGGGAAGAGTTGCAAAAAGGTTTGTCCGTAAAGCAACTTAGAAGTGATCATGGGACTGAGTTCAGAAACTCAACTCTTGAAAGCTTCTGTGAACAAAAAGGAATATTACAAAATTTCTCATCTGTCAGAACTCCACAACAAAATGGAGTTGCTGAAAGGAGAAATAGAACCTTAATTAAGGCTGCAAGAACAATGTTGTGTGAGGCAGGATTGAAACTCTATTTCTGGGATGAAGTTGTTAGTACAGCCTTTTATACTCAGAATAGGTCAATCATTGTCAAAAGACATGGAAAGACTTCATATGAGATGTACAAGTCTAGAAAACCCAATATAGGTTATTTCCATATCTTTGGTTTAAAATGCTATGTGCTGAATCAAAGAGATCAGCTCCATAAGTTGGAACCCAAAGCTGATCTTGGAATATTTGTTGGTTATTCCTCAATTTCCAAATCATACATAGTATATAATACTAGGAGAAAGGCCATCGAAGAATCAATACATGTCTTATTTGATGAAGACAGTCTTGATCAAGCTGAGAAAAGACAAGCTGACTCGGTCAGTCTGAGTGAGCTTGAAAGGCCACGGGAAACCAATAAGTCAAATCCTATGTATGTCATAGGAGATGATAATGATGAGGATGTGTGTTCATCCCAGAAATCATCACAAGCTCCAAGGAACTCTTAAACTGAGAGAGATGATGAGTTCATAAATCCTTTTGGAGCTAAGGTCACTCAGACTGAGAATCTTAGTGATCATCAGTTTGTTGACAATGCTGTTGTTGAGACTGAGGATGTGTGTTCACCTCAAAGTTCTCAAAATCACTTAGATTCAGAACCAGATTCTCCATCTACAACATTTAAATTCCTCAAAGATCATCCTCAAGATCAAATCATTGGACATGTCCAAGAAAAGGTCATGACCAGAGCTAAGGCCACAACTAACTATGCTGTTCACTTTGGTTTCCTATCTCAAATGGAACCAAAGAAGACTGAAGAAGCCTTAGAGGATGAAGATTGGATTGAAGCTATGCAAGAGGAACTAAATGAGTTTGAGAGAAATAAAGTCTGGAATCTTGTCCCTGCCCCCAAAGATCATACGATTATAGGCACTAAGTGGGTCTATAGAAATAAAATGGACAAGGATGGAGTGATAGTTAGGAACAAAGCCAGGCTGGTAGCACAAGGGTATAAGCAAGAAGAAGGAATTGATTATGATGAGACATTTGCCCCTGTTGCTAGAATTGAAACCATTAGGCTGTTCCTGGCTTATGCAGCATATAAAGACTTCAAAGTCTATCAGATGGATGTGAAGAGTGCCTTCCTTAATGGAAAACTTCAGGAGGAAGTCTATGTGAAACAACCTCCTGGCTTTGTAAGTTCAAAGTTTCCACATCATGTCTATAAGTTGGATAAGGCTTTGTATGGTCTTAAATAAGCTCCAAGAGCTTGGTATGATACTCTGTCCACTTATCTACTATCAATGGATTTCACCAGAGGTAGTATAGATAAGACACTCTTTATTAAAAAGAGTAAAGGACAGGTGATTCTTGTACAAATCTATGTGGATGACATTATCTTTGGTTCTACCAATGAATCTCCGTGTGAGTGGTTTTCTAAAATAATGTCACAAAAGTACAAGATGAGCATGATGGGTGAGATGACATACTTCCTAGGCTTACAAATTCAACAAAAGCCTGATGGAATTTTCATCAATCAAAGCAAGTATGTTCTTGATTTGATAAAGAAATATGGTTTTGATTCTAGTTCAACCATGAGAACACACATGTCACCAGCTGTCAAGCTGAGTAAAGACTCAGATGGTAAGTCTGTGTGCCAGTCTACCTATAGAGGAATGATAGGTTCATTACTCTATTTGACAGCTAGTAGACCTGATATTATGTTTGCTACATGTGTTTGTGCACGATATCAGGCAGATCCTAAAGAATCACATCTTCAAGCTGTGAAAAGGATCTTTAGGTACCTTAAAGGTACACCAAATCTAGGTCTTTGGTATCCAAAGGACTCTGGATTTGAATTAGTTGGTTTTTCTGATGCTGACTATGCTGGGTGCAAGTTAGATAGAAAATCAACAACTTGAGGATGTTAATTGCTTGGAGGTAAACTAGTAAGCTGGACTAGTAAGAAACAGAACTCAGTGGCTACTTCAACTGCTGAAGCTGAGTATGTTGCAGCATGGAGCTGTTGTGCTCAAATCTTGTGGATGCAGCATCAGCTTCAGGACTTTGGTATGAGTTTCAAGAAAACTCCTATCTTCTGTGATAACCAAAGTGCAATAGCCATCACTTACAATCCAGTATTTCACTCAAGAACCAAGCACATTGAAATTAGACATCATTTGATAAGGGACATCGTGGAAAAAGGTAAAGTTGACATTAAATTTATCTCCACTGATGACCAATTAGCAGAGATCTTTACTAAACCTCTTGATGAAAAGAGGTTTATGATTCTGCTAAGTGAATTCGGTATGCTCAACCCCTAGCTAAGTGTCTAAAATTTGATTTCTCAGTTTGACAAAGATTAAGTGTCTTAAGCTAAGTGCACAGTTTATAAATTTTCATAAACTGATCAATATGTCAAACTGAATAATGAGTTCACACGTTTGGTTAGTTCCAAACATAATTCAACTACTCAGTGTGGTTGGAATTTCAGTTTGAGTAGGTCTCAAACATGAATAACTATGTGTCATTGAGTCTAAGCTATGTGCTTAACTCAAACTGTGTGCTTAGTTCACACGTTTGGTTAGTTCCAAACATATTTTAACTATTCAATATAGTTAAAAAGTACGTTTGAGTCAGTCTCAAACGTAAATGACTAAGTGTCATTGATTCTGAGTTATGTGCTCTACTCAAGCTGAGTTATACTCTCACGCTGAGTGATTAATTCAAGCTGAGTGCTTGACTTAGAATGAGTAATATGTTTACTCAGCTTGGTATGTCCAACCTATGAGTTAATTACTAAGTGTTATTAAGTCATTTGTCAAAACGTATTTGGATTAGTTTCAAATCGTATCGTATATCAATTGAGTATTGATATATTTACAGAGTGTTAATAATCTTATTATTTGTTAATATTATTATTTTACACTTGTGTCCGTTGGTGAATGATGTGTTTCTACCCTCTAAATGTTACATCAAGCCATAATTTACCGGCGTAACGGATTAAAAAAGGATTCCAACGGTAATTTTTCTCTCTCCTCGAAAAGGTATATATAACGACTTTACCCGCATTTTAGAGGTTTACGCTTAAACTTCTCATCTCTAAACCTTTCATCTGCTTATATACCTCTCTACAAATTTGCTAAGTGCAATCTTCTGTTCCATCGATTTCGAAACCCTAACTCGCTCAGTGCGACGCTCTTTGCTCTGTGCAACGACATTTTTTACTCAGTGTAATTTTCAAACTTTCACGATGGAAGGAACCACTCTTATTCTAAGTGATAGAATGGTTAGGGGTGCTGCTTTCAAAAACAACGGATTGCCGCTGATCAAAATTAATAATCAGCGTGCCTGCCTTGCTATTCCTCCGAGGAAACAGGGCAGAGGTTATGAAATCTGGTTGGCCTACATCCGGAAATGCCCTTTGGCATTTGCCTTCATTGGAGCACCTGTTCATATTGCTCCACAACATCTTTTGGAGTTCTGGTACACATGTACTTTCAACCAGAACAGGGGAGAGATAACAGGCATTGTTCTCAATGGCAATCGAACAGTAGCCCTCACGGTTCACCGGCTAAGGGAGGTTTGTGTTCGAGCCCACCGTGACTAGACAAGTGGCGAGATCAGTTCTACCTCAAATGGGTCACCCTCAAACTGAAGGGGTGATTAAGAAGGCCACTTTCCCAACCAGCTGGGGCTTCATGGTGTCAACAGTGGTGAGTTCACTGGGAACTAAGGTTGGAGGCTTGGATCAAGTAAACGAGTTCGAAATGCAACTTCTATACAACATGTTCTTTGATAGACGTATCGACTATGCACAACTCATTTTCAACGAGCTCAAAGTCCAAGTACTGAAGACCACCAGAGACCTCCATGTGCCATTCATAAGGTACTTGTCCATGGTGCTTGAAGCTGAGTTGGGGTATTTATATGAAGTTGGATGGGATGTGTTCCCTGTTCCAACTCTCAGCTCCAAGATGTTTAATAATGACATCTTTCCAGAGCAAGAGGGTCTAAGTGATCAAATGCTCCTGGTTGCGGAGGGAGCTTCATCAGAAAGTGAAGATGAGGGATCCACTGAAGGGGGAGCTTCTCAAGCTGACACAGAAGTTCAAGCTAAGCACTCTGCTCAGGCTGAAACAGTTTACACTGCTGCTACCTCTGGTAAGACTTCTCCACTTTCTCTTTCTTCTTACTTTTCTCCATCCACTTTTGGAGACAAGACTGCAGTAAACCCAACTCGGTCTAACCCGTCTCCTCTACCTTCATTCCATTTATAATCACACTCTGAAGCCACCCCTAGTGTGCCCACTGCTACTAGGGAGAAAGTTCATACCTATAAACGCAAAACTGCCAAACGTGGTGCCACCTCTAAAGGCATCACTGGAGCTGAGATCACATTGATCCCTCCACCGGCAGGAGTTGAGGGGAGACGCCTACTCTTCAGGTGTCAACCTCTAGGCTCTTTACAACCCAACAGCCTATACCTGGTGTGGTGACTACTCAGCCCATACCTACTCTAGCCATGGGAGAGCCTATTTCTGTGCCTGAGCAGACACACTTGGGTCACATTGAACATATGACCAATCCCCAGGGTCAATCACCCCCCTCTATACCCATAAGCCAACCACCTACCCATACACTTCACATTTCGAGCCCTATTCATTCTCTTCACTTCTCACACCCTAGTGCACGACCTGTCAATGGTTCATCTTCAAACCAGGATGAATCACAGGGTCCACACTCTGGTGCACATGAATTTGAGGGTCCAAACCAACCCTTGGATGATGCACCCAAGTCTCAACCTTTACAAGCTGACTTTGATTCAATTATCACTTTTCTGAAAAGTCAGTTTGAGATCCTCCACTTCAAAAGAAAGAAAGCCAATAAGCATTTGTTGCTCAGGCTGGATGCCTTGGATACTGAGGTGGCAAAGTTGAAGTCTTCCGTTGCTGCTCTCCATCAACAATGACCTTCAACCCCTATTGATGATGACAAAAAGGGGGAGAAGGTTCAAGAGACTGAAGCTGAAGCTGAAGATTTATTATTTTTGGCAAAGGGAGCAGAGAGGATTGAGGGGGAGGAAGTTATTGAAAAATACACTGAGCTGACTGACAAAGCAAAAGGAAAAAGACCAGCAGTAGTCAGCTCAGGAGAATCAGAACCTCCTCAATAGAAAAGAAGGAAAATGATTCTCAGTGAATCATCTGACTCAGATGAAGACTCTGCGGATAAAATGACTATACAAGAAAGAGCTTCACTGCTGGCAGTTAGAAGAATGGAGAAGGAGGATGCTGACCAGCTTGGGATCTCTGTTAACGAATTAAGAGAAATACAAAAGAATGCTCAAGCTGTGTTGGTCAGTGAAAAAGAGGCAAGAGAAAGGGCTTGGGCTGAGCAAATCAAAAAGCAGAATGAGGAACTGGCTAAACTCAAGCTGCCCATAGTGCCTAAGGAAGAAGAGGAAGAAGGACCTCCGATGGAATATCAACCAGAGGAGGAGAACATAATGGATTGCTATACAAAACTATTCTTCCCTTCTCAAATACTTTCACTTAAGCTAAGCTCAGCTTAAGGGATCATTATCATTGAGTTTGTTTTGAAAAATGGTGAGACACCTTCTTTAGAGCTCAACTAACTACACAAACTGGGTTATGAGGAATGGAAGCAAGTGGCAGTGCTCATTAAACAAATGGAAAAGTCCTCTGAAAGAAGTCAAGTTAAAGATGAGCTGCTGAGGTTACTTGCAAGAGCTGATTCGATGAAAGCCATACCCAGATCTGAGATAGCTACCCTACTTACTTCCTTTCATAAAGTTGGGAAGAAGAAGCTAACAAAGCCAGCTGGATTAGCAAATCTAGACTCGTACAGTCTTAATCTTCCTAAAGGCATGAAGTTCAAAGAAAATACTTATGTAGAAAAGCCTCAGAAAGGTTTCATGTACTTGGATAGAAATGGAAACAAATGCTTCCAGTCTGATGCAAGTATCTATACATGTGGGGTATCTCAGGTGTTTGCTCTGAGACAGCTAGTGGATAAGACTGAACAGACTGCAAGGTTCAAATACAGAATCAATAGAGCCATTAGATCACAGAAGGATCAGCTTCAACACTTACCTAATTTGCAAGAAATCCTTGAGGAAATCGACAAGGAAATCAAAGAGTTTGAAAAGCTGCATCCTCAATAGATTAGTTCTATTAGATTAGTTCTAATTTTTGTAAGCACTTAGTGTACATGATCTGTGTGATCAACATTTTGTATTATGATAAGTTCAATTAATACAAATATTTGTTTGATATGTTTAACTGTTTTGTGATGTGTTCATATTTATAAGTCTGATAAGTTCAGCTTAATGAATAAATGATAATTTCGTATTCATTAATATGTTTGGTTGGTGTGTTCAACTAAAAGTTGGTATGTTCCACTTAAAATTGATAAGTTCAATTAATATTGATATGTTCAATTAATATTTGATTAGTTCAAAGTAAAAATCTTGATAAGTTTAAGATTTAAAAACATAATTCTGTTAAACAAACTTACTAACTGTTTGATGGTTTTGTCATCATCAAATAGGGGGAGTTTGTTGGGAAAATGATCTCATCAGTTTAAATTTGATGAGACAAAGGTAAGTTTGTATGATATGTTCTACATATAACTTAAACAGAGTTATAAAGCTTAATCAGACTGAACACTCATAGTGATTCAGACTGAGTATAAGTTGAGTATAAGCTGTATATTTGTTGGATCAGCTTAGACTATATCTTAGTTAGATTATCAATATGTTTGATAAGATGTGTATGTAAACTAAGATATCTATATTGAGTTTCAGCTTGATGAGTCTTAAGCTGAGTGACTCAGTGTGTATACTGAGTCAGCTCAATAGAGTTGCTAAATATGTTTTAGTTAACTTTTTGGACTTCTGAGGATGAGTTTATAAATACGTGTCAGTTCATGTTTATTTTCGAGTGTGTTCTCGAAGAACTCAGCTTGATGAGTTTCAAGCTGAGTAACTCAGTCCGACTAAAGAAGTCAGTTTAAAGATAATTTAAAAGTGTTTTAAATTAATTTTTTTATCTCTCTCTATATCTACGGCAAGGATAAGAAGATTCCAGAATCAAGTTAGAAGATTCAAGATTCAAGATTCAAGATTCCGGATTATCCGATAGTTAGTTAGCGAATTAAGTTGAGTCTTAGTTTGTTAGATTCCGTAGGCACAGGATTATAAATACTTATCTCTTGATAAGTTTGGAGGTACGACTTCTACTACGACTTAGAAAACAATTAAGTGTTGCAGAGCCAAAACCTCACCTCACCGTATCTGTTACGAATCTTGATTACAGTTTGTTAGTTCAACTTGATCAAGAAAACTCACAGATTCCCAAAGTGTTCGTGTGTTCGAATATTCACATTTGTTGTGAATATTGGTAAGTAATCATAAGTTGATTGAATCTGTGTAAATCCTGTTTAGAGATTCGTCAGTATCTATAATCATAAGTTGATTATAGATAGCTAAGTTTGAGAAATTGAGAGATTTCTATTAGGTGGTTATATATCAAGAGTTGCTTACTTGATAATTATTTTAATCATCTTCTTATTCAAAACATTATAATCATCTTCTTAATAAAAGCATTCGACTGATTGTGGTTTGATTTACTGTGTGTAACACTTTTATTTGATTTGTTCAATTTCCATAGAAAGTGTATTCAACCCCCCTTATACACACCTGTTGCTTGTTATTCTCATACAAGGGACCAACAAAACCTGGATTCGTTCAAAAAACCAAAAACTTTAATTATTAATGTGGCCAAAAACCGTTCCATTAATAATTAACAATCCTAAAAACTAGATTTCAACCTTTAAACAAAAACTTGTTTAAAATTCTGGTCAAGATCAATTTTTAAATAAAAGATTTGTATTTTAACCGATTAAACAGAACTTTGTTTAAAGTTATCTGATTAAAATAAAACCTTTTAATATTCTGGATGAAAAACAAAAACCTTGTTTTTCTCACTTTTGAGGTTTTTGATTTTAACACAGTGAAACAAGATGAAGCAGAAGATCACATAACATAAACGAATCAATTTTCTAGATTAACTAGGTTTCTATCCATCAAACAATATGTTCAATATTCTTGATCAAAAACTTGTTTCATCAAAATTTCAATACTTTTAACCATTTAAATTAACTGTTTAAACTCTCTGATCAATAGGATTAAACCTTTTAACAACTGGATAACAAAAACAAACTGTTTTGTTGCCCTTCTTGATTTTCGAAAATCACTAGAAGCAAGTAGGGGATCAAGAACAAACCTTTAATCCAAAAAACAGATAAAGCTAGAAACTTTATAGAGTCGAGGCTCTGATACCACTGAAGAGTTTTTGATCTGACGAAACCACCCTAATACACAAACTGGTCAAACCTGGGTTTGATACTGCTAGTTCAATCCTAAAGCGAAACTGGATTGAACACAACCCCCTAAACCCTAAAAGGGTTAGGATCTTTCTAATGATCATATCAGTTTCTTATCTACAATCCACATAAAAGGTCAAGAAATACAATACCTCTTGAATCTTGGGATTGCTAAAGTTAGTCCACCACTACTGCACCACCAACGAACTAGCTGCTAGACCGTTGCAGGAATTAACCTACCTACACGCAAAGTCGTGCGTATATGTGTGTATTACGTGAATCGCAAAAGCCGGAAGGCTTTTGCATCCTTGTTGTCGTCGACGCAGAAGCAAAAACCAAACACCCTCAGGTGTTGTGTTGAGATCGACGCAGACAAAAGGGAGGGAGGGAGGAGGCCAGAGTTTTTTCCTTGTTGCAAATTAATTACATATGGATAAATGAGCTTTTTCTAGGTTTAAATACTTTAAACCTTATCCAAGCCCAAACCCATTCAATTAAAGCCCATGTCTTTAATTGAAGTGTCATTCCTTGCACTTTGACCCCCTGGACTTTACTAGTTAATTAATTAACTATTAATTAACTATTCCGTTAAATATTAAACTTAATATTTAATTTCCCTTTAAATAATAAATAACTATTTATTATTTATTTCTCTCTCAAATAATTAATTCCACTGATTAATTATTTCCACACAGATATTGGTAAATTCCAAATTGTTCTAATTTGGGTATGTAGCAGTGTGACCCTTTAGTCTCTTATAACATTGGACACAATGTACCCGTTAATTATCTTTGCACATAATCCAACAGTTAAGATTGATAGGAATCTTAAATCGGGAGTATGCAGTTCTTCCCCCCGGCATGTTATTTGCTGGAGCACCAGACGAAGTAGTTGCAAGTGCAATAAAACCACGAGATCGAACCTCTGCAAGCATTGCTTTATAAAGAAATATTTGTTTGGTTCCACCAGGACCATCTATGAAGAACACACCCAGACGATCATTGTTAGCATGTCTCATGATCTCATTATATGCCACTTTCTGATCGATATTAAGAGTGTTACGATCATTTAGGTGCTCTTCTTGCATGACAATGAAGTACTCCTCCTGTACCTCACGAAAACCTCCACTTTGTATATTAATGTCTTTGTTTACAGCTGGAAGATCAAAATCATCAAGACTCTTACCCATAGATTGGAGAAAGACTTTGATGTCTGTAAGGACCATGCTTAGGATTACATCTACACTTTCATGTTGTCGCCTATAATCCTCAGAAAGAGCATCATAATGGTCATCCCATAACTTCCGAACATCTCCTGACTCACAATAAATCAATATTGTTGCAAATAGCCTCCTAAGAGCATTTAGAAATTGAAACAATGAGGCTTCTGTAAGACATCATGATAAGTTATCATCAAACTCTATTAATCCTCTTAAAAGAGCTGATTTTAGAAATGTCAACTGCCTGACACCATCAGCCTTGTAGAGATCTTCAAAACCTTGAGGCCCAGTAACATGTATTAATAGTAGACGCAGGTAATATCTCTCTCCTTTGGCTGGCAGAAACTAATCACCCTCTTATAGCTCCTTTTTTCGAGGACTCCAAGTACGCGAACTCCCATTTTAACTAAAATGTTTTGGAAAATCTTTATACAAATATTGTCTTGCACTCACATCCACTTTATTCATTAAAAAAAAGCAGTTAACATCGATCTTTATCTCTCTCTCTCTCTTGCAACATATATTTCATTAGATCGTTGTCTCTAAATCTAACTAATTGCTTATTTGGGAGATGAAGCTGCAACGACATCACAAAAGGATGTATTTGAGATAGCGTGAAGCTAAAAACCCTCCACATCGCCTCAGGTGGCGAGATATAATGTGCATCTTGAAATATTTTTATCTCATTGATGACCATGTCTTCTCCATCTGGGTTGATATGGATAACTTGTTTGTCATGACCCTGGTACACATACTTGAATACATACTATATTGATACTATACTCGGAGACCTCAACATTGATGTGATAATCGTACATCATTAGCAACTTTGGATTATACGGGACCACCCATCGGTTGTCAAGGGTATTTCTGAAGGGTTTTGATCTGACCAAACCTCCCTAAGACACAAACTGGTCTAACCCTGGGTTTGATTATACTGGTTCAATTCTAAAGCGGAACTGAATTGAACACAACCCCCTAAACCCTGAAAGGGTTAGGATCTTACTAATGATCTAATTAGTTTAATATGAACAATCAAGAACAAATGTTTAAGGGATTACCTCTTTGATCTTGGGATTGCTAAAGTCAGTCTACAGCTACTGCACCAACAACGAACTACTGCTAGACCGCGATAGGAATAACCGAACAACACGGGAAACCGTGCGTGTGTGTGCGTATAACACCAAAAAGCCGAGAGACTTTTTGCCTCTTGTTGTCGTCGACGCACAAGCAACAACCGAAACACCTTCCGGTGTTTGGTTGAGTTCGACGCAGGGAGAGAGAGGGAGGAGGCTAGGGTTCTTTTCTTTTGCAGAATTAATTCTCTTTTGGATAATGAGCTTTTTCCAGGTTTATATACCTTAAACCTTATCTAAGCCCAAGCCCGTTCAATTAAAGCCCATGTCTTTAATTGAAATTTTTCATTCTCTGCACTTTGACCCCTGAACCTTACTAGTTAATTAATTAACTATTTATTAACTGGTCCGTTAAATATTAAAACTTAATATTTAATTTCCCTTTAAATAATAAATAACTATTTAATATTTATTTCTCTCAAATAATTAATTCAACTAATTAATTATTTCCACACAAATACTGGTAAATTCCAAACTGTTCTAATTGGGTGTGTAGCCGTGTGACCCTTTAGTCTCTTATAACATTGGACACAATGTACCCATTAATTATATGTGCACATAATCCAACAATTTCCACGTACATTTGCTTCAATTCCATTGTCTCTCCTTCGATACAATGGATATGAGTCATCTCCTTGTGTTGTAGTTTCGTTGAATTTCTTAGGAAACCTAAACGACATTTTTTTGGCTCACCGTGCATACATGGACTGGATTCTCGCAAAGTTCCACATGGGTCGTGCATCATGTGCTTGAGGACAAGTTCATGCAACTTGGGATACTTGACAGGGTGGGGAATTTCAACACTGACGATCTTATCATAATAGTCATCTAGTGTTCTGGTCGCATTATAAGGAGGAAATGGGCTTGTAGCAAAGCACGTTTTTGAAACTCAATAACATAAACATATGCCTCGACCACACCGAGTACATGCTTCTTGAATAGTTGCTCCTTGAGATCCCCCAGTTTCGCTCGGAAAACTCTTGCAACAAGATCAGGTCGATCTTGTGATGTTTGACCAGGCAACAGGTCATCAACAATTTGGGCCACTTTGGATTCCATGTCATAGTAAGAAAGATGTCGGGTTTTCCATCATCTTGAACTAAAGCCATGGCATTGAGGAACCTTCGTCGCATATCACGTGGTCCTACGATAAAAGATGCAGGCAACACAACCCTATGACCGACTCTACCTGGTTGTATCTCACCAACATTAACACAATCCACAATCCCTTGGTACAAGTACGATCTTATCTTTGATTGGTTTTGTGCACAAAAAACCAAACGTGAAGTTTCAATCTTAATGTATATATCTACTACAAATTGTTGTAGTAATCTTCCTCCTAATAAAATCTGGTTGTCATTTGAGAGAATTTGGAACTTGTAGCAATAGTACTCTCGTATGGTTACAGTCTTCCTACCCCTTGTTTCAGGTTCTTCATGGTGTTTATGGTTTGAAAAAAAAATATAATTAAGAGATATTTAGATAGTTTGGGTTTGGTTATTAAAAAATTAAGATTTTGCAAAAGGATAGTGTTCATATCTTCTGAATCATTATCATTGTTTTCATCATCATTGACAATATCATTGATAGATACACCATCCTTGGTATTTTTGGATGCCATCCAGGTTCACCGTTAGGAAAGAACAGAGGATATGATAGTGGATCATAACAAGCAAAGTAAGGTTAGATTTGTTGACTGTATTCTCACCTGCCGTATACAACAATATTTCTCTTGTATGCAGTGATGTTATCATTCTCTTCAACCCATATACCGGCAACCTGTATATTGGTACAATTTAACATGGTTTGTAACAATTATTAGTTACAATATATTTCAAATAGAGTTTTGTTGTAGTAAATACTCATGGTCATACCTCACATATGGTTGGCCGGTTGTACACTCTTTGGTCAAGTTCCACTGATACATTCAAAGTAACTTTATAGTTGTCAAGCGGTCCAAGCTCAGATTTCTTTTCTTTCTTTTGACATTTTCCATTAATAATGTTTCATCATCATGAGAAGTGGCAATGTCGATTACATCATCTCATTTCCAAGTGGTCAAATTTTCTTCTCTTGTTTAATATTAGTTGTTATTTTGGCTTTAAATTATAATTTTCATTGTGTTTTTTTGAATAAACATATTTTATTATATTTGAGGACACTCTGGGTGATGCGAAGCTAATAGATAACGATTTTTTGTAAATATTTTGTTACATAATGCAACACCAAAAGACAATTGTTTGATCTTAATTATCTTTATAAGAAAAGCAAAAGTTTTGGTAATTACCTCATCAATAACAATCACTTTGTCATTGTTCATTTTCGAGTAATGTTCGACGGCCATCATAGCATCTTGATCAATGATTTCCATTTCCTATAATCATATTTTTTATTCTATAACAATCACTGTATCATTTTTTTATTCTATAAAAATATAATCAATATTATAAATATAGTCATGTAAATATCAAAAAATAATATTAATTTTATACGTAACACTTGATTTCTCTTTTTAGTTTTTGTTTGCGTTGATTCATATTATACTTTTTAAAAAACTTATCTATATCTGTTTTTATATTCTATAAAAATATAAAACAATCTATAAAAATTTAAAACAATAATATAAATATAGGCATGTAAACATTAGAATAGAATATTAACTATACTTAATACATAAGACTTTATTGAAATTTTGATATAATACTTATGTGGACAGTGTTTTGAGATGTAGCAACTTGATGATCTTCTGTTGCAACAATGTTCATGATTCCCGAGGGGATGTCCATGTACTTCAGTATAAAAATATGAAACAATTAATATATATAGGTATGTGTAAAAATCAAAATTAAATAATAACTAACAAATTAAAGGCTAGCACAACAGTCTTTAAGGTTTAATTCTTAAAATATTCTTTTTTTTAAATGGACACTCTTTAATGCTTGCACAATAGTCTATGTATGGGAATTCATTATGAATTAATAGCATCATTATAGCACAACAGTTGATGCCTAAGCATTTATTATAACTTTATGTATATAGTAAAATTTGATATATTATCTTGAGCTGTATTAGTCTATACACCCAACACTCTCAATACATTTGAGAGAGAAAAACCCTCTGTTGAAGAATCAGAGGACGAAGACACCCAATACTCTCAATACATTTGAGAGAGAGAAATCGTCTGTTGAAGAAACAGAGGACGAAAACGCGCATAAGTTGAAGAAGATATATCGTCAGAGGTCAACTTATGATCTAACCATGTTTATAAACTACTTTTGTATGCTTTTATTATATGCAATGTTGAAGGACCAGTTAGATATAATACTTACGAGGACAGTGTCTTGACTTGCAGCAACGTGATTGTCATTTTATGTTGCAACGTTGTTGAGAATTTCTGAGGGGCTGTCCATGAACTTCAATTGGCTTGAGTGGATATTTTCAATTTAGATGATGAGAGGTAAAAAAACAGGACCTTAAAACTTGTTTATATACTACAATTGTTAATTTGTACATGATCTTGATCTTGTTAAGTTGTTTTCCGATTTATATGATTTGATATTGTTAATTTTGTTTCCGATTTTAAAATGTGTTTCCAGTTTGCAACAGTTAGAAATTAGTTTACAGGTTGCAACATTTAAAGGTAAATTTATATGATTTGATCTTCTTAATTTGATTTCCGATTTTCAAGTTGAAAAAGTTGGCAAGTTGCAATAGTTAAGAGTAAAATTTATATGATTTGATCTTGTTAATTTGGTTTCTGATTTTAAATTTCTGTCCAGGATACAAAAGTTAGCAAGTTACAATTGTTAAATCAGGTCATACATTTAGCAAAGATGGTTGTACATTTTCAATGAGATTGTAAACCATGTGTGTATTATATTCAAATCATTTCTAAATAAAATTCAATGACATGGCGCAGATAGTTAAATGTGGTCGTACTATTGCATTGTTTCTTTAATTTAATGACATCTTATTGTTGTTTAACGAGGTAGTTATACCCCGCGTATTGCGGCGGGGTTTAAAACATATACATGAACGTAGTTAAAGTCTCATTCGACTAACATAAATAAGGTGGTTTCATAATTACAATAAAAGGAATCCATGTATCATTTTTTGTAGTACTCGAACTTTGCTATATGATTTTTATGTTAGAAATTGTTGAAATCTATTTGTTAATCCAATTTGATTTTTCAAATCGCTTTTAGCAAAAAATATAGATTGTTATATATTATTATTATTTTATTATGTATAATAAGGTGCAAAGGCATTTATAATAATCTTTAGTGTCTGCCATTCAAAAAAATAAACTTTAGTATCATAAAGTTTAAAATATATTTATTAAAACAGAAAAAGAAAGAAAAAATAAAAAAGTCTCAAACTTTCTAATTTTCATCATAAGATTAAGTATTAATCAATATGTATATATATATATATATATATATATATAGAGAGAGAGAGAGAGAGAATGGATCAACATAGAACCACCCTTTAACCATAGAACATAAAGAACTAATTTGGACCCTTAGATTTTCTAGATAAAGGGCTGAAATCAATCTTTAATTTTCTATGATACAAAAAGAAAACAAACTAATTAAATCATTAAACAAGGGCATATTAGGAACTAAAAAAATTCTCCCTCCTCTCTTCCAACAAAAACATCCGTCTCTCAATTTTGTCTCTTATTTCTCTCTGCTGCTACAAACAACACTCACATTTGTGAAGATTCATCTATTGATTTCTCCTGTTACAAACAAAATATATCAAAAGAACATCTAACGTCATGAATCAACGGTAGATTAATCAACGAACGTCATGGATCAAAGAATGTCACGAAGCCCTCCTCATCGTTTGATTTCTCTTCTTGTGAATCTTGATGAAATCGACACAGCCGTTGAAGACCCAGATCCCGATAAAGGTTTTTCTTCAGATGAGCATGCAAACATTACTCATCCATCACGAATCAACAGCAGATGTGCCCTTTAGGTGTTTTTTCTTGTCACGAGCTTCAACTGGAAGTTGAAGATAAGTGGGTAAGTGTGTATTTTGGTTTCTTCTTCATCTAGATTGTATTTTGGTTATCTTCTTCATCTAAATTGCATTTTATTTCTTCATCTCCATTGTGGACTATAAGTAGATGAGATTCTGCATTTTTGATTTTTTAGCTGTTGTTTTTTTCTCATTGAAGCACCGATTTCATAAACTGGAAGGATATTGTAAATGTTTTTCATTTTAGTGGATTTTATAATATAGCTTATCATTTTGGTGTTTTTCTTTAAAATTTAGAATTTTCTTATTACTCACCAGTAGGATTTATATGTGTAATATAGTATCTAACTTTCAAACATGTATGTTAGTAACTAGACTAGTAAAATTTGTTAGTAATTTTTTTAGATTAGTGGGTTATACACCCATATGTTCCTTCATTATCTCTTTTACAATGGATAGATCCGGATATTTTTGCATTTCAGTTTTTTTGCATTTTCAGTATGCAACTTTGGAAAAGCATATCATGTTAAGATGTTGTTGCTTTTGCATTTTCGATGTGAAATATAGTCGCTTTTGCATTTTCAGATTGTTGTTTGTTTGCATTTTTTTAATGTGAAAAGGAAATTTTTAAAAATTTTGCATTTCCAAGTATATTTTCGAGTTTGTTTCTTGTTTTGCATTTTTCAGTGATGGATATTGGTTTTTGCATTTCCAGTTATGTGAAAATATTGTTGCTTTGCATTTTTAGATTGTTTGTTTGTTGCTTTGCATTTTCAGAATTTGCATTTGCATATGATGTGAAGATGTTATTGCTTAATTTGCATTTTCGATGTGAAAATGTTATATGAAAATATTGTTGCTTTGCATTTTCAGATTGAAGTTTGTTTGAATTTCATCTAGGTTTCATTTCCAGTTAGTTCTTTAGTTTGTTTGCATTTCATCTGGGTTTCATTTCAGATTGTACTTAGGTTGTTTTGCATTTTCAGATTGTAATTTGTTTGCATTTCAATCTGGGCTTAATTTCCAATTAGTTCTTTAGTTTGTTTGCATTTCATCTGGGTTTCATTTCAGATTGTATAGATAAATAAACATGCAAATTTCATTAAAAAGTGCATTTTGATTATTGTTTTCAACTGTTTCTTATGATATTGAAAAGTGTTGTGAATGGAATTTGTATTTTGGGTTTGAATATGTAATTTGCATTTTGGGCTGTATTTTGCATTAAATCAGATTGGAAATGCATGCAGATAAGAGTTGTTGGTTTGCATTTTCATTTGCTAAGTATACATCAGGTTTTGCATTTTAAGATGAATATGGTTTGGGTATGTAATTCTAGTTCTTTGAATGAGTTTTGACATTTTTACATTTTTTAATCTGAGGTGTGCAATTTAGCATTTTTTATGACAAAAGCATTTAACTGATGTAGTGTTGTGTATGTAAATTTTGCATTGTAGTGTTGTGTATGGTAAAGTATTTTCCAGTTTGTTCTTGTTTACATTTTCAGTGATGGATAATTGTTTTTGCATTTCCAGTTATGTGAAAATATAGTTACTTTGCATTTTCAGATTGTAGTTTGTTTGCATTTCATCTAGGTTTCATTTCCAGTTAGTTCTTTAGTTTGTTTGTATTTCATCTGCGGTTTCATTTCAGATTGTACTTAGGTTGCTTTGCATTTTCAGATTGTAGTTTGTTTGCATTTCATGTGGGTTTCATTTCAAGTTAGTTCTTTTGTTTGTTTGCATTTCATCTGGGTTTCATTTCAGATTGTACAGATAAATAAACATGCAAATCGCCGATGAAGAATTCCGGCCGCTACCTAAGATCGACGCCATCTCCGCCGCTTCGCAACCTCAGATCGACGCCATATCCATCCAAATCTGATCCAGGGTCCACGCCATATCCGCCGCTTCGCAACCTCAGTTCGACGGTGATGCAGATCGACGTGAAAGCAAGGCGACGGTGAAGCATATCAACGTGAAGATTTCTCAATTTCTACATGGTATATTTTATCATTTTGCATTTTGTATTTTGGTTTTGTTGAAATTGATGCTGAATCTCTTCATCAATTGCAAGGTATTATCATTTTGCATTTCTGGAATTTTGCATTGTAGTGTTTGTATAGACTTTTTGTATTTTTGGATTGAATAAGTAATTTGCATTTTTGCATTTTCATTTTGAATCAGATTGTGTTGAAATGAAAATCATAGTTGTGGAAACATATACATGACATGCATCTTTGATTTTTTGCATTTTCGGTTTTTGCATTTTGGCATTTTGAAAATGAAACCTAGATGAACATGAAAATTCTGAAACATTTGCATTTTCAAAAATAAAAAAAGTTTCAGAAATATATCAAGCCTAGTCTTGTTTGAAAGAGGACGAAAAACTGAATCTAATAATAAAATTCTGAAACATTTGCATTTTCAAAAACAAAGAAGTTATGATAATTTAAATGTTTGAGTGGGTTTTTTTTTTTAATTTGCTTGCCTGGAGATTGAAGGGGGGAAGCGCGTGGGTGAGATATTTTACTTCATTTTCCAGTTTTGCCCTTATTCCTTCTTGCCACGTGTCACCACCTAAGGTGGTTCTTTAGTTTCTATGTATAAGGGTGGTTCTATGTGTAATCTTACCCTATATATATATATATATATATATATATATATATTATATGAGAATGGGAGAACAAATCCTAGCCATTAATTAGATGTTGATATATTAGATCTTCACAATTCACCCGTCACAATTCATGATTAGTTATTAATAAAATAAATAATCAAATGTAGACTATCCGATCATATCAAATAAAGATCATAACTTAGACTCCTACTATCATCTATATATCAATTTTTATTAACATTACATGTTAAAAGAGTCATAAGAGAACATATAATCTAATTATTTTTACATATAATAATAGAATAAAATAAAAAATATGCGTAAAAGCAAAAAGAAAAAAAAACAGACATGCAAATTACACATCTGATGGGAAATATAAATAATAGTTAAGTGCTCTCCAATTAAAAAGTGAATGGAGAGATTCGAAAATTTAACTATATGGTTATAGCGTGACTCTCCAACCAATCTGTCAAGTTAACTTCTCAGTCATAAAATATATAATAATATTTAAAGGAATTGTTACTGTTCATTGAAGAGTAACATTTCCAAAAAAATGTTATATATATATATATGTATATATATATATATATATATATATATATATATATATATATATATATATATATATAATTTGTTAGTGATGAAAGATAATTTAGTACATTCAACTTACTTAAAAATTAAGAGTTTTTAAGTTGTAAATGCTTTATATAGGAGTAAGATTATTTTGATTTCCGATTTTCAGCTTGCAAAAGTTAGCAAGTTGCAACATTTAAGAGTAAAATTTATATGATTTAATCTTGTTAGTTTGGTTTCTGATTTTAAATTTCTGTCCATGTTGCAAAAGTTAGCAAGTTACAAATGTTAAATCAGGTCGTACTGTTAGCAAAGATGGTTTTACATTTTCAATGAGATAGTAAACCATCTGTGTATTATATTCAAACATTTCTAAATAAAATTCAATGACATGTCGACATATAGTTAAATGTGGTCGTACTATTGCATTCATTCTTTAATTTGTTGACATCTTATTGTTGTTTAATTGGTTAGTGATAAAGGATAATTTAATACATTCAACTTACTTAAAAATTAAGAGTTTTTAAGTTATAAATACTTTATATAAAAGTAAGATAGATACATCTCTTCCCTCTTTGGTTGCCATGTAGATGCCTTGTTTTTTTCCCTGTTTTTACTTTTTTTTTGTTTTTTTTTTGTTTTTGCTTTTTTGTTCCTGTTTTTACTTCGTGAATGCCCCACATATGTTTTTGTTTATTTTTGCTTCCTATTATTTGAATGTCACAAATTATTTTTTCTGTTTTTGCTTATTTTTTTCTTTTTCTAATTTTGATTCCTGATATTTGAATGCCATGCTTTCTTTTTTCGTGTCAACAATCTTTTATTCTGTTTTTGCTTTTCTTTTTCCTGTTTTTACTTTTTTTTCTTGTTTTTGCTTTCTGTTATTTGAATACCACAAAGATGCTTTCTTTTTCCTGTTTTTTCTTCCAACAAATTAATTATTGCTTTCAAACTTGTCATGTTTACAAACAATAATATTTTTGAAATGTAGATACACGTTAATATTTTAGGTATAATTTAATACATTTTGTAAAAATAAACCCTTAAATTACTTACTAACAATGCAAACTAAGACATAGTTATCTAAACCATCACAAGATGATAATGCCAATTGAAACACGGCAGAGCTCGCATAGCCCATAGTAAATGTTTATAAAAGATAAGAGATTTAGGATTGCAATAGAAGCTATATATCCAGTTATGTTATTTTTAAATTCAGACAATGACTTGATATTGAAATAAATCCTTTCTCATTTTTCAATATTAAATAATCCTTTTAAGATAATGATTTTGATCTTAGCTAATTTAAACTAATTATATAAATCATAATGATACATAAGTTCAAATGAATCAATATGTGTCTAATCTTTTAATATTTATATAAACATCTTCTTTCTTTAATAAATAAAAACAAAAAAGTTTCAGTATCAGTAGGTACTAATCATCCTTCTAAACTTTCACTTTAAGGAAATATGGACGATGGTGTTCACTCCTATCACTCTCCAAACAGCTACTGTAACACCCTAATTTAGGGCCTAGTTGTAAATAGTTGTACCTCGTGTTTGTTCAGTTGTACGTTGACATTAACCAAGTTGTTTAAGTTGTTTTGTTTTTTAATTGTTGTTATTTGTTGGTACACGTGGTTATGTGGCTAAAGTTAGAAATGTTTCATAAATAGAAAATGTTGGTAAAAAGTTGAACGGTTTCAGATAATGATTCCGAAAATATCTCCTTTAGTTGAAACGGATAAACCTAAGTCGTGTTTTAAGTTGAATAGGAGAACAAAATACCCGTAAGGGTATTTGATCAATTAAAGTCGGTCATCAGGGTCCTTATCCCCTGCCTTGACCAAAACACACACACAATTACACACACAAGCATATCACGTACGTATCAAACACATACACACATAAATCTTGGAGATTTGATAAAGAAGTTAAGGAAGGAAGCTAAGGTTCTGATTTCCAGCAGTAGATACCAGCTTCAAATATTGTTCTTCTTCCTTGATTGGTAAGTTCTTAATGTTGAAAACCTAGTTTTTGGTTTTGTAAAGGAGATGACCCATTTGATTGGATTCAAATGTGTTTTGGTGTTGGATTTGTGTCAAATATATGTTGCTAAGTTCATAGGTATGTTAGAAGTATAATATAAACGCTTGAATACGGATTCAAGTTGATTTTTGAATTAAAAGTTCGATTAACAGCTGTTATGTTCGAACAGAGCAAGAACCCACTGTATCGGGGGTCCTTGCGATCGAATGGACGGGCCTTGCAGTCGCATAGGGTACTTGCGATCGCATGGCATCTCTTCGCGGTCGCATGGGTTGTCTAGAGTTCCTTGCGGTCGCATGGAAATGGCATGCGGTCGCATGGGGTTCCTTGCGGTCGCATGGATTTCCTTTGCGGTCGCATGGCGCGCCTGGTGTATCTTGCGGTCGCATGCATGGGTCTTGCGATCGTAAGGGTGTCGTTGTCGTGGTTTACCGTCTAAGGACGATGGAAATATAACTTGCGATCGTAGGTACGTAACTTGCGTTCGTAAGCCCCCGAGATACCACCCTTGCGGTCGTATGGTTAAGCCATGCGATCTTAAGCTGGGTTGGTTTGGCAAGGCCTTTGCGATCGCATGAATATGCCTTGCGATCGCATGGATGCGCATTGTGATCGCATGGTGTTGCCTTGCGATCGCATGCTGTGTTGTTTTGTTGACAGCTTTGTTGTCTTGTGTTTAAGCCTCATTTATTGTCGTTGTTTGGTGTATAAGCCTGAACCTAATATGTTAGGTGATTCGGACAACTCCGTGTGCTCCTGGGATTCCCGAATTCATATATGTCTCCTCTAATTTCGAGGTGAGTACCGGTTTTCCCATGAGTCTTGGTAAGTAGCGTTGTCTGTTGTTTATTGAAATATGTTGGCGATGTCGCATACGTGCGTACATGAGGTATGTTATGCCATGTTGTTATATATTGTTGCTATGTTAAGTTGCTTTACACATTGGTTATAAATTGCATGCGTATAGTTGAACCTATTACGGGTTATAGTTGTATATGATACTGGTCCGGACTGTTGATGGCATGGTTAAGGTCAGCTATCTTCCCGAAGGCTGGATCCCTTTGATGGAATAACGGGGATTAACGGTACTCGGTGTGCAGCACGCCGGGGTAGTCTTGCAAACCGCCGCTCCTTAACGTGAGTTGGGATCTTCGCTTTCGTTGAGATCCGAGATGTTGAGCTTCGAGCTTCGTAACGCATTTGGTGGACTGCTCTTCGCTCCCACGCCATTACGGATAGTTGTTGCTGATGGTCCCCAGTTTGAATCGTTGAGCGGGGCTTCCCACCCGGCGAGATATGATTCCTACAGACTCGTTGGCGCGACGCTATATGTTAGGATAGCCTTATGTGATGTCCCGTAGTTGGGATAACCTGCTTATTGATCCTTATGTGTTAATCTGTACTCACTAGCTAGTTGTAGCTAACGGTGCCTAAATTTCCCTTTTTGCAGATGCGAAGTAGTAGGCCTGGTGAGCCGGGACTGTTGGTAGTTGTTGTACATACCTTTTGTGGAACACTGCTCGTTGTAAATTATATGGGATCCGATGGTCGGTAGTTGTCAGTCTAGTTGGGTAACATGCGGTGGTATTTTGGACTTGGTTTATGGTGTTGTACTTTTACTTTACCAAGTTAGATAAACATTATTATCTTTTGTAAAACGTTGGTTACTTCCACTGTTGGATTTTATTAGATAAGTTAAAAAGCTTAAATTTTCCCTTATTTTAAGCGCGTGAAAACTGGTGTTACAAGTAGGTATCAGAGCCGAAGTTTGAGGAATTGGGTACTCGTAGGAGTATTCAATCTCAAGCTCGGGCCCGACCATCGTTAAGTGTTCCTAGTTGGGTATTTGGGGTTGAGTATGAGCGTTTTGTGGTAGTTGCATCTTGTAAACTAAATTGTAGCGTTAGTAGTTGTTGAATAAGTAGAGACTGCTAGTGGTAGAGTAGTTCCAGTTGTTGATAATGTCCCTCAAGCGGTTATTGATATCGATGGGAGTAGTTTTCCTGTTTCCTTTCTTCTTATGCCGATTGCGGAATTCGATGTTGTAATTGGGATGGATTGGCTTAGCAAGTTGAACACTGAGATTTTCTGTTCCAAGAAGTTGATTAAAGTTCCCCTACCTGACGGGTCATATGTTGTGGCTCGTGGTGAAAGACGAAAGTCAGATATTCCTATCGTTTCTCTGATGAAAGTAAGGAAGTCAGTTTCAAAAGGCTGCGAGTGTTATCTAGCCCATGTGATTGACGCTAAATTGGAGAAACGTGTTGTTCATGATATTCCGGTGGTGACCGATTATCCAGAAGTGTTTCCTGACGAGTTGCCTGGGTTACTACCTGTCAGAGATGTTGAATATCGTATTGATCTTGTTCCAGGGGCTACCCCTGTGGCCAAAGCTCCGTATCGTCTGGCTCCTTCCGAGGTTCGCGAGATGATGACCCAGATTCAGGAGTTGTTAGACAAATGCTTTATTCGTCCGAGTTCTTCTCCTTGGGGTGCTCTTGTACTATTCGTAAAGAAGAAAGATGGGACGATGAGAATGTGCATAGATTACCGAGAGCTGAATAAGCGAACGGTAAAGAAAAGTAACCTTTGCCGCGGATAGATGATTTGTTTGATCAACTACAGGGAGCGACGTGCTTCTCAAAGATCGATCTGCGGTCGGGGTATCATCAAGTATTAGTTGCTGACGAAGATGTTCCGAAGACGGCTTTCCATACTCGTTATGATCATTATGAGTTTTTGGTGATGCCTTTTGGCTTAACCAATGCTCCTGCCGTTTTCATGTACCTGATGAACCGGGTTTGTCGTCCTTTTCTTGATAAGTCGGTGATCGTGTTTATTGACGATATTCTCGTTTATTCTAAAACCGAAGCTGAACACGACTTGCATCTGCGACAAGTCCTTGAAACTCTTAAATGAGAGAAGTTTTATGCTAAATTCTCGAAGTGTGAATTCTGGTTGCGAGAAGTCCATTTTCTTCGTCACGTGATTTGCAGCGATGGCGTGAAGGTTGATCCAGCGAAGGTTGAGGCGGTGATGAATTAGGGAGTTCCCCGAACTCCTTCTGAAGTTAGAAGCTTTCTTGGCCTAGCTGGTTATTATCGGCGGTTTATCCGCGACTTTTCTAAACTTGCAGGTCCTCTGACTAAACTAACTCGCAAAGATGTTGCATTTGTTTGGGCAGAAGCTCAAGAACAAGCGTTTCAATCCCTGAAACGCCTATTGTACGAAGCTCCAATTCTTTCATTGCCAGAAGGATCTGAAGACTTCATTGTTTATTGTGATGCTTCGTACTCCGGATTGGGGTGTGTGTTGATGCAACGTGATAAAGTGATTGCCTACGCTTCAAGGCAATTGAAACCTCATGAAGGCAACTATCCGACTCATGATCTTGAGTTGGCAGCCGTGGTGTTCGCGCTGAAATTGTGGAGACACTATCTTTACGGCACCAAATGTGTGGTTTGCACCGATCACAAGAGCCTACAATATGTCTTCACGCAAAAAGAGCTCAATATGAGGCAACGCAGATGGCTCGAGTTGATAAAAGATTATGATTGTGAAATTCGCTACCATCCTGGTAAGGCCAATGTGGTGGCGGATGCCTTAAGTCGCAAAAGCTCTACTGTAGACGCGAAGTTTATGAAACTTACTGTGGTTCCTGATATCATTGCTCGATTAAAGGAAGCGCAGCAAGTGGCATTGTAAGATGACAATCTGAAAGCTGAGTTGATGAGAAAGCTGAAAGACCAACTCGTTGACGATACCCGCGGATTAAAGACTTTCCAGTCTCGCGTATGGGTGCCACTTCATGGTGGTAATCGTGATCTGATACTGCAGGAAGCCCATAAGTCTAGGCTGTCAGTTCATCCGGGCAGCACAAAGATGTATCACGACTTGAAAGCATTGTATTGGTGGCCTACTTTGAAACGAGACATTGCTTCTTTCGTGGAGAAATGTCAAATCTGCGCGCAAGTTAAGACAGAACATCAGAAGCCTTATGGCAATCTGCAACAACTGGAGATTCCAGTATGGAAGTGGGATCACATTACGATGGATTTCGTGACAAAGTTGCCGAAAACTCTCAAAGGTCACGATGCCATTTGGGTCATTGTCGACCGATTGACCAAGAGTGCTCACTTTCTAGCTATCAGCGAGTCTACTCCGTTGGAAAAGCTAGCAAAGTTGTATGTGAATGAGGTGGTATGACGACATGGTTTGCCATGTTCGATTGTATCTGATCGGGATGCGCGATTTGCTTCCCATTTTTGGCAGAGTTTGCAGAATGAACTAGGTACTCGTGTTCACTTGAGTACGGCGTATCATCCACAGACCGATGGCCAGTCAGAGAGAACGATTCAGACGTTGGAGGACATGCTTCGCGCATGTGTTTTTGAATTCGGTGGTTTGTGGGATTCTCACTTACCTTTGATCGAGTTTGCTTAGAACAACTCGTATCGCTCCAGTATTGGGATGCCTCCATATGAGATGTTGTACGTGAGACGTTGTCGCACACCAACATGTTGGCTCGAGCCCGGTGAGAAGCAATTTTCCGGACCCGAGATCGTTCAGATTACAGCTGATAAAGTTAAAATCGCTTGCGAAAAGTTAAAAGCCGCTCGTGATAGACAAAAGGTATACGCAGATCCAAAACGTAGACCTGTTGAATTCAAGGAGGGCGAACGAGTATTCTTAAAGGTCTCTCCTTGGAAAGGCGTTATTCGATTTGGTCGGAAGGGCAAGTTAAGCCCGAGGTATATTGGTCCGTTTAAAATCCTTCGTAAGGTTAACAACCAGACGGTGTCGCTTGAGTTGCCGCCAGAGCTTTCTGGAATTCATAACACGTTCAACGTGTGTTACCTGCGTAAATGCAAAGTGGAGGAGAACCAGATTCTGCCTCTGCAAGAGTTGAGAGTGGATGCTTCACAACGTCTAGTTGAAGAACCTGTTGAGATACTCGGTTCAAAGATCAAGAAGTTGCGCAGAAAGATGATAAAGCTGGTTTTGGTCAAGTGGAAGCACAACCTAGGTTCGAATATGACTTGGGAGACCGAAGACGACATGCGATCTAGATACCCTCACTTGTTCGTAGACGATTAGATTCCGAGGACGGAATCTTCTTAAGGGGGGTAGATTTGTAACACCCTAATTTAGGGCCTAGTTGTAAATAGTTGTACCTCGTGTTTGTTCAGTTGTACGTTGACATTAACCAAGTTGTTTAAGTTGTTTTGTTGTTTAATTGTTGTTATTTGTTGGTACACGTGGTTATGTGGCTAAAGTTAGAAATGTTTCATAAATAGAAAATGTTGGTAAAAAGTTGAACGGTTTCAGATAATGATTCCGAAAATATCTCCGTTAGTTGAAACGGATAAACCTAAGTCGTGTTTTAAGTTGAATAGGAGAACAAAATACCCGTAAGGGGTATTTGATCAATTAAAGTCGGTCATCAGGGTCCTTATCCCCTGCCTTGACCAAAACACACACACAATTACACACACAAGCATATCACGTACGTATCAAACACATACACACATAAATCTTGGAGATTTGATAAAGAAGTTAAGGAAGGAAGCTAAGGTTTTGATTTCCAGCAGTAGATACCAGCTTCAAATACTGTTCTTCTTCCTTGATTGGTAAGTTCTTGATGTTGAAAACCTAGTGTTTGGTTTTGTAAAGGAGATGACCCATTTGATTGGATTCAAATGTGTTTTGGTGTTGGATTTGTGTCAAATATATGTTGCTAAGTTCATAGGTATGTTAGAAGTATAATATAAACTCTTGGATACGGATTCAAGTTGATTTTTGAATTAAAAGTTCGATTAACAGTTGTTGTGTTCTAACAGAGCAAGAACCCACTGTATCGGGGGTCCTTGCGATCGCATGGACGGGCCTTGCGGTCGCATAGGGTACTTGGGATCGCATGACATCTCTTTGCGGTCGCATGGGTTGTCTGGAGTTCCTTACGGTCGCATGGAAATGGCATGCGGTCGCATGGGGTTCCTTGCGGTCGCATGGATTTCCTTTGCGGTCGCATGGCGCGCCTGGTGTATCTTGCGGTCGCATACATGGGTCTTGCGATCGTAAGGGTGTCGTTGTCGTGGTATACCGTCTAAGGACGATGGAAATATAACTTGCGATCGTAGGTACGTAACTTGCGATCGTAAGCCCCCGAGATACCACCCTTGCGGTTGTATGGTTAAGCCATACGATCTTAAGCTGGGGTGGTTTGGGCAAGGCCTTTGCGATCGCATGGATATGCCTTGCGATCGCATGGATGCGCCTTGTGATCGCATGGTGTTGCCTTGCGATCACATGCTGTGTTGTTTTGTTGACAGCTTTGTTGTCTTGTGTTTAAGCCTCGTTTATTGTCGTTGTTTGGTGTATAAGCTTGAACCTAATATGTTAGGTGATTCGGACGACTCCGTGTGCTCCTGGGATTCCCGAATTCATATCTGTCTCCTCTAATTTCGAGGTGAGTACCGGTTTTCCATTGAGTCTCGGTAAGTAGCGTTGTCTGTTGTTTATTGAAATATGTTGGCGATGTCGCATACGTGCGTATATGAGGTATGTTATGCCATGTTGTTATATATTGTTGCCATGTTAAGTTGCTTTACACGTTGGTTATAAATAGCATGCGTATAGTTGAACCCATTACGTGTTATAGTTGTATATGATACTGGTCCAGACTGTTGATGACATGGTTAAGGTCAGCTTTCTTCCCGAAGGCTGGATCCCTTTGATGGAATAACGGGGATCAACGGTACTCGGTGTGCAGCACGTCGGGGTGGTCTTGCAAACCGCCGCTCCTTAACGTGAGTTGTGATCTTAGCTTTCGTTGAGATCCGAGATGTTGAGCTTCGAGCTTCGTAACGCGTTTGGTGGACTGCTCTTCGCTCCCCCACCATTGCGGATAGTTGTTGCTGATGGTCCCCAGTTTGAATCGTTGAGCAGGGCTTCCCACCCTGCGAGATATGATTCCTACTGACTCGTTGGCGCGACGCTATATGTTAGGATAGCCTTATGTGCTGTCCCGTAGTTGGGATAATGTAACATCCTAAATTAGGGCCTAGTAGTACTGTGTTGTACTAGGTGCTTAAATACTTGTACATTGACTTAATCAATGTATTTTGTTGCTAAATGTGTTATTTGTTAATTATACTTGATAAAAAGGTGTTATATAAAATAGTTATGTTGATATGTAGAATTGGTATATTAGTAACCGGTTTTAGGTAATGGCTCTAAAAATATCTCCGTTAGGTGAAACGGGTAAACGGGTATTAAATTGTAGGTTGAAAAGGGGAACAAAATACCTGTGATCTAATTAATTAAACCACAAGTCGGTTTGTTGTGTTCTTATCCCTGTGAACACTTCAAACACACACTATGTACACACACTAAACATCATACGCTCTCTCGGTTACACACACACCCAACCCTTTCCAAATTCAAAGAAGGAAATCAAAGAGGGAAGCTATAGATTCAAGTTTGGCTACTGATTTCGTTGTTAAAATCTTCATCTTCAACTGAAATCATCAATAAATTGTAAGTGTTTTGGGGTTTAAAGGTGTTCTTGAGTTCATGAGTGAGATTCACCATTTTGAGGGTTCATGTGGTGTTTAAGTGTTTTTCTTTAGTGTCAATTGATTTGGTAAGTTCAAATGGGTATTAAGTAACATGTATAAACTGTTGGAATGGAGTTTTGGGTGGAAAAGAATGGTAAAAATCGATGTTGCAGCGGCTGTCCAAGAACAGGGACGAAGGTCTGCTGTAACAGGGGTTCCTACGGGCGCAGGAAGAGTTCCCTGCGGCCGTAGGAGGTTGTCAATATCACTACGGCCGTAGGCAGGGTTCTCTGCGGCCGTAGTAATGTGTTTTGCGTGGTTTACCACCTACGGGTGATGGAAAGAAGCCTTCGGGCGTAGGTACATAACCTACGACCGTTGGTACCCAAAGAATCACTCCTACGGGCGTAGGGTATGGTCCCTTCGGCCGTAGGATATGACTTTTAGGAAAGGAAGCTCTGCGGGCTTAGGATGTATTACTACGGCCGTAGGAGGTGTTTTGGAAGGTGTCCTACGGCCGTAGGACATGTCTACTGCGGCCGTAGCAGCTGTTCCAGATTGCCTTTTTCTTGTTGTTCGTTGCACGTTTACGTAGAAGCATTAATAGTACTTTTAGACGTTGACTGAATCTACACATGATGTGTTAGGTGATTCGGACGATTCTGTGTGCTCCTGGGATTCCCGGATTCATATTTGCCTCATGTGATCTCGAGGTGAGTACCGGTTAACCTTAGGTTTCGTGATAAACATGTTATAACAAGTTTAAGGTAAGTTATGGTTTATGTGTTGTTAATTTGCTATGGTATACGCTGCTATGCACATATGTTAGGCTTGAGTAGGCCAATCATGTTATAAACTTGGTATATGCGGGTGTTATGGCTTTTGTAGGCCAATATGATATGTTATGGCTTGAGTAGGCCAGTTATGTTTATGATACGGCCAGAGTCGGCCAATACGTGTTCGTGCCGGCACTTTGTTATTGTTGAGGTACGGTGATTCGCGGCCGCGGATCGGGTTCTTGCAAAACCCCGTGCCTCAACCAGGGGCTCTCATAGACTTCCCCGCTCGTTAAAGGGGCTCTCATCGGACTTCCCCGCTCGTTAATGCAATGGTGGACTGCTACCCGCTTCCCCCACCGGCGCGATATTATGGATGTGTTCGGTTTCCCCCAGTTTGGATCATTGAGCCGGGCTCACAACCCTGCAAGACGTGACTCCTCCTGGGCACTGGAACATCACTAGCTGTTTGGATAGACGTGTTTGATACTTTGTGATACCTTCTGCATGCTATAACATTTTTGTAACGATACTTATGTTTAATCGTTACTCACTAGCTATTTATAGCTAACCCCTCCATGTTTATATCCAATATTCAGGTAATTAGCTGCTGGTGAGACGGGGTGCCATGTTTTGGTTTGTACTGCCGAAGTTTTTGGGGAACACTACTTTCTGGTTGTCTTTGTTAACTCTGATTTACTGGTTAATGGTCGGCAGATATTTGGTAACTCCGCTGGTGGTTTTGTTTAAACACTGTTACGGTTTATGTAAATAACTAAATTTAGCTTCCGCTGTGTTTTCTAAATATATCTTTTGGTTAAACGCATAACTATATTTTATAAAAGTAAGCTTGTGAAACGGCGGCGTTACAGATAACCTGCTTATTGATGCTTATGTGTTAATCTGTACTCACTAGCTAGTTGTAGCTAACGGTACCTAAATTTCCCTTTTTGCAGATGCGAAGTAGTAGGCCTGCTGAGGCGGGACTGTTGGTAGTTGTTGTACATACCTTTTGCGGAACACTGTTCGTTGTAAATTATATGGGATCCGATGGTCGGTAGTTGTCAGTCTAGTTGGGTAACACGCGGTGGTATTTTGGACTTGGTTTATGGTGTTGTACTTTAATTTACCAAGTCAGATAAACATTATTATCTTTTGTAAAACGTTGGTTACTTCCACTGCTGGCTTTTATTAGATAAGTTAAAAAGCTTAAATTTCCCTAATTTTAAGCGCGTGAAAACCGGTGTTACAGCTACCCCACCAGCCGATTAGATGTACTTGGTCTAATACTCGTAATAAGATTACATATGAAATACATCAAATTTTTTTTCCTATTTTTAATTAATTTTTACACTTATGTAGATCTTATAACAAAAAGAATAAGTAGAAAAAAATAATAAAAAAAATTACCTCTCATTAAATAAATAAGCACAAATATAAGAGTGAAGCCTACAAAGGGAACCCATTCTTGATTAATATAAGGGACCCACTCTAATGTTTCTGAGAGAATATGATGGGTCATGTTTGACTCCAATATAAGAGGATCCTAACCCTTGGCTTAATTCCAAATCCCATTTAGTAAAAATTACATTAGATTCAAATAAATTATTAATTAATACCTAATTAAATAAAACATGTTAAAAAAGCATAAAAGATATGGTCTACGAAATGCTGGTTCTGACGCCGCATCGCTCCTCGGCCACGGCCAAAACCACCACCGTTTCTCCTCTTCTGAGACTTCCACTCCAGAGATGACAACCAACGCCACCGCCACCGTCTCCGCCGCCGCAGGCACTACTCGTCCCCGTCGTTCAGTCTTCCTAGGTGTCGACGTTGGCACCGGTAGCGCTCGCGCAGGTCTTCTCTTTTCTCTCAATCTTACACGCTTCTTTTGAATATGCGTTATTATTATGTATTAGATTCCTAATGGTTTACTCTATGTGTGAGTTTCAATCTTCGTGTTAAATTAGGGAGAAAAGTAGATGTAGGAGTAACGTAAGTTTTGATACCATAACTGATGCGAATTCTAAGGATTTTGTTGGAAATTCTGAAAATTAACTTAAAATTTTATTGCAGCTGTTGTGAATTGAGATTGTTGAGATGGTGTTGAGTTTAAGACATAGTTCAGTTTCAGACTGCTGTTTAAAAGTAATATGTTTGATAGCTTAAATTCTGATTCACCAACAGCTAAAATTATGAAAATGGCTTTATCCATTTGCTGATACTGTTTCTGTTCTTCATTCTATGAGTCCTAGTCATGTCTATTCCACCTGTAATGGAAATGGGTCAGAAATTTAAATATGAAATGAAAGAAAATAACCGGAAAGAATAAAACATTGTAATTATAATTTACAGGATTAGAAACATCAACAGAGGTTATTGTGTTGTAAGGATGATATTTAGTTTAGGGCAAATCGCCAAGAAAGGTAGCATGAATATCAGAATTTGTCAATAAAGGTAACGTGTATTTTTTTGTGCTTACAAAGGATTGTAAATTTTAATATGTTATTATCTTGAGATGCAAAAATCAAGGTTATTTAGGTCAAGATTTTTTTTTAATAACAAATTGAAATTTACGATCCTTTCTTGGCAGAAAAATATATGCAAACTTTATTGGCAAAATTTAATATGTAGGTTACTTTTCTTGGCAATTTTCCCTTTAGTTTATCTTCACAATATTGTTTAATGATGATCCAAACGGATTATATGCTAGTGCTACCCACTAATGAAAAAATAAGGGATACTTGGGACCAGAAGAAATAGCATGAATAGAAGTCTTAATGATGAAAACGAGTCAATTGCTGACTTTTAACTTCTAAATTTATCAAGAAAGGAATATTTACATTCTTCAGGGACATATCCTAATGAAGTTGTGTCAACTCTTATGATAGAGGAATACAATTTCGAATGCTTAATAACTGACTTTGGTTTTATTTTCTTCTATTGAGCATATTACTGAGTTATAACCTTGTCTGATAGGTACCGTATGTATGAAATGTTCATTTTTGGTTACTCCGCGTGTCATGTTAAAAGACTTGGCACATATTGTCATACAAGTCTTTGACAATTGACTAAACGTCTAAAATGCCCCTAAATAAGGGCATAAATAAAAGAAAAAAAATGGACCCACATTTTAAATTATTAATTTGAAGTAAAGATTGCTGATGGACTGAAAAGGAAAATAGGATGGCAAATCATTGGGAAAAAATGAATTTTTGCATTTTTTGGGGCAGGGAGTGTTATATTTCTAGCACACACATAGAACAGTATAACTTCGAATTTGATATGTATTGTAATCTTTATTAACTGGGTGTTGCAGGTCTTTTTGACGAGACTGGGAAACTTTTGGGCTCTGCTAGTAGCCCGATACAGATTTGGAAAGAAGGCGACTGTGTTGAGGTGATAAATTATAGTTTCTTTTGTAGTAATATGGACCATTTACATAGATGTTTATGAGGTAATATATATGGTTATAATGCTAAAGCCGATATTATAATAGCTGAAGTACTTTGATAGTTACACTCTGGAGGTTCTTATTATCGGTGTTCCCCAAGTGCTTGCAGCTAGTTTTATCTTAATTGATGCTTAATTTTCTACTTTGTGTCTGAATGTTACACTGATATTTCTGCAAACCATAATTGAAAATGTTGCATTTGGTTAACTTTGGTTGTTGACTTATGTAAACCCATTTACCTGATAATACATTGCAGATAGAGAATTAAGAAATGATTTTCTTCTTTTAAAAGGAAACACACACACTTTCCTAAATATCTAAATATCACTCCATTTCAGTATGATATTTCTTCTTTTTTGTTTGGAAATTCTGCAAATCCAGCAATCTTCAACTGATATTTGGCTTGCAATCTGCACTGCTGTTAAAAGAGCTTTATCCCTTGGTGATGTTGCTGGTGATGAAGTAACTGGATTAGGTTTTGCAGCTACATGCTCTCTTGGTTAGTTGACCACAAATTTTGCCCACTGTGAAGTTAGTTCTAGAGGTGGCAATTTTGACGCGTTTATTTACGAATGGGTCAAACTGGGTCTTGTTGTATCTCTAACGGGTCAAAATGGTTACAAAACTTAGCCGAAATGGTTGAAAATCCCCAAAGTGTATATTTAATGCATTAAGACTTTCTAAATCATTTATTAAAAAAATAATAAATAAATAATGTTGTCATTATAATAATATGATTTTTGTAAACATATCAACTCTTTTATGTATAAAAATGGTATTAATGTTGGACAAAAGGTTTTTTATGGTCATTCTTCCAAGTTCCAACCTGTTGAAAAGTTACTCTTTAACACACCTGTTTTGCTGCCTCTACTAGGTACTCATTTTATCTAATATAATACTATTTGCCCCTTGATTTATTTGTGCAGTTGCTGTGGATTCCGAGGGTCAACCTGTTTCTGTTTCTTGGAGTGGTGATACGAGAAGAAATGTAATTGTATGGATGGACCATAGAGCTGTAAAACAAGCTGAAAAAATAAATTCCTGCAATTCACCTGTGTTGCAGTACTGTGGTGGTTCAATTTCTCCTGAGATGCAGCCACCTAAGGTATTTAATTAATCAGTTTTAATATGTTTTTTCTCAAGTCAATTTCATTGAAATTTATGCTTCATTTTGTTTTGTTTGCTAATTGTTAGTTTATCCTTACTCTATGTATGTGTATTTCCTTCCATGTGGATAAAAAAGTTAGCCTTTTGGGGATGCACTTCGCACTTGAATGGAACATGTCAAATCATGTAGCCTCACTTTTTCTTCTTCTACTTAAAGTAATTTGCACAATAGCAAGCACATGGTCCTACTATGTAGGGTTGTTTGGATGTGTGTGATATTAAATAATCATAATCAAATAGTTAGTTGTTATATAATACAGGTTGTAGAAGATAGTGTATAGATGTATTAATGATTTTTAAAGTTGTAATAATTCGATTAATCAGATGATTACTTATTTCGTAATTCTAGTTATTTAAGGAACTAAAAGAAACCAAAAAGTCGGTTAAAAAGTCTCCCTCTAGGAGGTGTGGAGATCCCTTGGGGAGTCTGGCATTAGTTGATTGATGACCCTATCGCTAACATGCTAGACGAATGGAGACTTAGTGTGGTAATCCTGATCTATAAGAACAAGGGAGATGCCTAAGATTGTGGAAATTATCATGGTATTAAATTGCTTAGCCATACTATGAAGTTGTGGGAGAGGGTGATTGAAAGCATAGTTACCGAATTCGCGGTTCGCTCCGGTACGGGTACGAGGATCGGGAACGCGGTTCGCCATATCAACCGTATTCGGTACGTAAGGGGGTAGGTTCATTTCGGTACGACTTGGTACGGTGTACCAAGTAATTTGGTACGATGTACCACATTTAAAAAACCATGAAGTTCAATAATAAACAAGTTTATCCAAAACAGATTCATTACTTTTAAAACATATTCATTAATTCCAAAACAGATTCATAAGTTCAAACATAAAACAAAAACAGAAACATAAAACAGAATAACAGATTCATTCATTTAATCTAGCCGCTTCCTTTTTCCTTTCCCGTTGTCCACGCCTTTATCAAGATTCTCCCAAGCCATTTCCTCTAAACTCGTGAAATTAGTTATTAAATCTGCAGTGTGAAATTGATTAATTGGTCATGGACTAAAAAAACGAAGAGACACAGGCGTCTGCTTTAATCGACGAGGCGTCTGCTTTTCTTCTTCCCACCAATTCGTTTGACGCACCAGAGAACACGTTTAAATTGGCTACAATTCGCGTTTCAATCGACCAGAGAACACGTTTAAATTGGCTACAAATCTCGTCTCAGGTGACGTAAAATCACGTTTCGGTCGTAGTATAAGTCGCGAACCCGTATCGATTTGGTACGCCTTCGTACCGCGATTCGGTACGAAGCGAACCAATACGCAAATCGTGGCTGAAATAGCGAATTCGGTAACTACGATTGAAAGCACACTGGGTCGGGAATCAAGGGTAATGGAAAACTGATACGAACCAAATTGATATATTATTAAAGCGGAACAAATACAATCGTCGGCGTGCTTTCGAGAGGTACCCGTGTCTCCTTAACCTACTTTCGAGAGGTAGGAGCTCTCCTAAACCCTAATTCAAATACTAATTTCTCCACACCTAACAATGGTCCTAGCATCTCCTATAAATAGGCTACCCCTAGGTTAACCTAATCACCCCATGGCCGATGTGGGACAAACATATCATTACTTTCCCCCCAAAACACACCTTGTCCTCAAGGTGTGGCTTCATAAGCTTTCCTAAAATAATTCCTGGATCCCAAACTTGAAAGTCGAAACATAGCCCGGAAAATCTCGATAATGGCGGCCCGGATAACGACAGTAGAGTCTGGACTGGTGGTGTCGGCCGGAAGGAATAAGACTGGTGCGGCAACAATCGGATAGCGTGGGTGAACTGGGTGGCGAGCGGCGGCGGTCGGGTGGACTGGGCGGCGAGCGGTGGTAGTTTGGTGTGCTGGGCGGCAGTGGCAATAGGGTTGATGGGGTGGTTGATGACGGCAGCAAGGTTGCTGGGGTGGTTGACGGCAGCGGCGGTAGGGTTGGTGGGTTGGCTGTCTGCAGCGGTGGTAGGGTTGATGGGATGGTTGACGGCGGCAGCGGTAGGGTTGGTAGGTTGGCTGTCTGCGGCGGCAACGGTTGGTGGCTGGAATGTCTTCTTCGGCGGTAGTTGGATGGGCTGGGTGACTGGAGGCTGTTGGATGGGCTGCGCGGCAGGCGGCGGCAGGTAGTAAGGCGGCAATGTGGTGTCGGAGTTAGGGAACGGATAGGTGTGGTAGGGTGGTAACGGGTGAGTGTTAGGGTAGGTTAGTGGCGGTATGGAATAGGAGTGCGGTGGCTGGGTGACAGAAATGGTGGCAACGGCCGCGAGGAAAAGCGGGGGCTGGGTGATCGGACAGGTGACAGCGGCGACGGTGAAAGGCCAGATGGTGGCGGTGGTAGGAATACGCTGGCTGGCGGCGGTAGCGGGGGCGTTAGGGTAGCTGATGGCGGCTTGGTGTTGCTGTTCCATGATAGCTTCCAGATCGGATTTTTTCCGGATGAACAGTAGTCGCAGATGAACAGTATCTTTTTTTTATTTGATTCAGAATCGATATGGCTCTGATACCAATTTGATACGAACCAAATTGATATATTATTAAAGCGGAACGAATACAATCGTCGGCGTGCTTTCGAGAGGCACCCGTCTCTCCTTAACCTACTTTCGAGAGGTAGGAGCTCTCCTAAACCCTAATTCAAATACTAATTTCTCCACACCTAACAATGGCCCTAACATCTCCTATAAATAGGCTACCCCTAGGTTAACCTAATCACCCCATGGCCGATGTGGGACAAACATATCAAAAACCTTCAGGTTTATGCCAGGGAAATCTTAGATAGAAGCAATCCACCTTATTAGACTACTCATGGATAAATATAGGGAAAGATAACAGGATCTACATGTGGCGTTCTTTGACTAAGAGAAGGCTAATAATAGCAGTGTTGTAAAACTCGGCCTGGGCGGCCGAGTACTCGGCGACTATTCGCTGGGCGGTAGTGGACCTTGGCGAAGAATGGCTACTCGGACTCATTCCTCGGCTTTGGTCAAACTCGGGGCTAGGAGGTACTACTCGGAGCTACTCGGGGCTAGGCGGTCAACAAAAGTAAAAAAAAAAAATAAAATAAAATTAAAACCACATAAATGACAGTCGAACCTTTCCCGTTATCCTCTCTTCTCACAAATCCGTGAATCACGACTTCAGATTCAACAACCGGGCTTCGATTGACAAGCATGGCTTCGATTTGGACTTCGATTGAGAAGCGGTGACGGTTTTCTTCGATTTACAGAGTAGTGACCAATTGTCTTTTGCTTCCATTCATCTTCACGAGAAGCACAGAGAACATTTTGAATGTGGTAGGCTGAGTGGCTTACCTTGGGGAAGAAAACCCTAATTTTTTTATAAAGACAAGTCTAATTATTTAAGTTATTAAAAAAGATGAGACGTGTGGACAACTGGACTTGTGTCTGACATCTAATAAATTCAAAAGTTGATTCACTTTATCACTGTTGTCAATAGCGGTAAATAGAGACGCTATAGCGAATAGCGTAGCGTAGCGGCCCAAGCTCGCTATCATACAAATAGCGGTAAATAGCGACCTGTTGGGTTTTTTTTGTGTTTTTTGTTTTTGAGTTTGGTAATAGTCATGTGTTTTTTCTTTTAATTGGCATATAGTTTAAGACTTTTAAGGTAACATACTAATATATATAATAGTTTAAGACTTTTAAGGTAATATACTAGTATATAAATATATAATTTCTCTTTAAAAGCCTATCGCTAAATATGAAATAGCGAACGCTATTTATCGCTATTCGCTATATAGCATATCGGTAGCCCATCGCTATTTACCGCTATTCGCAATTGACAACATGAAGCTGTTGTCTTTTACTTTTCCTAGAAGATTGATTAGAAAAATATATATTTTAAATTTTTAATCAATAAATTAATTAAGTACTTAAGTATATTATAGGATAAATATATTTAAATTAGATTTTATATAGATATATGACACATGAATTACTTATTATATATAAAAAAACTTAAATTTTCTTTAAAAATTCCAATCCGAGTACTCCCCGCCTAAACCGAGTACTCGCTACTCCCCGCCTACCGCCTGGCTCCCGCCTAGCGACTTCTACAACATTGAGTAATAGTGTACCTAGGGAGTTAATTGGAGGACCTTGCATGATCTGTTGATTGAGGTAGATATATAAGGGTCTTAAAATATATATATGGTGGCATTTCGTTATGTGTCCGAACCCCGCTGGAAGAGAGTGATTATTTTCTGGTGCTAAGGGGCCTGCACCAAGGACCAGCCCTTAGCCCGTTTCTCTTTGTTGTTATTCTCGACGATAGCTAGCAAGACCATAACTAGCGATAGCAATGAAATTTTCATTGGGAAACGGATTTTGAGACCCAACGACTCTTTATGACAAGAATGTTCTGTTGAAGCCAAAAGGAAAATTTTACAAAGTGGCTGTAAGACTAACTATGTTATATGGATCTAAGTACTGGTCGTTGAAAAAGGTGTAAGCAGAAAGGATGGAAATGGAAATGGTTGACATGAGGATGTTGAGGTGGACATGTGGGAAGACTATGTTAGATAGAATTCCGGTTGGAGTTTTTAGATTTGAATTAGGAGTGGCATCTATTGTTCACAAGCTGAGAGAGGGGAGAGTGTGCTGGTTTGGGCATGTCAAGAGGAGGCAACCAGTGACACCAGTTAGGAGGGGAGAGTCTATTTTAGTTGAAGGCACCGGAAGGTGAGGATGCCCATATCCGAGGTGGGAGGATGGAGTACGGACGGACTTGTAGAAGCTTTCTCTCTTCGAAGATATGGTCTCATATAGGATCTCATGGAGAAGAAAATTAGGATTGACAAGTAGTGAAGTGTCGTAAGCTAGATAAGATTGAGAATTTATTTATATGGGTATTTCTTTAGGTATAACTCTAGACTTCAATTAAATATTTGCTATAAGGGCGAGAATATGTCTAATTAATATAATAATAATAATAACAAATATAACATTAAATATTATGACAATAAAATAATAAATAAAAAATATATTTTTCATACTTTTAGTAAGAATAATGATAATGATATAGTTAAACTTGTTTAATAATAATTATGATAACATCACCTAACTTAAGTAATGTTACATTCACTAACTACTTTAATGAAGGGTAATTTAGTCATTTCAATATTTACTCATTTAAATGGTTTGTGTGTGTAACATCACCAAAGTGAGGTGATGTTAACATAACTGATCATTTTCCCATAAACTATTGTTATTTTTTTCATTTTAGTTATTTTCCTTTTTATGTTTTTCTATATACCTAATTACCTATATATAGTTTTTTGCTCTTAGATTGTTTATTTTACCCTTTTTATTTTATTTTATTTTATTTGATGTTATTTGTACTTTTGTTTTTATTCTTCTTTTTCGAATTTCTTTGTCGGGGGTCTATCTGGGAAGCAGACTCTCTACCTTTGGGTAGAGGTATGATTGTCTACATTTTACCTCTTCCTATATCCCATCTAAGCGGGATTGAGTACTGTTGTTGTGATTTTTTAACCCTAAATAATCAGAAAATGGAAGCAAAATCTATTTATCAAAACATCAAACCAATTATTGCAATGTATTACATCTGATTTGGTTTATGTACTTTCTAAACCTTCTCTTTTGTCTAATTCCGCAATTTTTTCTGATAGTTAATTTCCATAACACTTTCATATATGTTAAAGTATTTGGTGAATTTTGATTATTTAAGGAATTAAGAGAAAGCAAGAGTTATTTAAATTAGTTATTAGGTTAAAATGACGGGTAAATAGGTAAATTTCCTTTTACCCTTAGAGATATGAAACTAATTATCCATAACCAATTATTTATTCCTAATAATTATTTATTCCTAATAATCAGAAATAAGAAAAATCTATTAATCCAAACACTGAAAGCTGATTATCACGACGTGCAACTCCCTGAGTCTATTTATTGACTTTCATCCCTTTTCTTTGATCTAAATATCTAATTCTGAAACATTTGTTCTTAATGAATTTAATCACTTCTATTGTAGCTTCTGTGGGTGAAGGAGAATTTGCAAGAGTCATGGTCAATGACTTGGAGGTGGATGGACTTGAGTGATTGGTTATCATACAGGTAAAGCATCAATCTTTTCTTGCTTTTTTATTTTTGTTATTTCTATTATTTTTCTAAGGTTTCCTGTAATTTTTGTAGAGCAACAGGAGATGATACTCGCAGTATGTGCACAACTGTTTGCAAATGGACATATTTAGGTCATGCACACATGCAGCACATTGATGAAAACAGCTCCCGCGACATGGAAGCCTGTGGATGGGATGATGACTTTTGGGAAGAAATTGGTTTACGTGACCTTGTTGATGGCCATCACTCCAAAATAGGTAATTTTTAAATTCTAAAGTGGAGTTGAGATCTCAAGTTATCAGTTAACACGGGGAGAGGGTATCTAGACAAGTTATTACTGCACATATAGACATATGTTATTATTTATACAATTATTCCGGAAGCTAAGCTTTTTTTGTAGATGTATTCTAGAAGCTTTATCTGCTTCTTTTTTTGGCAAAAGTCAACTATGTTTCTACCATTTTTTCTTCTTTCTTTTGTTTTTTTTGTGTGTGTTCATTACATCTCTGGTTTATCTTTAAGTTGCGTTCTTATGTTTCCATTACCTATGTTCTATGTTTTAAAAGGCGCGAGGCGCTCCGAGGCAAATGGCCACCCGAGAGCCTCAACTTTTTGAGGCGCTCCGAGGCGAGGGATTCACGCACGCGAGGCGGTTATTTTTGCAAAATTTTGTAAATTATATTAAAACCATACCTCATACACAAAACAACTTAATAAGTAACTTAACAAGCAAAAATACACCAACATATATTATATTGTATCTCAAAAAAACATAAATCATATTGTCTCTAAAAAAACACCAACATAATAATTAACTTATAAGTCACAAACATCACAAATAATCAAAATACCGAAAAATTATCATCATCCTCGTCATCAATATCAATCCCAGGTAAACACAATTAACAGTAAACACAAAACACAAAACAGATATCACAAATAACAGTAAACAGCTTAATGCCTTATTACTGATCATCTATAAACAATTAAACACTATATAGTCCTAAGCTTAAACGTAAGTAAATAATAACTGTTAACAGATTAAAGGCATACGTATAGGTAAATAATATAATGTAAACAGGTCATGTAATTGAAGGCATGCATGTAAAAGCAAATTAAAGGCATACCTATATAATAAAGAAAAACTATAAGAATGGAGTAGAGGCATGAATTCGAGAATTAGAGAGCAGAGACTGATTTATGGTATAGGAGTGTACGACAATAGGAGTGGAGGAGTTAAAATTGAAATACTTGCCTACCATCCACATATTTAAAGAAGAACAAAGAATGAATTTATAGGAGAAAAACATAAAGAATTTGGAAGTTTAATAAGTATCTGTCGACTATTCCAATCTTCCGGAATTGCTTCGATAGCTTGGTTTGAAAAAGCGTGAAGCGCTCTGAGGCGTTAAGGGTTTGGAAGCCGAGGCGTGATGCGTGATGCATGATGCGCTCGCATCATGTACCCGAGGCGTCCGGTACTAAGAAAATACTTGTAATTTAATTCCACATAACATACTTGATGAATTAATTTAATTTAGGTTTAGAAGGCAACTTTGACCATTGTAGGAGACAATAACTATGGTAGGAAGAAATTGAGGTCGACTTTAGGAGTTTAAGTTATGATTAAAAAACATTTTTCTTTATAATTGGCTCACTCTACATAAAAATTAAAATTAAACTCAATTGTCCTTTAAAACAGCCCTTTAAAGTAGCTAGAATATAAAAGAAAGCCCAAACTACATGATGCGCAAAAAGCGTACGCCTCACGCATCGCAACGCATCACAGCGCATCGCAACGCCTCACACCGCATCATGGAAAACGCATCGCATCACATACGGGATGCGTTTGAGGCAACGCCTCGCAACGCTTCACGCATCAGAACGCCTCAGGCGCGCTTTTTTAAACCAAGTTCGATAGACACAAAATCAGTACGGGAGTCACCAAAGGCCAAAGCCCAATCGATAATATAATCACAATCGAGCAGCCCAAAAGTCCAATTGGAAGTTATCTTCGCTGTACGGGAGTCACCAGAATCGTCGCCTCATCGCCTCACACAGAGGCGCCGCCTCCGACGTCGAGGCCACCGCCTCATGTAGACAACGACGCCTCGAGGGTCTGAGGCGTTTTACTCGTCGCCTCAGGTCGCCTAGCGCCTCCGAGCGCCTAAGGCGTGCTTTTTAAAACACAGCCTAAGTTTATATTAGTGAAGAAAGTTATATTAAGGAATCATGTTGTTGTTAGCTTGTTCTTCTTCTCTTCTTCTTTTTGTTTTTTTTAAGGGGGGGAGTGGGGGAGGGTGTTTGATACAGTCCAGCTAGCAATATTAATTTAGGATTTGGTTTAGTTAATTAGGATTATCTATTATTTGAATTATTAGTAGTTTGTTATCTTTTCCTAATTTATAGGGGGAGGGGATCGGCTATTTAGGGATAGGGCCGATTAGGGTCTAGGGGTCGATTAGTACGTATTTTCTTTTATCGTTTTCACGTTCTTGCTTTGGGAGAAACCTGGTTCTCCAATTCCAGGATTATCAAACATTCGATCAGCTGTTTCATTAATTAAAATCACTTTATCAATTTGATTCGTACGTGTTCTGAACATTTACTTTTCAAGCTGAAATAATCAGATAATGGGTGTTTGGAAAATCTGATATTTAAGAAATTAATAGATAGAATTACCAAAAAGACTACTGTGAACAAAAGAGAGACGATTTGTTATTAAATGAAAGTAAAGTCTTTCATATTAGGTTGAAAATAGGGAAAATGTTACTATCAGTGACCAAGTTTCTTGAGTGTTCCACTAAAGTCACTAAGTCTTTTAACCTACAAAAGCACCCATAGTTTCAATATTGTTCCATCCTTATGAAATTTGATCTTAAACTGAGTGATCTAAATGGAACATTTATGAAACTCTGTTACTATTTGGTGTCTTATATTTTGTAAGCTAGCTTGAAGTTGCAGGTAGCTCTGAAAGAAAAAGTCACTTAATGGTAACCAAGTTTCATAATTGTTCCTTTTAGGTTATTCAGTTTTTAAAAAAGGTTTACAACAATGTAATAATATTGGAGCTTGAGTGTTTTTGCAAGTTAAAAAAGAAGTTGGGGTGTGGAAAGTTTTTTGAGATATGGTTACTGTTTATTGATTTTCAACTTAGATTGAATGCAACACTAAAAGTTAATTGTTGTGATTTAATCACAAGTCAGATAAACAGTTCTAAGATGCAAACCCCGAAGACCTCCTTGATGTCCACATTGATTCCAAAGTTCAATTGTTATGTGATCTATTTGATTAATTTCTTGCCTGCAATGAAAAACTTAAATGTCTGTTTGATTTGCAGGAAGAAGTGTAGCTTTCCCTGGTCATGCTTTGGGCTGTGGTCTGACACCTGATGCTGCGAAGGCAAGAAATTTTGTAATGGAGAATTCACATTGATTTCAAGTGGCGTTTCATTGAGGTTCATTAATAAAGTCAACAAATATTTTAATTGGGAGGATATGAACGTTCCTGTTCTGACTTCTAAGGGTCTGATTATTAAAGGTCACAATATGGGCTAGTTGGAAATCAGGTCAATTGTCGGGATCTGCTGGTCTGCACTCTTCACTCCAAGTTATCAAAAAAAAAAATTTTTTTTTCTTTCAAATATAATTTTAAATTATAATATTTTTTTGATGTAATCTACGTTATTTTCGATAAAAAATACACTTGTGGGTGATTTTCTACTTGTGATATGCAAAATTCTTTTTTCTTTTGCTTTTACCTATTTGACTAGTTAGAGATAAACATAACCTGAATCGACCTGTTTATGAGCAAACAGATCGAAATTACCACGTTTATAAATCATACTCGGTAGATTTTTCATTTTCAGGAATTGGGTCTTGTAAGTGGGACTCCAGTGGGAACTTCACTGATTGATGCTCATGCTGGTGGCGTTGGAGTGATGGAAAGCGTTCCCGAATCTGAAGTCAATGGTTATAATTCATTATACCGTATTTCTGTTGTTCCATTTTATTAAGACAAGGTATTTTCTTCTCTTGTTCTGAATAAAATATTATTTCTCAGAATCTGATGATGATGATGCTATATGCCGGCGTATGGTGTTGGTATGTGGCACTTCGACCTGTCATATGGCAGTTTCAAGGACCAAATTGTTTATTCCAGGTGTCTGGGGACCATTTTGGTCAGGTACACTATTAGCCTTTGAGTAAAGAATTAACTATTTATCGGGCTAATTGCATAGAAGGTAAACTAACTATAGTATGAGTATTTTCGGGTAACTGGCGTTTGCAGGCCACAAAAAACCATTAAAAGTATGAATTTTTTTTATCAAAAGTCAAAACCTTATATCGGATGTGCAGTTTTCATTGACACGCCAGGGAAAGTCAACATGGTCAATAGTTACCAACATGACGACACTTTAGCTGCCACGTCACTGTTTTGATCTATAACCAAGTCAAGTTATTTTTTATTGATCTTTTGAAAGCTGGTTATCTTGGATTTTTTTATTTTAAATTTGATGGTTTTTGTTCTGTTCTAAAAAAACCGCTGTTTACATAAAGTAGAAAGAGGACCGAAGTTGGTTACCTTTTTATGTACATAGCCTGCAATAAAACTAACGTCTTTTTATATTAATGTTGAAAACGTGTAGACCAACTTTACATCTGCCTTGCAGTATAAGAAATTTTGTTGGCTTTTCTTTTTTATGTTCTTTTGTTGTTTCATATTGTGAAATTTTGTTGGATTAAAAAGATCCTAGTAAGTAGTAATGTAAATTTTGTATGCAATAATGCAAAAGATATACTGGAGGGCTGGAGTGGTTTTCTCTAATGTTATTTTTTTCCTGTAAATGTTAGAATCAACTTGGAAATGTATATTTTTACTGCCTGTGTTCCCATGTTTCTTTTTCTCTTTGTGAAATATATTTATTAATATTTTTCATTGTTTTTAAAAATATGTCTAGCTATGGTTCCTGAGTTTTGGCTCACTGAAGGCGGCCAGAGTGCAACTGGTGCTCTATTGGATTACATAGTTGATAATCATGTTGCATCTTCACATCTTGCAAATCGTGCCGCTTCCCAAAGTAAGATCTAATTCTTCAATTCAATATTTGGGAATTGTGATACTTTCAAAGAAGATGGCCTCATGTGATTATGACAACAACAACAACAACAAAGATACCCAATCCCGCGAGGAGCGGGGTATGGGGGAGGTAAGAATGTAGACAATCATACCCCCACAAACATGTGGGGAGATTGCTTCCTGTATAGGACCTCCGGCCGAGAGAAAGAAGAAAATGAAACAAAAGATAGGAAAAGATAAATGAAAAATAATAAAAATAGATAATGAAACAAAGTGTAAAGAAAAACTAAATAAAACAATAAATAATGAAAAAATAATAAAAGAAAAACAAGCGTAAAATAAAGGTAGATAAAAATAAAACAGTAAGAGTTACAAGTAAGATTATAATATATATATATATATATATATATATAAAACTAGCGCAAGATAAAAGTAAGTAAAACTAAAATAACTAGAGACATAAGTAAGGTTAAAAAAATACATATATATATAGTACAACTAAATAACTCAAAATAAAAATAAATAAATAAAAATAGACTGTAAAACCTAGGCCCTAAACCCTCATGTGATTATGAAATTGTTTATAAATTTGAATTTTCATATGTAAATTATCAGAAGTCATTATATGATAACGCCATTGGTAAGAATTTGAATTCATTTTCTTTCCTACACTCTGTTAAGCTTACACCTGAGCAGGTTTGCAAGAGTTGGATAAAATATTACTTTTGAGTGACTACCACTCATTTAATTAGAAAAAGTCTATAATTATAAGAAATAAGTTATTGTAAAAGAACTGTACACTTTTCATTGAATGTGTTTTCAACTATAAGAAATGGAAGGGTACTAGTAACTTATAAATATCGATTTAAAAGTTGCATAAATCATATTGGCTCATGTGAACGAGATAAAATCCAAAATCCATGAGGCTTTCTTCATATTGATCGGTTTGGGGTATTGTGTTATATATTTTTTGTTTTATTTACACTACTTGTCTTTTTTTTAGAAGATACTCTATTATTAGCTAGTTCTCAGTTCTTGTAAAATATTCCCAGATGTTTCTCTGTTTCAAATGCTGAACGATCTACTAGCACATATGATGCGTGACATGGGCACTCCATTTATTGCTGCTCTAACGGCTGATTTACATGTCCTTCCTGACTTCCATGGTAACAGGTAAACGTGGTAGTAAAGCACTAAAGCATATCTTTAGAGGTAGCAAAATGCCAGATGGGTCGGATAATGGGTCAAAATGGGCCCTTTTGGTATGGGTCCAATCAGTTGGGTTGACCCAAAATATTTTATGTACTTTTTTTTTGTTTTGTAAATAATTAGTGTGTCAATAATGATAACAGGTTACATTGTTTCAGTAATTAATTTAACTTGTTAATAAAGTGATAATGAGCTTTTATGAAAAAGTACGTTTTCGTTGACTTTCAATCTCTTCAGCCCATTTGACGTGTTTTCTTTCAAGCTCTTTCTGTTTTTTGCACGTTTGATGTGCTAGATATTAACCCATTTTTAAGTAAATGGGTCGTGATACACCTCTATGTATTTTTGTTTTAGTAAATTTAGCTAAATACGAACTCTTTGCTTTAGGTCTCCCATAGCAGACCCAAATGCAAAAGGAATGATTTGCGGTTTAAATCTTGATACAAGTGAAAGGCAGTTGGCTCTTCAATACTATGCCACTGTACAAGGCCTTGCATATGGTACACGTCATATAATAGAGCATTGCAATGAGCATGGACACAAAGTAAGTGTGTTTTTAGTATGTGTACAAATATCTTAGTACTCTACAAATGTTTTGTTTGGGTTATGTTTATCACTTGAATGGAATTATCAAATATTTATTTAAAGAAACTTTGTCAAATGGGTCAAAAGCATAGTCACATAGTTCGCGGATCGCTTCGGTACGGGAACGAGGATCGGGAACGCGGTTCGCTAGGTTGGGCGTACCCGGTACGGAGGGGGGTAGGTTCATTTCGGTACGCTTCCGGTACGATGTACCTTACGTTTTGGTACGTTGTACCCATTATAAAAAACATATATCATGAACCATACATTACATAACATACTAGTATTAAAAAACAAACCTGAAACATAACAATTAACATAAAACATAACTAAATACGTGCTGTAATTCATTAAAACAGTGCAGAATTGCACAAAACAGTGCAGAATTGCACTACAAAAGAGTGCAGAATTGAACTGCAGAATTACAGTACCCAAAATAGTGCTGGAAATTTATAAACAGTGCTGGAAACTTAAAAACAGTGCTGGAAATCTAAAAACAGTGCTGGAAATTTAAAACAGAAACATCAAACATCAATCTAAACGCTGTTTTTTTCCTTTTCCATTCTCCACGCCTTCATCATCAAGATTCTCCCAAAACATTTCTTCCATTCGTGAACTTGAGCCTTCTATGTATGTGCTCTCGGGATTCATGTCCCATTTTTTGTTTGGACCGGATTTATATGAATCTGAAAAACGAGATTGGAGTCGAATATTGGAGTGAATGAAAACCAATTTGTCGGCTCTTTTGCAATTTAACCGATTTCTTTTAACATTATGAATGTAAGAATATGTACTCCAATTCCTTTCCGCCGAAGAGCTACTAATCGGTTGTGAAAGTACCTTCTTTGCTACTTCCGCTAATTCCGGTGTTTCGGCTCCATAGTTTGACCACCAATCTATTGCATCAATAGTCACGCTATCCGCTTGTGTTGCCGCCATGGAATAGATCCCTTTCTTCATATGGAAACTTGCAAATTGCTCTCGCAACAATCTTTCCTCTTCTTCATTTTCTGAAATTCTTTTGAAGGCTTCCATAACACCAAGCACGACTTCTTTATCTAGATTTGGTGCTTTTCTTGCAATACCACCCGGAGCCAATTGTTCAAGGTATCTTCTATCATAAAACCTCGGGTTTAATGCAAACCCCAAACAATGTAGTGGGATTGTCATCTTCTCCCACCTAGCAACAACAATTTTCTCAACTTCCGGGTAATAGCTAGCATATGTATTTTCTTTCATAATATCCTTTATTTCACCTAGCATATTATCCATCCTTTCATAAATTTCACCCATTTTAGAACCATCACCGTCACAAAACTTTACTAGTAGAAAAATAGGTTTAGTGATTGCCAACACATTTCCAACATCATCCCAAAAGTCATCATCCCTAATAGTATTGGTAATTTCAACCCCTAAATTTCTTGTGTTTTCATCCCCTTTTTTAACCCACTCTCTCCAAGAATTAAGGGCAATAGTGGTGGCAAGAGCCTCCCTACAATCCATAATTCTTTTTAACAATACATAGTGAGATGCAAACCGAGTTTTTGCAACTTTTAACAACTCTAGTGTTGAATTTTCTCGAAAGATAGACAAGGCATGTGTGTGATTAAGAAAATACTTAACAATTGCCTTCCCTTTTCTATAAGTACCTTGTAGCCAATAAAATTCGTTTGCCATGTCTTTGAAAATCAAATTTAAAGAGTGAACGGAACAAGGAGACCAAAATATATGTTTGTATACCTTCTCGATCTCACGTCCCGCCGCTTTACAATTAGCTGCATTGTCCGTCACCACTTGCAACACGTTACTCGGTCCAACGGTGTCAATAACTCCAAGTAGAAATTTAGAAATCTCTACTCCCGTCTTTTCAACCCCCGAAAAGTCTTCCGCATACATGAACATCGCACCACGAGAATTCACGGCCAAAACATTGATAAGTGGCCTATTCTTCACATTAGACCATCCATCCGAGACAATTGAAGCCCCGTGTGTGTACCAAGTGTCTTTCACTTGTGTTAGATCCTTCTCCACGTCGCGAACACATTCGTCTAATAACACCGTCCTCGCCTTTTCACTAGATGGAGGTTTATATCCATCCGGTGCCTTTTTCAAAGCATGGATCATTTCGAGAAATTGTGGGTTGCGTAGCACATTGATAGGTATCCTGTTTGCACACAAACCTTTAATGATCTTCAAGTCAACCACGTTTCTCTCCAACATCCCAAAAGATTCTTCAAGCCGCTTCTTTGATGATGTATTTTTCGAAAGCACCGAGTTCCTCAAAGACTTTGCAACTCCACCACTTTCTGCTTCTTTTACTTTTTTCCAAAGAATTTCGTATTTTTGCCTATATTTAAGCAATGCAGGACACCTTCTAATTTCTGCCTTTTTCCCTATGGGTGCCCCAAAGAAATGAACGTGAATTCTTGTATAAGAACTAGTATACTTGACTTTACAGTGTTTACAAATCCACTGTTTTGCTCCTCCTGAGTTCTTACTGTTTCCAGCACCAACAATGGTAACTTCTTCCAACAATGGTTTAGATGCATCTTTCTCTTCAGTAGTAGCAGCTGGTGGATTCTGTTGAGTTTGTGGTTATTCAACAAAACCTTCTGTATCACTATCTTCAGCTTCAGGATGGAGTGTATCAGGTATAAAGTCTTGGGAGCCAGACCCAAACACCATTTTAGTGAGAAAAAAAAATTAAAACAGTTAAATTTAATGAAGACAGAGGAATGAAGAATGAGGGAGAGGTGCAGAGCAGAAGAATGAGCAAATAAATGAAGAATATGATATCTCAATTATTAAAAATTTAATTCTGGAAATTGAATTAAAAAGTCAAATTAAATCATAATCTTTGTTGAAGACTGTGATATTTGGTGTCTGATGGCAGAATTTTCAGGTTACGGGCTTTTGTATGCTGGATATTAACCCCAATCGGCACTTGTTTTCCCGCTTCTTCACTTTACGTTGCAGTCGATCCATAATATTCATAATACGCTACAAGATACGTTCCAATCGACTTATGTTCTTCGGTGAATCGATCCATAATGCGTTCCAATCGACGATTTGGGTAGGGCAGAAATCGATTTGACCTTCGATTGGGGTCGAATTGACCTACGATTGGGTTCGACTCGACGTACGTACCAAAACGCGAACTTACCTTCGATCGGAACGCAAACGTACCGCGTTTGGGATCGTAGCGATCGGAACGTGGATCGTGGTCATTTCAGCGAACTATGTAACTATGGTCAAAAGTTACCCAAAATGCATTTTTAATGTTACAAACTTCTAAATTGTTTTATTCAATAATTTCATTGTTAGTGAAATTATTTAACTTTGTTATAGTCTTTGATATATTAATTATTTAAACATTAACCATAAAAAATTTCAGTGAAGCTGACCCATTTCGACTGGTACTAAAAAGTCAAAATTACCTTTTAAGACCGTTTGATATGAAGCACAACCCAATTTGATCCACTCAAAAGTATGAGTTAATTTGCCACCTCTAGACTTTATGTTGTACGTACTTGTACGCCGTATATTGCTTCAATTTGAATGCGTCATTATTCTTTAATTTCTGTTATTTAAAATACACTATGCCTCCCCCAAGCATTAAACTTTGCTGTTTATGTTGGATATTTACTATTTGGATATGGAACTATGGATATTTTTCTTTACCGTTGGGTTATAAGTTATAAATGTACACACACATATATATAACCTATAGCTGTATCAAAATTTTGAAATAGGCAAAGCTTATTATCCATGTATCTTGCACATTTTCTCTGCATGGGTGTCATTACTAATTAGACTGAAAACAAATTTGATTTGTGCAATTATTATTTGACGCACTTTAACGGATCCCCTTTTTTATGTGTTTTCAGATTGATACACTGTTTGCTTCTGGTGGACTTTCAAAGAATTCGTTGTTCATTCAAGAACATGCCGATATCATTGGTCTCTCTTTCTCTCTCTCTCTCACACACACATACTCAATGCATACTAAGCAGAGGTGTTGTTTTTGACTTGTTGACGTAAAGAGGGGTCAAATCAGTGTTTTAGTAATCTCCAATAGGCCAATTGGTTTAAAATAAAACTTTGCTAAAAGAAGACCGTTCAAAGGGGTCAAGAAGGTCGAAAGTGGCCCTGGGTGTTTTCTACTTTTAAAACATTTTATTATAAAAAAAATTAGATCGATATTTGAAACTTGAAAAATATTATTTTTAGTAATCTTATTTATTACATTCATAATTTATAACAAAAATGAACAAAAAAAGTGTAGATGCAACTCGTTTCATAACATACAAAATAACCCGTTTCGACATGTTATCCAACGACTGTTTTTGCTACTTGTATTGACAATTTTCGACATGAGCTTGATTTAATTATTCAAAAGTCAATGACCATATGAGATAGTTTTAATGTTGTTCCCACACATGATGCAGGTTGTTCTATAATTCTTCCACGGGAAAGTGAGTCGGTTCTTTTAGGGGCTGCTATTCTTGGTGCTGTTGCTGCAAAGAAATATCCTACTCTCAGAGTGGCCATGAAGGCACTAAATGCAGCTGGTCAGGTATGTAATAATGTTGTGTATAATATCTTTTAGAGGTGATGGCAAAATGAGTGGGTTGTGCGGATAGTTAAATTGGGTTTAGTATCAGTTGGATGGGGCTGTGTTTGGTTGACCCGAAAACATTTCTTTTCTCTCAATTTTAAAAATTATTTATAAATACTGAATGGTTAGTTATGCTTAAGAAAACAATGTTTTTATGATAATAGAATAATGTTCAATATAGTCCATACTTAATTCATAGTCCTAAGGGCCTAATTTAGCCTTTGGATCATGACATCAATGGTCCAGATTGCAATTTGAAATTTTTTGGCGGGGGGGCATTTTCGTAATTCACCATGTGATGCTTTTACAAATCACATGTGATCGTATACTGAATCACCTGTGAATATTAAAATTTTAGGACTATGTTTTTTTACATGGACTTTATTGAACACAACTCTATGATAATAATATGAAATTTTGAATATAAACAAGAGTTAATTGCACCAGTGGTCCTTTAGCTATCCCATAGTTGCAAGTTTAGTTATTTTTTTCAAAAAGTTGCAAGGATAGTCCTTAAACTGCCCAAAAGTTGCACCAATGGTCCTTTTTAACGTTTTACGTTTATGAGGTCCGTTAGTTCAAAGGTATTAGAGTCTTTTTACAATTTTTGTAATTTTTAAATATTTAATTTTTTTAAAATTAAACCCAAAGGACCCACACATACGCACACCTCTATTCCTCTTTCTTTCTTCCTGCACACACACACACACACTCTCTCTCTCTCTAAACCCTAGGAACAAGAATCCTAGCCCCACCTCCACCGCTTTCTCTCCGGCGAACCTCCGCCGCTTCATCTCTGGCGAGCACCTTCGCTGTCAACACCTCCACCACAATCTCAAACTCTCGGCTCTCTCTACTATCTACCCATTTCTAGAACCACTGCTGACGTCATTTGTGCACCACCACCACCACCACCACCACCACCACCACCACCAGATCTAACCGAAACTCTGTATCATCTTCATCCGCCGTAAGCACCATATCCACCACAACCAGCACCCACAAGAAACACAAACACACATACGAACACACTACCATCATTCACCATCTCCCCCTCAATTTCTCTTTGCCCTAATCACAGCCACCAACCACCTCCTACGACCACCAAATAATCAAAACGCACCACCAAGAACAACCAAAATCACGAGACTGTAAGGGCGAGACAGTGGTGGTCCACTGGAAAACCCACATCTCGTTTGCCGAAAACCCACATCTCGAAAACCCACTTTCTTTAAACTGCCGCCGTCGCCATCGTAGTTGGAGAGGAGGCGTCGCCATTACAGTTTAGGGTTGGTGTTGGCGATGAGGAGTTGCCATCGTTGTTGGTGACTCTGATGACGGGTAGCGGCAGTGTCCTTTTCCGGTGAAGGGTAGTGTGGCGGTGGTAGGGTTTAACAGAGATGAAAGAAAGAAAGGGGGAATGACCAGTGAGGCGTGGTAGGGTTGCAGGTTGCTTGTCTAATTAACTCTAGATATTATTAATATTATTATTATATAATTATTAGGAAAATAAATTAAAAATAGGGATAAGGGTATAATAGTCAATTTACAAAAACTAATAGATCTAATTAACGGAAAATATTAAAAAAGACCACTGGTGCAACTTTTGGCAGCTAAAAGACTATCCTTGCAACTTGAAAAAAAGGACTAACCTTGCAACTATAGGATAGTTAAAGGACCATTGGTGCAGTTAACTCTACAAACAATTTATGAATCTTTGAATATAAACAATTTATGAATCTTTAAATATATACAATTCCTTGTAGATTCTTTTCTATGTTTCAGCAATTTGACATAAAATCAACCTATTTCTAAGTAAACGAGTCAAAATTGGCACTCAAATTTCGATTACAGGCAGTCGCAACTATTTATTTTGAACGGGTCAATTTGGTTTTCTTTTCAAATGGTTCGAATCAAATTATTTAGCTGAAAGAGAGATGAGTCAATCAGGTTAAAACTTGAAAGTCTCCTACAGTCTACTTCCATGTATATAACATCTTTAAATTGTTAAATACAAGAACTTCTAGTTATTATTTAATTAATAATTTTGTGTTTGTCGTTATAATAATGCATTAGTTAATTATAAAGAATTTAGAAAATGCACAAAAGAAGTGTTCTTAGTTAACCTTACACATCCTGCCGACCTAAATCGAAGGGAATTTATTAAAAGCATTTGACCGTTCTTGATCAACCATTACAAAGGTGGCCTAGTGGTAAGGCGTCCCGTCCTCAAAGAGGTCACGGGTTCAAACCTCACTAGGTAAACATCTTGAGGGTGGCCAGGGAAGGAAACACGGTTACATGGATACCCCGGTTAGGCCATGTATATCTGAGTCAAAGACTCGCCCACCCCGGGTAACGTGAAAAGGGAAAACCTCTCTATTTACCTGTTATTTGACCGTTCTTGATCATTTGTCTTGAACTATGCGTGTACAAAACTTGAAAAGCCTGAAGCTGAGGTGTGTGTGTGTGCGTGCTTGCTCACACATTTGTTTATTCTGTATTTATCTATAGGTTATCCATCCATCAAAAGACCCGAGAGTGAAAAAGTATCATGATGCTAAGTATCGCATATTCAGACAACTTTATGAACAACAAGTATCTCATCGCTCGATCATCGCTGAAGCATTATCATCTTGATTAAAGTGTCTCACAGCTCCAATTTTTCAAATGATCAAAATGTTTTTACAATACAATTTCCATTACAGTTTCTGATAAATGTATTTAACTTTCAGTTTGTGCAGTAAATTGCATTGTTCTTCTAATGCTTGAACACATTGACGAAAAAGCGCTAAGAACTGAAAGTGATCCGGTATGCAATAATTAAAAAGAATAGAGGGTTATTGTGAAAAAGTATATTTAGTTGAAAATGGAAGAACAAATTCTAGCTATTTATTAGATGTTACGATCGTAACCTACCTGTCGAATTTATGGTTTGGTTATGAATAAAATAAAAGGTCAAATGCAGACTATTCGATCAAATCAAATGAAAGGTCGGTATTAATTTTCTTTTTTCTCGCTTAAATATATATTTCGTTTGAACTTCTTGTTAAAAGAACATGTATCTTACAAGTTTTAGCCTACATAACAGTGACACATTTGAGCTATATAGTGTAATTCCATTCACATCTCTAATGATTGTTACATCATCATTACACTTGCGACTCTAACATTAAAAAGCGGGTTCTGCTATCCACACGGTAGCAATGTGGTGGGAAATTCAGAAATCGTTATTACCATGACTTACCTATGCTTTGTTAGGCTATCCGTTATACTTCCCCTTTCCCTTTTCCTTACCCACTACCATATCAGGGCCACATCATTTTTTCTTCTCTTCCCTTTCCCTTACCCACTACACCCGTTATACTTCCCATTTTACATTTTCCTTTTATTCACTTAAAAAAATTAAAATAAATAAAATCTGATTGGTAGATGTGGGGGTGTGGGGGTGGGTTTTGTCTTCCGAGTCCCACCACCCGCTGGCTGTTGCTACCCGCCGAGTACATACCACCCGAGGTGGTGTTCCCCCTCAACTCGCCGCTCACTCGCTTGGCGAGTTGATCCCACAACGGACAGCCTTAGTGGCAACCATGAATTATAGCCATGGTTGCAAGTGTCGACCACGAGTTAACGGACATTAAAAGACGACGATACACGCACAAGACTTATAGCCACCCATGCATGTCTTTTGTTCTCTTGTGGATATTAATTTTTTAACAACTTCTAAATCTACCTTAAATTTATTCATGATAGTATTCAAAAGTCAAACCCATAATCGTAGGCCATAAGCAAAATTAAACCTAAACTATCACAATACTACTAAGCTAGAAGCCTCGAGTCTGTGGGTGTTCATTTGCTGGTAATGCTGTGTGATTTGGCAGCTGTTTACTTGAAAGCTTTCTCGTATGTTTTTAGTTTTGTTATAATTAGATCTCCATTCTTGCCTTTATAAAGAAAAAAAGAAAATAAGAAAATAAAAAAGAGGTGGTATTGGGAGATGTTTCTTAAGGGTGTGTTGAATAATGAGTGGCTTTATATAAAGAGTAGAGGAAATATCAAAGTGTATGTTTAGAGGAAAGCTAAAAATGTTTGCATTATTGAGAAATAGTTATTAACAAATTTTACAATTATATTCTGAAAACACTTTAAAAACCTTTTCCAACAATTGTTTTTTATTTTTTTATTTTAGATAATTCCGTTTAAAAAAAAACTAAAAGACAAATCAGTAAAAACAAAAGTTGTATATAGTTGTCTTGTATGTGCTAAGTTTTTGCTGTATCAACCAAAGTTAATGGCTTTTGAACCATTTAATACTTAATACTGAATTGTTCGGCATTAAATGCGTTAGATTCTCGTATCTGAATAAATAATATGCTGTATGGAATAGAAAAATGTTTAGCTTAACCTTAAAACACATTCTGAAGTATTAAGCACCCGATATTTCACCGTAATACCATCTTTTTTTACATGTGTCATATTAAAAAACATATTTTATTATGTAATAAATAATTATTATGGTTAAAATAATAATTTTATTCATATTATTTTTTCTGAATCCTTATCGAACTGTTTGTCAAGCTTCTAAAAATTTCAAGCTATTGAATCATTCGACGCTTTGCTTTCTCAAACACTCTTAATTAAAAAGTAAGTTTTCTAAATTTTAAGATCAACACATGATTAAAACACAATAACTGGCTAAATTGATAATATATTTCACCAACAAGCTAAAGCATAAATCATGTTCATTGTAATTTACATTTAAGTCAAAAAAGGCTTCGAAATTATTATTGACTATATTTTAAAGATATGAATATATAAGAAATTACAAAATTGTTGTATGTTTTTCTAACTACAAATATATACTTTAATTATCTCATCTTAATAAGTATATAAAAATATAAAAAAATACATTTAATACGTATAAACACGCGACCTTACTAGTGTATTCATAATGTTGTCTAATTGTATTTAGATTTTTGTTGTTTTTAATACCAAATAGAAAAAAAGGTTTGTATAGAATATAGCGTACTATACTACTATATGTTACTCTAAGTAAAGACATATGAAGCTGAATACTTTTGGTGAAGTATATACTTTGTCATTCGGATATCCAAAAGATATATATAAAGTATTAATGGAAATATCATCCACTACCATGATACAATATATTAATCATTATAACTTAAAAGTAATTATGCTATCAAAATATATTCCAAAGTAGCTAATATTTGCTATATACGGTGATCATTGTAGTTTGTTTGTAGGTTTTTTCAAAAGAAGAGCATCCAAAATAATCATAGTTACTTACAACTATGTCATGAGCTTCAAGCTAATGTAACGAAGAATACGACTTTATGATTGCTTTGTAAAACATTTATGTCAATGCTAAAAGTAATTTACTACTTCGTTCACTTACTATATTGGTAATGTGTTAAATTTTAATATATATTGTTGACAGACACCAATGGAATTCATATGTGACAGTCAAGTCGACCCAACAGAAGGCTGACAAGTTAACTTACTCTTGCTCAAAACACATTTCAATATTCAAGGTAAAGGATTTGGTTGTGTGTGTAGATTTTAGCAGCAATAGTAGGATTTAGGTTCATGTATACTTCACCCACATTGAAGACAAAGACTTTGAAGACCGGAGTGCATTCATGAGTAAATATTATTGCTTCTTTTTGATCGATGTACGTCCAGATCATTGTACATGCGGGCAGCCATTTTCCTTCATGATTTTTAGCCTGTAACTTGTACCATTTGCTATAACCGTGAGCACATCCGATATATATATCACATCCATCATGGTCAAACCATTATTTGTGGATTTCCTATACAAAAATTATAATATTAAGGTAATTCCTTATCAATATTATAGTAATTTGGTTGACCACAGAACTGATTGATATGTTCATTGACAGAAATGGAGTTTATAGGGAATACGGGTATTACATAAGTAAACCTAAAAAAATATAAAATTATATACGGAATGATTATGAATTAAAATAACCAATAATGTTGCAGATAAACGGAAAAAAGTCAAAATGTTACAAAGAATGTAAAGTAATTACACACGAATATAACTAAATTTCTTCTTTATATACGACGTTTGTTATGAATCATCGCATATAATTAAATACATAACACGTTTCAAGTAAATAAAAATCTAAGTTTGTAACAAAATTAAATAATTAAATACAAAATTTGTTTAAATAAATATAACCAAATAGCTCCAAAGGAAAGAAAGAACTATTGAGCTTACATAAGTATGTTGCTTTATGTAATAATACTACCATACAAACTATAAAACAAAGTTATACTAAAAACAAACTATAAAAGAAAAATTCATGAAAGAAAACAAATTTTTTATTCATTTTTAACATCTTAAGTTGAATAAATAGAATTCCTTCCGCTGAAAGATTACATTGATGAAAACTAATCAAGTTTAGCATTAAAATTGTGAACAAATCCTTCACAAATAGTTCACAATCCTCATGTTTAACAAAAAGAAAAACATACGTTTATTGCTAAATATACTAAAAATTATAAGCTAATCAACCTTATTCATAGCAGATATGTCTATATTAGAATATATAGTTCGCAATATCCTACATCAAAGAAAGAACTCAAAAGTTAGAAGTTTTAACTTGAAAGCAGATTTTTGAATTTGAGATAAAATTAAGAAATGTAAACATACAAAGATATAAATGGTACACCGCCACCGATACTAAACACAAGCACTTGGATTGCAAAACAAATTTGAAGCTTTTTATGAACATATTTAAAAAGTCTATGTTCATGATATCAAGAAGTTTACAAATAGATGACCTGAAAACGCAAATACTAAGATACTAATGTCCAATTAGATTTTTTTTACTCACGAGAATTGAATGAGCTCCGGCCATGGTTATCAAGGTTTCTTTCCTTGTAAATCAAAGAATAACAATATAAATCAAAGGTAGAGTGAAGCCATAAAAAACCCACTAATTAAAGAAAATAGATATTGCTTCTTCAAAACTAATAATGAAACAGATAATGCTTCTTCAAGAAAATAGATAGATTTTAAGCATCTTTGTTTAAAAAATCACATTCTTCTATCTCATCTCGGAACTTCTCTATACAAACATTAACAGCTAAAAAAAGCAATAAATCCTATATGATAGAATTACTAAACTCAAGTACAAAAACTTACATATCGCAAGACTCTTTTAAGGATATGTTTGGACAATCATTAAAAGTGTTCCGATTGTTCATTTAAATTATGAGTTGTTTGAGCTTTGAAGCCCTTAACCTCTGAACAATCAAAGAACATGAATCTTTGAGTAATAATGAAAGCAACAATTTTGAATAGTACACGAGAGTCAAAACAAAATAAAATGCAACAAACTTTAACTAATAAGGTCAGATATATAGTCATATATTTGAATTAGACAACACACCAACATTATGAAAGCAAAGTTTGTTAGAGTTAATCGGTTATATCAGATGGTTCACGCATGCATGGCTGAATTAATAAGTCTTTATCTTTTATTTAATGTTTAAGTTATTAATTTAGCAGTTTATTTTATATTTTTTTACTTAATTGTTTAGAGAATAGAGAGTTTACTGGTTCAAAAGGAAGTGTACGTTGGAGTTGTACACATTGAATTAATGGGTCAATAGTATACCTATTCTCTAGGAGATATTTGAGCTTATTAGCTGATTTGTAGCTCCACGTCTGATGGTGTGAAAGGCTATATATAGCTTTTCCCAATAGTTAATAAATAATGAGTATTCCTTTGTATCTCACTTTAATATATATTTTCATTCCAGAGCTTTTCTTCTCATATTACTTCGACAGATTGTTTCTTTCTTGATTCATACACATTTTTTTAAGCTTTGATATCCATAAAGTTATGATGAAAAGATAAATAAGCAAATTCATCACTAACTTTATTAGACACCGAACTAACATGATAAAAGCAACGAACCTTACCTTGAATTTCACTTGGGCAGTACATCAAACATGCGGTGTGTGTAATGTGCAAGTGAAAAAGAAATATGGATAGACTAAGATTAATGATCCAGAAAAGGGATAATGAAATTTACATCTAATTAATGTGTTTCTACCGTAGCTTCTAAAACTAAAAAAGAAAAAATCAAAAACTAAAAAAGACGAAATCAAATAACTAAGGATTAAACATGTATAAATTAATAGTATGATAAGATGATGTACGGTGGATGTTTATTCAGATGATCAGGTCATTTATACCATTGATATGATACTCGTGATACTTAATCCATAACTTTAATATTTTCAGACTCTTGTAAATTCTCCTCCTTATGGTCGCTAATATGATCATCACACATACATGATACTTTAATCAATTAACTGTAATCGTTTCATAGTTGTTGATCAAGTTCCGAACTCACCCGACTCGCCTATTTCGCGATTTCTACTTGCAAGCTTTCATATTGAATCAAAAAGTTAATCACTGATGTGGAGATCGTATTTATTCCTACACATTTTTACCCCAAAAGATAAGGATCAAAACTTAAATAGAAACCCAAATAACATATCTTTGATGGATAGAATTCAATAACCTGTTGAAAGGGATCCTCTAGCTTCTCAATTTTAGTGCAATTTCAAAGAGCTACTCCAATATCACTCTCCCCATAATTAAGCATCAGAACTCACCATTCTTGTCTAACTGAAGTTCTTGCATTTCAATGATTCCTAAATAACAATAAAATAGAAAAGAATGAGAGAAGAACTGTTCCACTAATAAAAAGAAAAATAAACAAAAGACAACCCAGATAGAAACAACTACATACATAATACATAAAAAGATACAGAAGATAAACCGGTATATGTATCAAGAATCATAAGAAGAACCTGGTTGAGATGGTTATAAACATACATGACCAGACGATGAAGACGGTTAAAATAAAAAAAAACTTTTAATACGGTAATACGTGTAACAATGAAATGGTGAATCCTTTGAGGAACAATTCTGAAATCACTTTGATTCCTTTCACAAACAAAAGAAGATGATTAAATAAGAAAAACAAAATAAATAGTTAGTTTCCAAGAGAAGATCAAATTAAAATAGGGTTTAGTACACCAAAATGTATCCAAGTTGTCACCTTTTGCTATTGTGGGTACTGAACTTTAAAACTTACCATTTAATATATCCAACATTTTAAAATTACCTTTTAGTGTATCTTGTGACCTATACATCATGTAGTAGGTAATTTTTTTATTTTTCATTTATTTCTAATTGCCACATCAGTAAATTATTATTATTTTCAAAAATAAAAATAAAAATTTAAAGCAGTTTGAAGATTTTGAAGAATGCTCAGATTTGGACTAAACCTACACAGTCAACAACGGATGAACATTCGATCACCAAGCTGATATGTAAAACAAAGTTATATGTGAATTGTGAAGTAAAACAAAACAATATTATATGTGAAACCTTAATGAATATGAAGCACAAGATGAATTCCGGAGTGAAACATAATCAAACTAATCTGGGTTCCATCGAACAATCCAAATCAAAATCCAGATCTGGTTTCAAAATCAAACAAGATGAAACACATGACGAAGGCCTCGATGATGAAGAAAATTACAGGTACAATGAAGAAGACCTAAAAACCAAACAACGAAGAACAATCAAAAACCCAAATCTGGTTTCAAGAACCGAACAAGAACCCTAAAATCGAATAACCCTAAAATCGAACATGAAGAACAAGAACCCTAAAATCGAAGAACCCTAAAATCGAATAACCCTAAAATCGAACATGAAGAACAAGAACCCTAAAATAGAAGAACCCTAAAATAGAACATGAAGAACAATAACCCTAAAAATGAACTAAGTAATCACATACCTTTGGATATGAGGTTGATCTAGAGCTGTATATCTCTAAACTTATGAATTGAATCCCTCGGTCTAGGTCTCGGTCTCGGTCGTACAAATCGACGGGTAGTTTCTTACAGAACCCTAAATCGATGGCGATGGAATCGATGGAGCTGTGATAGAGATCGGTGCCACCTAAATCGATGGAGCTCTGATGGAGATCGATACCAGCGATGGAACTTTGATGAAGTTCTGAAGATAAAGCAAAACCAGCGATGTAGATCGATACCCTAAATCGATCTAATGGAGAACGCACGAGGAAACCCATAAATCAATAATAATAATAATAATAATAATAGTAATAATAATAATAATAATAATTATTATTATTATTATTATTATTATTATTATTATTATTATTATTATTTCTTTGTTTTGAATTATTTTTAAATAAAGAAAAGCCATGTCAGCAGCCATGTCATTGCCACATCAACCAAACTGGCATCATGTCAGCATGCAACCTGCTATAGTAGGTTGGATACATTAAAAATGTGTGTGTATGTGTGTGAAAGGGTCGATTGCGAACGGTTCTAACTCTGCGAACGATGCGAATGAAAAATGGAATGAACTATGTAGTCAAAAGCTGCGGCTATTATCTCTATATTGCAGGCCTTTGTTAATTTATTCAAAGTTCAAACCAAGCTGCAATTGGTGGAACCTATTTTGCAATATTTATTTTATTAAAACAACACACACACATATATATATATATATATACTTACTTTTTATTTTATTTTAAAATTTCATGCTACAATTAGTTATTACAGACTTGTGTTTGAAGATGGATGTTTGGGGATGGGAAAGATTATTATATTAAATATATATTATATAAATAATATAAAATAATTATATATATATATATATATAAATATATATATATATATATATATATATATATATATATATATATATATATATATATATATATATATATATAAGATAAAATGTAGTGTTTCTAGACAAGATGCAATGGTTAATACTAGATGCAATAGTTTTTAGAGAAGATGCATTGGTTTTAAAAAGAGAAACAACCGAAAAATCTATGTTTTTTAGATAAGATGTAATGATTCAAAGTTGGATGCGGTGATTTTATTGTCAAGATGCAGTAATACTTCCGTCGCGCATTTTAAAACTGTTTCTATTGGATTCTTACCATCTAGTAAAAGGATCTAATACGGACACAAATACATTTGCAAACGTGCGAACGGGGAGTTTGGATAGTGCATATGGGCGGTGAAGTATTATGTATATATCATATAGATATATATTGATCATAATTAAACATTAATGTGGTGGTGGAGTATTTATTTTGGTATTTCTTTATTTATGTATTTAAAATGATAGTTTGTTTAAAAATCTCTTATAACAAAATTATTTCAGGTGCAGAGATAAGATGTAATACTTTTAAGGCGACTTTATGTTTTTTAGGTAAGATGCCGTGATTTTTGTTGCAATATGCCCACTGACACACACGAGTTGGTGTCATTGCCGATGAGGTATAGGCCTATTGGGTCACACGCCAAGTATTGATTCCGGCAATACCTTGAAGGAGAGAGAAGAAAAATCCAAAAGTGGGTCTGGGTGGCCCAGGCACGGCCGTGCCTCTTATAGGCATGGGTGTGCCTCACGGCCTGGCACGAAACCCAAGGCCGGCATGCCTAGGGTGTACCCCTTTGGGTCCAGCACGGGCGTGCATCCTGGAGGTATGGCCGTGCCTAGTGTTTTGGCACGAGCCCAAGTCGGGTGTGACTTGGGTGTGCCTGGTTGGGCTGGCACGGGCGTGCCTCTGACCAGGCACGGACGTGCCTCGCACAGTAACAGCTTTTTAATTAGTCTTTTAAGACTAGATTAATGATATGTTAATAGCCATTGACTCTAGGACTGTTATGGATGTTTCCAGGCTTCTTCTTAGAGTCTATAAGATGTCTAACATGTCTTTGGTGTCATGGTTAGACACTTGGTTAAGTGGTGTCACATATCTCTCTCTTTTATACACTTGGAAAACAATTTTGGCACAAGAATTGGTCTTCAAGCTTGGTGTTCATTCTTGGTGGTGCTCTTGGCGGCGTCTAAGCTTACTAGAACTCGGGAATCAAGAACTCTTGGTGTGGATACCGGTAGAGTGATTCTACTTTGAGTCCTCGCATCCGACACAACAACATCAAGGAGATAAGAAAAGCCTCTTGTATGGTATACTTCTTCTCTTTATCTTTTCTTTTTTAGTTGCATTGTCCATTAGTTAGAGTTTGGTCCATTGGGGTTGTATTGGTGACATTGTTTTAGAAAAATTGTTTATACTCGTTATAATTTCCGCTGCGTTTCCAGCTGCCATCAGAGCAATTTCTAACATGGTTTTGCACTATTTAGTTTGAAAAACTGGAAAATTCTGTCGAAAATGGCTTTTCGGCGACCGGGCACGGCCGTACCTCTTGGAGGCACGGGGCGTGCCGGCGGCCGGGTACGGCCGTGCTTGTGGGGGTACGGGCCGTACTGACAGAAAAGTTATGAAATTTTGTTTTAAGCATTCTGGACATACTGGAGGCACACCCATACCCTTCATCAGGCACGGCCGTGCGTTATGGTTTGTATGGTTTTTCTGTCCAGATTCTGGAAAATTTTAAAACAGCCTTTTATGTTTTAAAAATTCCAGTTTTGACCTTTTTGAATCAGTCTTGGATCTAACTGTTAACCCCACTATATTTTGGTTCTTATATTTATATGTTTTGTATGGCTTGGCATGAAGTGCATAAAAACATATACTTATAGGAGTATATATGAATATGTGATTTTAAAATTGGTCTTAGAATCACTAATGCATATGTACTAAGATTGTCTTTGTGCTTTGCGTGATTTTTGACAATTTTGATCAAAATATATGCTTGACATGGTTTTGTGCGGCACACCATGTGTTTGTCTTGGTTGTGCTTGCATTGTTTGTTCGGTAACATGATATGCCCTTAGACCTATGTGTTCGGTGTTTGATGTGTTTTGTATTTGGTTTCGGTTTTGGCCTGCGTGTCGTATTGTTGTAATTTAATTATTATTTGGTGCGGCTTGCATGCCTTTTATTTAATTCCTTTGTACTTGTATAGTAGCATAAGAATGTGGTTTGCGCGCCATTTTATTCTTTTATGTATTTGTATAATAGTATAGAAGTTTATTTTAAAATTGTAACACACCATCGGGAGTTTAGAACCAAGGGTGTTAGGTGCAGAAGTGGATGAAAAGAAGAAGAATCAAGCTCTTGCTTTCTTATTTCAAGCAATACCTGAGGAGTTGGTTCTGCAAATGGCTAGCTATTCCGATCCAAAACAAGTATGGGATGCTTTCTTATAGATTTGAAAATTGGTAAGCCTTATATATATATATATATATATAGGAAGAAGTTCCATTGAGAACCATTTTTATTGCGAGAACTGCGAGAACCAATCTGAGCCGTCCAATTCCCCCTCTTTCAATGTCATTGCCCACCTATGAATTCCTCACATACACTCTGCCACACTTGATCCCCCCACGCTCTCCATCCATGAATTCCACTTATCAAATCAACGGCTAAGATTGGTTCTCGCGGTTCTCGCACTAAAATCGGTTCTCAATGGAACCCTCCCCTATATATATATATATATATATATATATAGATTTGAAAGATAAGACAAAAATTACTTATTTAATGCTACAAATATTTGGTGTAACTCTCCATCGCGACCTAAACATTGTTTAGTCATTACATTCACAATTCTATTTATGTGACTATGGTATTCAATTTTGTTATGACATTTGACTATCAACCCACTTTTTATAGGAAATTAACCAATTGTAGTGGATCATTAAAGGCACTTCTGTGGTGTTGTTCAAGATTTTGCCTAATAATGTTGGACTATGATATTAACAAGTGTTGGATTTCCCGTGCACTAAGTAGGGATAAGGGGTGTATTTAGCGACGGGTTTATATGGGATTATAGGGTATTGTGATTCTAGTTTTTATAATTCTCAGCCCTCTAACCTTGTTTGGGTGAGGAGATTATTAAAAACATAAGCCCCATAAACCCATATAAGCTTCCAAAATAAAAGCCTTTCAAGTAGCTTATGGCTTAAGCTTAGGATTATCAATTAATCAGCCCCAGCCCCAGCTAATTTCACCAAACATACCCAAGGTAAGGTATTCTAGAATTAGATATGTAAAAATGAAAAGACTGCTATATTAAAAACTATGTACCTGTATGACAATGAATAAGTTCTTGTTCACTTTTTCCATCTTGATTGTAAGAATCTAATTAGGTAAATGCAAATTTATTAGAATGATGAATAAATAAATTAACAAAAATCTTATGCTAACATATTCTGTGTTAACATAAGGTTTTTCAATTCTCATCTCGTTTTTAATAAACGATTTTACTAATAATGTAATCTTGGAAAAAAATAAACACAAATATACCATGTTAGAAATCTTAAACCTTTCCGTGCATTTGATCGTAAAAACCCATACAAATTTAAGTTGCTTATTTTTGTTGTCTATCTCTTAGAAGAGAAGTAGCAAAATTAAGTTACACGAGCTCGATATTCCCGAGCTGTATTCGTGTCCGTGCTATTGGTTTATAACTATGAAGGTTGTAAGCTTCCATAGTTATAAATCCATTTTACTTATATATGCGACACTTGTTAATACCCCGTCTTAGACACATTATATATCTTTGTGAAGTTCTTATAAAGGAGAATGTAAACCTACTAAAGATTAGTTATGTATCAGCAACAACATCATCCAATCCTGCCGGGGCGGGGTATGGAGAAAGTAAGATGTAGACAGTCATACATTTATCAAAGATGAATAGACTATTTCCCGAAAGACTTCTAGCAAAGAAAGCGAAAACGATAAGAAAATTGCGACAATGTAACGGAACAAGATTACAAGTTACTCGACTGTTGTGCATATGTGGTTGAAGCAAAATTTATTTCAGGTAAGAATATTGATAACATTACTTATATTCCAAGAATAAAGTTAATTTTATCGGATCCTAAAAATTCTATTCATTTTTTACCAAAGACAATTCTCTCGGTTGGTTTGTTTTGCAATGAACATGACAAAAGTCAATGCCGATTGTTATCTAATGTTGAATTGCATTTTAAACATCCTATTTTCTCTCATAGTTAGTTATATGTGGTAATTTCTCGAGTTAAAATTAAGAGTGGTATGAAAATTTTAATTTGCGATAAAGAATACAACCATGGTAATTAAACGATAAAATTTATTTATAAAAAAGTTCAGAAAATTCAATAATAATATTACGTATGAATTTCTGATTTATTGATTTATATTAATATGTATGTTTTACAATTATTTTACTATACATGTTAGTACTTTTTTATATTTTAAACTTATATTTAATACTTATTAAAAGAAAAGGGTTTCTCTCCCTTCCTAAAACTTCTCCACCAATCATAACCCTCCATTTTAAAAAAAAAAATCAAAAAAATCAAAAAAAATATGATGCTTACGTCATAAAGGCAAAATTTTCTTAAGTTTCTTCGTTTCTTTGAATATAACCGAAGGGATTCGAATGTAAATTGTTAAGGAGGTAGTATGAAATATGTGAGGGGATTTTAAGAAAATTGTATATTAATGTAATTAATTATAAGTTGTTTGAAAATTATGTTTAATAACTTCAAATATATTTTGTTTTGAGAAAAAATAATTATATATTTGTAATGGTCTCATTTTTATCTACGTTTTAATATGAATTTTATCGGAATATGAGGTTTTTTTTAAAAAATTAGTATAATTTAATTGTTTTATCAACATCTAAGTAATTATTGGACATTTTATTCGTCTTTTATAATTATTCCCTCTACATAATATGTCGATATAACCACTGATTCGTTGGTATTTCGATAAAAAGAATTAAAAATGTACTATAACTAACGGTTAGTGGCATAAAGTTGTTTACAAAACTACCACTACCGCTTAGAGTTTTTTAAAATTAATTGTTAGTTGTGAGTAAATAACCCTAAAGAAGATAGAACTCTACATAATTATTGGGTAGTGAAACAACTCTCATGATAGTGGTTTTGTAACTATACATACAACTTGGAATTTTATATAAAATTTTTAATTGTCTAGGTTTTCTTATTTTTTGACTAATAACTTAATACATAAAATAAAAGTTATTATTACATGGATATTTGAATTCAGTGAGATCTCGTTTTTTTAATTATATTTAATTGAATAATAAATTACACTTAAGTGATTTACGTATGTATAGACATAATATATTCTATGTTAGAATCTTATTTTTATCTGATCTAATTTGCGTATACTTAGATGGATGTCATCATTATTTAACTTTTAATAAATTTAGTTTATAATTTCAAATATTCAAATATATAATTAGCTAATAAAAATGTCTTTAAAGCACTTGATATTATAATATCGACAATAATATTATAGTTGTGTCTTTATAATGTCCGGATAAAGTTTCATCACGAGAAACACATTAATATTATACTAAAAACTTTTAGACGAGTAATGTAATTTTATAATTCTTAAAATGAGTATTTATAAAAAGTATTAAAAATACATATTTTCACTCATGGACAGTTATATGTGACGGTTTGTGAAGAGTAAGGAGTGGTTAAAAGTTTTAATTTACGATAATGAAGGAAACTCTACTAATAAAACCATGAATGTTGTTTATAAATAGGTTTTACAGAAAATTTAGTGATAATCTTATGTATGGATTTCATAACTCTTTCATAGCTTTTAATCCCCCCATGTAAGGCGGGATTAACTAATGGTTTTGTATGACGCAACTAAATAGATCTTAGGGACTATATGTTTGTAGCTGAATGAATCCTTTTAGTACTAATGTGAATCGTCAACTATTCATGTTTTTAATTTATTTTAGTCACATGGTTGCAGTTTTACTTAGGATGCATCAAATATGTTCTTAAGAGCAGCTTGATGAAATTACCTATATTTGGTTGGGGAATTCATGTGTTTGAGTTTATTTCATGTGTATTTCGTTATTAATGGTGTAGGGTCCGAACAAGGCACTCCTGGACCTACACCTACCCCTCACCAGACAGCTCTTACAACAATAACCCAGGATAGGAGTTCTGCCTATGTCCTGGAGGAGTAAGCATATCCAGGAGAGGAGGACTCCTGGACCGAAGACATACGAATTCCATATTCCCAAGATGTGGATCTGCATATCTGTCCGCATTTAAATGATAAGTACGGCGGACTTGACATCAAGGTACACTCGTCATACCCATTCGTACGGATGGAGATCCTGCCATACCTTTATCCAGCAGACCTGACAAATCTACAATTATTGCATCTCTCCCCACCTTGACACCAGCGTATCGTTGAGGAACAATACGATCAGAAACAAACAAGAACCGTTCTCTCCAATATTTCAGAGAGGTACGGGGCTCTACAAACAAAGTATCATTTTGACCTTTCCGGCGTGGATCAAAAGTATACCAACTAAAATACTTGAGAGGCTTATAATAATAAAGAAAGCAAGCGATGTTCGGTTTTCGCCCAAAGGAGGCACAGAGAGTGATATAGTTTGTAAGTTTGCGCATGCCAGAGGGATGCAACTGGCATAAGCCGATATGCAAATACTAAAGGATCTTAAACAAAAAAGGATGCAAATGAAACCTAACATTACAGATTTCTAAGTAGTGAGTGTAAAAGCCTATCTTCCCAGGGGGAGGTCTTACAATCGTATCACCAAGGGAAGGTTGAATTGGATCTTAGTTTGGGAGATTAGGAATGATTCGAAGAAGGTTCTGGTAGTAGGTGTCGGCCATATGACAGTAAGTACGATATACGGTGAGAACACCCATGACAGTCGATGGAAGAAAACAAACGAAACAGAAAGTACACACAAAAGAAAGAAAGAGAAGGGAAGGATTACCAACCTTTAGGCATGATCGAAGGTCGCCGGGTGATGGGAAGAACGGATGACCGGAAATATAGAAGGGAAGAAACCAGAGAGTCGCCGATGAAAGAAGTTTGAAAAGAAAAAAGGAAGTTCTAAAAGCGGGATAAAGGACTCTTATAAAGGATTTTTTTCGAAATTGGAAGATGATCGGAATCATACACGTGGACAGTCCATAGGCATCATCATGAAAATAGGGGAATGAGTACCTGACAGGAACGGTTGATGAGATGGCGCGTGCAGAGCACTCAAACAAGGCTGTTTAATAACTACCCGAAAAAATAGGATGGCTCGATGAGCAGGGGATCTCTCCTGAAGGGCAATACAGGAGACCTCTGCGGAAGGGTGTAGAAATATTCAAGAGTCTGACACCATACCACACAGTCTTATACTATTAGACTCGGGGGACTTAATGGTGCAGGGTCCCGAACAGGGCACTCCTGGACCTACACCTACCCTCACCAGACAGCTCTTACAACAATAACCCACGATAGGAGTTCTGCCTATGCCCTGGAGGAGTAAGCATATCCAGGAGAGGAGGACTCCTGGACCGAAGACATACGAATTCCATATTCCCGAGATGTGGATCTGCATATCTGTCCGCATTTAATGATAAGTACGGCAGACTTGACATCAAGGTACACTCGTCATACCCATTCGTACGGATGGAGATCTTGCCATACCTTTATCCAGCAGACCTGAAAAATCTACAATTATTACATCTCTCCCCACCTTGACACCTGGGGATGCATCAAACGACTCAGGTATTATCTCTTGCTACTACAAATAAAGATCACATATCATATAGAGCAGCATCGGAGACACATCTCTTTCATAACATACTTTCTCTCTAAAAAGCCATACACTAACTTAAGCATCGGAGATACCTCTCTTTCATAACATACTTTCTCTTTAAAAATCCATACACTAACTTAAGCATCGGAGACACCTCTCTTTCATAACACACTTTCTCTCTAGAAAGCCATACACTAACTTAAGCATCGGAGAGGAATACGGGGATCCATTCCCGTTTTCCTCTAACTTTAGGTGTTAATTGTTTTGCATATACTTTCATCAGTAGAAGCATTTACATCAAGCACTCACGTATCCAGCCGATCAAAGAGGTCTAGATGCGCGATCAAATGGTGCCATCCGTGGGACCGACGTGTCTCTAACTCAACACATTCTTCTCATTTTCTCTCTCACATTTAGCTCTAAGAACACCTCTGGGAGTAAATTGATATTCCCTAACAAACACAATGACAACACCCGGGCCAACGTCCTCTAGTCAAAATGTTACTAACACTTCTACTCCCAGCCAAAATGCAAGCACTTCCAACGTTACAGTTGATGGTACAAACGACGGTCCTACCATTCTTTTCACCATAAGGCAGCCACATCCCCCACCAGCTCAGCCTTTTAGCCTACCACAAGGTGGTTTAGGCTATCTCAATAATGAAGAATGGGGTTTGGCGGTTCCCAATGAACAAACGGGAAGACCATCTTCACAAACAACGGGATCTCCTCTAGCTCCCATGAACTTGTTCAACACTCCGGGGGCACAAGCCAGTACTACCAACCAAGCTACAGACATGCAAACTCAACTGCAGAATATACTCCTGACGCTGGCGCAAGCACAAGCAACTTATTGGCAAAACATAGCCTACCAAGGCCCGTCCTTGCATACCCTAGCAGCAGTCCTTTTGCCTGCCACATTGAGGAACATCAACTCCCTAAAAATGTCAAGATCCCGGCAATAGTAAGGACCTATGATGGCTCAGGAGACCCAGACGACCATATACACCTGTTTCAAGGAGCGATAAAGTTTCAAAAATGGGATACGACGGTAGCCTGCCATGTCTTTCCCATGACGTTAAAAGGAAGTGCGCGAGAATGGTTTGCAAGCTTACCCTATGGAAGCATACAAAGCTTCGATGACCTACGGGAAAGGTTCCGAAGCCATTTCAGACCCCAGAAGTTTCATGCAGAGTCGCACTTGAGAGCTCATCTGGTAAGACAGCAGGTGGACGAAAATATGAGGGACTTCATCCCACGGTTCAATAGGGAAAGGGCCAAGATACCCAATCTACCCGAAAGTCAAGTTGTATCGGGATTCATAATGAGCATCCGCCCACCACAACTCATAGAAGATCTGTCGACAAAGGTGCCTCTCACTTTCCAAGAATGTATGGATAGGGCATATGCATGGGTTTTAGGGAAAGGAGATGGCCAGTCAGGTCAGGGCTCACTGGTGTGCGTGCAATATACGTCTCAAGTACGCGTAATGATGTCACGGAAAGGTTTTAATTTGGAATTACTATTAGTCTAAATAAATGCACACGGGCAGAGCACCCACGTATGTAATATAGGCTACTGGTAAGACCGAAGATTTATCGAACACGGGTAAGTGATAACTGTTGCTACTCAAATCCGAACCTATTGTCTAGCTATCAATAATTTTGGGGAAAAATGGAATTTAACTACAAGGAAAATGTAGATAAAACTAAGACAATATTAAAAAATCTAAAAGGAACAATAACTAAGCAGAAATACAGATTCAAATAAGTAAAATGAAAAACAAGATACCTAATTATGAATCCTCCGGATCAATATTAATTAGTAGTGTTAACTAATCCAGTTATGAAAGGCTGATTTAACAAAGACTGTCTTACAACATGATTTATCTTTTTAGGAACTAATATAGATAATCCTGATTTGATCTTTAAATTATTAAAACATCAGTTAGATAAAAATTAGCTTTCCGAGTGTTATCCCGTTTTACTTAAAAGGTCAGTATTTATCTCCTAATGAACTAATATACAAAGTAAATTCCATTGTCAGTCAACATCCGGTAAGAAGATATACATTTGGGTATTAAGATAATATATCAGTTCAACACCTCAAGTGGGTCTATGAGCATATGTCCCTATATACACATACCAAACTTATACGTATCGTACACCTCAAGTGGATCTATGAGCAAATCCATATAAATATGAGTCTGTTTGAATATATATGTATAAAGATACAGATATTCTAAGCAAATGGTTTTTCAACATTTACAATGCCGAATATCCGCATGAACTGATAGTATTATACAAAATAACCAAATATATGTTTCATTAATTCAGAAAAATCATGTCTTTATTAAAATTATTCTAACATAACCTACACATAACAACTACATATTTCTACTAATCTGGATTCATCATAACTAGGTAATGGAAAGTTAGCTACGCATAATGACGTGAATACGAAGACATATTTAAGGAAAGAAAGTACCAATATGTAGATTACAGAAGGAAGAAGAGTTCTACAGCTTCTGGAACTTGAAATACAGGTACATGCTTCTGGAATGCGGAAATGAACTTGAAATAGCAACTAACGAACATACGAACGTAATTTACGCTAAATATTACATATAGAAACTAAGATTTACTAAACAACTGAGCCTGGGACGAGAGTATACGAGAGTATAGCTCTGGCTATTGATTTCTGGCTCTCTCTCCAACTGAAGACGAATGCATCTATTTATAGGAGAGGTTCGACGGTTTACGCGGCGCGTAGTGATCCATTTCCGCGGCGCGTAAAGATGCCTGAAAAGATTCCTTTACAAGTTGTAGTTCTGTTGTAACAGAATTCGTTACGATAATGTACGCATCGCGGGGGTGGATAGGCTACGCGCCGCGTAAATAGCTTTTTCAGAAAATCTTCGCCTTTTGTGCGTTGTTTTCTCGTTTTGACGCATGTTATCCATTTTTCCAAATTGTGACCCTGAAATAGCCTCGAATAAAATAAGAAAACATTTAAAGCTTATTTTGGCTATATTTTCTTAATAAAAATCAGATATTGTCAGATATCAGATATATATTTTATGTATATTTCTGACAATATCAATTACCCCACACTTAGGTTTTTGCTTGTCCTCAAGCAATAGCTGCACACTTAATCAAAAACGAATCATTAAAAATTTACAAGTATAATTATGTCAAAAATCGAACTCTATCTAACATGATTCAAATATTAGCATAAGCACAGAAAAGTATTCAGATTTTAACAAGACCTTTGCATTCTTACCGGGTGGTTCACTCTTTCACTCAAGTGTAAAAGTTTTATTTCAATATAGTGAATCACACAAAATGTCATAAAATGCAATATTACCATATACTTGTATCCAAATCAAATCTGTACCACTAGAGAGTATACAACTGTCAAGAGGGTTTTTGGGGTTAAAATGTAAAAGGCTATGGGTTAAAGGTAGGAAAAAGGGAATTTTTTTTAAAAGTGGCTAAAAATAAGATTCCAAAAATCAAATTAATAACCGACGAAGCAGCTTTTATTGAATTATCAAACAGGAATATCACAATATTTTTGTTGAGAATACAGTTCACTGAGAAGAATGGAATCAGAACCATCCAAATGATGGACGACATCTAGAAGAAATTGAAAAAATCTCCACTCAATGTATGATAAGCTAGAAAAAACGTCCAAGAAAAAGTATGTCAAGCAACTGAAGTTTCTCATTTTTCTGATTTTCTAACAATAGATTTTTTTTTTTTGGATTTTGGGTTTAGCTGTCTGCAACAGATAGACCAAGGAATATCGATTTGTCATGTCCCGCTGATTGGTGCATGAACAACTGAAGGATATAGGAACACCATATGGAACTAAGCAGCAAAATTTGGATTTAACTGATTTTGGAAACTAAAAATAAAATGGACTAAAAATGGGATAAACATGGGTGATGAAACGAAAGGTTAAGGCTCAAAGTGGTTAACTAGGGTATCGAATGCTAAAAATGAGCATTACGCTGAAAAAGGGTTAAAAATAAAATAAATTAAATAATCTAAAATTGAGATTATTTAAGTTTAAAAGAAAAAGGCTTAAAATAACGGGTTTTAAAAAGAAAGATGGCCTCTATCAGTGCAATAGTCTAGTTCTCATCTTGGTGGTTTCGAAAAGAATTCAGTAACAAGTTTTGAAATATATGCAATTTAGACATTCTCACAGCAAAAGAATTCAGTGTTTAATGATAACAACTGATAGGCTCAAACACTTAATTTAAGTACAGGCTGTATTTATGCTAAGTCGTGAAAATTCGAATAAATTTCTTTTTATGTAATCTTGAAATCATGAAAATTTTGCTGGAATTTCAAACAATAATTACAAATGCAAAAAATTTTCTGATTTGAATTAAGATTAATTTACAGACAAAGCATTGAGAATTTTGAAAATTTTGCTCTTTTAGGGGTTTTCTAACAATTTGTGCGAAAAAAATATTTTGGATAATAACATACGCCTCTACCCCACACTTAAAACATACATTGTCCTCAATGTATTTTAAACATGAATTAAAGCAAGTGAAGTAGAGAAAACTCCCTTTTTTAACGATTGGAATTCCCTTTGGATATGCCAGCATATGGTTTCTCAAGCAATAATATCTATTCTAAAGGCAGACAACTCAAAGCAAACACCATCAATCAAAACACAACATAAATATGCAAAAGGATATATAATACAGACGTTCCAGTGTCAGTACAAACAAAATACACAAAATAAAAAGAAAATCAGTCCATGTCATCATCATCATGATCATCATCATCACCTGTCCTGGCACCAGATGTACCAACCTCTGAGTCGTGAGCTCGTGGAGGAAAAGGAGTGGAAGGAGTGAACCCCTGATGCTGAAATAATCTTGCATAGCTATAGTCATCCACTGCATCGAGCTGCATAGCTACTGCGAATCTCGCTCTAAGGCTGAAAGTCTGGCCGGGATATCTGGAGTGGGTGACTGTGTAGTATTGTTTCGTGCCCTGACTCTCCTAACAGGTGGCTGCTCTGTAATCACAGGCTGCTCCATTACCTGATCAGTCTCTTGCTCCGCTTCACTAACAGGCTCATCATCTAAAATCCTCACACCACCACCAGGAATCCTCTGTATAACGGCCATGGTATCTAACAGAATTTCAGAAAGGATCCTAGGCTGGTGGGCGGTCAAAAGAGGTTCCTCCTCTGCGGTCAAAATGTGATATGAGCGGGCAAGTCTAGTAATGAACTGACCACCGCAGAGGGGACTGGTAGGATGGACACCTATGGCTCTACGGCTCAAAAATAGTGCAAGGCTGAATGGTAGGTGGCAGTGGACATCAGTGCTCAGAACACACCACATGAAAAATAAATCAGATAAGGGTACTTTCTCACTGCCTCGGCGGTGAGCAACGGTGGTGGCTATCAAGCGGTGGATAAGACGGTGGACTGGACGTCGAAAACTGCTCTCTAGAGCTGTGGCTGAATAATATACTCCATGGGCGATCTTTCGCCAGAATGCTGGACCAGAAAAAGTAGAAGGATGCCCTCTCAAGGCAGCTGGTAAGAATGGTAAAAACTGAGGGTCCTCTGTCTCCTCTCTGGTGTATATTCCTACTCTCCAGGCAAACTCTACAATGCTGATCTGCCTTTGCTGCCCTCCCAATCTAAATCTAAGAACAGTCTGATCTGTGTAATCGAGGGAGGTGGCATCAAAGTGGACAGTGGATAGGAACTCTAAAACTAGCTCCCGGTATATAGGCTCGTGGACGCTAAAAATTCTGCGCCAACCATGACATGTAAACAACACCGGTCCACTTTCAGATCTATATCTATGGCGAAGGTAGCGCTGGATGAGTGGACTCAAATGTAATCTATCTAAAAGCTCCCAATCTACAGAGATACCTATCTCTATAACTCTAGGTAGTAATGGTGCTAACCTAGAAACATACTTTGTGCGTGTGACGTCATCGTCGATCAGTCCATGTAAATCTAGCCATCAGTGTGGAACATGAGGGATCTGAGGTGCAATAGCTGGTGCTCTCCTCTGAGCTCTTGCTCTTCCTCTAGGTCTCTGTGCCATCTTTGATGATTTTGAGTTCTATTGAATGAAATGTGGACTAAAAGTGGTCGATTCTTGCTCGGCTATGGATTCCGCGTAGAGAGAACAATTTCCGCTTGTTGTGTGTGTGTGTTATGAACTGAAAAAAAGGGTTTTTATTTTAAAAACATGTTCGACATATTACGCGTCGCGTAGGATAATGTTGTCCGCGGCGCGGAAAGTGATGAATTTACTTATTTGCACTTTTCGTTCTGTTTTCGAATTCAAACATTTGAGGAACATTTTAAAACACAACACTCTCTGATATTTGACAAAATGACAAGGAATGATACAGAAATAAAAACAACTACGCTATAAATAAACAACGAAATACAATTAAACAAGCTACATACTATTTGTACGGTATGTAAGCGAACATTTTTAACGCTTTGAAATGCGGAATCTTTTAGAGTCAGATCTTCAAGATTAATTATTGACAATATGAAAGCAACTTTAATAATAATAAGCAGGAATAAATTTTACCTTAGTGCGGTTTTGGATGTAACTTAATTACTTGGAGTTGACAAAAATACTTAACCATCTCGCTAGCATTGCTTTTCGACCTGATTATCTTTTCGGCTTTTAGCTTAATTGGATCCTCTATTAATGTACTAGCGCATTCAGATTGTGATATTGTAAGCAGTTCCTTGTAAGACTTTGATTGTATAGGCACATCACATTTCCAACATTATCCTACTTTTCTCACTCTCTGTTGAGCGTGATGTTTCTCTACAGAAGTTCCTGTAGCTCTTCTAAATTGTTTCATATTCTGTTCTTCTCTGTCAATAATTTCTATTCTAACAACTAAAGGCAAATTAGTATGAAAAATAAAAACAGTGAAGTAAAGCAAAAGATCCTACTGAAAGCATTTCCAGTTCTTTTATGTCTCCCGGTAAAAGACAAATGTTTCTTTATTATCAAAGAAACTCAGACTGAAGCATTAGTACCACAGTTGGTTCATTTTCAAGTGGAATGCCTAAATAGTGTTTCACACGGTGACCATTAACTTTAAAAATGTTACCCTCAAATTTTACCAAATCAACGGCACCATAAGGATATGATTTATGCACTACATAAGGACCAGTCCATCTTGACTTTAATTTTCCAGGAAACAAGCGAAGACGGGAATTATATAAAAGAACACGATCTCCCGACTGGAATTCTCTTTTGTCCTTCAGTCGGCTGTCGTGGTATTTCTTTGTTCTTTCTTTGTATAATTTTGAATTCTCATATGCTTGTAGCCTCAACTCATCGAGTTCATTCAAATCGAGCAAACGCTTTTCTCTTGAAGTTGAAACATCGAGATTTAGCTTTTTCAGAGCCCAATATGCTTTATGTTCGAGTTCAACTGGTAAACGACATGCTTTGCCATAAACCAACCTATATGGTGTAGTACCAACAGGTGTTTTATATGCTGTTCTGAATGCCCAAAGTGCATCATCTAGCTTATCGGACCATTCTTTTGGATTATTACCCACGGTTCTCTCCAAAATTCTTTTTAATCCTCTGTTTGTAACTTCGACTTGACCACTCGTTTGCGGATGGTAAGGTGTAGAAAGCCTATGGGTTACCCCATATCGTTTCAATACCTTCTCGAGCTGTGAATTACAAAAATGAGTGCCCCGGTCACTGATTAGTGCCTTTGGGGTTCCAAATCGAGAAAATAACTTTTTTAAGAATTTTGAAACCACCCTTGCATCGTTGGTAGGCAAAGCTTGTGCTTCTGCCTATTTGGAAAAATAATCAACCGCTACAAGGATGTACTTATTTCCATGTGAGTTTGGGAAAGGTCCCATGAAATCAATACCCCACACTTCAAATATTTAAGTTATTTGAATGTTATTCTGAGGCATTTCGTTTCTGGCAGAGATGTTTCCTGCTCTTTGTCATGCATCGCACGATTTGACATAAGAAAAAGCATCTTTAAAAATGGTTGGCCAATAAAATCATGAATCTAAGATTTTCTTAGCAGTGTATCCAGGTCCATTATGACCACCAGTAGGTCCTTTGTGGCAATGATCAAGAATGCTTTTTGCTTCGGTCTAACTTACACATCTTCGAATGATGGAATCAGGTCCTATCTTGAAAAGATAAGGATCATCCCAGAAATAGTGTTTCAGATCAGAGAATAATTTCTTCTTCTGTTGATAAGTGAGACTTTTTCTCATGACTCTTCCTGCTAGATAATTCGCGAAATCGACGAACCAAGGAGTGTCATCAACAATTGATAAATTCAAAAGGAATTCATCATGGAAAGTATCGTGAATAACGGTTTCATCGAGAGCTTCTAAGGTCAGATTATCAAGCCGCGAAAGATGATCTGCCGCTAAGTTTTCTGCACCTCTTTTGTCACGGGTTTCGATATCAAACTCCTGAAGTAGGAGTATCCATCTAATCAATCGAGGCTTCGCATCTTGTTTAGCGAACAAATACTTAAGAGCGGAATGATCAGTAAAAACCACTCTTTTTGATAAAATCAAGTAGGATCAAAATTTATCAAAAGCAAACACGACTGCCAAGAGTTCTTTTTCAGTTACAGTGTAGTTTTCTTGGGCATCGGTTAAGGTTTTACTTGGGTAACGGATTGGATGAAATCGTTTTTCTTGGGCATCGGTTCAGTTACACCTACTGCATAGTCACTAGCATCGCACATTATTTCAAATGGTAAAGACCAATCAGGGCTAGCAAGTATAGGTGCATTTATTAGTTTCTCCTTTAATAAATTAAACGAATTTAAACATTCGGGGGAAAAACAAAAAGGAGTATCCTTTTCCAATAGCTTAGTCAAAGGTTTAGAGATTTTTGAAAAATCTTCAATGAACCTTCGATAAAAGCAAGCATGGCCAAGGAAACTTCTAATGGCTTTGACATTAGTCGGGGGAGGTAATTTTGCAATAATGTCAGTTTTAGCTTTATCAACCTCAATTCCCGAACTAGAGATTTTATGACCAAGAACAATACCCTCGCGTACCATGAAATGACATTTTTCCCAATTCAATGCGAGATTAGTGTTCTCACATCTTGACAGCACTTTCTCTAAATTCTTAAGACAAGAATTGAATGAATTTCCAAAGACTGAGAAATCGTCCATGAAAATTTCAAGACCATCTTTAAATAAGTCATGAAATATTGCTGTCATGCATCTTTGAAAAGTAGCAGGAGCATTACATAACCCAAAAGGCATCCTTCGATAGGCAAAAGTACCATAAGGGCATGTAAATGTGGTTTTCTCTTGATCTTCAGGAGCAATCGGGATTTGAAAATATCCAGAGAAACCATCAAGAAAACAATAGAACGAATTTCCTACTAAACGCTCTATCATTTTATCAATGAAAGGAAGAGGATAATGATCTTTTCTTGTGGACTCGTTGAGTTTCCGATAGTCTATACAAACACGCCAACCAGTAACTGTACGGGTTGGATTCATTTCATTTTTATCATTTGCCACAACGGTCATTCCTCCTTTCTTTGGGACTACTTGAACAGGGCTAACCCATGGGCTATCTGAAATCGGATAAATCAAGCCTGCATCAAGTAGTTTGATTACTTCTTTCTTGACTACCTCTTGCATGTTAGGATTAATTCTTCTTTGTCTCTGTACACATGGCTTGTAATTTTCCTCCATGAAAATTTTATGTGTACAAAAAGAAGGATTAATTCCTTTCATATCTGAAAGCTTCCATGCAATGGCAGTTTTGTATTTTCTCAATACCTGTATAAGCTTAGCTTTTTCTTCTTCTTTAAGATCAGATGCTATGATCACAGGTAATTTCGAATCTTTCTCAAGGAATGCATATTCCAAGTGAAAAGGAAGTTCTTTTAACTCAAGAGACGGGGTTTCAATAACAGATGGTTTTGATTTGTTAAGTTCAGTTGTTTCAAGAGTTTTGAATGCTTCGGAATCAGAATTATCATTATGTAAATCCGTATCTTCAGTTTTATCACAATTGTCTTGTGATTTTTAAAAGAATTCAGATACTAGACTCACATTATGACATAGCAATTGAGTTTTGAAATCATATTTTTGTATGAAAGATGGAATTGGATTTTGAGCACATTGGTCAAAGATATCGACAAGATAAAGAACATCGTCTTGAGAAGAGGATTGTTTCATCGATTTGTTAATATCGAAAGTAACTTCCTCATCATCAACTTTCAAAGTTAATTTCCCACGGCAGACATCGATCACAGCCACGGCTGTGGCTTAGAATGGACGACCTAATATAAGGGGAATATTGGCATCTTCATCCATATCTAATATGACGAAATCTATAGGAAAAATGATATTTTGAACTTTAACCAAAACATTTTCCACTATGCCTTTCGGAAATTTAATTGATCTGTCTGCTAACTGAATAGACATTCTGGTAGGAATAGGCTCACCTAACCCTAGTCTTGCATATACAGAATAAGGCATCAAGTTTATGCTTGCACCTAAATCTGCTAATGCATTAGTAACAGATAAATTCTCAATAAGGCACATAATTAAGAAATTTCCTGGATCGGACTTTTTGATTGGTAACTTATTCTGAAGAATAGCAGAACATTCTTCATTTAAAGTTACAGTGGAAAGATCTTCCAACTTTCTTTTGTTACTTAGAATATCCTTCAAAAACTTCGCATACTTTGGCATTTGAGATAGAGCTTCAATAAATGGAATATTAACATAGAGTTATTTAAACAATTCCAGGAATTTCCCATACTGAGCTTCCATCTTTTCTTTTGCTAGTCTTTGAGGATAAGGAATTCTTGGCTTGAATTCTGGAACTGAAGATTTTTCTGTGATGATTTCTTGATTTTCCTTCGGTTCTTCTATTTTCTATTCAGGAATTTCCTTTTCAGATTCTTTGGAATTTGTAGGATCGAACGGCGGTTTCGTGGTTGTTCCACTTCGTAATGTTATGGCATTAACGTGAGCATTTGGATTTTTCTCCGTATTACTCGGAATTGAACCAGATGGTCGTTCCGATAACATTTTCGAAATTTGGCCTAATTGATTTTCAAATGTTTTTAACGAGGCATGTTGATTTCGAATGTCAGTTTCAATTTGTTGAAAACGTGTTTCTGAAACAGAGACAAAATTTTCAAGAAGATTTTCCATATTGGAAATTTTGTTGGAAATCAGATTAGAATTGAATTGTTGATTTTGATTCCCAAACATTTGGTTTGGCCTAGGTTGGAATTGATTTTGAACCGGACCTTGATTAGGGTATGGTGGATTTGGTTGTATCGGAGGTCGGTTTCCAGGGGGTGATGGATTTAAACTTGCAGATGCATTTCTGTAACTGAAATTCGAATGATTTCGGTTACTTGGATGGTATGGTGGATTATAGTCGAATGTATTGTTCTGTGGTCTTTGTTGAGAGCTTATGAAGTCTACTTCTTCTTGAGAAGCATAAACATTGCCAGTTTGACAATCTTTGCTTGAATGGGGTCCTTCACAAAGGTCACAAAGAGTTTGAATCGAGTTAACCTTCATGCTATCAACCTTTTTAGATAATGCCTCTACTTGTGAAGATAGCAGCTTGACAGGATCAACTGGAATTACCCCCGATGATTTGGGTTGCGAAACTCTTTGAGATTGACATTGGTAATTATTCATTGCCATCTCCTCAATGAGGTCATAAGCCATTTCTGGGGTCTTGCTTGTAAGAGCTCCTCCTGCAGCAGCATCAATCATTTGACGAGCTTCATTGGACAACTCATTGTAAAAAGTGTGGACTTCTAACCAAGGGGGTAGTCCATGATGTGGGCATCTTCTAAGAAGATCTTTGTATCTTTCCCAGGTGTCATAAAGGGATTCTCCTTCTTGCTGACTAAAGGATGAAATATCATTCCGTAATTTGGTCGTTTTTGAAGGTGGAAAATATTTAAGCACAAATTTTTCGGCCAAATCGTTCCATGTAGTGACGGAACCAGCTGGAAGGGAATTAAGCCAGAGTTTGGATTTATCCTTTAATGAGAAAGGAAAAAGACGTAATCGGATAGCATCATTCGAGACACCATTTATTTTGAAAGTATCACAGATTTCTAAGAAACTTGAGATATGATCATTGGGATTTTCATTCGGAAGTCCATGAAATTGAACGGAGTTTTGAAGCATTTGAATGACATTAGGTTTAATCTCAAAGTTATTGGCATTAATGGTTGGTCTGATAACACTTTGATGAATAGAATTGACATCGGGTCGCGCATATTCACCGATTGTTCTCGTAACTGGCGGAGGTGGATTTTCAGCCATTACGGTTCTTCTGCGTGAGTTTTGTAGACGACGATGAAATTCTCGTTCAGGTTCAGGAAAAGGATTAACAGTTTCAGCGGACGAAGAATGAGTCACTTTTAAAATATATTTATGTTTTGCTACTTAAAAGAGTGGCCAGGCAAGTCGATTGGTAGGCAGGATCCTTTCGGCACCTTTCGGTTTAAAACCTTTTGGAAATCCAACAACCTAAGCCAATTCAGTTATTCTAGACACCACTTAGTTAAGTAGTTTTGTTTGAATATTTTAATTAACTAGTGCTAAATCAATAATTCAAATAATTTTACAACAGTATCAATAGAGCATTCCCCGGCAACGGCGCCAAAAACCTTGGTGTGCGTGCGATATACGTCTCAAGTACGCGTAATGATGTCACGGAAAGGTTTTAATTTGGAATTACTATTAGTCTAAATAAACGCACACGGGTAGAGCACCCACGTATGTAATATAGGCTACTGGTAAGACCGAAGATTTATCGAACACGGGTAAGTGATAATTGTTGCTACTCAAATCCGAACCTATTGTCTAGCTATCAATAATTTTGGGGAAAAGTGGAATTTAACTACAAGGAAAATGTAGATAAAACTAAGACAATATTAAAAACTCTAAAAGGAACAATAACTAAGCAGAAATACAGATTTAAATAAGTAAAATGAAAAACAAGATACCTAGTTATGAATCCTCCAGATCAATATTAATTAGTAGTGTTAACTAATCCAGTTATGAAAGGCTGATTTAACAAAGACTGTCTTACAACATGATTTATCTTTTTAGGAACAAATATAGATAATCCTGATTTGATCTTTAAATTATTAAAACATCAGTTAGATAAAAATTAGCTTTCCGAGTGTTATCCCGTTTTACTTAAAGGTCAGTATTTATCTCCTAATGAAATAATATACAAAGTAAATACCATCGTCAGTCAACATCCGGTAAGAAGATATACATTTGGGTATTAAGATAATATATCAGTTCAACACCTCAAGTGGGTCTATGAGCATATGTCCCTATATACACATACCAGACTTATACGTATCGTACACCTCAAGTGGATCTATGAGCAAATGCATATAAATATGAGTCTGTTTGAATATATATGTATAAAGATACAGATATTCTAAGAAAATGGTTTTTCAACATTTACAATGCCGAATATCCACATGAACTGATAGTATTATACAAAATAACCAAATATATGTTTCATTAATTCAGAAATATCATGTCTTTATTAAAATCATTATAACATAACCTACACATAACAACTACATATTTCTACCAGACTTATACGTATCGTACACCTCAAGTGGATCTATGAGCAAATGCATATAAATATGAGTCTGTTTGAATATATATGTATAAAGATACAGATATTCTAAGAAAATGGTTTTTCAACATTTACAATGCCGAATATCCACATGAACTGATAGTATTATACAAAATAACCAAATATATGTTTCATTAATTCAGAAATATCATGTCTTTATTAAAATCATTATAACATAACCTACACATAACAACTACATATTTCTACTGATCTGGATTCATCATAACTAGGTAATGGAAAGTTAGCTACGCATAATGACTGGAATATGTGAATACGAAGACATATTTAAGGAAAGAAAGTACCAATATGTAGATTACAGAAGGAAGAAGAGTTCTACAGCTTCTGGAACTTGAAATACAAGTACATGCTTCTGGAATGCAGAAATGAACTTGAAATAGCAACTAACGAACAAACGAACGTAATCTACGCTAAATATTACATATAGAAACTAAGATTTACTAAACTACTGAGCCTGGGACGAGAGTATACGAGAGTATAGCTCTGGCTATTGATTTCTGGCTCTCTCTCCAACTGAAGACGAATGCATCTATTTATAGGAGAGGTTCGATGGTTTACGCGGCGCGTAGTGATCCATTTCCGCGGCGCGTAAAGATGCCTGACAAGATTCCTTTACAAGTTGCAGTTCTGTTGTAACAGAATTCGTTACGATAATGTACGCGTCGCGGGAGTGGATAGGCTACGCGCCGCGTAAATAGCTTTTTCAGAAAATCTTCGCCTTTTGCGCGTTGTTTTCTCGTTTTGACGCATGTTATCCATTTTTCCAAATTGTGTACCTGAAATAGCCTCGAATAAAATAAGAAAACATTTAATGCTTATTTTGGCTATATTTTCTTAATAAAAACTAGATATTGTCAGATATCAGATATATATTTTATGTATATTTCTGAGAATATCAGTCACATCAGAAAGGAGATGCCTAGGAGCAAATCTTGGGGAGGGGAAAGCTCAGGTCCTAGAGGAAATTTTAAAGATCGAACGTCCAGGAGATTCTTAGACAATCGTAGAGACAGGATATACGATGGTAGAAGCCCAATCATCTCAAGTTTGTCTAAAACACCCAGGGAAATTCTTGCTATAGAAGGGGTTAGAACCAGCTTCAAATCCCCCCCCCCCCCATGACTGACCCACGCCGGCTTAACAGTCGGCTATACTATAAATTTCACGAAGATAAGGGTCATGACACCGATAGTTGCCGAGAACTAAAAAAGGAGATTGAACTGGCCGTAAAGGCTGGAAAGCTTGATCACCTGATCCAAGCAATCAAATAAGGGAAGAAAGGAGATGGAAGAAAGGATCCGTCATGGAGAAAGCCTGTCACACTAATAGGGGAAAAGGCACCCGAGGGGATAATCAACATGATTCAAACCTTTGGAACAGAGGGAAGAAAAAGGAGAGGACATGCCAATGTTCTACCTTCCTACCTAATGATACCGACCATTGTAGAGAAGATTTGGGAGAAGAACAGGTGATCAAAAACATCAGAGTTGCTGATTACGAAATATCAAGGGCACATTGGGATGGAGGAAGCTCGTTGGACATCATGTATGATCATTGCTTCCAACAATTACCCCCAAGGGTGAGAGTCCAAATACAGAGAGGTAGTGTGACCCATTGGGCAAATAAGACTCCGGTCCACCATCGGAACCTATCCACAAACAGCGATGGTTGATCTGGATTTTGTTATTGTAAAAGCTCCGTCGAATCATAATATCCTCTTGGGACGACCAACCATGAGGAAACTGGGGGGAAATAGTATCTACCATACATGGCCTGGTACTATTTTCCATGAATGGAGGCACTAGCACCCTACAGAATTTATCAACCAGGTGGGGCATGTGTTCCGAAGTGCAACCCCAGTACGAGTTTATCAACTGGGGGGAAATAGTATCCCACAGAGGTCATCGTCAACCCCAGGTTCCCGGAACAAAAGGTAACCATTGGCAGAAGCATCTCGAGGCTTATCAGGGCGCGATTAATACAACTACTTCATAACAACACATCGGTCTTTGCATGGGAGCCTTCCGATATGACAGGAGTACCCCGGGAGTTCGTAGAGCACAAGCTCGGAGTACATCCCCGGGTAACACCTATTCGTCAAAAGAAAAGAAGTCTAGCCACGGAAAGAATTCGGGCAGCCTGCAAAGAGGTAAGGAAATTGACAGAAGCATGTATCCTAAGGGAAGTCCAGTATCAGACGTGGGTAGCCAACCCTGTCATGGTCAGAAAAGGAGACGGGTCGTGGAGGATGTGTATTGATTTCAAAGACATCAATAAAGCCTGTCCTAAAGACAATTACCCTTTGCCAGAAATCTCATGGAAGGTGGAAAGCTTAGCAGACTTTCCAGTAAAGTGCTTTCTGGATGCGTATAAGGGGTATCATCAAATTCAGATGTCAGAGGCTGATGAAGACAAGACGGCTTTCCATACAGATATTGGCATCTTCTGTTACAAAAAGATGCCTTTTGGTTTAAAGAATGCTGGGGCTACATAACAAAGGCCGGTGGACAGGTCTTTTAGTAGTCAAATCGGACGAAACCTGGAGGCATATGTTGATGACATGGTCATCAAATGTAAAACGGAAGAAGGAATGCTTAAAGACATCCAGGAAACGTTTGACAACCTGAACAAGATAAACATGAAGCTAAACCCAAGTAAATGCTCACTTGGAGTTCCAGAGGGCAAGTTCTAGGGACATATCATAACCGAAAAAGGAATAAGAACAAACCCAGCCAAAGTACAAGCTATTCTGGATATGAGGAGGCCTCAAAGCAAAAAGGATCTCCGGAAGCTGAACGGATGTTTAGCAGTGTTAAATCGCTTCATGTCTAGAGTAGCAGACAGATCCCTGCCTTTCTTTTCCATTTTTAAAAGGATGCATCAAGACAGAAGTTTTTAATGGACTAAAGTGTTAGAATATTCCCACTGATGCGTGTACACCATTTGAATCACTACTGATGATGTATGGGCCTATTGGGTCATACACCGGGGTCAAATCTGACAGCAATTTAAGTAAAGGGATCAAAAATGACAAAAGAGAAAAGTTGACTTCGTAGGCTAAGTTAGCGCCGCTAACCATAAGGTGTTATCGCCGCTAACACTTATGGGTTAGAGCCGCTAGAGATGCATGGGCTTTATGTCAAGTCATCTGACAGGCCGCGTTAGCGCCGCTAACTGTTATAAGTTAGCACCGCTAAGTTTGGCTAGCGCCGCTAAGTCCAAACGGCACCTTTTTGTCAAATCACCTCTCAACTAGACCAATGCATGGATGTTGCTTGCTACGACTTGGGCCGGCATGAGGCATATCAGGGGACGTTTGGGGCTTTATAAAATACCCCAACTCACTCTCATTTGTAGTTCTTGGCAATATATGCATTTGTGATTCTCTAAAAAGGTTTCTTGACTTAGAGAGAGTTCTAGAGAGAGTTTGTTCCAGATCTTGATCTCATATTCGTGGTTTGCTGTTCCTAAGTGATTTTCTGGGTAGGAAGAATCACCAAGGCTTGCTAGCTCAAGGGATTTGACGTGTTCCCGGGGTATCACCTTCTAGTCGATTCGTTCAAGCTACAACGATCAAGTTCCACCATCTTCATCAATTTCTGGAGCTTAGGAGCTGGTATAACCTCCTTAACTCTCTGTCTTTGTTGCATTTATGTTCATAGAGTTTGATCTACTATTGGGGTTTCATGATTTGTGCTTTATATACTTGTACTATGGGCTTTTTGTGTTGTACTTTGCTTCCGTTGCGTGCACAAGAAACCCCAACAGTGGTATCAGAGCCACCTCTATGAGAGTTATGCACTTGGTGGCTTTGGAAACCCGAAATCGAAATTGTTTGTTTTCTGTCGAACAGAGGTTAGCTGCGCTAACTTTGAGTTAGCGGCGCTAACTTTTTCAAAATAGTGGCGCTAGCGTCGCTGAGTCAGTTTTTGTTCTTGTTTAAAAACAGATTTTGGTCTTGGGTTTTGGCCTTGTTTTTGGCTTCTGGAATTTTTAATCTTGTTATTATGATGTTTTAATTCCAGTAGCATATGTATGTTTGGTTGTATGTGTATGTTCAAGTTGGTAACCTTGCCTAGACCATTTGGTTTATTTTGTGTGTTTGAATGCATGATGGTTGTATTATTATTCTTAAGATAAATTTGTAATAATAATGTGGCTTGCATGCCATTTTATTCATCCATGTAATTGTAATAGATAAATAGGTATTTTATGGCTTGTATGCCATTTTATTCTATTGTATGTATTATTATTTTTGTGGATGATGAACACACAAGATGGGTCAAAGGAGATGGAGTTTGGAGACCATGAAGCCGATGAAGTCCAATGGAGATGACGGGATTAGTGGGAGCTCGCATCGAAGATTTTGTCCCTAGAATTGACCAAGTTCTTCCCGTTCGGCTCACGGGAAGAACGCATAGGTTTTTTTATGACAAGGGTTACCAATTTTAATATTTTATGCGTGTGATGTGATTCCTATATGCATGGATTGTGTAGGATTCGCATGCTAGATAATTTTTCGAAAATTAACAAAATCACAAGAGATTTGATAAAAATGGTTTACAACTCTCTCGGCCGCTCACATACAAGATTAACCCACCTAGTGAAAATAGGTTTTTGTCACTTACATGTTAATCTAAAACCAAACCGGAAACAAAAACCCGTCTTTCCACGAAACGTAAATAATGCACCTTCCTTAAGATGATACCACCCAAATCTAGTCTTATGGGTTTTGGTTGTCGAGCTTAGCACGAGCCAACTCCCATAAAACTGTGTGAGTGTGTAAATTCACAATTTTGGTTGTCGAGCTTAGCACGAGCCAACTTTGGTGAATTTGTCACCGTATGTCTTGACGGACTATTTGCAATTTTAGATTTGAAATCTTGGTTAATTATCGAGCTTAGCACGAGTTAACCAAAATTTCAAGATTTAAAATTGATGCAAGAAGGGATCAAACATGCCAAACGACCATTGGATGTCGTAGGATCCCGCAAGGCGCTAAGGATTGCAATAGAGATTGCAATTGGCAAAATGGTTGCCGACCTAAATAATTTTATCATGTGATCCGCGGTAACCCCGTCACATGGTGGGATGAAATATGGTTCTTAGCCTTGTTAAAGTTAATTCTTTATGGGTAAATTAATTTAACAAGATAATACATATGCAACAAACTAACTTAAGTCTACTTTGCAATTTTAGATGGCATCAACAAGCGCAAACACCACCACCACCAACGTTTCTCTAAGAGTTTTCCTTGAAAAGGAGAAACTTGATGGGAGCAACTTCATGGATTGGTATAGGCAGCTCAAGCTAGTCCTACGCTATGAAGGGAAGATGCACACCATAGAGGAACCCTTACTCGAGGCACCTCCAAGTGGTGCAACGAGGGTAATCCGTGAGGCGTACGAGAAACGCCTTAAGGAGACTGAGGAGATTACATGCCTCATTTTGAGCACAATGAGTACCGATTTGCAAAAGCAAATGGATCACTTGGGTGCTCACGACCTGATCGTGCAGCTGCGGGATATGTTCCAGCAGCAGGCGAGGCAGGAGAGGTATAAATGCTTCAAGTCCGCTCTCACTTGCAAGCTTCAAGATGTAGGGAACGTGAGTGCTCATGTTTTGCTTATGAAAGCAAACATTGAGCGCATGGAGAAGCTTGGATTTACCATCGGGAGGGAGATGGCGGTCGACTTGATCCTCCAATCCCTGCCCAGTGCATATGATCAATTCACTATGAGTTATCATATGCATAGCATGGATAAATCCTTGATGGAGCTACATGGTATGCTCAAGACCGCCGAAGCCAGCATGACCAAGAGCAAACCATCCTCTTCCTCCACTCTCGTTCTTGCCATCCGGGAAGGCGGCATAACCAAAAAGAAGGCCGCCCCTTCCAAGAAAAGGAAGGGTAAGGGAAAGGTTGGCGCTGCCAAGTCTGCCCCGGCCTCCGAGGGTAAGGGTAAGGGGAAGATTTTCCAAGCCAAGACTCCGGAGGATGCGGAGTGCTTCTTTTGTGGGGGCAAGGGCCACTACCGCCGAAGCTGCCCCAAGTACTTGGAGGGACTCAATAAGCTCAAGGCGGTGAGCATATCGGGCCCGGAGTCTTCAGGTACGTTCATGATAGAACTCCATCATACTTCTACTTCTAAAGGCTGGGTTTTGGATACTGGTTGTGGCACTCACATATGTAATATGGTGCAGGAGCTAAGGGCAAGTAGGAGCTTGGAGAAGGGAGAGCTAGATCTTGTGATGGGGAACTCGGAGATTGTCCCGGTGGAAGCTCAAGGAAGTGTGGAGCTTTCATTCAAGACTAGCAACTTTATTTTATTGAAAAATGTCTGTTATTCGCCCTACGTGGCTAGAAACATTATTTCACTTCATGCATTGTATGACGATGGTTACAACTTTCATTTTGATGATGGTGCTATTATATGCTTTAAAGATAACATTGTTTATTTTAAGGCTTTACCATGTCATGGCATTTATGAAGCAACTGCATACATTAGTTCAACAAAATCTATCATGAACATTGATTCTAGTTCCAAAGATGGTTTGGATAAGTATTCCTTGTGGCATGGTTGTCTTGGCCATATAAACAAGACTCGCATCACCAAGCTCCAAGCGGACGGGATCTTGGAATCGTTTGACCAAGGGTCGAATGATGTATGTGATTCTTGTTTATTAGGCAAGATGACAAAGGCACCCTTCACGGGGACTAGTGAGAGGGGTAAAGACCTCTTAGACATCATCCATACGGATGTATGTGGGCCTTTCAAACATGTTACAAGGAATAACTCGAGATACTTCGTAACCTTTATAGATGATTATAGTAGGTATGATATGTCTATCTTGTTAAGCACAAGAATGAAACCTTTGAGGTGTTCAAGACATTCCAAAACGAAGTTGAGAATCAATTAGGCAAAACAATAAAGATACTCCGGTCTGATAGAGGTGGAGAGTATCTAAGTACCGAGTTTATCGATCATCTAAAGAATTGTGGAATCATTTCGCAATTAACACCTCCAAGGACTGCACAATTAAATGGGGTTGCTGAGAGGAGGAACCGGACTTTACTAGATATGGTAAGATTCATGATGAGTCGAACGGAGGTACCTATTAGTTTCTGGGGATATTCCCTAGAGACGGCGGTAAGGATCCTTAACCTTGCACCAACCAAGAAAGTATCAAAAACACCTTATGAAATGTGGCATAAGAAGAAGCCGACACTTTCATACCTACGAGTTTGGGGTTGTCAAGCCTACGTGAGACGTGATACTGAGGAAAAACTTGAACCTCGATCGGAAAGGTGTTACTTTATCGGATATCCTCCAGCCGGTGTTGGATATATATTTTATAAACCTTCTTAGAACAAAGTTTTTGTTGCTTGAAGGGCATTCTTCTTAGAAAGAGAATTGCTATCCAAACAAAGAGGCAACAAGGAAATTGATCTTGAGGAAGTTCAAGGATCAACCGATGAAGAACTTGAGGTTGGCACTAGCACTCAACCTAGGACGGTTGAAACTGAGCAAGAGAATGCTGCAGTACCTGACACTAGTTCATTGCTTACTCCAAGGCGTTACAGTAGAACTCGTTACGAGCCTGAGAGATATGGTTTCTACATATCTGAGGGCAGCGAGTTAGTAGTGGATTCTAATGAGCCCACTAACTACAAGGACGCTATGGCGGGCCCTGAGTCTGCACATTGGAAGGAAGCAATGGAAAGTGAGATGCAATCCATGTCGGATAACCAGGTTTGGGAACTGGTTGATCCTACGCCCGGGGTTAGACCCGTAGGGTGTAAATGGGTCTTCAAGAAGAATACCGGCATGGATGGAACCTTGGATACTTTCAAAGCCCGACTGGTGGCAAAGGGTTTCACTCAAACACCTGGTGTTTATTATGATGAAACTTTTTCTCCAGTGGCAATGTTGAAATCAATCCGAATACTCCTGGCCATTGCTGCATTTTATGATTATGAAATATGGCAAATGGACGTTAAAACCGCCTTCCTTAACGGGAAGCTTTCCGAAGAGGTGTATATGATACAACCTGATGGTTTTGAACATCCAGAGTATCCAAACAAGGTTTGTAAGCTAAAGAAGTCCATTTATGGACTCAAGCAAGCATCTCGCAGTTGGAATCTATGCTTTGATGAGAAAATCAAGGAATTTGGATTTTCGAAAAGCAAAGATGAACCATGTGTATATGTCAGGGCTAGTGGGAGCACTATTGTGTTCTTAGTCCTATATGTGGATGACATATTGCTCATTGGAAACCATATTCCGAGCCTTAAGAGTGTAAAAGCTTGGCTAGGGAATTGTTTCTCAATGAAGGACTTAGGGGATGCGAGCTATATTCTGGGAATTAAGATCTATAGAGATAGATCTAGAAAGCTGCTCGGGCTTTCTCAAAGTGCATACATAGATAAAGTCGTGAGACGCTTTAGAATGGAGGATTCCAAGAAAGGAAACCTCCCTATGTCACAAGGCACGACATTGAGTAAAACTCAATGTCCTACCTCCCAAGAGGAGATAGAAGTAATGAAGCGAGTACCATATGCCTCGGCTGTGGGATCGATCATGTACGCCATGTTATGCACTCGTCCTGATGTGTCATGTGCTTTGAGCATGACTAGTAGATATCAGGTGAATCCCGGGGAGCCTCATTAGAAAGTTGTAAAGAACATTCTTAAGTACCTTAGGCGCACAAAAGAAATGTTCTTGGTATATAGTGGGGAAGAGGAGCTAAGAGTAAAGGGTTACTCGGACGCTAGCTTCCAAACGGATAGGGATGACTGCCGATCTCAATCGGGGTTTGTATTCCTATTAAATGGTGGAGCTGTCAGCTGGAGAAGCTCGAAGCAAGACACGGTGGCTGATTCGACTACCTAGTCGGAATACATTGCGGCAAGTGAAGCTGCAAAAGAAGCCGTGTGGATGAAGAAATTCATCCAAGATCTACAAGTGGTTCCAAGCATCACTGACCCTATTGAGATATTCTGTGACAATGAGGGTGCAGTGGCTTTGGCAAAGGAACCAAGAGCTCACAAGAGAACAAGACATATTTTGCGCAAATACCACTTCATACGGGAAGTAGTTGAGAGTGGAGAAATCATCATAAGCAGAGTAGCATCGGATGGAAACCTTGCGGATCCATTCATGAAGCCGTTATCGCAGGCAGCTCATGATTCTCACACTAGTGCTATAGGTGTAAGATTTGCCAGCGATTTGGCTTGAGTTATGTATTTAGTTTGTTGGATATGTAAATTTATATTTTTGGAACAATATAGACAGTATTGTAACTTGTGCTTGTTTCGATATATAATAGAGATTATATATGCGTATGATACGGTTACATTCATGAGACTCTACTGTGTTCCATCTTAGCATGTTTAAATCACTTCCGGAAATATTTTATATTACAAAAACTTTCCACGGTCAGTCAATCTTGTGGAAGGAAGATTGAATTAAGACCGAGATAAGCATGTGACCTTGAATTCAATTTGGTCGAATTAAGGAGCAATGCCTATCTGTACTTGAAAAGAGTTTCAAGTGACTGGAAGACCCACACCCAAGTATACTTCATGGATTATAGTCACGAGTAACTTGGGATGATAATATCTTACGTCCTTAGACCTGAGATGTATGAACCACTATATCATACTTCTTTCTTACTTTAGCCATCTTCAAAAGCAGTTCGTAACTGGCTGTGATAAAGAAAATGACTAGATAAGTTAAGGGGTATGGTTTAGGGTTATACAGTCAAAAAGGGATTTGTTCCTCTGATATGAGAGATATCACTGGGCCCCTCGATGATTGGGAGCTGACACCAAAATTATGCATGGCCATGCACAAGGAGTATTGATTTAGAATCAGATATATCCTTAACTTTTGGTCACCACCAATCAAGATCGAGAAACACAATCGTGAACGATCTGGAGATTGACACTCAATCCATGTCTCGTGTTCACACTGATATCGTGAACAAAAGGATGTTTAAGATCACTTATCTATAGGACCTTTCTTTATGAACAGGTTATATTCGGATAACGAAACCCATACTGACTTGGGGGCAATGATGTTTTTGCTAGAGACCGCTCATTGTCTGTGATTTGTTAGAAATGGTGCATCATGTGCAAGTGGGAGTTTGTTAGAATATGCCCACTGATGCGTGTACACCATTTGAATCACTACTGATGATGTATGGGCCTATTGGGTCATACACCGGGGTCAAATCTGACAGCAATTTAAGTAAAGGGATCAAAAATAACAAAAGAGAAAAGTTGACTTCGCAGACTAAGTTAGCGCCGCTAACCATAAGGTGTTAGCGCCGCTAACACTTATGGGTTAGAGCCGCTAGAGATGCATGGGCTTTATGTCCAGTCATCTGACAGGCCGTGTTAGCGCCGCTAACTGTTATAAGTTAGCGCCGCTAAGTTTGGCTAGCGCCGCTAAGTCCAAATGGCACCTTTTTGTCATTCACCTCTCAACTAGACCAATGCATGGATGTTGCTTGCTACGACTTGGGCCTACATGAGGCATATCAGGGGACGTTTGGGGCTTTATAAAATAGGTATTGAAGCAATCACATGATATTCATACCCGAAACACATGTTCAAAAGCAGGCACATACACATGCGCCTAAGTCCACTGCCCACAGGAAGGACAACATCAAAGAAACATTGTTCACAAAACAAATAAACAATCATTACAGACAAAACAAAAACAAGTTTATCAAAAGATTAAACAATATCATCACTGGGGCTCAATCCCCTTCAGTTCAGCCAAAGAAATGTTGTACCCGCCCCCTATCTGGTCCAGATAAGGGAAAGGAGTCTTTTTCACCTCCGCATCCGCTACCTCCAACTTAGCTTGAGCTTCATCGTCTGAATCCACACACATGGAAGGATCTACGTCAGGGAGCTTTTTACAAAGAGCCTGACTAGCAAGGTGTTTGCCCAGTTGAATGCAACATCCCATCACCTTACCCATTGGACTGGAAAATTGATCAGCCCCAAGGAAGTTTCTTACAAACAAAGGAAAGGAGGCCTGAAAGTCCTTCCTTCCCTGGAGAGCAGCATCATGAGCTAACACCAATTCACCCTTCTCCTTGGCCAGTTCTTCCTTCTCCTTCATCAACGAGTCAAACTCACTCAGCAGCTTTGAAATATCTGTTGGGAAAATGATCTCATCAGTTAAGATTTGATGAGACAAAGTTAAGTTTGTAAGATGAGTTCTACATATAACTTAAACAGAATTATGAAGCTTAGTCAGACTGAACACTTATAGTGATTCAGACTGGGTATAAGCTGAATATAAACTGAGCATATGTTCGATCAGTTTATATTATAACTTAGTTAAATTATTAATGTGTTTGATAATCTTTGTATGTCACATAAGGTAGATATCGAGTATTCAGCTTGATGTGTTTCACGCTGAGTGACTCAGCTCAGAAGCAGAGTCAGCTCGACAGAGTTAATAAATATGTTTTATTTAACTCTTTGGACTTCTAAGGATGAGTTAATAATTATACATGTTAGTTCATGTTTGAATTCGGGTTTGTTCTCGAAGAACTCAGCTTGATGAGTTTCAAGCTGAGTAACTCAGCCTGAATAAAGAAGTCAGTCTAAGTGAATTTAAATGTGTTTTAAATTCTGTTTTAACTCTCTATATCTACGGCGCGGATAAGAAGACTCCAGAATCAAGATTGAAGATTGAAGACTCAAGATAAGAAGATTCAAGATTCAAGATTCCGAGTTATACGATAGTTAGTTAGCAAATTAGGATTAGTCCAGTTTGTTAGGAACCGTAGCAACAGGATTATAAATACTTATCTCCTGATAAGTTTAGAGGTACGACTACGACTACAATTCTGATAAAAAATTACAGAGCCAAAAACCTCACCTCACCGTATGTGTTACGATTCTTGAATCATTGTTTGTCAGTTCAACGTGATCAAGAAACTCACAGATTGCCAAGTTATTCGTGTGTTCGAATTATCACATAAGTTGTGATATTGGTAAGTAATCATAAGTTGATTCAATCTGTGTAAATCCTGTCTAGAGAGTCGTCAGTATCTATAATCATAAGTTGATTATAGATAGCTAAGTTTGAGAGATTGAGAGATTTATATTAGGTGATTATATATCAAGAGTTGCTTACTTGATTATTACTGTAATCATCTTCTTATTCAAAGCATTGTAATCATCTTCATATTAATAAAAACATTTGACTGATTTTGGTTTGATTTACTGTGTGTAACACTTTTATTTGATTTGTTCAATTTCTGCAGAAAGTGTATTCAACCCCTTCTACACACTGTTGCTTGTTGTTATTCTCACCAACGGACCAACAATATCACTCCTAAACTCGCTTATCAACTTCAGGGCATCCTCCAGGGCCCTCTTCGTTTGAGTCAAATCCTTGTCCTTCGACAGCAAATCATCAGACAATTTCATCTCCTTCTCCACAGACTGTTACAGGGAATCTTTTGTCTCCTTCAATTCCTTCAACATTTGACCAGCATTCTCTTCCAACACACGCAACTCATCCTTTACAACCTGCAAATCATCCTCACTCACAGATAAACGATAACGAAGTTCAGGAACCAAAGTGATATTGTTAAACAAACACTGATCAACATGAGATAAAAATCGATCATGACTCATGGATCGCAAATTGTTGGCTATGACTGGAGGGAACAGGTTGTCGAGAAAGTCTCGACGATGAACAGAATCAACCCCTGAGGCATCACGGGGATAGGACCAACCGGGATACCAAGTGTCAGTACGGCCTTCAAAAATGCCCTCCCTAGTAGTAGATCCGGTTGGGGGAAGTCCGGAAGGAGAAGGCCTTTCCCGAACAGATAAGGTCCCCTTCCCTGCAGCAGGAGGGGCAGCATCGCGTTTCATAACTAGGAATCGTCTCTTGGAAGAGGAAGCAGCAGTGGATTGAATGACAGGAGGATCCATGGAAGCAGCAGAAGATTGAGTCTTCCTTTTTCCTGTGTCTTGAACCACAGGAAGACGACGAACACGGCCAACCAATGGCTCATTATCCAATGTATCCTCTGCATACAAAATAATAAGATTACATAATGAAAAAGGAAAAGAAATCAGCGTATGGAAGGAACATACCAGTTGAACTTTCAACAACATGAATCTCGGGGAGAGCCTCTGCCCCAGCAGGCGGGAAGGAGGAAGTACCAGTCTCCAGATGTGCTTCTCCCTCACCCAAAGGACCCGGAGAAGGAGGGTCCAGACTAGCTTCACCCTCCTGGACGGCAGGAGGAGCGGATAGAGGTCTCTCATGTGACCCCAAAAGAGTCCCACTATTGTTTGGCAAGGTAAGGAACCGGGTCAAAGTTATCTCTACAAGAAACCAAACAAGAACATTAGTCACAAAGTATGAAATTAATAAAAGAGAGGATATAAAATATTACCCTTCTGTCCATAGAATATGGCAGGAACCCTATGTGGGTTGTCCCAATTCTGGCTCAAGCCAGCCATCACCATAACAGGCTCACTAAACTCCCAGATCCTTATCCGGAGCCCTTGCAATTGGGCAAAAAGCTCCATGTCGAAATAAAGCTCGTCGGGACTGTAAGGGCCTACGGAGGAATGCTTTCGTGAAAACCCACAAGACCAACTTATCGTTGAGGAACAATACGATCAGAAACAAACAAGAACCGTTCTCTCCAGTATTTCAGAGAGGTATGGGGCACTACAAACAAAGTATCAATCTGACCTTTCTGGCGTGGATCAAAAGTATACCAACTAAAATACTTCAGAGGCTTATAATAATAAAGAAAGCAAGTGATGTTCGGTTTTCGCCCAAATGAGGCACAGAGAGCGATATAGTTTGTAAGTTTGCGCATGCCAGAGGGATGCAACTGGCATAACCCGATATGCAAATACGAAAGGATATTAAACAAAAAAGGATGCAAATGAAACCTAACATTACAGATTTCTAAGTAGTGAGTGTAAAAGCCTATCTTCCCAGGGGGAGGTCTTACAGTCGTATCACCAAGGGAAGGTTGAATTGGATCTAGTCTGGGAGATTAGGAATGATTCAAAGAAGGTTCTGGTAGTGGGTGTCGGCCATATGACAGTAAGTACGATATACGGTGAGAACACCCATGACAGTCGATGGAAGAAAACAAACGAAACAGAAAGTACACACAAAAGAAAGAAAGAGAAGGGAAGGATTACCAACCTTTAGGCATGATCGAAGGTCGTCGGGTGATGGGAAGAACGGATGACCAGAATTATAGAAGGGAAGAAACCAGAGAGTCACCGATGAAAGAAGTTTGAAAAGAAAAAATGAAGTTCTAAAAGCGGGATAAAGGACTCTTATAAAGGATTTTTTCGAAATAGGAAGATGATCGGAATCATACACGTGGACAGTCCGTAGGCATCATTACAAAAATAGGGGAATGAGTACCTGACAGGAACGGTTGATGAGACGGCGCGTGCAGAGCACTCAAACAAGGCAGTTTAAAAACTACCCGACAAAATAGGATGGCTCGATGAGCAGGGGATCTCTCCTCAAGGGCAATACAGGAGACCTCTCTGGAAGGGTGTAGAAATATTCAAGAGTCTGACACCATACCACACAGTGTTATACTATCAGACTGGGGGGACTTAATGGTGTATGGTCCCGAACAGGGCACTCCTGGACCTACAACTACCCCTCACCAGACAGCTCTTACAACTATAACCCAGGATAAGAGTTCTGCCTATGTCCTGGAGGAGTAAGCATATCTAGGAGAGGAAGACTCCTGGACTGAAGACATACGAATTCCATACTCCCGAGATGTGGATCTGCATATCTGTCCGCATTTAATGATAAGTACGGCGAACTTGACATCAAGGTACACTCGTCATACCCATTCGTACGGATGGAGATCCTGCCATACCTTTATCCAGCAGACCTGACAAATCTACAATTATTGCATCTCTCCCCACCTTGACACCTGGGGATGCATCAAACGTCTCAGGTATGATCTCTTGCTACTACAAATAAAGATCACATATCATATAGAGCAGCATCAGAGACACATCTCTTTCATTACATACTTTCTCTCTTAAAAGTCATACACTAACTTAAGCATCGGAGACACCTCTCTTTCATAACATACTTTCTCTTTAAAAATCCATACACTAACTTAAGCATCGGAGACACCTCTCTTTCATAACACACTTTCTCACTAAAAAGCCATACACTAACTTAAGCATCGGAGAGGAATACGGGGATCCATTCCCATTTTCCTCTAACTTTAGGTGTTCTTTGTTTTGCAGATACTTTCATCAGTAGAAGCATTTACATCAAGCACTCACGTATCCAGTCGATCAAAGAGGCCAAGATGCGCGATCAGTTATCCTGGAGTAAAATAAGAAATGTTAAAGTAGTTGAAATTAGTCATTTGATGTTGTTATATAAGGATTATATATAAAGTATTACTAATATAACGCCGCCGGTTTTTCAGAAGCTTAATTAATAAAATATAATTAAGACACCAACTGTTTTATCAAAAGATAACATTTAATAAACACAGTGGAAGCTATTAGTTAGTTATTCATACTAACTGTATCAGAGTTTTTAAACAAAACAACCCAACGGTGTTACCAAATATCTGCCGACCATTAACAAGTATATCAGAGTTAACAAAAGCAACAGTAAAAGTAGTGTTCCCCTTAAATTCTTCGGCAGTAAAAGCAAAACATGGCACCCGTTCTCACTATCATCTAATTACCTACACATAGGATATATACATGGAGGGGTTAGCTATAAATAGCTAGTGAGTAACAATTAAACATAGGTATCTTATAGCATGCTTGACATATATCACAGAATAGCAAACAAGTCTATCCAAACATCTAGCGATGTTCCGGTTGCCAGGAGGAGTCACATCTTGCAGGGTTGTAAGCCCGGCTCAATGATCCTAGCTGGGGAAAACCGAATACATCTATCATATGGAGCCGGTGGGGGAAGCGGGTAGCAGCCCACCTTTGCATTAACGAGCGGGGAAGTCTGGTGAGAGCCCCTAACGAGCGGGGAGATCAGTAAAACTGAGAGCCCCTAGTTGAGGCACGGAGGTTCCCCTTTTTAACTTACAATTTATCCTCGTTTACCCGTTTCACCTAACGAGGATATTTTTGGAACCATTATCCAAAACCGGTTACTAACTTACCAATTTTATCTATTATTATAATTATTTTACATATCACCTTTTTATCACGTATAATTAACAAATAACACATTTAGCAACAAAACACATTAATTAAAATCAATTTACAAGTATATAAGCATATAGTACAACATAGCACAACTAGGCCCTATTTTGGGATGTTATAAATCTACCCCCCTTAAGAAGATTCCGTCCTCGGAATCTGTTCTACTGCGAACAAATGAGGGTATCGAGCTTTCATCTCATCCTCTGCCTCCCAAGTCAAGTTAGGACCCAAATTGTGCTTCCACTTAACAAAAATCAACTTGATCATCTTTTTACGTAGCTTCTTGACTTTAGTATCGAGGATCTCAACAGGTTCCTCCACAAGGCGTTTAGCTGGATCAACTTTTAACTCTTGCAGAGGTAAGCTCTGATCATCTTCATCCTTACCACTTTCTCAGATAGCATACGTTAAAAGTGTGGTGAATACCAGACAATTCAGGTGGCAACTCAAGCGATACTGTCTGATCGTTAACTCGTCGTAGGATTTTAGACGGACCAATATACCTTAGACTTAGCTTACCTTTACGACCAAAACGAATCACCCCTTTCCAAGGTGAAACTTTTAGAAATACACGATCACCTACTTCAAACGTAACAGGTCATTCTTTAGGATCAGCATACATCTTTTGCCTATCACGTGCCGCTTTCAACTTCTCGCATGCTACCTTAACTTTATCAGCGGTTATTTGAACAATATCAGGACCCGCATACTGCTTTTCGCTAGGTTCTAACCAACAGGTAGGAGTACGGCATCACCAACCGTATAGCATCTCATAAGGCGGTATACCAATACTCGAATGATGAGAATTGTTATAAGCAAACTCAATTAAGGGCAGGTGAGAATCCTAAGAACCACCAAATTCAAGTATACACGCTCGTAACACATCTTCAATCGTTTGAATAGTCCTCTCGGACTGACCATCGGTTTGTGGATGATACGTCGTGCTGAGATTTATCCGTGTACCAAGCTCACGTTGTAGTCTACTCCAGAAATGAGACGTAAAATGCGTATCTCGATCACAAACAATTGATAGTGGTATACCATGACGAGACACTATCTCGTTAACGTAGAGTTAGGTTAACCGATTCATAGGCACAAACTCGTTAGTCGCAAGAAAATGAGCGCTTTTAGTAAGTCAATCAACAATACCCTAAATCATATCATGCTCCTTAGAAGTACGAGGTAACTCCGTCACAAAATCCATCGTAATATGATCCTATTTCCACTCGGGTATCTCTAACTGCTGTAAACTACCGTAGGGCTTCTAATGCTCTGTTTTAACCTAAGCACAGATTTGACATTTCTCGATAAACGATGTTATGTCACGTTTTAAGGTAGGCCACCAATACAAATGTAACACTGTGCTTTTAAAAAACAGATTTTTTTTATTTTAAAATAGTAATTCAAGAATCCAAACTGCGTGGATCCGTTTGTAAACTTAACTTAAACCAAACATGTTCTTCAAAACTTACACAAGTAGCGGAATATCTAAAAGTGGTTATTAACTACAAGCAAAATTAGCCACGATACTTAAAGTACTGTTGGTGTTACTGAGAGGCTAGAGGTTAAAGTAAACAAATATCATGATCGTCTCGCTCGTCGGAGTTGTTCGATTCATTTGCAATCTTTGCCTCATTTGTAGTCATCTGAAAGGCTCTCCCTTGTGCACGAGGAGCGCCTCCCTTCTCTGACCCGTTGCTCCAGACGATCCATCAGCACCCGAACCTTGCAACTGAGGGCAATCAGACATTCTATGACCAGGCTTATGACACTTATAACAAACATTTTCCCTAAACCAACACTCATGAGTCTGATGTCCCTTAGTCCCACACTTCCCGCATTTAACCACATCCCAGCTTCCCAACTTCTGAGACGAATCACCTCTTGGTCTATTTCCAGATCCCCCATCGCCTCTCCTATTACCAGACGACTGTTCAAACTTCCTCTTGTACTCTCCTCCTTGTTGTTGTGGCTGAGCTTTCGGCTTCTGCCTATAATCATCTTCAGTCTGCCGAGCTAGATCAAAAGCTGCATCCAGAGTTGTTGCAGACCTCACAGCAGATCGGTATTCAACAGGTAAGGCATTGGCAAACTTGCTAATCGTTGCTCTCTCGTCAGGTAACAGATGAGAAACAAACTTCATCTTATCCGAGAACTTCGATATCAGATCCTCCACGGGTTTATCGCCTTTCTGAAGAGCTCTAAACTCGTCCTTTATCTTCTGCATATCGTAATCAGAGTAGTATTTCTTCCTGAGCTTTTTCAAGAAATCCTCCCAGGTCAAGGCATCCAGGACCTCTGGCGGTGTGACACTCACAACCGTATCCCACCAGGTAAATGCACGATCTCGTAACATTTGTCTAGCGAAGGTGACTTTCTTCTTCTCTTCACACTCGCTGGACTCGAAAGCATTTCACATATTCCGAATCCAGGTTTCTACAACCGACGGATCATTTACACCATTGAAAACAGGAGGCTTACAGCTCATGAAATTCTTATAACCAGCAGACTTAGAAACTTCGTGAGCGATCCGTAGCGACTCTCGGTCGTTCACTTGCTTCAATTGAGTCTCTAACTGACGAATGTAAGCATCCCTGTCTTCATTACCGGAGGAACTAGCCATTCGATTCAACTTCTATACCAAAACAAGAATACTAGCTATAACTCAAATAATTTAACAATTATCACATACCAGTTTGCTTTAACATATAAAAATTTACATATAACGCTAATCATACCCCAATACCACCCAGGGAACACTTAATAATGGTCGGGCCTGGGTTTGAGATTGAATACTCCTCAAAGTACCCAATTCCCTCAAACCAAGGCTCTGATACCAACTTGTAACGCCGCCGGTTTTTCAGAAGCTTAATTAATAAAATATAATTAAGACACCAACTGTTTTATCAAAAGATAACATTTAATAAACACAGCGGAAGCTATTAGTTAGTTATTTACACTAACTGTATCAGAGTTTTTAAACAAAACAACCCAACGGTGTTACCAAATATATGCCGACCATTAACAAGTATATCAGAGTTAACAAAAGCAACAGTAAAAGTAGTGTTCTCCTTAAATTCTTTGGCAGTAAAAGCAAAACATGGCACCCGTTCTCACTATCATCTAATTACCTGCACATAGGATATATACATGGAGGGGTTAGCTATAAATAGCTAGTGAGTAACGATTAAACATAGGTATCATAACAAAGGTGTTATAGCATGCTTGACACATAACACAGAATAGCAAACAAGTCTATCCAAACATCTAGCGATGTTCCGGTTGCCAGGAGGAGTCACTTCTTGCAGGGCTGTAAGCCCGGCTCAATGATCCTAGCTGGGGAAAACCGAATACATCTATCATATGGCGCCGGTGGGGGAAGCGGGTAGCAGCCCACCTTTGCATTAACGAGTGGGGAAGTCTGGTGAGAGCCCCTAAAGAGCGGGGAGATCAGTAAAACTGAGAGCCCCTAGTTTAGGCACGGAGGTTCTGCAGAACCCAGATTCGCGGCCGCGAATCACCGTACCCCAAACAGCAACAAAGTGCCGGCACGAATATGTATTGGCCGACTCTGGCCACATCATAACATAATTGGCCTACATAAGCCATATCATAACAAAGTTGGCCTACAAAAGCTTATATGATATTAAATTGGCCTACAGAAAGCCATAACATAGTAAAGTGGCCTACAGAAGCCCATAGAATAACAAAGTGGCCTACAAAAGGCCATAACATCAATATATATCAAATCATATCAATTTAACAACACATAAACAACTTACCTTAAACATGGTACAACATGTTTATTACGAGACCTAGGGTTAACCGGTACTCACCTTAACAGCTACAGCAGGTAAATATAGTGTTCGGTATCTTCTGGTTCCTCAGAAGTGCCTAACGCATCATTTACAGGCTTGTTAACATCTTACAATTAACACATATAGTTCTATACACAAAATATACAAGCTACAAATCTGAACACCGCTTGCGATCGCTAGCAATACCCTTGCGGTCGCAAGGACTCTATTAGAACACCCCTTGCGATCGCAAGTATATACCTTGCGGTCGCAAGGACCCTTCTCCAATAAAACGATGCTTCCGATCGCAAAGGAAGTCCTTTACGGTCGCAAGCATGGTCCTTCGGTTGGTTACGATCGCAAGTTATGTACCTATGATCGCAAACCTCATTTCCATCGCTCGTAAGCGATATTTCAACAAAACAACCCCTTTCGGTCTCAAGCCTCCATGCTTACGATCGCAAGGACCTAAACAACTACTTGCGATCGCAAGACACCACCCTTGCGATCGCAAGGACCCTTGATACAGCAGGGTTCGTCCCTGTTCGAACACAGACCTGCAAGTTCAATTTTTATCATACTTTTTGACCCAAAACTCAGATTCAACAGGTCATACATGTTATTTAACATTCCCTTGAACTTATGAACACATTTAACACTACAACTACCCATTAAAACATCATCTACACCATTAAAATGGTGTATTATCTTCAAGAACACAAAACTAGGTTTCTCCAAGAAACTACTTACAAATATGAAGATACAAGAATAGATTGAACTCTTGAAACACTGATATCAACTCCTTTGCTACAGATTCTTTGATTTCATTTGCAAAATTGAGAGAGAACAAGGTGTGTGTGTGTGTATCGTATGTTTGTGTGTGTAGATAATGTGTGTTTGAAGTGTTCACAGGGATAAGAACACAACAAACCGACTTGTGGGTTTAATTAAATCAAACGCGGTATTTTGTTCCCCTTTTTAACTTACAATTTACCTCGTTTACCCGTTTCACCTAACGAGGATATTTTTGGAACCATTATCCAAAACCGGTTACTAACTTACCAATTTTATCTATTGTTATAATTATTTTACATATCACCTTTTTATCACGTATAATTAACAAATAACACATTTAGCAACAAAACACATTAATTAAAATCAATTTACAAGTATATAAGCATATAGTACAACATAGCACAACTATGCCCTATTTTGGGATGTTACAACTAATATAAGACATTATATTTATAGGATTGCTATTATATAAGGATTACATATATAGTTATCATGAACCCAAGATTACATATATAGTTAGTTATATGGGAATTGGGTTAGGAATTAGATAATAGTATGTTAGTACAGAGCTGTTCAAAAAAAATTATGTTAGTACAGAAAATCTAATGATAATTATGTATGAATTTCAAATTTCTGTAATGTTTATCATTTTTTACGAGCTTTTATATTCCTATATGTTTTCTAATTTTTTTTAACATGTTAATACTTTTTAAATCTGCATAAATTGAAATTTTAGTATTTTCTCAATGTTGATACACGGATCACTTAGCTAGTTATAACTATGCCGGTATTTATATACCAGAAGTTTTAATTATCTAACAAGATCTAGCGGTGTGACGGAAATACTAAATTCTATGGTCAAGCGGCGTCGAGTGCCAAGTGTAAGCTGCGTATATAAACACGTAACCAACCAACACTTATCTTAAACCAATCACAATCCCCCCCCTAAACAAGAAACCATCCCTTTTTCAAAATTTTATTATAACCTCTCGAGAACGAAAAATGTCCCTCCGATTGCCACCTGCTCCCTTCCACCACCTCTCCGCCGCTCAATCCACGGCGGCGAAAACTCAGTTCTTTAGTAAATCATCCTCCACAAGAGCAATTGTTCACTTCTCCGTCCGGAATTCCTCTTCTGGAATCAATACCGATAGCTCACGCAAGGTCAATTTTATTGACTTTTAGTTTTGCTTATTATATTAGATTTGTGTTTAGATTGCGTATTTATGATGAATGTTTGACTAGCTCTGGTGCTTTGAGTTACTATTTTTTGTTTTGTGGATGAATTTGGAGTTCAATTTGATCTTGGTGGTTGAAAGATATTTCAATTTGGCAATTCTGGATTTAGATTGTTCTTTCATGAAGGTGTGTAGGAGTTAGCGATTAGGTTAAGTTTTTGATAATATTGGGAGATAGGAATTCATGTGTTCTACTATGCAAGTTGTGAACCAATAGAATGTTGCAGCACTTACAAGCAATGTTGCTTTACTATCACACAAAGAAAGTTATAAATACTTAAAATTGTTAAAGCAATTTTGTGAATCTAGACTCTTGAAGTTTGTCTGTCAACCCTAATGTTGCAACATTCTTGTAAATCATTGTTGAACACATACTATATTTGAAACCTCTTAGTAGATATTCTCCTAGTTACTGCACACAGAATGAACAAAATGATGCTCGTGTTTATACTTGTGTTGAATGGAACTTGTTATAGATAATTAGATACTTTCACAAATCACAACATTTACCCCGATTTCAATTTTTTTACTCATATTCAAACTCTTATGTTGATCCTATCTTATTATTACTTTGACCTCCTTAGAGAGTGTTTGTTTTAGCTTACTAAGGCTTTGTAAGGTCAGCTTACTTTTAATAAGGTCATTTTCGGCTTATTTTCTGATTTTTAAGTTTATTATGGATTAAAATAAGAAAGTAAGTTGGACTTATGAAAATTAAGCCGGAAAAAATGGAGCTTACAAGAAGTAAGCCGGCTTATATAAGCTCTTAATAAGCTAAAACAAACACTCCCTTAATAAAATATCTTATTGAATTTCCTTGTGGACTTGTATGGCAACGAGAACTCGTGATGGAAATCTTTAGTCTTGAAACAACCATATGTATACAATTTGTAATTGTATTTTGCAAAAAGAATAATAAAATCTTTGCTTCACTTATGTGTACAATTTGTATTAATTTCACCTAATAGCGTTGATGTTCTTGAACTTTGCAGTTAGTAATTGAGGTAAAAGAGAAGCTTGAAAAAGATTATTACAGCCTCCCTACAGGGAAAAATGGAAGAGATGATGAAGAGTTGATTCTTTGGTTTTTAAAGGACAGGCGGTTTTCTGTAGAAGAGGCTGTCTCAAAATTGACCAAAGCAATTGTGGGTAATTCTTTGAAATTTATAGCCTTGCTTTGCCAGAAACTAGTGCTTCCTTCATCTTATTGCTTATATGCAGTGGAAAACTGGAAATGGCCAAGATGAGCAGGTCAGATGGGTTGGATAAACAGGTCAAACATGGTTGGGTCAAAACGTTAGTGCCGGTCAATACTGGACATGTTGGGGTTCGACTGACCAGCAAACTTTTTTTATCCAACTTTTTACTTTATAAATATGATTAGAAATAACTATCCAACTTATCTTTTAAAGAAATGGTTTAAGAGGTTTATGCATATAATACAATTTAGTTAAATTTTTTTTTATGTTACATACTTAAATCTTTTGACTTAACCCATTTGACCCACTAAAAATAAACCATAACCCAAATCAGACCCATATATATATATATGAATGGTTAAAATTGCTAAATAAAACAAATAATTTTCTTGTAAATGACCAAAGTCCTTACCCGATTTGTTAGCCTCTTTAGCAAGAATATGTTCTAGTCGCAAATCCTAAGTTATTATTTAGTCTACTTTTTAGTGCAAATTTCTTTAATCTGATCAAAGGAGAGACAGTTTACAGAGTTCAGTTTTTTGTTTTTTTCCCTTTACTGCATTGATGTAATTACTTCAAATTTCAAGATCTTTTTACGTTTTGTTTTGGTTTGGTTTGGTTTATATGATATTTTCAGAAATGGCGACAAGAGTTTGGTGTGTCAAAACTGACGGAAGATTCAGTGAGAAGAGTAGCTGCAACTGGAAAATCTTATGTTCATGATTCACTTGATGTTTATGGCAGGCCAGTACTAATAGTAGTGCCATCAAAACATATCCCAGAGGTATAATCTGTGACAAGATTTTATATATCCATGATATTCAACATTAATTATAACAAATACAAAAAAAAAACCGCGAATTAAGATCTTGTGTTGATTTAATTGTGTCTTGGTTGTTATTATATGATTTGCTACAGATGTTTGATCGATCTGAGGACGAAAGGTTATGTGTGTTTTTGCTAGAGAAGGCATTAAGTAAACTCCCGGATGGTAAAGAAGAGATACTTGGGATATTTGATCTTCGTGGGTTCGGTTTACAAAATTCCGATCTTAAATTCTTGACATTTTTGGTAAGTTATGAATGAATTGATTATTGGTCTTTGGATTTTTCCCTTAATTATTTCTAATTCTAATTGGCGGTTGGTGAGTTGGCAACGGGAGTTGGGTTGGATTTACCCGGTGTATCTTTGTCCATTCAGTAAATATAGTCATATAAGATCACAAAAAGTGCTAAAATATAGTATTTCAATGATAACTAATTTGTATGCATAAATTTACACCTTCAACCACTCTGGACAAGTTTCCTCTTAAGCCAGTATTTTTATTATACCTGTTGAGTTGTGTTCAATAAAGTCCATATAAAAAACATAGTCCTGAAATTCTAATATTCAATCACATGTGATTGTAAAAGCATCACATGTAAATTACAAAAATGCCACTCGGCCCAAATTTTAAAAATTCAATCTGAACCGTTGATGGGGCTGATCCAAAGGTTAAAATTAGTCCCTCAGGACTATGCATTAAATATGGACTATATTGAACATTTCTCTATACTGTGAGTTTGACCTGCTAAAGATAAAAAAACTACCCGTGTAGATAAACTGGTATTGCGATCTCTAGTATTCGCTTTAAGAAGTGTCTCGATGGTAATTGTTTGTTTATCAAATTATTTCTTGGTTTATAATAAAAGATATATGGAAGCTAATTTTTCTTATTGCATATTGGCAGTTTGATGTGTTATATTACTATTATCCAAGGCGGTTGGGACAAGTACTATTTGTTGATGCTCCCTTTGTATTTCAGCCAATCTGGCAGCTAGCCAAGCCCTTAGTGAAGTCATATGCTTCTCTGGTAAACTATTTCCACCTCTATTTCAGTTCTTTACACATTTTCTGTACACTCTGACGGGTAATTTTGTGTATGGTCGGGTGGGTTGAGGTTGACCCATGGGTCACGATACTTTTTGTCCAAAACGACTAAGATAGCTATTAACGACTAGTGTCACATGACAAATATTAACTTTTTTTTGGATAAAGTGATTTAGGAGGTTTGGAAAAAGTTCATGCGAGAACCATTCTTAGTGCGAGAACCGCGAGAACCAATCTAAGCCATCCAATTCCCCCTCTTTCAATGTCATTGCCCACCCATGAATTCCTCACATGCACCCTGCCACACTTTATCCCTCCACGCTCACCATCCATGAAACTTCCCACATCCAAGGAACAGCCGAGATTGGTTCTCGCGGTTCTCGCACTAACAACGGTTCTCGCATTAACCCTCCCCTAGGAGGTTTTATGTATGAAAGATAAACTTTGGGACTTACGCGAGTAGGCGACTTATGACCCATTTCTTTTTAAATTAGTCTGATTTTTGTTTTACCCTTTTGAGGGGTCGGGGAATGCATGACCCGAATTAACTCATTCATGAGTTAAACGTGTTGAAATTCCCACATCTCATTATTTGCATTTGAACTCCTTATAAAGGTAAGGTTTTGCTCGGCGGAAGATGTGAGGAAGGAGTATTTTACAGAAGCAACACTTCCAGCAAGCTTTAGGCATTGACAATTTATCCGAATCCGAATTTCTTTACATATAAGAAGACCATTTCGCGTATTTCTTTTTCGTACGAGTGTAAATTTTACGTATGATTAGTATGTAAATTCATTGTTCATGACATATTTAACACGCACACGCACATATACATACACAAATATATATACACTATTGTTTAATGGAAATTGTTCCAGATCAACTGTGAAATTTGTACTTTCTTACACAACAAAAGTAGTCATATATAATAACTTTATGTATCAACTTTTACCATATGCATTAACTGTGTGTACCTGATTAAAAATTGTTGTGTATAGATCAGCTCCCTTTTAACATATGAGTGTATAATAATGATTATATTTATTATCTCCATGACTACTTATCCTGCTGGGAACCTCGATAAGGATTCCCCTCCCCCCCCCCCCCCCCCCGCGGGCGGGATTCATAGTTTTTTAATATAGCTACAAGGTTATGTAGGTCAAAATTGACGCATATTTATTAGGGAAGTGAATATTGGATAGACTCTCCGTGAAGAATACCTCGTGGTCCGAATCAAAGGTATTCATCACATAGGTTGTTTTCAAGCTTAAGATATCTGGTTTGGGATGCGGGAACTTCTAGTTACTTACGCTCCGTTCTCGAGTTTTTTTAAGAATGAAGGGTAAGGAAAAGAAAGGGAAGAGAATGGAAGGAAAGGGAAAGAAAGGATTTAGTCGTGCTCTTGAGTTGGAAAGAAAAGAAAGGAAAATGAGGAGGAGCTCTTTCCTTTCAAATCAACCCACATTTGGGAGGATAGTTTTTTTAAACAAATAGCCCCTCCATCCCCCTCCCTTCCCCTCCCTTTCCCTTACTAAAAAAACTCAAGAAGACACAACCTTGATGCTTTCCTTCCCTCCCCTCCCTTTCCTTACAAAAAACAACTCGAGAACACAGTGTTAGTGTGTCTTAACGTCACACCCTAAAAGGGTGATCATACCCGACGTGTCTAGAATCAATGGAAGTTGTGTTGCCAAATGCAAATATGCGAGAGGCATTTGCAACTCCTTTTAAGGGGAGATTTCTGGGCCCCTTAACTGATTAAGACCGACGAAGTGCATGGCCATGTCCAAACATACTAATTTGTTCTTTGTCATTTGTCACGCAGTCAAGGTCAGGTAGTCAAGAAATGAAAATTTTGAGTGTTCAAGAGTTAGACTCTTACCATGTTAACACTCTTAATTGAAATATCGAGCTGCAAACAGAAAAACTTAATGTATACCCACAATATAAAACACGTAGTTTTATAAGTTATTTGTTTATATGTTTATATTATCACTATACCTTAGTATAAGAGTTCTTATAGCCTCGTTAGCCTAAATGTGTGTCTAGGGGCCTCTTTAGGTCAATGTTATTAAGCATGGTTGCCGACTTGCACAAATGAGAGTATGTTAGATTTGTATGCATAGTCAGCAAACCATGATGTAACGTTCAACGCCATATGGTACTCAAGAGTCACATGTCTAATTAACTATTATTAATAAAGAAAACTTGTTGGTCAAGTTTTGTTTAATAAAAAATTAAAAAATGTTAATATGTTTCCTAAAATCAACCTAAACTCCTATTATTATGAAGGAAAATGATAACCACAGCCGTAAGGGCTGTGGATAAGAGTAAAAAAAATAAGATTTTAAGTTTTAAAAATGGTAACCGTATGGTTGTGGTTATCATTGTCCTATTATAAATGGGTGATTAATGTGAATATTTTACAAACATGAAAGATTGATTATGTAACATGAGTTATGATTATCAATTTTAGAAAATTGAATTATCTTTTATACTTTTATCCACAGCCCTAAGGGCTGTGGTTATCATTGTCCTATTATAAATAGGAGGTTAAGCTTTTGAATTAAAGTTGTACCAATCTTAAAAAGTTTAAAAAAATTATTTCCCCTTCTCCCTCTCCTCTTGTGCGACCGAGAACCAAAGGGGAAAAACTGAAGGCTCGGTTTTGCCGACCTCGAGTATGTACGCGTATACGGTTCGGTGTGGTTACTATCCCTCCTAGCGGGTCTCGTGTGGTTAGTCACTTGTGGACTAGCTTGAGCAAATCCTTTCTCACATATTATATATGTTCATGATTGTTTATACATACATGTCCACAAATCGAGATAAACAACTAGAAATTGATTTTTTATATTAAGTTGTAAATGGGATAAAATCGAGATGAAGTGAACTTGTAGACTCGAAATATAGTGATATTTGCAACATTGCTCCTTGGAATGGTGAGGTTCGATTTTTTCGGTTTTTGAAATTTCAAAAACCAAAACCAAACCGAAAAAGTTGGTTTTTGAAATTTTAAAAACCAAAACCGTCGATTGCTATATTGGTTTGGTTTTTTCGGTTTGGTTTTTACGGTTTTTTTTGGTTTTTGGTTCGGTTTCAGTTTTTTCTGCCCCCTGGTTGCTGGAGGATTTCTTGGAGCCTCCACGTGAGTGTATTGTGTATATACATTGGCTTTTCCATTTTTGCCCTTTGAGATTTATTTTTTGAGTTGTTATTACATAGATATACGAGAATTGTTTTTTCACAAGAGCTGTGAAATCTAGTTTTAGCCCTTGATTAAAGTTAATGAATTGCTAAGAAATTTTGACAGCTCATTTATAACATATTATGGCTCATTAACGACGTATTAATGAGGGAATTTTTTTTTTTTGCAAAATCAAGTCTCGTAAATTAATGAAGTCTCATCTGGATGTAATTCACAATTGAGTAATATATAAATGACGATAATAACATTATTAATGAGTCATTAATAGCGTTAAAAACAATTTTTGTAGATCTTGTACGAAATACAGTTCTCGATTAAACTTGTCTCTCTCTCTCTCTTTCTCTTTCTCTCTCTCTTTATATATATATAATACAATTGACACGCACTCAAGACCCAAAAAAAATTTTAATAAAGAATTTAATTAAATAAGTTTCAATAAAAGCTTGATCAACAAAGATATATAAAAGTGAGGATCAAATTTAGTTACAAAAATTTTCAAAATATTATCAAGCTTTGGTGTATCAAAACTATAATTGTTCAAAGAACGTGGAAGTTAAACATCATTTAGGAGTCATCTCTAAATCTTCAAACTATCGGAGCCTTGCCCTTATCTTTTCCCGAAGTACCTGAAATATTTAAATAAAGAACTGATAAGCAAAAGTTTAGTGAGCATACTTAACTAGTAACGATACACATAAATATGTTGATCCAACTGCTTAACAAGGGTGGATCCTATAACGAATACTTGATCTCTACTACAAGTCTGGCGCCAAGACAACTTTCCAATGCTCAAAGAGTGATTACTGGTTAGGTTCAACGCATAGCATAGAGCATAACGCATATATACATATATAAAGAAGAAGGTAAGTACACTCACATGTTGATTTGATGAGAATCAACACCTAAATATTCATAACCAAATCCAAGCAAAAGTAAATTTATAAGCTTAAACAAGTATAAGAACAATATTACTTAGTCAAACTCAGCTCCTACAAATTAACTGAGCAACACACTTGATCAAGGCATCAAGTGGCATAAGAGATCCTCAACATTAACTAAAACTTGACACTAAGGCTTTCCAAGTATGCTCAAAGAGTCTCATAGTCCAAATCATCTAAAAGTCTCAACTTGTATGCAAAAATGTATACTTCCAACTTGACCCTTCTATAGTATTTCGTATTTTTAGTCATCTATGTTCCGAATTAACTTTTGTGTCTAACATAAGAAAGAAACTAGACATCCAGACCTTTCCAACGATATATAGTACAACCTCTATCAATTTTCTTTAATTTTTAATGATTTTTGAAAACTAGTAAAACATGCTGAACTGTGCAGAATGTAGCTACGGGTTTGTTTAAAAAATATGTAACTTTAACCCATTTCAAACCTAATGATTGAAATACTTCAAATATGGATTATTGGCATTACAAAATACTCTTCTAACATGTTTTAATCCCCAATTTGATACCAATACATTAAATTTCAAAGTGGTTATACAAACAATACCAATTTAACACATTCTAATCACTTAACTCAATCTCATGCTTTAAAGACTTGTACTATTTATACCAAATTTAAAAAATAACTACTTCTAACTTCAAATCTTGACATGCAACAATTAATACATGTTCTATTAGGTGTATAAACACCAAATCATCATAAAAACATATCATGCAACTCAAATCCAAGCTTAAATCAAACTTTCTCTCTCTAGAAACATAAGAAGACAAGAGTTTAGAGATTTCTTACCTTGATTTCTTGTGTTAATCACTTGTTGAAGCTAAAATCTTTGTAATAACACTTAATCTTCACATGCATGCAAGAATCCTTGCTTAAATCCTTGATTTAAGCATTTTCTCTCTCTAACTTACTCTCATTCCAGATCTGACCTTGATGAAGAATAGCTTCTAAAACTTGTTCTAGATGAAGAACAACACTTGATTCATAATAAAAATTTTACATGCATGACTTAATCTCTCCTTAATCTTCACTTTCTCTTACTAGAAGTTTTTTTTCTCTCTACTTCCTCTCTACCTTCAATAGCAAACACACTTATCACACACTCTAGCTCACACACTAAAATGTATGTTATGAGTCATCTCCCCCTTTTATATAAGGGTTTCCCTTAAAAAGGATGCTTATACCGCTTACTTATTTTTGCTATATTTGGTCCTTATACTTATTATTCATATCTAATATATAAGAAATAAATTCTATAATATCAATATTAATTTATAATTAATATTTTCAAACTTGGGGTGTTACACACGCATAATAAATTAGACAAATAGAAATTAATAATTAAATATGCTATTCTAATTAACATATCACTAAATTAACAAAAAAAGTGTACCATTACGTGAATACATAATTACGATGTCCTGTAATAAATTATTCACGTTGTAGTAAAAAAACGTTAGTAATGTCATGAATTTTATATTAAATTTGCAATATCATTACATGATGACGTATAGTCATACATCACTCCAAAACCGAAGTCTACTTACTGATCCGAACCTTATAATATACCCAACATGTATTATGCATTAACCATATGTAATAACCAAGTGAACATCCAAATACACACTGGACATCACCTACCAACTCTCCTATAAAAGGAGAGTTGCATTCCAGGTTTGAGGATCCCTCCCTCTCTTTCTCTCCCTACATTATCTGATACATACGTTTATATGTTTCTGACTTAACCATCGGATGGTCGATCGGAGGCTTCGGCCTCGGGTCACTTTCTAATGGTTTATTTTATGTTTGCAGCATGTGATCCAAGCTCGGGAAGATGGAGAACGGCACAATACTATCATCTAAACCGACCCGGCGGATCGATGTAGCAACATTTGGCGCCATCCGTGAAACACCAACAACAAGCTAACGTGTATCACAAATCGATTCACTTTTTCATACGCATCTTCAGGTTTTAAGTATCTAACCATACTCTTATAGGACCTGTTAATGTACATGTTTTTTTTTTTGAAAGGTAAAATACTTTTATTAAAACTAAACTAGCAAGACGCTAGATATTACAACCGATAAAAAGATACGCAACAACATTACCAACGAACAGACATCGGAAAATCACGAACACGACCTAAAACGAACCTTGAACCCTAACTAACCTCGAACACGAAACCTTGGACCCACGAACTGTTAATGTACATGTGCGCAGGATACTTACACCATCTTGTTCATAAATATGCATACATAAATACATGATATTTGCATGACCTTGTTTATGAATATTCATTATACATATTCCCAGTTTATCTAACTTAAAAGTTAAACCACAAAGAAGAAATATTTATGAAGTACAATCGATGGTTAAATATGAACCGCATGAGTACGGATGTAAATTTGGTTGGCTCACATTTATCTCTTACTATGCCTCCGAATTCAAAAACAACCTCCAGCGAACAGAGGTCCCGAAACCCTTGGCGAACACAGATACCGAGACCTCCGGCCATCATCTCATCTCCGCCGGTTGTTACTTCGCCCTACCGCGCCACCACGCACATCTAGCCTTCGTCGTTGACCTTCATCAATATCACCGCATATCTACCCTTGGTCTTCTTGAACATATACCGTTGTCAAAACACCCTTTATTATAAAATCTTGGGTTTTCGTGCTCTCTTCACTCACGGAGTAGACGCCGGCGGTTGACGTCGTGCGCACCCAATGGATTGAGCTGCTTGTCAGCTTCGAAAATGGATGTGTAACCATAGCTAGGTTTTCCAGCCTGCGTCCCGGACGCATAACCTCACTCTTCCGGTAAGATGGCAGGAGGTAAGAACCTCACTACGTCTGTTTCTCTATTCTCTCCTCAAAATATCTTGTGAAAAAAAAGAAGAAGAAGAAAAGAGGATGTATATGCGTAACTAAAAGAAAGAAGAAAGCGAAAACACATCCTTTAAATTATACTTAAGGCAACACATGAACGTACATGTTTTTTTGCTTTACGTCCAACTAAGTGTAGCGCTAATTCTTGTTCACTGTGTAGGCGTTTCTTCTTAAAAGAAACCTGGAACTATCAAGAATAAGGTATAAAGAAAAAGAAGAATTAATTAAAAGAAGGTATACTCCTTTTGCTTGACACGTAGCTAAAATTGTGTGAGGGATAAAAGGGTGTTTTGCTGCAAAGGTAAAAATTGTTAGGATAAAGAACTGTAGGCTACCTGCCAAAAGCCACTTTATACCACTACTCTATATTAGGATTCGACTTACAAAATAAATTTTAAGAAAATAGACATGTAGGTACATAGGCCATAGAAACATACGTACACAGTACATCAGGTCACATGCCTATATGGCTATATGATGGGTTTTTTAAAAGAAAAGTATTTTTAGAGTTTAGAAGAAAACGCTACTCTATTTAGCAATAATTATAATACAGAGGAAGTTTGATAGTTTTTTTTTAATAGAAAAGTTAGTTATTAGTAAGTTAGTAAACCTAAATTAAAATTAAAATTCATTGTCAAGGTTTGAACCCTGGACCTCTTAGAACACTTTGCCTCTCCCTCACTCTTAACCACTAAACTAAGAGATCATTGGTAGGAAGTTTGATAGCTAATATATACCGATAACTAGAATCTTTGAGAGTCGAGATGATGGGATTTTCTCTTTTGGCTTAGGTTTATAGGTAATAGAAAAAGAAATATATATATATATATATATATATATATATATATATATATATATATAAATAAGAGATGATTTACCCAGGAGGGTGAACTTCTATATATTTAACTTTATGTGTTGGCTTTTCTATTTGATTTTGGACTAATTCATTCGACTTTCTGCTAAAAGTAGATACACAACATATAGATATATATTTATATGTATTTACGTTAACATCAACTACAAATATCAGGTCCAACATATTCACCATATTATTATTATTATTATTTCTTTAAATTTAGGCTTTTTAGTTGTGTATCTAGTGTGTGTACGAACTACTCACAATATTATATTCTTAAAGATGACCTTAAACAAAGCTCTCCATGGTTTCACTCTTCCATACTAGTCACAAGATTGATCTAGAACAACTAAATATTCGACAAGTCTAGTTTTATCCTCTTAACTCATCAACAATTACATCTTAGCATCGGATCAACACGCTCGACTAGTGTCCTTCGGTATTCAAACACTTTAACCTCCGGAGCCTAGACCCTCATCTCAAGGACTTTGACGTTCGTCACTCAGGTCACTTACTCTAAGATTTATCTAGAACAACTTACCCGGACGAGACCAAGCTAGAGGTCAAAACCGAGCTAGAAATCCAGTCCGGAAAAGACTCCTATAATATCTGAAATTATCCAAAATAAAGCTTATATCAATCCGGATTTCACCTATGACCTCTAAGGTTGCTTCCTCCGAAAGCACTACTGAACAACTATGTGTGAACACTGCTTTCATACTAAGAGTTAAGCTTTGAGATTGCTTCTGAACCTTCAAAATATGATTAAGATGTGATCTAGCCTTCGGCCTATGACCTCCGTCTCTAACACTTTGACCTTCGTGCTTGTCTAGCTTATACACCAACTACTAATGACAGTCACCTTAGATACTTATTTATAACTAAGGAACTCAATTAATTTCCGAACCAACAGAAAGATCGATCCATGGATTATTGGTCATACAGTAATCCTCACTTGCATTTTAATCATATATCAATTTATCCTCAAACTTTAGTCACAAAATAGGTTTTCCGCACCAAGGTTCAAAACTTTTAAAGGACGAACCAGCTCCACTGGACGTACAAAAGACCAAAGAATAGAAAGCACTTTTAAGTTGTCACGAGACAAATCCCAAGACAAACCTCCAATGTTTTTCCTTTAAATTTGAGTATGACGTTACTCAAAGTTTATAATCCATCCACTCGTGAAATGTATCGTCACCTTATTAGTCGTCGGTTCACTATCATGCGATCCGGAATTAAAGCTTAAAGGGGGGAGATGACTTCCGGACGTAGACGTCCGGCTGTGGACATTTTCCTTCGAAGATAATTATGTACATGGCACATGGTCTATTTTGTTCAACCATTTTTTCGGGAATCGTAATACCAACACAAGTTTTCTATAACAAAAACATTCGACTTAGGACGTCAGTTACTAAGCTTTAACTATTAATCCTTGTTAGTTCTTTATCCTTCAGCCATCTTCACTTAAATATCATCCCATTAATAAATTAATTTATTATTCGTACACTAGTATTCTTAAATAATGTCATCCGACGACATACACTACTGTTTATTATCTATATCTTAAATATTTCATTTACATCCAAAATTAGCCTAAGTTTATAGAAATTTAAATAATTATAAGAAACTTAGTAAAACTTCTAGAAGATAAGAAAACGATTATAGATAAATACATGTATTAAACTAACTTATTGGAGTTCAATAGTACTAACAAGTTAGTACAATTGAATTGGGGGACTACAGTAGTATAATACTATTATACTTTATCCAAATGAGTTAGACGTTTGTCGCTTTCGTTCAAAGAAAGGGTATATCATGTTTCCTTCATTTTTACCGTTATTATTGTTGTTGTATCTAACAAGACAAAGCAAAGAGATTATGTGTCACGATTATTTATAGGAGTAACTTGAACAGAAGTCGTTGCACGGTATACACCACAAGATCAATCGTGTGACTTGATAAATGTCCGAAGGACCGATATGACCTATCTCATGCTTGATTTCGATTTGGGACCGGACCACCTCGACACGCAATATGCAACTTGAATCAGAAGCCGGCCCCAAGAGCATGGAACGAGTGATGTTAAAAACATCATATTTGTAACAAAAACTCGACCAACGTAATATGCAATTATTGACAAGTCTTGGGAATGATTTAAGGTACGTTCATTGATTATACTATTCATTTTATACATCATAAATATTATATCTACTTGTACAAAAACATCCGATGATACAAATACCGGACCATGATTTCAATGATACAATTATCGGACTATGATTCCGAAGCTATAGAAACATCGGACTATGATTCCGGTGCTATAGAAATATCGGACTATGATTCCGAAGCTATAGAAACATCGGACTATGATTCCGGTGCTATAGAAATACCGGACCATGATTCCGATGATACAAATACCGGACTAGGATTCCGAAGCTATAGAAACATCGGACTATGATTCCGGTGCTATAGAAATACCGGACTATGATTCCGAAGCTATAGAAACATCGGACTATGATTCCGGTGCTATAGAAATACCGTACTATGATTACGATGATATTGATATACCGGACTATGATTCCGAAGCTATAGAAACATCGGACTATGATTCTGATGCTATTGATATACCCGACTATGGTTCCGATGCTATTGATATACCGGACTATGATCGATGCTATAATTATGTCGGACCATGAATCCGTTGCATATCCAACAAAAAGCTAAGGACCACTGTAAAACGAAACACAAAAACATAAGCAATCCACAAAAGTGACAACAGGTAATATGAAGAACAGGTAGCGTGATGAATATAATTCTGGCATAATGTTACTAAAACCACATCATACTAGACTGGGAGACTTGATGACATATAGTCATACATCACTCCAAAACCGAAGTCTACTTACTGATCCGAACCTTATAATATACCCAACATGTATTATGCATTAACCATAATGCAATAACCAAGTGAACATCCAAATACACACTGGACATCATGTAACATCCTCCTTACCGGCCTAGATTAATTAAGGTAATTAATTAATTTATCTGGAAATTTAATTGCTATGTGGATTAATTGTTTTAAGTGTTGTTGTGATTTATTTGTAGAAAAGTGATAGTTGTTTATTATGTGATATTATTTTCTTTAATTATTTAAGGAAAAATAATATTATATAATTTAAAATGATTATATTGGAATGAGTATGGAGGGGTAGCTGGTTGGTGGGGGTGCCCATACCTCCTCCATGCTTCTTTGATTGTGGTAGTATACAAGATTATTTGTGTGTGTGTTTTCTGTGCTACGGCCGAGAGCAAGAAGAAGAAGAAGAAGAAGGAAATCGAATACTTTGTTCAATCCAATCATCTTGAAGTGTTTAACATTATTAGAAGGTTAGAAATTCAGAACCATTATGTTGATTAATGTTGATTTTCGGTTTTGAATATATATATATATATATGTGTGTGTGTGTGTGTGTGTGTGTGTGTGTGAAATCCGATAGAATGATTGTATGATGATTTGATGATCTTAGGATGAATGCATGTTAGAATTTGATGATGGATTATGTTCATTATATGTTTAGAATGATTTCTGGAAACATATATAACTTGCATGCTTAAAATTAGTAGTGATTTAAGTTAGAATTCAATTATGGGGATGAAGTTATAAATCTGTCGGATTTGAGGTATGAATGACTCGGAATCCGATAGAAGTTTAATCGGATTTGGATTGTGTCGGAATCCGACTAAATTATCAGATGCCTTAACAATTCTCTCGGAATTTCCATTTTACTCGGAATCCGATAGAAGTTTAATCGGATTTGGATTGTGTCGGAATCCGACTAAGTTATCATATGCCTTAACAATTCTCTCGGAATTGCCATTTTACTCGGAATCCGATAGAAGTTTAATCGGATTTGGATTGTGTCGGAATCAGATTATATCGGAATTGTCTTTTCTCGGATTTGCCTTTGCTCGGGATTGGTTTATCGGATTGTATGTTTTATCGGTATTCCTATTCTCGGGATTCTCTTTTCTCGGATTGTGACTTTTCTCGGTATTTGCCTTGGCTTATGAAATGAATGTTTGAATTACCTAAGCTAAGGAGTTGGATGAATTCACAGAATTACAGATTGTAAAGGGTAATAGTGAATTATAGTATATTGTTTGAATATACATAAGTTGATATGTACTTGTAGATTATTGGTACATGTGATATGTAAATGTATGTACTTGTTGATTTATGTACATGTTAAGTATTGTGCTTATTGTGTGTTGATTAAGCAAATACTGATTGTTAGTTGTTTGTTCAGGTGGAGACAAAACTCAGTAGATAAGTAGAGACTGAGTTCCCTGAACTTTTGAAGATATCGGTGAGTGGATATATATATATATCTTGGATGTATGAGATATATCACCTGATTGTTTGCTCTTTTTCTGTATATACATGACGTTGTTGTGAGATCAGTTTGGCGGTAGTTATTCAGCTAGGCCTATGTTTAGAGATATACAGTATTAGTATTTGTCTTGATGAGCATTTGTTGTAATCAAGAAGTGCTATTATTGTTGTCTGTTGTAACTAGGCTATCGGTAAACCTTTGCTTTGGCCGGCATTTGGTTGAAGGTCCCGCAAGACCGCCGGTTCTCTTGTTTGTTTGAGCATTGTTGGTTTGGGCTTTATGCCTTGTATGTTTGTGATATCTATTCTCTCACTTAGCTTTGTGCTAATCCCCCACTGTTGTAATATTTTACAGGTTAAACCTGGTATGTGGATTAAAGAGATGAAACTGGAATTTTGGAACTGATCATTACTCTGAAATCTGTTGTTTTGTAAAGAGCCTGTTTTTGAGTAACACTGTATATGTTGTTTTATAAATCAAATAGATTAAAGTTGTATTTTCTTTATTATGTTATATTAGAAATGTGTTTTAGCTTCCGCGCATTTTTCAAGGTAGTATTAGAAAGTACGGTGTTACAAGTTGGTATCAGAGCCCTGGTTTGAGGATTTGCATTGTTGAGATGTGCAATACTCGAACTGAAGCTCTGATCAGTCCAATATTTACAGAGTGGGTAATTAGTAAGGTAGCTATAGAGAATATGATGTGGTACTAACGGATTATAATCTGACAACTGGTGAGATGTTGTGTAGAACAGATTATGGCTGATAACAACGAGATCCCGGTATATACCCCCCAGTCCCCTAGAAGACAGCACAACAACGTGTCCTCTACTGCTGCAAACGAACAACACAGAGCGGGTACCTCTCACAACGGGGAATCTGATAATCAAGATTATTTACTGCAGCTGGAAGATACTTTGCAGACTCAGAGAGATAGAATTCAAGAGCTTGAGCAACAATTGAACCAAACCCAATCTTCACAACCAACCTCTACTGTTCAGATGCCTCATGTAACAGCCACTTTTACTCAGTCTTTACCACCACCTGTTTATAGTACAACACCTGCAAGCACGGTGTCAACACCTTATGGATCCTTTCCATTTATCCAAATGCCACAAGGAGTGTCTAACCAGCATCAAACACCACAACAAAACTTCTTTATTCCGTGGTTTCCTCAACAAGAAACTAGGAACAAATGCCAATTCAAAGATATTATGGCGTGTGGAGCACCTGAGTATTCGGGAAGCTCAAACCCGAATGTTACTCTAAACTGGTTGAAAGAAACTGTGAAGGCTTTGGAAGCCTGCAACTGTGAGAAAGCTGAATGGGTCAAGTTTGCAACGAGACGTCTGAAGGATCAAGCTTTGGCGTGGTGGGATTCACTGACCACACACTTGCTGAGGGAGATTGTTAATGCCGTCACCTGGGAGCAATTCCAGGATAAATTCTGTGAGCAGTTCTGCAATGCGTTCGACATGGCAAAGATTCAACGAGAGTTCCTAGAATTGGCACAGACAAGTAATATGTCTGTGGACGAGTTGATCAACAAGTTTCAAGTGACTCTCCGATTTGCAAAACAGTGGGTGCCTGAAGAACGTTCTCAGGTTCAACACTTTGTGAAAGCTTTGTTACCATAATATCGGGGTAACACTCGTTTGGCGACATCGCTTGTCCAGGCATTCACATTAGCAAGATCTGCAGAATCTGACGCCCAGGATCGGGAGAAGATGAACAGAGGGTCATTAAGCAAGTTTGGTGGAGGTTCTAGCGGGAATCAAAGCAAAGGTAAGGGACAGAGTCATCAGAGTAAATCCGATCAGAGGTCCAAGGGATCAGGGTTCCCTCAGAATAAGCCGTGGTGCCATAGTTGCAAGTCTCGTCACGCCGGGCAGTGTACACCGCAAACACGTAGATGTTTGAGGTGTGGTGAGACGGGTCATGATATTAGTGCATATAAGTTCAACACCTTTGTCTGCTGGAACTGTAAAGAGGAGGGGCACAGGGCTGGTGCATGTCCTAAGTTGAAGACCGCGGGGACTTGGGCAGGGGTAAGTAATACCGGGGGATCGTCTTCTGCAGGTCAGAAGAGAAAGACTGTACCTTCTGCTGAGGGTAGGGCTTTCAAGATGACTACCAATGAAGCTACTGGCAGTGATGATGTGATAACCGGTATGTTCATAGTTAACTCTATGCCTGCACGTGTTTTGTTTGACTCTGGTGCAAATAGATCGTTTATATCTATGACTTTGTGTGATAAATTGAATTTATCTGCTTCTGTGAATACTACTCCTTTAGTAGTAGAAATTGCTGATGGTAATGTAGTACATGTGACCACTTCTGTGACTGGGGTTCAGATTAGTATTGATGGTGCTAGTTTCCCTGTAGACTGTTTGGTGATTCCTATACCTGGTTTTGATTTAGTATTAGGCATGGATTGGTTGAGTCACCATAGGGCTAGTATCCAATGTCATAAGAAACTGATAACTATTCCTCTGGTTGACGGGTCGCATGTCGTGGCTCGTGGGGATAGATCTCCATCTTCTCTTCCGTTTATCTCGTACATGAAGGCTAGAAAATCTTTAGCCAAAGGGTGTGCGTCCTTTCTAGCTTATGTTATTGATGTGAAGAAGGAGAAACGGCCTGTTCTTGATGTTCGTATTGTTTCGGAGTATCCGGAAGTATTTCCAGATGATTTTCCAGGGTTGCCGCCAGTGCGTGATGTCGAGTATAAGATTGATCTGATACCTGGTAGTACGCCTATTGCGAAGGCTCCGTATCGCTTAGCTCCTTCAGAGATTCGGGAGATGATGACTCAGATACAGGAACTGTTGGATAAGGGGTTTATTCGTCCAAGCTCTTCGCCTTGGGATGCACCAGTATTGTTTGTTAAGAAGAAAGACGGGACTCTACGTATGTGTATAGATTACAGAGATTTGAATAAGAGGACTGTCAAGAATAAGTATCCGTTGCCAAGGATAGATGATTTGTTCGATCAACTCCAAGGAGCTTCATACTTTTCAAAGATTGATTTGAGGTCGGGATACCATCAGGTAAGGGTAGCTGAAGAGGAGATACCGAAGACAACTTTTCGTACGCGGTATGGTCACTATGAGTTTCTTGTTATGCCGTTCGGTTTGACTAACGCTCCTGCAGTGTTTATGGATCTGATGAATCGAGTGTGTCGACCATTTTTAGATAAGTTTGTCATCGTGTTTATTGATGATATCCTGGTGTATTCTAAAACCGAGGATGAGCATGATCGACATCTGCGACAAGTTTTGGAGACTTTAAAGCAAAAAAAACTGTATGCCAAGTTGTCCAAGTGTGAATTTTGGTTGCGTGAAGTCAAGTTTCTGGGTCATGTAATCTGTGAAAATGGTGTTAAAGTAGATCCGTCTAAAATAGAAGCTGTGATGAATTGGAACGCTCCTAAGACACCGACATAGATCAAAAGTTTTCTTGGATTAGCAGGTTATTACAGACGTTTCATAAAAGACTTTTCGAAGCTTGCGGGTCCGCTAACCAAGTTGACTAGAAAGGATGTTCTGTTCCAATGGGGTGAGGTTCAGGAGAATGCTTTTCAGACTTTGAAGCAACTTCTGTGTCAAGCTCCTGTTCTTGCGTTGCCTGAAGGATCTGAAGATTTTGTGATATACTGTGATGCTTCACATGCTGGGTTAGGATGTGTATTGATGCAAAGAGGTAAAGTTATAGCTTATGCTTCCCGACAGTTGAAACCCAACGAGAAGAACTATCCGACTCATGATTTGGAGTTAGCAGCAGTAGTGTTTGCTTTGAAGCTGTGGAGACATTATTTGTATGGTACAAAGTGCACGATTTGCACTGATCACAAGAGTTTGCAGTATATGTTCACACAGAAGGAATTGAATATGAGACAGCGCCGATGGTTAGAGCTGATTAAAGATTATGATTGTGATATTCAGTATCATCTGGGAAAAGCTAACGTGGTAGCTGATGCACTTAGTCGGAAGGGTTCAGCAGATACAGTAAAATTCATGCGGTTAGAGATCAAATCAGATTTGATAGATCAGTTGATGGCTGCACAATTGGAAGCACTGAAAGAAGAAAACCTGAAAGATGAGATAATGGTGAAAAAACAGCATGAACTGACAACTGATTCTCGTGGTTTGAAGATGTATCAGAATCATGTTTGGGTGCCGAAGTTTGGTAACTTGAGGGAATTAATTTTGACTGAAACACATAAATCCAGAATGTCTGTTCATCCTGGTAGCACTAAGATGTATCAAAGTATGAAGACTTTTTATTGGTGGCCTACTATGAAGTTAGATGTTGCACGATTTGTGGAGTCATGTCATATATGTGCTCAAGTGAAAGCTGAACACCAAAAGCCGTAAGGATCTCTGAGACAGTTAGCAATACCTGAGTGGAAGTGGGATCACATCACGATGGATTTTGTAACAAAACTTCTGAGGACTCAGAAAGGAAATGATATGATTTGGGTTATTGTCGACAGATTAACCAAGAGTGCACACTTTCTTGCTACTGCTAAGACTGCACCCTTGAGTAAGTTAGCCAAGATGTATATCGATGAGATAGTATCGAGGCATGGAGTTCCTTTGTCCATTGTTTCAGATCAGGATTCGAGGTTTGTGTCAAACTTTTGGAACATACTACAGCAAGAGTTGGAGTCTAGGGTTAATTTGAGTACAGCTTATCATCCGCAGACAGATGGCCAATCAGAAAGAACAATACAGACTTTAGAAGATATGCTTAGGGCATGTGTGTTAGAGTTTGGAGGTTCTTGGGATTCGCATTTACCGCTGGTTGAGTTTGCTTACAACAATTCTTACCACTCCAGCATCGGAATGCCGCCGTATGAGATGTTATATGGGCGACCGTGCAGAACTCCTACTTGTTGGTTAGAGGCAGGAGAGAAACAGTTTGCTGGGCCAGAAATTGTTCAGATCACAGCGGATAAAGTTGTAGTTGCTCGGGAAAAGTTGAAAGCTGCAAGAGATCAACAAAAGATGTATGCAGATCCACGTCGTCGACCAGTGACTTTTGTTGAGGGAGAACGAGTCTACTTAAAGGTTTCACCATGGAAGGGTGTGATACGTTTTGGGAAACGTGGAAAGTTGGCTCCTCGATATATTGGTCCGTTCAGAATTCGAAAAGTAATGAACGATCAGACTGTGGTTTTGAATCTTCCTGATGAACTAGCTGGTATCCATGATACATTCAATGTTTGTTATCTGAGAAAGTGCAATGTAGAGGATTAGACACAAGTGTTGCCAATAAAAGATCTTCGTGTAGATTTCAACAAGAGGCTGATTGAGGAACCTGTTGAGTTACTGGATCGTAAAGTAACAAAGCTGATGAATAAGCAGATACCGATGGTCTTAGTGAAGTGGAAGCACAGTTTGGGTTCTAACTTGACTTGGGAGACCGAAGCTGATATGAGGGGTCGATACCCTTCATTGTTTGAGCGCGATGAGATTCCGAGGACGGAATCTTCTTAAGGGGAGAAAATTTGTAACATCCTCCTTACCGGCCTAGATTAATTAAGGTAATTAATTAATTTATCTGGAAATTTAATTGCTATGTGGATTAATTGTTTTAAGTGTTGTTGTGATTTATTTGTAGAAAAGTGATAGTTGATTATTATGTGATATTATTTTCTTTAATTATTTAAGGAAAAATAAATTATATAATTTAAAATGATTATATTGGAATGAGTATGGGGGGGGGGGGGGTAGCCGGTTGGTGGGGGTGCCCATACCTCCTCCATACTTCTTTGATTGTGGTAGTATACAAGATTATTTGTGTGTGTGTTTTGTGTGCTACGGCCGAGAGCAAGAAGAAGAAGAAGAAGGAAATCGAATACTTTGTTCAATCCAATCATCTTGAAGTGTTTAACATTATTAGAAGGTTAGAAATTCAGAACCATTATGTTGATTAATGTTGATTTTCGGTTTTGAATATATATATATATATATATATATATATATATATATATATATATATATATATATATATATATATATATATATATATATATATGTGTGTGTGTGTGTGTGTGTGTGTGTGTGTGTGTGTGTGTGTGTGTGTGTGTGTGTGTGAAATCCGATTGAATGATTGTATGATGATTTGATGATCTTAGGATGAATGCATGTTAGAATTTGATGATGGATTATGTTCATTATATGTTTAGAATGATTTCTGGAAACATATATAACTTGCATGCTTAAAATCAGTAGTGATTTAAGTTAGAATTCAATTATGGGGATGAAGTTATAAATCTGTCGGATTTGAGGTATGAATGACTCGGAATCCGATAGAAGTTTAATCGGATTTGGATTGTGTCGGAATCCGACTAAATTATCAGATGCCTTAACAATTCTCTCGGAATTGCCATTTTACTCGGAATCCGATAGAAGTTTAATCGGATTTGGATTGTGTCGGTATCCGACTAAATTATCATATGCCTTAACAATTCTTTCGGAATTGCCATTTTACTCGGAATCCGATAGAAGTTTAATCGGATTTGGATTGTGTCGGAATCCGATTATATCGGAATTGTCTTTTCTCGGATTTGCCTTTGCTCGGGATTGGTTTATCGGATTGTATGTTTTATCGGTATTCCTATTCTCGGGATTTTCTTTTCTCGGATTGTGACTTTTCTCGGTATTTGCCTTGGCTTATGAAATGAATGTTTGAATTACCTAAGCTAAGGAGTTGGATGAATTCATAGAATTACAGATTGTAAAGGGTAATAGTGAATTATAGTATATTGTTTGAATATACATAAGTTGATATGTACTTGTAGATTATTGGTACATGTGATATGTAAATGTATGTACTTGTTGATTTATGTACATGTTAAGTATTGTGCTTATTGTGTGTTGATTAAGCAAATACTGATTGTTAGTTATTTGTTCAGGTGGAGACAAAACTCAGTAGATAAGTAGAGACTGAGTTCCCTGAACTTTTGAAGATATCGGTGAGTGGATATATATATATCTTGGATGTATGAGATATATCACCTGATTGTTTGCTCTTTTTCTGTATATACATGACGTTGTTGTGAGATCAGTTTGGCGGTAGTTATTCAGCTAGGCCTATGTTTAGAGATATACAGTATTAGTATTTGTCTTGATGAGCATTTGTTGTAATCAAGAAGTGCTATTATTGTTGTCTGTTGTAACTAGGCTATCGGTAAACATTTGCTTTGGCCGGCATTTGGTTGAAGGTCCCGCAAGACCGCCGGTTCTCTTGTTTGTTTGAGCATTGTTGGTTTGGGCTTTATGCCTTGTATGTTTGTGATATCTATTCTCTCACTTAGCTTTGTGCTAATCCCCCACTGTTGTAATATTTTACAGGTTAAACCTGGTATGTGGATTAAAGAGATGAAACTGGAATTTTGGAACTGATCATTACTCTGAAATCTGTTGTTTTGTAAAGAGCCTGTTTTTGAGTAACACTGTATATGTTGTTTTATAAATCAAATAGATTAAAGTTATATTTTCTTTATTATGTTATATTATAAATGTGTTTTAGCTTCCGCGCGTTTTTCAAGGTAGTATTAGAAAGTACGGTGTTACACATCACCTACCAACTCTCCTATAAAAGGAGAGTTGCATTCTAGGTTTGAGGATCCCTCCCTCTCTTTCTCTCCCTAAATTATCCGATACATACGTTTATATGTTTCTGACTTAACCATCGGAGGGTCGATCCGAGGCTTCGGCCTCGGGTCACTTTCTAATGGTTTATTTTATGTTTGCAGCATGTGATCCATGCTCGGGAAGATGGAGAACGGCACAATACTATCATCTAAACCAACCCGGCGGATCGATGTAGTTACATTACACATTTCTTTTACGTTATTAGGTGTCCATTCATAGAAATCTTCATTATGAGTGTCATGGGCATGAACATTAAGAAGAAAGTCACGTGGTATGTAATCTAGACGTCTCTTCATTATAGTAAGGGTTAAAGTGAATAAAGACAAAGATGTTTCCCTTATGTTCCAATATGACATATTAACTTTTTTTTTTATACATATGGCACATTAACTTGTAAAAAACGTGTTATTATAGCCATTTTGGTGATTTTGACCTGCAATAGCAGGTCACCTTCTTCCTAATTTCCTTCACTTCGAATACAAATTTTGAAGCCAAAATTCTCCTCGTACACTTAACGAAAATCAATGATTCTTGACTCTATGGAAAGGTAATCGAGTTGTCTATAGTATAAAAAAATGAATAAAAACGAGTTTAAAATATGTCAATTCATCGAAATACCGTAAGGGTGTTGAATAGGGTCATTACCGACTTTAATTAGCAATAACTTGGCCTACACTTGATGGTTTTTCATGAATTTGGTGTCCATTGAAAGGTAAAAAGATTATCTACGACAATCTATAAAAAGAATGATGTAAAACGATCAAGAATCGAGCAAAAAAGCACTCTTTTTTTCTGCCCTGTTTTCGAACAAAAACCCCAAAAAATCGAGACTTTGAGCTCCAAATTCTCCCTCAATACTTGACGAAAATTCATGATTTTGGTGTCATTTGAAAGGTATAATGATAAATTACAAGATTCTACAAAAAAATCACAAAAAAGATCAAAAATCAACCCAAAAATCACAAAAAACCGGCTAAAAACGGGCTGGCAGGTTGCAGGTCGTGTTTTGGCCATATCGACACGGTTTTGGTAAGCTAAATGGCCAGATGTGTAAAAAAAAGTTAATGTGTCATATCGGAACATTAGGTAAAGCATGTTTGTGTTCAGTGACTTTAACTCTTATAGTAAACACCAAATAGTTCAAGGACTTTAGTCTTGATTAAAATAAAAAAAGAACAACACACACATTTATAAATATATCTATATGAAATATATGGTTCATACAAACTTAAAACATGAATAATTTATTAATATATAGTCACTTTTATAACAATAAATCATTTGATAAATATTCTATTATAAAGAATAAACAATGTAAATCATTTTTATAACAATAAAACATATGATATAAAGAGCAACGTACATACATATATAGTAATAACTTGATAATCAATACAACACGAACACACATGTAATATAATAATCACCATCATAAGTAAATTGACTAATTAAGAAACTTACGATGATTGCAGGGTGACTTCAAAGACAACGAATGAAAGAAAAAAAAATTGAATATCTATTTCAGGTAGGTTAGGGTTCATATATGACATTAGTTATTAGTTATGAGGGTATTATAGTAATCTTGTTAAATGATATTTCCAAGCTTAATCCATAAACTACTTAGAAAATTTTTATTTGGGTGATTATGTTTTTAATAATTCTCTCAAAGATTTTAACACTCAAACGATAATAGAGAGCTAGGAGATTACGAAACTAAAATCCTAAGCCCTAATAATCTCTCGTAAGCCAGTTACCAAACACATCTTATTTATTCATCTTAGAGGTGTTCTAGAAAAGAATATTTGGGAATCTTTTCCATACCTAAAATCATAATTATTAATGTTGTCCACATAAATTGAACCTTTTGTTACAATGGAAGCAAAAGTGATACTGATTATTCAATAATCAAATTTTATTTGATTTATAATTTTTTTTAATGTTCTATGAATTGCTTTAACTGAGTTCGGCTAATTATATAAATCGTAGAATATCATTGAGAAATAAAAATCCGTTTTATCAAATGATTTTTTAAGAGATCACAAAAATGCGAATCCTAATATACTTTTCAAGTCAACAAACAATACAAACAACTTTATAACATGTTATTTAAAGAATAACAATTTGCAAGGCAAATTTTCACTGTTCATACAGATGGCACGACGACGGTGTTCACCGCGGAACGTGCCGCAACGGTGGTGCGTCGAGTCTGGTGGTCACATATTCGGTGTCACAAATCTGAACGGTGGGAGTGTTCATATGTGTTCGGTCGTTACAGAGCCACAACTTTCTTTCTTTCATTTGCCCTTTTCTTTTCTTTACACTCAAATTCTAATAGAGGTATTAATATAATAAGGAAAAAGAAAGATTAAAAGGATGGTACACTATTTTTAAACTATAAATCCTTTTCTTTTGACTTTGTGTGGGTAAATCATTTGGGTTGTATTTTGCAGGAGGAATCAATTTTTTTTCTAAAATTTGTATTCTAAAATTTGTACTTTGTCTCTCCCATTTAATGATTTCGTACCACCGTGCTCCATCATCTCCTACAAAAGGCTTCATTGCTAACCTAGTTTCTCACTTTTGTGCTCACATACATCCGTGTACTCTCTCATCTGCTCAATCAAATATTAGGGGGTTTCCTTAAATTTATGGTTCGTTTCATTTCTTTAACTTATAATAAAAGCATATATTATTGATTTATAACTTCATTTTTTGTTGATAACTTTTTATCTATCTATATGGACCAGTTTCGTTAGATATATGTGCCCTCTCTAATTTTTTAATTGATTTACGTCTTTCTTGAAATCTAACAATCCTCGAATGAGATATGGAAAATGTTCATTAATAATTATTCCCTTATCATATAGGAAGATATCTATGGGTGACTAAACAGAAGGAAGATGTTGAACCAAGGATGAGATTGAGATGGTTAAGACGTATTCCAAAGAGTAAGATTTGTAGCAAGACTGAAAGGTAATGTCTTCCTTTGGTAAGTTTATGATGTATTTGCATATGTCAAAACAAAATTGAAGAATTTTATATTAGCGTTTAATGAATTATTTCTTATTTTTTAAATGGGGTTGAATTGGTTGTGTTTTTGTTAATCTTTATCTTTACTATTCTATAAAGCATTTAGTTTTTTTTAAGACAATTTTTAAGTTAAGTAGTACAAGTAATATAACATGCTTTACAATAACTTCCAGCAACAATTTTAACACTTTTAAAATAATACAACTGTCATTAAATTCAGGACACTTTTTGTAATTAATATTTTGACAGTTTTAATGTATTCATTATGTATTTAAATTTTGACAGTTTTATGTAATTAAAGTATTTAAAATGTTTAAGATCATTGCTGAAATATATTGTAAATAATGCTATTTGAGTTGTACTATTTTATGTAATCGGTTTCGGTTTTTAAATCGAATTTTGAAAACGGTTTCAGTTTTATGTAATTAAAGTATTCATGGTAATCGGTTTCGGTTTTTAAACCGAATTTGAAAACGGTTTTGGCTTTTTCGGTTACGGAGCGGTTCGGATTATGGTTAAAACGGTTTATATCCGAATTTTGAACACCCCTATGTCGACAAATGAAACTATTTTACCCCGTCGCATCGCGCGGGTAAAATACTAGTATTGATTAGGGAGGGTTAACAAAACTACAAAAGGATAATTCTTTCGTGAATCCTCTTTTGCACAATCCTTTTACTAAAAAAAGGATATTTACTTAAGTCCCGCTTTAATTTTATCATTCATTATTATGCTGCTTTGTGGTTTTACTAATTATTAAAAGGGTTAAAGTTGTTTAACACAAACATATTTTTTCCAATGTTCTGTTATGGCACATTAACTTTTTTTTTTACACATATGGCCATTTAACTTACCAAAACTGTGTCGATATGGCCAAAACGCGACCTGCAACCTGCCAAGTCGGTTTCAGCCCGTTTTTTGCGATTTTTGTGTCGATTTTTGGTCTTTTTTGTGATTTTTTTTGTAGAATCTTGTAATTTATCATTATACATTTCAAATGACACCAAATTCATGAATTTTCGTCAAGTATTGAGAGAGAATTTCGAGCTCAAAGTCTCGTTTTTTTGTTTTTTTTTCCTGAAAACAGGGCAGAAAAAAATTGTTTTTTTGCTCGATTCTTGATTGTTTTACGTCATTCTTTTTATAGATTGTCGTAGATAATCTTTTTACCTTTCAACGGACACCAAATTCATGAAAAATCATCAAGTGTAGGCCAAGTTATTGCTAATTAAAGTCGGTAAATACCAATTCGACACCCTTACGGTATTTCGATGAATTGACACATTTTAAACTCGTTTTTATTCGTTTTTTTTGTACTACTTGATAGACAACTTGATTACCTTTCCATAGAGTCAAGAATCATTGATTTTCGTTAAGTGTATAAGGAGAATTTTGGCTTCAAAGTTTGTATTCGAAGTGAAGGAAATTGGGGAAGAAGGTGACCTGCTATTGCAGGTCAAAATCACCAAAATGGCTATAATAACAGGTTTCTTACAAGTTAAATGGCCGTATGTGTAAAAAAATAGTTAATGTGCCATATCAGAACATTGGGGAAAACCTCTTTGTGTTCAGTGACTTTAATCATATTTTAAAGTGTCTACAATGAATACTTTTGGTGTGAGTTTTTTTAATTATTTTATGTATTATTCAATCTTTGTGTTTAAATGCAAGAAAGTATAGAACTCCATCCTTTTTATTATTTTACTTTGCATCCGAAGTATGACGACTTCTTTGTATATTTTGGGTGTTTTATGGTACAATATGTTGATAATATGATGCAACTATTTATGATTAAGGATTTAAGGCACATTGCTAGAAGCAGATGTTAGTGGAAATGTAACACCGCAAAAATACAAGTCATATTTTTTTTTTAATCACAGCGGAAGTAATACATTATAAAACTAAAAAGGAAATAACATTAAAAGTTAAAACCAACACTGTACAAACATACAGTACTTCCTTTAGTGTTACAAAACATTTCATAAAGTATGGCTCATCATTCTAAAACCCAAAATATCAGAGCTACGGTCAAACTTTCCATGTACACAAAAACTGCAACCTACCGTGCCCTCAAAACCTGAAACAGAGAGTTAGGGTGGGGAATTAGCACAAAGCTAAGTGAATGAAAATCAAGCCACAAACAATTAAAGCTGAACCACAACGATCACAAGAACAGTTTCTCTCAAATATCAAAGGACCGGGGGCTCTGCCGAGCCTACGACCAATGTTGGCCATAGCAATGATCTACCGATAGCCATCTGCTAACTGGCACAGTTAAACCCCCTCTGCTACAACAAATGCAACAGAGGATCTAAAACTGCCTAACCAGAATCAACTGACCCAGCCCAAAACCACGCTTAGCTGACCTCTGCCACAAACATCATGAGCACAATTTCATGCCTTGATACTCATATCTTGGACACAATTTCAATAATCATCACATAACCAATCAAACAATCATATCAGACTAAACAGTCTATCGCATGATTAATCGTATAAAATCCAAGTAACCATAACAGTTACAACTAAAACCACTGGTGCATTAAAGTCCACTCACCTGTGTTCTCCAACACCACACTCAGTATTCTAATTTCACTAAGCCTTCTCGTTTCCTGAAACACATCATAAATTAGTCAGTAATTGGGATTACATTCCAATTTACAAAAGCAACAACTCTCATTGGCTACAAGCAATAATATTACAGAATTAACGTCTGAATCACTACGCACGTAATGGAGTCACTACGCACGTAGTGGACTCCACTTCGCACGAAATGATCACACTTCGCACGTAGTGAACTTTCAAACTTACGAAGTGGCTAACCCACTTCGCACGCAATGAGCACTGGTACGCACGGAGTGAACCTCACTTCGTGCGACCAAAACTCATCGACTTCATCTTCTTCAACATGCACTTCGTACGAAGTGGAGCCACTACGCACGGAATGGACTTCACTTCGCACGGCTAAAACTCAACATTCAAGAACTTCCTAATCAAAACTCGACATAAACAACACAACATCACCTCTTGCTCGAAAACCAAACGTTAACCCTCGCTTTAGAACTCGAAAACAGAATTACAGACTCAAGTTGTGAATGTGTGAGCTAAAGGTTCTTTCTCTCTTCTCTTATGCAGCCAAAACCAAATGAGAACAAACATACCAAATGCTATATATATAGGTCAAGACTAAAAATATTACACTACACAGTGCAAATACTGATATCTGAGATACAGAAACTTAATTAAAGCAGTCCTACTCAAACCAAAAACATGCAATGAGGTATTATTTGGAACCCTCGTGTAAAACCAAATCATATGATATCAATAACATATAAAAATATTAAACTAATATTCTTACCTCTTACCTCGCGGTCCAATTTAAATACCAAGTAAGCATCAAATAAATATATAAATAAATAGCAATAATTATTAACAATCAAATATACTAATATAAACAATTAAATAACTTACCACCGCCACGAAACAACTAGGCCCTAAACGCGGGTGTTACAAATCTCTCCCCCTAAAGAAGATTCCGTCCCCGGAATCTCATCGCGCTCAAATAGACTAGGGTAGCGGTTCCTCATGTCTGCTCGGTCTCCCATGTTAAATCTGAACCCAAACTATGCTTCCATTTAATCAAAACCATAGGAATCTCTTTCCTCCGAAGCTTCGTTGTTTTACGATCAACTATCTCAACTTGTTCTTCTATTAATCGCTTTTTCGAATCAACTTTCAGATCATGTACTGGGAGAATTTGACTTTCATCCTCAACATTACATTTACGTAAGTAACAGACATTAAAAGTATCATGAATACCCGCTAACTCTGGTGGAAGATCAAGAGTAACAGTCTGGTCGTTGACTATCTGTCGTATGCGAAACGGACCAATGTATCGTGGAGCTAGTTTCCCACGTTTCCCAAAGCGAATAACCTCTTTCCAACGAGAAACTTTCAGATAAACCAACTCACCTTCAACAAACGTAACTGGTCTGCGGCGTGGATCTGCGTACATCTTTTGTCTGTCTCTGGCAACTTTCAACTTTTCCCGAGCAATAGCAACTTTCTCAGCCGTCATCTGAACAATATCGGGACCCGCAAACTATTTCTCACCTGCCTCTAACCAACAAGTAGGAGTACGACAGCGACGACCGTATAACATCTCATAAGGTGGCATACCGATACTCGAGTGATAAGAATTATTATACGCAAATTCAATCAAAGGCAAGTGTGAATCCCAAGACCCACCATATTCTAACACACAGGCGCGTAACATATCCTCAAGTGTCTGAATAGTACGCTCACTCTGACCGTCTGTCTGAGGATGATAAGTTGTACTCAAATTAACACGCGTCCCCAATGCATGATGTAAACTCCTCCAAAAGTTAGAAACAAATCTGGGATCTCGATCAGAAAAAATAGAAAGAGGAATACCGTGCCGTGATACAATCTCATCGATGTACAACTGAGCTAATCTGCTGAGTGAAGCTGTCTCACTGGTGGCAAGAAAGTGAGCACTCTTCGTCAAACGGTCAACAATCACCCAAATTTTATCATGTTTCCGCTGGGTACATGGAAGTTTGGATACAAAATCCATCGTGATGTGTTCCCATTTCCACTCTGGTATCTCCAACTGTTTCAAAGACCCGTAAGGTTTCTGGTGCTCTGCTTTGACCTGAGCACAAATATGACACGTTCCCACAAACTTTGCAACATCTGTCTTCATAGTAGGCCACCAATACAGCACTTTAAGATCGTTGTACATTTTCGTGCTACCAGGATGAACAGACAATCTTGACTTGTGAGCCTCTGCCAAAATCAAACCCCGAAGCTCTCCAAACAATGGCACCCACACACGAGACTGATAAGTCTTCAATCCGCGCGAATCATTAATCAAATCATCTTTTCTCTTCATCATAATCTCTAACTTCAGATTTTCATCTTTTAAAGCTTCTAACTAAGCAGATTTAAGCCTATCCACTAAGTCAGAAACGATCTCCACTCGCATAAATCGAATACTATCACCAGCTCCCTTGCGGCTCAAAGCATCCGCTACAACATTTGCTTTCCCCGGGTGATATCGAATCTCACAATCATAATCCTTAATGAGTTCTAACCACCGTCTCTGCCGCATATTAAGTTCTTTCTGGGAAAATACATACTGCAGACTCTTATGATCAGTACAAATAACACATTTCGTACCATATAAGTAATGCCTCCACAATTTCAACGCAAAGACTACAGCTGCAAGTTCTAAATCATGGGTTGGATAATTCTTCTCGTGTGGTTTCAATTGCCGTGAAGCATAAACAATAACCCGATCATGCTGCATTAAAACACAACCCAAACCTGCAAAGGAAGCGTCACAATACACTACAAATTCATCAGAACCATCAGGTAGTGCAAGAATAGGAGCCTGACATAATAGTTGTTTCACCGTCTGAAAAGCTGTCTCCTGTTCATTATTCCACTTAAATGGCACATCTTTACGGGTTAATTTCGTTATAGGACTCGCAATTTTCGAAAAATCTTTAATAAATCTGCGATAATAACCCGCCAATCCCAGAAAACTTTTAATCTCAGATGATGTTTTAGGAGCACTCCAGTTCATAACTGCTTCAACTTTAGCCGGATCGACTTTAACCCCATCTTTACAGATAACATGCCCTAAAAATTGAATCTCCCGCATCCAGAATTCACATTTAGAAAATTTTGCAAAAAGATGCTCCCGATTTAAAGTTTCTAAAACTTGCCTCAAATGAAGCTCGTGCTCGGACTCAGTTTTAGAATAAACCAAGATGTCATCGATAAATACAATCACGAATTTATCCAAAAACGGCCGACAGACCCGATTCATTAAATCCATAAATACAGCAGGGGCGTTAGTTAAACCGAAAGGCATAACTAAAAACTCATAATGACCATATCTGGTACGGAAAGCGGTTTTAGGAACATCAGCATCAGAAACACGTAAGAGCAAATTGTAACACCGCAAAAATACAAGCCATATTTTTATTTTTTTTTTAATCACAGCGGAAGTAATACATTATAAAACTAAAAAGGAAATAACATTAAAAGTTAAAACCAACACTGTACAAACATACAGTACTTCCTTTAGTGTTACAAAACATTTCATAAAGTATGGCTCATCATTCTAAAACCCAAAATATCAAAGCTACGGTCAAACTTTCCCTGTACACAAAAACTACAACCTACCGTGCCCTCAAAACCTGAAACAGAGAGTTAGGGTGGGGAATTAGCACAAAGCTAAGTGAATGAAAATCAAGCCACAAGCAATTAAAGCTGAACCACAACGATCACAAGAACAGTTTATCTCAAATATCAAAGGACCGGCGGCTCTGCCGAGCCTACGACCAATGCTGGCCATAGCAATGATCTACCGATAGCCATCTGCTAACTGGCACAATTAAACCCCCTCTGCTACAACAAATGCAACAGAGGATCTAAAACTGCCTAACCAGAAGCAACTGACCCAGCCCAAAACCACTGATATATGCGTTTTTATACATGTTTTACATGTTAGAATACCCCGTACTTAGCCCAAATACAAGGTGAATACTTCTAAAATGGATCTAATATGTTTAACATTCACCATGCAGGTTACAAGGAGCTTTAAGCAAGATAAATGGGCAAAACAAGGAAAGAATTGAAGAAAATAGAAGAATAGTGAAAAAATGCTCTCTACGGCCGTAGGGATTATATCCTACGGCCGTAGGAAGCCCTCTTCTAGAATCCATCATTGCCTGCCAGATCTTGCGTGTCCCGGACAAATGGTTTAACGTTGCGTGTGTAGAAAATCCAGTCATGATTTCCTACGGCCGTAGTAGCTTATTCCTACGGCCGTAGGAAGCCCACTTACAGCAGATTAAATTCAGAATTCTGCCATTTTGCAAAGGGTTACCATTTTCACCTCCACTCCGGAAAAACACTTCCATAGACCCTCTCTAAATATCCTAACACTCCAGGGGACTTCTCTTGGTGATTCTAAGGAGGAGAGCTTGGATCTTGAAGGCTTGGAACAACATTTGGAGCTTGGATTCATTAGTTATATCATTGCTAGCTTGGGTATACTCTTTCCATTTATTATATCAATCATGTACCCATGTGTTCCAGATGTTGTAATGTTACTATTATTGTATATGGATAACTAAACTCATTTCACTTGGGCCAAGATGATTCTTGGCTAAGTTATGGCAATATATTTGACTTTTATGAAGACTTGATTCATATATGCATGTTTAATCTTGAATACAAATGTGTTTTATCAACTTAGTATGTTTAATCTAACCATGTTCATGTGTGATAATGTGTATATGATAACTCATTCATGTTTTAACATATGAATATTCAAGAATGATGGTTGATTTTATTAATTCCATGTTGAGTTTGTTATTAGAAATGATACATCTTGCATGGTTGTCATTAGATGTCATTTTTGGAATATGATTTGAATCATTTCAGGTTCATCCATTATTGGTTATGTTAATCATATGTTGGTTTTATGCATGCCTTATGATTGTAGATGAAAATCTTGTTATTTGGTGTATTTATGGGTTAAACATGCTACTAATGATTAAAGGATTCACAAAGATGTTTGTTGGTATGTTTAGATGGTGAAATGAACTCACATGTATGCCTTTGTTATGCTTGTCTTAGTGTTCAATGTGCATATCACATGATTCATGTTTTAAGAAGTGTTGGCTATACTAGAAATGGTAGGTTTAACATGTTCATATCTTTAGAAATCATGTGACTAAACATTAAGAATCCCTTAATTGTGAGGTTTGAGTTTAGATGAGTTTATGACCCCATTGTACCAGTTTACATGTGTTTATGATCTGAGATTAAAGTCTAGATTGTAATTTGTTGTTGAATGTCTTTATGTTAGATTTGAATGTTCTGTCGGATGGGTCCCTACGGCCGTAGGAAGAAATCCCTACAACCGTAGGACTATCCAGGCTGCTACGACCGTAGTAGATAATTACTACGGCCGTAGGAGCCATTTTCACCACCAGTGTGCTGTTTTTGCTTGTTTTAACTAATTTAACCACTTTAACACCTTTTTGGGTTCTGAGGACTACTGGATATGTCATTTGAAAAGATGTATGTCTTTGTAGTGTGATTTGGACGTGATCTGGTGGATCTGTAGTTAAATCCTTATATGCCGTTGCTTTTCTGATTATGTTTAATTGCTAAGTCTGAGTCTTGATAACTCGAGTGAAGATTTGTGCATGATAATATGGTTTTTTCAAGTATTAGAACAGCTTGCTATGCACTTAAACTATTCAAGTCCCCATATTATGTTTTGTATTGTGTCATTGCCATGACTAGTCTCGATGATTCGAAAGCCTGAGTGAATCTGTTATCCTGTCTGTTTGCCTTCAGTGTTAATCTGTTTTAGTTGTTGTATTTCCTGTTTAATTTAGTTCATTCTGTCACTTGCTTATTAATCCTGCTGATCAAACAACAATGAGACTTAAGTATTGGTAGCTTCCTGTCCTGGTGGAACGACATCCGGTCTTACCGAGTCTATACTACTATTGACCAGGTTATACTTGCCTGAGTCGTGTGTAGTATCTGCTTAGTAACATCGTTTTTATAAATTTAAAACGAGGTTGTGTCCGAAGATTTTATAACCAGAAAAACAAGCAGTCATTGTGAACACCAAGTTTTTTGGCGCCGTTGCCGGGGACAGGAAATTCTAAGAAATAGTTTAATTGTTGATTTGATCTTGTTACTTGTTATTTAAATTAGGTGTGCCTGATTAGGTAGTCACTTGTTTTTTTCTACCTCTTTCTCGCACCCTCTGTCAGTTTGTTCTATTCTGAACAAATTGAGCCTTTTCAAGAACCGGAGCGTGAGTTTCGACGACGCCGACACCTTCAACGCCAACGTCAAAGAGAACGTTTACTAAACATGGCGGAAGAACAACCACCACCACCTAGAACGCTTAATGATTATGTTCGTCCGGATATTAAGAATATCCAGAACACCATCATTCAACCTAGGGTGGCAGCGAACAATTTTGAAATCAAACCAAATGTAATTCAAATGGTTCAAAATTCTGTTCAATTTCATGGATTACTTGACGAGGATGCTAACGCTCACATCCGCAGTTTTCTCGAAATCTGCGATACGTTTAAAATCAATGGTGTTACTGATGACGCCATTCGTTTGCGTTTATTCCCATTTTCCTTAAAAGACAAAGCCAAGTTGTGGCTTAATTCTCTCCAGGTAAATTCCATCACTACATGGAATGATCTTTTTGCCAAATTCTTAGCTAAATACTACCCGCCGGCCAAAACGGCCAAACTGCGTAATGATATCTCATCGTTTCAGCAGACTGACGGGGAAGGTCTTTATGATGCCTGGGAGAGATACAAGGATCTAATGAGGAGATGTCCTTCACACGGATATGAGCTATGGAATCAAATTTTCATATTTTATAATGGCTTATCCGTTGTCACTCGGCAGATGATAGATGCTGCCGCAGGAGGTGCATTGGGTAGCAAGAACCCACAAGCGTGCTATGATCTTATCGAAGATATGGCAACCAACAGCTACCAATGGAACCCCTCCACGAGACTGAAACCGCCAAAGAACGGTGGAGTGTTCAATGTAGACGCTTTATCTGATCTTTCTGCTCAGGTAGAGAAGTTGACAAAGAAAATGGATCAGATGTGTGCTCCTAAACAGGCTACTTGTAATTTCTGCTCAGGACCACATCCTAGTGATCAATGCCAGGTTGAAACTCCTGCTCACGAGGAGGTTGATTTCATCTCTAATCAACCAAGGTCTCAGTATAATCCCAATGCACCTAGCTACAATCATGCATGGAGGGATCACCCGAACTTCAGTTATCATAACCAAAACACTAAACCCCCTCCAGGGATTCCATACCCACAGAGACCACGTCAGCCTCAGCAGTTCGATCGTCAGCCTCAACAGTTTAATCGACAACCGCAACCATATGAGCAACCACGTTAGTATAACACTCAACCACCGCCTCCAAATCAATCTTCATCATCATCTTCAGTATCTTCCAATCTGGAGGATCTTGTGAAACAATATCTGTCACAATCCGAGTTGCGATTCAACCAAACAGATGTTAGACTCAATCAAACGGAAGCAACTCTGAGAAATCAACAAGCTTCATTGCAAAATCTAGAAAATCAAGTTGGCCAGATATCTAAGCTCTTGTTAGAGTGACCACCGGGAGGTCTCCCGAGCAATACGGATGCAAATCCGAGAGCACACGTAAAGGCAATCACTTTGCGTAGTGGGACGACCACGGTACCACCACCGTTTCCCTCTCAATCTAAAGAAACCGAAAAATAGGTCCAATCGAAGGATTCTGACGAGGCGCATAACAGGCTAGACCCAGCAAGTACCGCGCAAGTCGAACCTCCGGTCAAAATATTTCAGCCTACCATTCCTTTCCCCCAGAGATTAAGGAAAGAGAAAACGGAGGAACAATATGGTAAGTTCCTAGAGCTATTCAAACAGCTCCATGTGAACATTCCATTTGTTGAGGCACTCGCACAGATGCCTAAATATGCCAAATTTCTTAAGGATTTGCTCAGCAACAAGAAGAAATTGGAGGACCTGTCGTTGGTGACTTTAAACGAGGAGTGCTCAGCCATTCTTCAAAATAAGTTGCCAACAAAGAAAACCGATCCTGGGAGCTTTACAATCCCATGTCTGATTGGTAATCTCACTGTAAACAACGCTCTAGCTGATCTAGGTGCCAGCATCAACTTGATGCCATACTCTGTATTTTCTAGACTGGGCCTAGGAGAACCAAAACCGACTCGTATGTCACTTCAGCTAGCCGATCGTTCAGTCAAATATCCACGAGGGATAGTCGAAAACATCTTGGTGAAGGTTGAAAAATTTGTGTTTCCTACAGATTTTGTCATCCTAGACATGGACGAGGACAAAAACGTCCCACTCATTCTTGGTCGTCCATTCCTAGCCACTGCTCGAGCATTAATTGACGTTTGCAACGGAAAGCTTACGCTTCGAGTAGATAAGGATGAAGTGACTTTTGACATCCAAAAGTCAATGAAACACCCAACTAGCCAAGATGACACTCTTTATTTCGTTGATATCTTTCATCGTTATCCCGTGGATCGCATTATTCCAACTCTAGAGAAGGATGCGTTTGACACGCAAATCCTAGATGAGGATGTCTTGGATGTAGAGCAGGTAAAGCTTGTCTCCGATGAGCTAACCAGCACTATTCCACCTGACGAGACACCTATCTCAGATGTTTTCGAGGTCTTTGAAAAATCCGAGAGCTCAGCTTCTCGACCATCTATTGTGGACCCGCCTTCTCTTGAACTCAAAGAACTTCCTTCTCATCTTGAATATGCTTTCTTGGAGGAAGATTCGAAGCTGCCTGTGATAATAGCTTCTAACCTTACTGCTGATGAGAAAAGTAAGCTATTACAGGTTTTGAAAAATCACAAATCCGCCCTTGCATGGAAAATTTCTGATATCAAGGGGATTAGTCCATCCTTCTGCACACATAAGATTCTCATGGAGGATAATTATAAGCCGTGTGTACAGCATCAGAGACGTTTAAATCCCAAGATGCAAGAGGTAGTTAAGAAAGAGGTTATAAAGCTGTTGGATGCTGGTTTGATCTACCCTATCTCCGATAGTCCGTGGGTCAGTCCAGTCCAGGTTGTTCCTAAAAAAGGAGGAATGACCGTCATTCTGAATGATAAAAACGAGTTAATCCCAACTCGTACGGTCACGGGGTGGCGTGTGTGCATTGATTATCGCAAACTCAATGATGCCACACGTAAGGATCACTTCCCCCTTCCTTTCATCGACCAAATGTTGGAGCGTTTGGCTGGAAACGCCTTTTATTGCTTCCTTGATGGATTCTCCGGATACTTTCAGATTCCTATCCAACCGGAGGACCAAGAGAAGACAACTTTTACATGCCCTTATGGTACTTTTGCTTACCGGCGTATGCCTTTCGGGTTATGTAACGCTCCTGCAACATTTCAGCGATGCATGACGGCTATATTTCATGACATGATTGAGGATTGTGTCGAGGTGTTCATGGATGACTTTTCAGTCTTCGGTAACTCCTTTGAGACATGTCTTCATAATTTAGACAAGATGCTGTCTCGCTGTGAAGAAACTAACCTTGTGCTTAACTGGGAAAAATGCCATTTTATGGTACGCGAAGGTATAGTTTTGGGTCACAAAATCTCAAATGAGGGAATCGAGGTTGACAAAGCTAAAATAGATGTTATTGCAAAGCTTCCTCCACCCTCCAATGTTAAAGGCATTAGGAGTTTTCTCGGACACGCAGGATTTTACCGGCGCTTCATAAAAGATTTTTCGAAAATCACTCGGCCGTTAACCCATCTCCTTGAGAAAGACACTCCTTTCATCTTTTCTCCTGAGTGCGATCACGCATTTAACTTCTTGAAGGAGAAATTGACAAATGCTCCCATCCTGACGAGCCCAGAATGGTCGCAACCATTTGAGCTTATGTGCGATGCTAGTGATTTCGCTGTTGGCGCTGTCTTGGGCCAACGGATAAATAATCACTTTCAGCCAATCTACTACGCCAGCAAGACGCTGACTGACGCTCAAGAAAACTATACAGTTACTGAGAAGGAGTTGTTAGCAGTAGTCTTTGCATTCGACAAATTCAGATCTTATCTGGTGTTATAAAAAACAGTGGTCTACACTGACCACTCTGTTCTCCGTTATCTCTTCGCAAAGCAAGATGCGAAACCCTGTCTTATTCGGTGGATTTTGCTCTTGCAAGAATTTGACATCGAGATCAAAGACAAAAGAGGAGCAGAAAATCTGGCTGCAGACCATCTCTCTCGCCTAGAAAATCCAAATCTTGAGGTGCTAACTGAGTCCGGCATAAAAGATAACTTTCCGGATGAATTTTTATTCGCCGTGACTAGCACTGAGGAGATCCCCTGGTACGCTGACATAGCAAATTATCTAGCAGCAGGGGTGATGATAAAAGGTCTCACACACTAACAGAGGAGAAAGTTTATCTCCGAGCTGAAACACTATTTCTGGGAGGATCCTTATCTTTTTCGGGTAGGAGCCGACCAAATAATCCGTAGATGTGTGAGTACTTCTGAAGCTGTTGACATCCTTCAGCACTGCCATGCAGGCCCAACAGGAGGCCATCACGGACCTAGCTACACCGCTAGAAAGGTTCTGGATGCAGGTTTTTTCTAGCCTACCCTGTTCAAGGATGCTCATTTGTTCGTAAAATCATGCGACTCATGCCAGAAATCTGGAAATATCTCATCTCGAAATAAGATGCCCCAAAATCCAATCCAAGTCTGTGAAATATTTGACATTTGGGGAATAGATTTCATGGGTCCTTTTCCTGGTTCACACGGAAACAAATATATCCTTGTGGCGGTCGATTATCTGTCAAAATGGGCTGAGGCGCAAGCCTTGCCTACAAACGACGCAAGGGTGGTTTGTAAATTTTTGAAAAAGTTATTTTCACGATTCGGTACCCCCAGAGCACTCATAAGCGATAGGGGTACTCATTTCTGCAATGCACAATTAGAGAAAGTACTTAAACGTTATGGTGTTACTCATCGATTCTCTACTGCATATCATCCGCAAACCAGCGGACAAGTCGAAGTTACCAACCGCGGTCTTAAACGAATTCTGGAAAGAACCGTTGGTAACAGCCCAAAAGATTGGGCTGGGAAATTAGACGACGCACTCTGGGCGTTCCGCACTGCTTACAAAACACCTATCGGTACTACACCGTATAGGTTGGTTTATGGGAAAGCCTGTCGTCTACCTGTTGAACTTGAGCACAAAGCTTACTGGGCTTTGAAAGCCGCAAATTTTGACTCAAAGAGTTCAGCAGAAAATAGGTTGTTCCAGCTAAGTGAGCTTGATGAACTACGGTTCCAAGCTTACGATAATTCCAGAATGTATAAAGAAAGGACGAAAGCTTTCCATGACTCCCGCCTGAAGGACAAACAATTCCAGGCGGGAGATCGTGTGTTTCTTTATAATTCTCGCCTTCGTCTTTTCCCTGGCAAGTTGAAGTCCAGATGGACAGGCCCCTATGTTGTCCATACTGTTTACCCGCACGGGGCTGTTGACATCACAAACTCCGAGGGAGTAACTTTTAAGGTCAACGGCCACCGACTCAAGAATTACATTGGTATCCCGCATTCTCCAGAGGAACCCAGAGAGGTTCTGAGACTTCACCCCGCCGCACCTTAGCGGGGTGAGTTGGGTCTTTTACCGGCAGACCTTAAAGAACTGGATATGCTTTCCTCCGCTTCTCTTTCCCTCCTTTCTTGCCTTTTTCTGCGTTCATCATTGCCCTCTGATATTCTGCGCGATATTGTCATGAGACATGAGAAACACGTGAGGAGAGACCAAAACTTTGCCAAATTTCATCGAGGCACTTCCATCTATGCGGCAAAAAGGCGTGCCAAATATATAGGGAAATGTTGGAAATGCGGTGCTCTGTTGCATGAGGGCGCTTGTAGGAATTTGCCGACGATATCTCAGTCAGAGTGTGCCAGTGCTCTTCGAGAAGACCCCGTTAAGCTAAAAGCCGAGGGGGTCTTACGTCCTAAAAGTAATGCTGGTGCAATGATTGATGAGTTGGTAAGTCTCCGACTAAGCAAACTCGAGCCTAAGCCCCATTATAATCCCTAGGTCATGCCTACGTTCGTGCCGTATAGCTCCTCATGTTTTCTCATTTCAATTCTCATTCAGTCTCGAGAGACAGGAAAACACTCCGCATTTCAACGCGTTAAAGTGTTCGCTTACACACCGTACTAATAGTGTGTTACTTGTACATATTGTCTTTTTGTCGGATGCCCACTTTCCGGGTTTCCTTTTCCGTTTCCGTTAATAATTTCGCTAATCTAGTTGTGTGATTTCAATTCTGTACTACTAGCACGTTCCCTGTACATTCTCCAGAGGCCTATAGAGAGTAGCGTTTACCAAAAAGTTGTTTAAACTAAAAATCTGATGCAAAATGGGTTTTTGTCAAAATTCATCTCTACGGCCGTAGTGCAACATTACTACGGTCGTAGGACCTTTCTGAGCTCTCTGCGGTCGTAGTGCATACCTCCTACGGCCGTAGGAACATTCCTATAAAAATCCCCATTCCAGATTTCATTCGCACGCTTTCTCTCTCTCTCCTACGCTCTCTCTCTAAAAAACAACCCCGACGACCACCGAGGATCTCCGTCCATATCTCACTCATTTCCCGGCCATTTTTCGAAAACAAGGTATTAAAATGCTCCCCTCACTCTTGCGTTCAATATGTAGTACATTGATTCCATTATAGTTGCCCATATGTCAATCGAGAGAACAAAACCCTAGCCGCCCGTTTTCTGATGTTCGTAACGTTCCTACGGCCGTAGTAGTTAAACCCTACGGCCGTAGTACTTCTAATTAGGGTTTGCTATAAACTGCTTGCTACGGCCGTAGTACAGTTATTCTACGGCCGTACCATGTATCTTTTAGGGTTTTTTTTGGTTTGCTTGCTACGGCCGTAGTAATATCATGGTACGGCCGTAGGACCCCATTTTCAACCATTTTTCAAATTTGTTCATCCTTTGGACAATTTCAATACTCGGGGATCCACAGCATACCAAAGCAAACATGTATCGATCAATAGGATGTCTAGCCATCGTGCGCACGTCTTACTTTGATTTCTGTTCATTTCAGCTATGCCTCCTAGACGTGTGCGCAGACAGGCTTCACCAGAGCCGCGGATAGATCCTCTCCAGTTCCCACGTTTAGTCGACCCTGACAGAGTTCCGGTCGAGCGGCCAGCTGATGCCGCGCTTCCTCCTTTTCTCCGCTTCGACCGTGAGGAGGATCGTACTGACAGAGATGTCCTGATGGGGCGCGCTGATAGTCACGGATATGAGCCCATCAGGTATCTGGTTTGGGATGATTTGGCCACTCTTCATATCAGGGGCCGTGCTCAGACCACATGTGGCCCTCATTGGCAGAGGCTTTTCAGTATTCAGGGGGCGGTCTACCATGAGCTTGCATTGGAGTTTTTCTCCACCATTCACTTGGTTACCCCGCTGCTGGATTATGAGCGGGAGGACGCCCTGACATTCCGCCTACTAGGGGCGGAAAGGCGGCTTTCATTGCGGCAGTTTGCCGTTTATATGGGTTTGTTTACGCACGAGGAGTTGGACACTCCGGCGTTTACCGAGGGCATCACTGATTGGCCCGAGGGTGTGAGCGGGATTTCCTTTTGGGACGAGGTTGGCACTGGCGCCTACAACACCGCCATCGTGCTGAAGAGCACGAAGCTCCGGGATCCTCTGCACCGCATTCTGCATCGGGCGATCGTCCACAGCATGACCGCTCGCAGCGCGTTCTCTGGTTCTGTTACTTTCACTGGCTTATTTTATCTATATACTATGGTTCACCAGAGGCCCTGCCAGCTCGCTCTGTGCCTGGCCCGTTTTCTATTTCAGGTACGTACCACCCGTGTATCGCAGGCTATCTATGGAGGGGGGTACGTTACTATCTTAGCCGAGGCTATGGGCCTCCTGACTGCCGAGATTACTGATGATCTCGTTCGCTCTGCTCGAGCCGCTCCGATAGATTTAGGGGTCCTGCAGCGTATGAAAGTCGCTGCTAGGATCCAGAACCGTATGAGATTGATCAACCCTGATGGGTCAATTTGGGAGCCTCCTAGAGTGGTAGAGGAGGAGGCAGCAGGTGGTGGAGGAGCAGGAGCAGGAGCAGCAGCAGAGGAAGTAGCTGCTGGAGGTGCCCCAGAGAGCGGACATCATGAGTTTACTATTGAGGATCTCTTTGGGTCGACACCACCTCTCCGACAGCCAGCCCAGGTTTACACGAGAGATTATAGGGCTCGGATTGGGAGGTTGGAGAGGTCAGTTTCTGAGCTGGTTGAGATGCAGCGGGAATCCAGGGAGATCCAGAGAGTTGAGTATGCACATGCCGAGGCTCATCGACAGTATATGATCAGCATGGTGTAGCTCATTGCGGCAGACACTATGACATCTTCACAGCAGTTGCCACAGCCGCCAGCTTATCCGCAGAGGCTCCGGGACTTCACTGATGGAGTCGGGCCTTCGCAGCCGCCTCCGCAATAGTTATTTTTGTGGGGATAGTTTGTGTAGTAGTTTTCTTTGTATGTATTTCTAGATTAGTTTGGCTGTACGTTTTTGGTTGTTTGTAGTACATGCCACTTTTTGATGTGTTTGATGTTCTGTACTTACTTTTGCATATCTGTATGACATCAAAGCACTTGTACATTATTTCGGCTATGTATTTATTGTAGTTCGTTTCCTTTTTGCTTGCCATAGCTTGTGATGCTTTTGTCCCTCTCTATGTTTCACTTTTGGTTGAGTTGTTGTTTTGCAAGAATATTCGTGATATCTTGGCAGCTCAGCTTAAGTGTGGGGAGGAAGCCAACGCCTTCGGAGTTTAATAAATGCAGACGCACAATTGCTGTTCAGGGAGTTCTTAAAGCTCTTTTCTCGCACTTTATTGTTTATTATTAGTACATTGGGGACAATGTACACTTTTAAGTGTCGGGAGGGATTAATATAACATGCCTGCTATTCTATGTCCTGTTGAAAACTCTTGTATGCTAACTATGCTTTAAACCGTAGAATTGATTTAGGCGTAAATTTTTCGCAAAATTATATCATTTTGGACATGTTTAGATCTTCTCGCATGATAAACTTTAAACAAGTAACATTTCAGCTTTTATGAAAACGATTTTGCACGAATTCTTGAGTTTTAACAAGTGTTTGACTTCAATTGCACAAACCACACCTGATATGCATTCCTGAGCATTTGAGCCACTACACTTCATTTCTTACATGTTTAGCTCATGGAATTGCCCACTTAATTGCTGATTGTTGCTTTGATTGTAGAACTTGCTTACTAGTATGCATGTCGAGATCATGAACTAAACTGTTGCAGTTAAGTGATAGAAGCACTAGGAAACCCCAAATTCAGCCTATATACTTTTATTTTTAGCCAATTTCTATATTTTTACCCCTAGTTATCCACTTTGAGCCTAAGCCTTTCATTTCATTACCCATGTTTATCCTGTTTTAGTCTATTTTATTTTTATGTTTCCAGAGTCAGTTGACCCGTTTTCTCGCTGCTTAGTTCCGTTGTATTTTGTTCGTCAGTTGTTCATACATCGATTAGTGGGATATGAAAAATACATATATCCCTTGGTTTGTTCCGTTTCATGTTGTATACAGCTGAGTTTTCTGAGAAAATCCAAAAAAATTAGAAAAACAGAAAATTGAGAAATTCAGTTACTTGACATGCTTTCCTTGACTATTTTTGAGCCTGTCATACATTGAGTAGTAATTCTTTTTCGGTATTACCTGGTTGTTAGCCATCATTCAGAGAATTCTGATTCCATTTCTACTTGATGAACTGTGCTCTCGCCAAAAATAGTGTGATATTCTGTATTCCTTCAATAATAGCAGCTTTGACGATTTTGAACTTGATTTCTGGATTCTATTTTAGCCACTTTTATATATTCCCATTCCTACCCTTAGCCCTAGCCACGTTACAACCCGACAAAGTCTTCTTGATAATTGCATATGATTATGTTGATTGGTGGAGATGTGATACGTGATCAAGCTTATACGAGTCTTTGCTTCAATCTAGCACACGAGCACTTATATACTTAACCCAAATACACATTGAGTGCTAGAGTGATCTCCGGTGAGGTATAAAGTCAGATACTTGTCACAACTCATTGTATGCGTGTTGAATCTGCCTTTCTTTATCTCAATACATGAAAGCAACTCTTAACTCTACGTTTAAAATGTTTGTCATGCTTTTAGATCTCTTCTATGTCGGAATGATACATGTTTGCACTAATGTGCTGCCTTTAGAAATTCTTTGGTTTTAGCTATTGCATTAGAGTTTGCTTGAGGACAAGCAAAGCTTAAGTGTGGGGACTTTGATATATGCGTTTTTATACATGTTTTACATGTTAGAATACCCCGTACTTAGCCCAAATACAAGGTGAATACTTCTAAAATGGATCTAATATGTTTAACATTCACCATGCAGGTTACAAGGAGCTTTAAGCAAGATAAATGGGCAAAACAAGGAAAGAATTGAAGAAAATAGAAGAATAGTGAAAAAATGCTCTCTACGGCCGTAGGGATTATATCCTACGGCCGTAGGAAGCCCTCTTCTAGAATCCATCATTGCCTGCCAGATCTTGCGTGTCCCGGACAAATGGTTTAACGTTGCGTGTGTAGAAAATCCAGTCATGATTTCCTACGGCCGTAGTAGCTTATTCCTACGGCCGTAGGAAGCCCACTTACAGCAGATTAAATTCAGAATTCTGCCATTTTGCAAAGGGTTACCATTTTCACCTCCACTCCGGAAAAACACTTCCATAGACCCTCTCTAAATATCCTAACACTCCAGGGGACTTCTCTTGGTGATTCTAAGGAGGAGAGCTTGGATCTTGAAGGCTTGGAACAACATTTGGAGCTTGGATTCATTAGTTATATCATTGCTAGCTTGGGTATACTCTTTCCATTTATTATATCAATCATGTACCCATGTGTTCCAGATGTTGTAATGTTACTATTATTGTATATGGATAACTAAACTCATTTCACTTGGGCCAAGATGATTCTTGGCTAAGTTATGGCAATATATTTGACTTTTATGAAGACTTGATTCATATATGCATGTTTAATCTTGAATACAAATGTGTTTTATCAACTTAGTATGTTTAATCTAACCATGTTCATGTGTGATAATGTGTATATGATAACTCATTCATGTTTTAACATATGAATATTCAAGAATGATGGTTGATTTTATTAATTCCATGTTGAGTTTGTTATTAGAAATGATACATCTTGCATGGTTGTCATTAGATGTCATTTTTGGAATATGATTTGAATCATTTCAGGTTCATCCATTATTGGTTATGTTAATCATATGTTGGTTTTATGCATGCCTTATGATTGTAGATGAAAATCTTGTTATTTGGTGTATTTATGGGTTAAACATGCTACTAATGATTAAAGGATTCACAAAGATGTTTGTTGGTATGTTTAGATGGTGAAATGAACTCACATGTATGCCTTTGTTATGCTTGTCTTAGTGTTCAATGTGCATATCACATGATTCATGTTTTAAGAAGTGTTGGCTATACTAGAAATGGTAGGTTTAACATGTTCATATCTTTAGAAATCATGTGACTAAACATTAAGAATCCCTTAATTGTGAGGTTTGAGTTTAGATGAGTTTATGACCCCATTGTACCAGTTTACATGTGTTTATGATCTGAGATTAAAGTCTAGATTGTAATTTGTTGTTGAATGCCTTTATGTTAGATTTGAATGTTCTGTCGGATGGGTCCCTACGGCCGTAGGAAGAAATCCCTACAACCGTAGGACTATCCAGGCTGCTACGACCGTAGTAGATAATTACTACGGCCGTAGGAGCCATTTTCATCACCAGTGTGCTGTTTTTGCTTGTTTTAACTAATTTAACCACTTTAACACCTTTTTGGGTTCTGAGGACTACTGGATATGTCATTTGAAAAGATGTATGTCTTTGTAGTGTGATTTGGACGTGATCTGGTGGATCTGTAGTTAAATCCTTATATGCCGTTGCTTGCCTGATTATGTTTAATTGCTAAGTCTGAGTCTTGATAACTCGAGTGAAGATTTGTGCATGATAATATGGTTTTTTCAAGTATTAGAACAGCTTGCTATGCACTTAAACTATTCAAGTCCCCATATTATGTTTTGTATTGTGTCATTGCCATGACTAGTCTCGATGATTCGAAAGCCTGAGTGAATCTGTTATCCTGTCTGTTTGCCTTCAGTGTTAATCTGTTTTAGTTGTTATATTTCCTGTTTAATTTAGTTCATTCTGTCACTTGCTTATTAATCCTGCTGATCAAACAACAATGAGACTTAAGTATTGGTAGCTTCCTGTCCTGGTGGAACGACATCCGGTCTTACCGAATCTATACTACTATTGACCAGGTTATACTTGCCTGAGTCGTGTGTAGTATCTGCTTAGTAACATCGTTTTTATAAATTTAAAACGAGGTTGTGTCCCAAGATTTTATAACCAGAAAAACAAGCAGTCCTTGTGAACACCAACCATGCTTAGCTGACCTCTGCCACAAACATCATGAGCACAATTTCATGCCTTGATACTCATATCTTGGACACAATTTCAATAATCATCACATAACCAATCAAACAATCATATCAGACTAAACAGTCTATCGCATGATTAATCGTATAAAATCCAAGTAACCATAACAGTCACAACTAAAACCACTGGTGAATTAAAGTCCACTCACCTGTGTTCTCCAACACCACACTCAGTATTCTAATTTCACTGAGCCTTCTCGTTTCCTGAAACACATCATAACTTAGTCAGTAATTGGGATTACATTCCAATTTACAAAAGCAACAACTCTCATTGGCTACAAGCAATAATATTACAGAATTAACGTCTGAATCACTACGCACGTAATGGAGTCACTACGCACGTAGTGGACTCCACTTCGCACGAAATGATCACACTTCGCACGTAGTGAACTTTCAAACTTACGAAGTGGCTAACCCACTTCGCACGCAATGAGCACTGGTACGCACGGAGTGAACCTCACTTCGTGCGACCAAAACTCATCGACTTCATCTTCTTCAACATGCACTTCGTACGAAGTGGAGCCACTACGCACGGAATGGACTTCACTTCGCACGGCTAAAACTCAACATTCAAGAACTTCCTAATCAAAACTCGACATAAACAACACAACATCACCTCTTGCTCGAAAACCAAACGTTAACCCTCGCTTTAGAACTCGAAAACAGAATTACAGACTCAAGTTGTGAATGTGTGAGCTAAAGGTTCTTTCTCTCTTCTCTTATGCAGCCAAAACCAAATGAGAACAAACATACCAAATGCTATATATATAGGTCAAGACTAAAAATATTACACTACACAGTGCAAATACTGATATCTGAGATACAGAAACTTAATTAAAGCAGTCATACTCAAACCAAAAACATGCAATGAGGTATTATTTGGAACCCTCGTGTAAAACCAAATCATATGATATCAATAACATATAAAAATATTAAACTAATATTCTTACCTCTTACCTCGCGGTCCAATTTAAATACCAAGTAAGCATCAAATAAATATATAAATAAATAGCAATAATTATTAACAATCAAATATACTAATATAAACAATTAAATAACTTACCACCGCCACGAAACAACTAGGCCCTAAACGCGGGTGTTACAGGAAATCTTGAGTTGAAATCAAGTTTTTGAATTTTGTTTTGAATAAGGGTTTTATTGCTCTTCTTATAATACTAAATTTACATCTACATATGATTATGTTATTTATACTTGATTGCTCTCATTGGATGATGATTTCTGATTTTTGATATTTTGTCATTTGAAATATTGTGTTTAATGCTTTAAAAACTGGTTTTATGAATGATTATTGCAGAAATTGCAGGAAGAAATCTAGAAACACTGGAAAAAAAACCGAGTTTGAGATCGTTGAGGACACCCATGAAGGAAATCCATTTTTGGTAATTTTAACAAAGCTTCATTAGTTAGAAATGTTTTGGTAATTACAACCTAATTCAAGATGATGCAAGTTATCAATTGTTTTGGTTCTCTGACTGATTTTCTTAGCTTGAGCACTTGCTTTTCGGTAATCTGTTTGATTCTTTGTTTGGGTAGTTTGTTCGTGACTCTTAAAACATGAAAACTAAAGCCAACTCGAGGTTTATTTTATGAAAAATAAATTGCATAACTCAAATAGGTAACATATAGAAATTAAAATCATGATCAATCTCGCCGATAATTAGCCAGAGTTCTTGGTTGTTAATTGCGATAATGTTAAAATTTTAGATGTGTTTTTGGTCAATTATATTTTACATATTCCTATCATTTGACATGCTATGTTTTAAAGAAATATGCTTTAATTATGTTACTATCAATATACTATGTTATAAATGATAGTTCATACTTCTAAAATTATTTAGTTTATTATTTGAATCTTGTAGGTTGTTGGAGTCAACTATGCATGTAACCCACACTTTTTGCGTGAACGATCACGGTTTATATGATTTACAAGAATATAAAGTATCAACTTCATAATCTAGAATAACATTTATGCCTAACTCGGGATTCTCCTTCAAAGATGCAATGCGCGAGTATAAAATAGGTGTTGGTTTTTAGAAATTAAAAAAATGTATTAGTTGAAATCCCGCAGCAACGCGCGAGCACCAAAAACCTTGTTATTTGCTATATACCGACTAACCATGTGAGATTCAAATGAGATTGCATATTATAGGTAAGAATGAGAGACTCAATATTGGCCATCTATTTAATAAGGATTTACAATTGTCCCATTATTTAATTCATAACTCAACCATGAATTGCGATGATTATGAATTACGACGGGTGATTACGACCGTTAGATCTAATAGATCACCATCTAATTTATGTATTCTCACATTTTCACCTAAATATCCATTCTCATAATAACCCTTCCCCAACTAACGACGGTAAAAAATTTAAAAATAATATCTTTTTTTTTTCTTTTCTTGTAATAGGAAAATATAAATTATATTAAAAGAATACATGTACTAGCAATACATAAGTGAGGTGCTACTATAATTACGTACCTTTTTAATGAGCAAATACTAAAATGATAAAACTACCCACTATTGAAGATGTATGTGAGTGTGACGTCAACATCTAATTTAGGTACCGTAGCATTACACATTATTTTTCCAATCTCTAATTCGAGAACACAAATAGATAAATTTTTCAATATTCTTCTTCTATTTCTTTTCCTTTAGAATTAATTACACAAATGGTCGTTATGGTTGTCAAAAAATTTTACTTTTAATACTTTAACTTTAAAAATTACAAAAACAGTGATTGTGATTTTCACTTTGTTTTACATTCGATCATTTATGCTAACTTTAGTCAAGCATGACCCTTAGTCAAATGGTAATGTTGCAATTTCCTTCCTTATCCTCATTTCAAAATAGGTTTTACCTATTATAAAGTTTCCAAACAAGTCCATTCAAAAGTTATCTTTTAACCTTGTTATCAAACACCATTAAAAGAAATCACTATGCTACCACTTTGTTAAACCATCATAAATAAAGTTAAACCATCTTTTTAATATACAACTTGGTAATTAACATCTATACATCAAAATCAGTCTCTGCCAAGCGCACCCACACTTACCAAGCCTCACACTCTTATGCCACCTACATAAGTACGAGACACATTTTTTAAAAAAAATGTCAGCTTACGCCTTGTGAGTCAATAGTAGGTACAACAAAATCACTCTTTAAAACATTCGCAAAAGAAGTTTAGGTTTAGAAAAAAGACCCACCCGCATAGCATCATAACATCCCCGCATGGCCAAGTATCATCATTTAACATAATACATTGTTAGAATCATAAATCATCGTTTTCATCTTTAGACATCGTTATCATCTTATACATGTTTTCACCTCTATTCATCATTAGTAATCATCATAATCATCGTTCTTAGTTGGAGTCTATGTTCATTCGTCGTTTACCATCGCTACCCTAAGCTATCATATGTGTGTCAGACAACCACTAGGGTTTCAAGGTCTCTCCACAATGGTACCACATGCATGCCCGGTAACTGCTAAGTCCTAAGTAAGGCTGGTAATTTGGGTCGGGTTCTTGTTATTGGGTTCATGTCGTTCAGGTTCGGGTCAGTTTTATGTCGACCCAATTTCGACCCCTTTATTTTCGTGTCAGACTCGGGTCTTGTCACTTTTTCGTGTTGGGTTCGGGGCGTGTTTCTTGTCAACCCATTTTGGTCAAAAGTATTTGACTAGTATTTTTTGATTTTCGAATTAGGGTTTCGGGTACGGTTTTCGATTATGGTTTTCAAATTCGGTTTTCCAGTACGGTTTTCGTCATAAAATTTTCGAATTCCTTGTCTATTTCCAATTTTCTCTACTAAGTAGTGATTAAAATATCAAATATCAATATAATTTAATACCTTTAATACAAAATTACTAACTAGTGAACAAACTATGAACTAAAATAACCTAAAAGAAATTATCCAATTTCAGAAAGCAAGTCTTTTTTCTTCTTTACCGTTGTATTTTTGAAAGGAATATCGGGTTGGGTGGGTTCCAAAGGGTCTTGATTTAAATCATCATCACTATAATATTGTTTAGGTTTAAATCTTACCAAGTTGACAAACGTCAAAGTACCAAAAGTCCAAAACAATATAGTCAAAATAACAAATAGCAAAATGATGTAATATTTTTTATGTTTAAATCTTTTATTGTTTAATTAACTTTTTGGTTTTTAAAGATTTTATGCTTTTGTTTATCGTATTTTATTCCCTAAGATGTCACTCTCTCATTTGAATTCATAATCTCCTTTTTGAAATTTTAATTTTAAGTATTAAAGAAAATTATATAATTTTTAGTTTTACCCTTATACGGGTCACTTTCGGGTTGTTGGGTTGACCCTACCCCGACATAAGTAATTCATGTGAAAGTACAAACTGTGCGCCATCATCAGGCCATCTTTCCACCGTCGTAGTGTTATGCGCGTTGACCTCATCATCATTTGTCAAACACCGCTCTAGTGTATAAGCACTTAAAGTACCAATCCACCATGTGTTGCCAAGTTTGTCTAGAAAACCTGACAAATAACCATTGTCATGCTAGCAAGTCCTAGAAGACACACTTTTCCTACTAGACATCATCATTATATATTAGGAGTAAGTCTACCCTCCACCCCAAGTCATTATGTCATCATTATATGTATTTACATTCTAAGCATCATAAAATTCAATCTTAGCATAGTTAAATACTTTATTAAATACACCATAAAAAATAATTTGATTAGATCAATCGCGACATCTTTAAAAGTCATCTTAAATCGTAAAGCATCTAAAAACGATTTTGTCATCGTACTCGAATTTAGAAAATAACCTAACTCACCTTGTATCCAGCTAAAACAGTCATAAAAGAGTCTTCGTAAAGTCAACCGAACTCACAACACACCTCGAGATCAATCAGCAACCAAAAGTTTTCGAAAAATCCTTCACGATTGCCCACTTTCTCCTTGTTTTCTCTCTCGGTCAATCAAGTTACATATACTCAAAGTTCAAACAAAATGAATAGTCTTTGTAACTCTCATTTAGAATTAACTAGCTTCTTAATCACCTTAATTAACCTTTTAGTTTAATTACACCCAAGTTCTAACACTTATACCTTTTTACAATTCCACCACACAACTTTCCATTCTTATAAAAATATTCACAAAATAACGACAACATCCGAACAAATAAATATTTACTCCCAAACGTCGCACAATTTCATAATTCACAAATTACAACTCATAAATACAACGCTCACAAATAAATAATGCTCGAACTTCGAGGTCTTACACACGTCGTGCACCTTCTTTTTGATGTCATCGGTGTCACCCCCAAATCAACAATCGAACTCTCCTCGAGACTCGTGCAACGCTCTCTCTATTCCAACTGTTAGTATATAGATGTAGTCTAGAGATGCACAAAATCGGTCCTGGACCACTGCCGGTCCGGTCCGGTCCGGTCCTCGCGTAAGACCATTCGATTTTTGAGCGGTCCGGTCTTTTTTCGGACAGGTCCGACTTCGGTCCAGACCCGTCCGGTTTTCATTCGGTAATCTTTCGGTTCGGTTTTGAATTTTAATTTTCGGTTAAAATTTCCGGTTTTTGGTTTCCATTTCGATTTTTTTTTACAACTTAAAAAGTAGAGTGAATAATGTAAAGAGAATATGTAAAAAGAAGTTTTGTGTAAAGAAAAAATGAAGAGGTAGTGAGAAATTTCCGGTTTGGACTCTTGGACCGGCTCGGTCCGGACCGACTCTCGGACCATTTTGGACCGGTCCTTGACGGTCTTCCGGTCCGGTCCGGTCCAGACTGATGAGTGGCATGACGGTCCTGGACCGGTCCGGTCTTGGCGGTCTTTGTCGGACCAGTCCCATTTGTTCACCTCTATTGTAGTCTAGTCTACTTAGTTAGATTAGGCTCAAGCCTATTAGGATTTTACCATTTATACTCAATTTATATACTCTTACGAATGTAATTAGTTGAGAAATTATGTAAACCAACATGGTATCAAACAAAAAGCATCATGATCCCATCATTCTGCCACTAGGCATTTACTTTATTATTGTTTTTTGCTTCTTAAGTTCTCTTTCTTTATTAAGTTATTAAGTTGTATACTTGTATTATGGTGTTAATTATTATTTTTATTCAGTTTGATACTTTGTAATCAACCTTCGCTTAAACTGCCGGGGGAGTGTTAGTATATAGATGTAGCCTAGTCCACTTTGTAATCAACCTCCGCTTAATTTATTTTTTTTTACCATGTTTAACATAAACATAATTGAGTATGATAGTTGTGGTTGTATAGTTTCCATTGTTACGCTTCCCTCTTTCTTCAATTTTAAACCTCTAGAACACGTATCCAATCATCCTCGGCTCATCTTCGAGCAATACCTAAAAGAAAACTCGACGCATTAATCTTGCAGAAAGAACCCAGAACTGGGATAGAAAAGCTATGATGATGATGATACCTACGATTTCTTACACTTATTTAACGATTCTGAGCATTTGAATCGCCTGCAGGCTGCCTCTCCGATGGAATTTAGAACCACCACCAAGTTGGCAAATTTCTTGCAAGTTTGCATCGACAAAAAATCCCATATAAATGGAAAACTCATCCATGCTCATATCCTCCGTTGTGGTTTCCACGCCGATACTTTTCTATCAAACCGTTTAATCGACTTGTACCACAAATGTGGTCAGTTAATTACTGCACGCCGAGTGTTTGATAAAATGCCACAAAAGAACCTCTTTTCGTGGCATGCGATGTTAACTGCTTACAGCAAGACTGGTGACATAGAGGAAGCACACAAACTGTTTGTTAAAATGCCTGAGAGAAACTCTGTGTCATGGAACACTTTGATTAGTGCTTTTGTTCATGGTGGGTTGGAGCAGAAAGCGTTGAATTTGTATTATGACATGTACAAAGAAGGTTTCTTGCCTACTAATTTCACATTAGCGAGTGTTTTCAGTGCGTGTGGGGCGTTATTGGATTTAAAATGTGGTTGTGTGTGTCATGGGTTTGCTACTAAGATTGGTCTTGACAAGAATATATATGTTGGTAATGCTTTGTTAAATATGTATGCAAAGTGTGGGCATATCGGGAATGCAGTTAAGGCTTTTGAGGATTTACCTGAAGTTAACGAGGTTTCTTTTACTGCAATGATGGGGGCATTAGGGGAAACTGATCATGTTACAGAAGCTTTTCACATGTTTCGATCAATGCATAGGATAGGGATACAAATTGATGCTATATCAATGTCTAGCGTTCTTGGTGTGTGTGCTAGCTCTAGTGTGAATGGTCAGCAACTTCATAGCCTGACAATTAAACTTGGGCTCGAAAAAGATCTGCACTTGAGTAATTCGTTACTAGATATGTATGCAAAAGAAGGAGATATGGAGAGTGCCGAAATGATATTTAATAATCTGCAAGAAGTTAGTGTTGTTTCTTGGAATGTGATGATTGGCGGGTATGGCCAAAAACACCAAATTAGAAAGGCAATAGAGTGTATGCAAATGATGCAAAGGTTTGGTTTTGATCCTGATGAAGTAACCTACATTAATATGCTAACTGCATGCCTTAGATCTGGTGATACCAAAACTGCACATGAAATATTCAATAAAATGGCATGCCCGAATTTAGATTCTTGGAATGCTTTGCTTTCAGGATATTCCCAGATTGGAAAACATAAGGATGCTATTAAGATTTTTAGAAATATGCAATTTAATAATGTCAAAGGTGATCGAACTACTTTTGCTGTAATTTCTAGCTCATGTGCTTCTATGGGGATTTTAGAGGGTGGGAGACAAGTTCATGCAGCCTCAATGAAAAGTCATTTTGGTAACGATATATATGTTGTGAGTGGACTTATTGGGATGTATTCAAAGTGCAATAGGATTGAGATGGCAAAACGTATATTTTATGGAATAAAAGAGCAAGATGATATAGTTTGTTGGAATTCTATGATAGCAGGATTATCACTCAATAATCTTGATAACGAAGCGTTTATGTTATTTAAAATCATGTTGGAAAATGATATGCATCCTACTCAATTTTCTTACGCTACCGTACTTAGTTCTTGTGCGAAGTTATCATCCATTACTCACGGTAGACAAATTCACGCACATGCCTTCAAAAACGAAATCTTGAATGATATTATTGTTGGAAGTGCTCTAGTTGACATGTACTCTAAATGTGGATATGTAGATGATGCAAGATTGTTTTTTGACACAATGCCTGTTAAAAACACTGTTACATGGAATGAAATGATTCACGGGTATGCACAAAATGGTCGTGGAAATGAAGGTGTTATTCTTTTTGAAGAAATGATTAACCTATCTGATCAGAAACCCGATTCTATAACATTTATTGCTGTTTTGACTGCTTGTAGTCATTCAGGTTTGATTGATCAAGGGATTAAGATATTTAACTCGATGAATCAAGAACATGGTGTGGTACCGGTTTGTGACCATTACACTTGTATAATTGATTGTTTGGGACGTGCGGGCCGGTTTGATGAAATCGAGGTTCTTTTAGGTAAGATGTCGTATGTTAATGATCCAATTTTATGGGAGGTTCTTTTAAGTTCTTGTAGAGTGCATTTAAATGTAAGTTTAGGAAAACGAGCAGCAGATGAACTTTTTCGTTTGAATCCGAGTAACTCTGCTCCTTATGTGCTTTTAGCTAACATGTATTCTTCTTTGGGAAGATGGGATGATGTAAGGAATATTAGGGAGTTAATGATCGAAAAAAAGGCAATAAAAGATCGTGGTTACAGTTGGTTTGAGCACAAAGATGAGATTCAAGAATCTGATAATGTTAGGATTGTGGATAATTTTGAAGCAACAAGTAATGAACAATATATTTTAGGTGGGTGATATGGAAGATAAAGATTATGACTGGTTAAATGAGATTCTCTTGTCTGTGTTGTTTGCAAGCTGAAGTTTTTAATACAGAAATCGACATTAAGGCAGTGTTTGGAATTTGGTTTAAGAGGAGATTATCTGATTATGGTGTTTGCAAAGCAAGAATAATCAGGATATAGCGTTTGGCTAGCCAGATTGGTTTTAAAGAAGCACGTTGAGACCTGATTTCTGACAGAGCTGTTTTTCGAAACACGTGACCAGTTTGCAATGCAATCCGGATAATGGTGTGGTATGCAACTTATCTTGGAGGTTTTACTTGAGTTTGTGATTCTTTTGCAGAATATGGTAAAGTTTATATATTTTTATATCTAATACATGAATATATGAGAAGCTGTTAGATGTTGTTTTGATTGAAACCGCAAACTTAAGTCATGATTCAAAACGATTTAACTTGATTACAGTTTTTCAAATGGTTCATGTTTTAAGTTCATGCTTGTTGACACTCTGTGTGGTTAGGTGACTTTTACAATCTGGATTGATTCAAAGCATGTTTGGAGAACAGGTCAAGTCGGATTCTGCTCGAAATGAGTCACTTTTTAGTACAGCTTGAAGTGGGTCAGGTAGGGTTGGCTTGCAAACACTTTCTTATCTATCTTTTAAACCCAAATTCAACTTATTTACAGTTATTTAAGGTTTCTAGACTTTTTAAGTTCATGCTTGTTGACACTCGGCATGCGTAGATTGACTTTTACACAATGTTTTAAGACCTAGGTTGACCCGGCTGGTCGAAATGGTTGACCTGGGACCCGGCCCTTAGACCAGTTCAACATAAGGCGGGTTTGTGGCAATTTCCTGTCCGAAGTGACCCGGCCAGGTTAGTGGTTGAATCTGATTGATATAAATCATGTTTGGATGATAACAGGTCAAATTTGATTCCACTTTTTCGAAGGGCTTGAAATGCATTAGTTAAGGTTGACAAGCAAACACTATTTTGTATTTATCTTTTACCTCTTTTTATTGGTAATTAATGTGTTATTAATGAATATTTTTGAAAGGCAATGTGTTATTGATGATTGCAGTAGATATTACACTAATAATCTAAATGTATAAATAGATTTTATTTTAGGAGGTTGTATGGTATTAGATTTTGGAAGATTTTTAACTCGTAAGTCTTACCTGATTGATCCATTTGACTTGTACTCTTAAAACTTAAATATTGCTTTGATCTTTTAAAGAAACTAGCATAGTACTGCGTAAAGCGACGTTGGCGAATAGTTTGTGCTCGACAACATGTTCGGTTTCAAGAATGTAAGGGTATGATATTTGATAGGAATTGATAATTAATTCTAGAAGGTTATAATAGTAAAATGGTTAGTAGTTAGTTAGAAGTAATAAGGAGGTGAGTCTCTTTGTTATGAGGCTAATAGATATTATATACGTATTGTTAGGCTCTTATATACGTATTGAACAGTATTTACGTAATTGGGTTTATCAAAAACTCATGTATCTTTTTTAGTAACTTTTTATTTTTAAATAAAAGCTTAAGCTCTTGCAACCAAACAGAGGTTAATTTTGTTTCCGCATGGATGTTTTTTTTCCTTAAAAAATCAAAAGCTCTAAAAAGCTCTCTACCAAACGCACCTAATGGATCGATGAAAGTTACCTTATTTCATTATATTTGTAAAATAAAATTGGGGCGCTACAATAATAAAAAACACAATGTAACACTCCAATCTTTTTTTTAATATATAAATTCATAACATATCATATATTCAAACAAGTTTTTAATCGTATTCACCTACTCTACACATGGGACTTACAATATAAATAAATTAGTAAATATTGTTTAACAAGATCCAAGTTCAAAAAGGTTCACCGAAAAGATAGTTGTCATGCTTGTGGTTTGCCTTTATCCACAAGAGACGGTCTTAAAAACGATCAACAAACACGAGTAAGTACAAAGTTTAGAAACAAAAAAAGTACTCGCACTTTATACGAGTGACATAGTACATCATCAATAGCCAATGCCATGTAGGAGGATAAGTTCTCAACTTCACATGATTTGCCAAAGCTACAATAATAAGTGCTCACATAAATGTCACATCGACATATCACAATACAATATCTCACAGAATAGTTATCATAGTATAAAGCATAAGTTAGTGAAAACTCATCTCGTCAGTAGTAACTTCGAAGCTAAATATTGAACACTAGATAGACAAAACTATACACGGGACCATAAAGTACATCACTTTTCACAAACCCCTTAACTTAGGTCCCTAATTTGTGGTCAGTGGTTACGTTTTACAATTCACAGTTCATGATTGTGAGGTTTACAATTGTGTCAACGCACACCTTACTTTTCGATTGGTCTAAACTCAGGTTTTCGATTCACTTATTCAATTCTGATTCACGATTTGGATTTCTGATTCACTTACGATTTGGTTAAACCAAGATATACAATTCCCTTTAAGATTCTAATTTGCGATTTGAAGTTTACAATTCCAACAAAACTTTCGATTTAAGATTAGAGCCAATTTTCAATTTACGATTCTCAAATATGTATGCCTAGTTAACGATTCCGGGTTCCATTCTGAGTTTTACGATTCTGAAATAAGTATACTTATTATTTGAATACATGAAATATTTGGTCATAACTAAATGGAGAGTATTTTAAAAATATGACCACATAATATTTCAAAAAGATAATTGAAAACCTCATTTTTTAAGCTTAAATATCAGATTCTGAAAGAAAGACATTAGAAGTTTTTGTTGGGGAAATAATCATTTCAACCTAATAATCAAATCCGTCTATTGAAATACATAGGATTTGATGATAACAAAACCAGACTTAAGTAAGACTTAGAATGAATTTGATCATGTGTTGTTTGGATTCTGACTTGAAAAATTACTAAGTATAGAGTATTAGTCGAAGACAAGCTAAGTACTAAGTATCATCCGGAGCCAACATCTAAGATCAGCTAAGGAAAAGAAAGTGTAGAAGACCATCAGCTGATGCAAGTTTACCTATCAGCTAAGTGAATCCAAGGATCAGCTGAGTAGTTAGTTTGAACAGCTAGGGACAACTTGATCAGCTGAGCCACTGAAAGTCGTCAGCTAAATAACCCTTACAAACATGTTGTCTTATTTTCTATAAAGTCATCACTTTGAATGATCAGTTGAACTATTCTCATCACATAATCATCTAGGTTAATAAGCTTATACTCTTTTTAGTCTAGCAGTCTTCTCAGCTGAGCATTCTATGATTAGCTGAGCACTTTGTTATCAGCTATGCACTTAATGATCTGCTGAGCAATCAACAGTTAGGCTGAGACACATTATTCTATTAGTTCAGTACTTATTGATTAGCTGAGTCGCGAATTCTGCCCTAACTGTTTATCAGTATACTCTATTTTTATATGTAATTGTTATTAAGTCAAATGCAGAAAATATGTTGTTCTATTATGCCTTAGATCTTTCATTGTAAAAGTATTTGCACATTTAGTATCAACAAGATGTACAAAAAGGATAGAAGTTTTTCTTCTCGAAAAACATAAAGTTATCTCCGACGAAAGATCTTGAAGATTTTTTCAAGTACTGAAGTATGACGCAACTCCATCTTTCGTAAAGTCAAATATGAAGAAGCATGGTTGCTCGTTAAAAAACAAGCATAGGAAGAGAAGTTTATATTTACAAGGTAAAAAGATATGATAAATAATATTATTATATAGTTAGCGGATTACACTTTTTCAAAAAATTACTATTACTTTATTCAAACTCGATTAAAGTAATATTTATTTTAACCGATTATAATATTATTTTTCTTATACCACCTTGTCCACCAACATCCTTCTCAACCTCCTTCCAAGCTTCTATATATACGTTTGCATTTTCAACATGCATACTAACTAATACACTCATTGAAAATCTCTGAACAAGCTTCAAGCTTTTAAGTAAAACAAGTTTTAGAGTTACCATTAGTGTAGAACTTGTTCATGGGTTGAACCTCTCAGACATTAGTTTCTTTGAGAAGTTAGTCTATGTGTTAGACGTTTTTAGTTGCCACATTTTATTGTATTTGGATCTGCTTCCTTATACATGTAGTTCTTGATTCATATCATAATTATATTAAAAATATTAGTGTGTGCATTTAAATTCAAAAAACTTAAGTTTGTATTCAACCTTCTCTTCTACAAAACATTTGTTATTGTGTACTTGATATAGGACTAACAGTTTTCAAAATTCAAATTATCAAAAAGCCAATGTCATAGTTGTTGATACAAAATATGTTTTTCTTGTTGGCAAATCTCACAACACTATCTTTGTATTGGTAAACGAGTCAAATAAAACATTTGGTTAATAATTTAAACCAATGGGACAAAGTGAAAACCAATTATTTTATATCTTAACATTGTTTACAATTCCAACAAAACTTTCGATTTAAGATTAGAGCCAATTTTCAATTTACGATTCTCAAATATGTATGCCTAGTTAACGATTCCGGGTTCCATTCTGAGTTTTATGATTATGAAATAAGTATACCAAAATACTTATTATTTGAATACATGAAATATTTGGTCAAAACTAAATGTAGAGTATTTTAAAAATATGACCACATAATATTTCAAAAAGAAAATTGAAAACCTCATTTTTAAGCTTAAATATCAGATTCTGAAAGAAAGACATTAGAAGTTTTTGCTGGGGAGATAATCATTTCAACCTAATAATCAAATCCGTCTATTGAAATACATAGGATTTGATGATAACAAAACCAGACTTCAGTAAGACTTAGAATGAATCTGATCATGTGTTGTTAGGATTCTGACATGAAAAATTACTAAGTATAGAGTATTAGTCGAAGACATGCTAAGTACTAAGTATCAGCCGGAGCCAACATCTAAGATCAGCTAAGGAAAAGCAAGTGTAGAAGACCATCAGCTGATGCAAGTTTACCTATCAGCTAAGTGAATCCAAGGATCAGCTGAGCAGTTAGTTTGACCACCTAGGAACAACTTGATCAGCTGAGCCACTGAAAGTCGTCATCTAAATAACCCTTACAAACATGTAGTCTTATTTTCTATAAAGTCATCACTTTGAATGATCAGTTGAACTATTCTGATCAACTAATCATCTAGGTTAATAAGCTTATACTTTTTTTAGTCTAGCAGTCTTCTCAGCTGAGCATTCTATGATTAGCTGCGCGCTTTGTTATCAGCTATGTACTTAATGATCTGTTGAGCAATCAACACTTAGGCTGAGGTACATTATTCTATTAGTTCAGTACTTATTGATTAGCTGAGTCGTGAATTCTGCCCTAACTGTTTATCAGTATACTCTATTTTTATATGTAATTGTTATTAAGTCAAATGCAGAACATGTGTTGTTCTATTATGCCTTAGATCTTTTATTGTAAAAGTATTTGCGCTTTTTGTATCAACAAGAGGTACAAAAAGGATAGAAGTTTTTCTTCTCGAAAAACATAAAGTTATCTCCGACGAAAGATCTTGAAGATTTTTTCAAGTACTGAAGTATGACGCAACTCCATCTTTCGTAAAGTCAAATATAAAAAAGCATGGTTGCTCGTTAAAAAACAAGCATAGGAAGAGAAATTTATATTTATAAGGTAAAAAGATATGGTAAATAATATTATTATATAGTTAGCGGATTGCGCTTTTTCAAAAAATTACTATTACTTTATTCAAACTCGATTAAAGTAATATTTATTGTCACGGATTATAATATTATTTTTCTTATACCACCTTGTCCACCAACATCCTTCTCAACCTCCTTCCAAGCTTTTATATATACGTTTGCATTTTCAACATGCATACTCACTAATACACTCATTGAAAATCTCTGAACTAGCTTCAAGCTTTTAAGTAAAACAAGTTTTAGAGTTACCATTAGTGTAGAACTTATTCATGTGTTGAACCTCTAAGACATTAGTTTATTTGAGAAGCTAGTCTATGTGTTAGACGTTTTTAGTTGTCATATTTTATTGTATTTGGATCTGCTTCCTTATACATGTAGTTCTTGATTCATATCATAATTATATTAAAAGTATTAGTGTGTGCATTTAAATTTAAAAAACTTAAGTTTGTATTCAACCTCCTCTTCTACAAAACATTTGTTATTGTGTACTTGATATAGAACTAACAGTTTTCAAAATTCAAATTATCAAAAAGTCAATGTCATAGTTGTTGATAGAAAATATGTTTTTCTTATTGGCAAATCTCATAACACTATCTTTGTATTGGTAAACGAGTCAAATAAAACCTTTGGTTAATAGCTAAAACCAATGAGACAAAGTGTAAATCAATTGTTTTATATCTTAACATTGTTTACAATTCCAACAAAACTTTCGATTTAAGTAAGAGCCAATTTTCAATTTACGATTCTCAAATATGTATGCTAGTTAACGATTCCGGGTTCCATTCTAAGTTTTACGATTGTGACATAAGTATACCAAAATACTTATTATTTGAATACATGAAATATTTGGTCATAACTAAATGGAGAGTATTTTAAAAATATGACCACATAATATTTCAAAAAGAAAACTGAAAACCTCATTTTAAGCTTTAATATCAGATTCTGAAAGAAAGACATTAGAAGTATTTGTTTGGGAGATAATCATTTCAACCTAATAATCAAATCCATCTATTGAAATACATAGGATTTGATGATAACAAAACCAGACTTCAGTAAGACTTAGAATGAATCTGATCATGTGTTGTTAGGATTCTGACTTGAAAAATTACTAAGTATAGAGTATTAGTCGAAGACATGCTAAGTACTAAGTATCAGCCGGAGCCAACATCTAAGATCAGCTAAGGAAAAGCAAGTGTAGAAGACCATCAGCTGATGCAAGTTTACCTATCAGCTAAGTGAATCCAAGGATCAGATGAGCAGTTAGTTTGACCAGCTAGGGACAACTTGATCAGCTGAGCCTCTGAAAGTCGTCAGCTAAATAACCCTTACAAACACGTAGTCTTATTTTCTATAACATCATCACTTTGAATGATCAGTTGAACTATTCTGATCAACTAATCATATAGGTTAATAAGCTTATACTCTTTTTAGTCTAGCAGTCTTCTCAGCTGAGCATTCTATGATTAGCTGAGCACTTTGTTATCAGCTATGCACTTAATGATCTGCTGAGCAATCAACACTTAGGCTGAGACACATTATTCTATTAGTTCAGTACTTATTGATTAGTTGAGTCGCGAATACTGCCGTAACTGTTTATTAGTATACTCTATTTTTATATGTAATTGTTATTAAGTCAAATGCAGAACATGTGCTGTTCTATTATGCCTTAGATCTTTTATTGTAAAAGTATTTGCACTTTTAGTATCAACAAGAGGTAGAAAAAGGATAGAAGTTTTTTTTCTCGAAAAACATAAAGTTATCTCCGACGAAAGATCTTGAACATTTTTTCAAGTACTGAAGTATGACGCAACTCCATCTTTGGTAAAGTCAAATATGAAGAAGCATGGTTGCTCGTTAAAAAACAAGCATAGGAAGAGAAGTTTATATTTACAAGGTAAAAAGATATGGTAAATAATATTATTATATAGATAGCGGATTGAACTTTTTCAAAAAATTACTATTACTTTATTCAAACTCGATTAAAGTAATATTTATTTTCACCGATTATAATATTATTTTTCTTATACCACCTTGTCCACCAACATCCTTCTCAAGCTCCTTCCAAGCTTCTATATATACGTTTGCATTTTCAACATGCATACTCAGTAATACACTCATTGAAAATCTCTGAACAAGCTTCAAGCTTTTAAGTAAAAGAAGTTATAGAGTTACCATTAGTGTAGAACGTGTTCATGTGTTGAACCTCTCAGACATTAGTTTCTTTGAGAAGCTAGTCTATGTGTTAGACGTTTTTAGTTGCCACATTTTATTGTATTTGAATCCGCTTCCTTATACATGTAGTTCTTGATTCATATCATAATTATATTAAAAGTATTAGTGTGTGCATTTAAATTTAAAAAACTTAAGTTTGTATTAAACCTCCTCTTCTAGAAAACATTTGTTATTGTGTACTTGATATAGGACTAACAGTTTTCAAAATTTAAATTATCAAAAAGTCAATGTCATAGTTGTTGATACAAAATATGTTTTTCTTGTTGGCAAATCTCACAACACTATCTTTGTATTGGTAAACGAGTCAAATAAAACCGTTGGTTAATAGCTTAAACCAATGGGACAAAGTAAAAACCAAATATTTTATATCTTAACATTTGTTCATTATGTTTTATGTCGGAAGACTTACCATACAAGATTCTTTTAGAAAGTAAAAGCACAGATTAAAAAAAAACCCACAAAAATTTAGATCTTGGTCAGAAACTTAAATCTCCAACAAATGATTTGATTAATTCAAGATTTAAGGGAGATCTTTCTTGTGTTAACAAATCTCCCACATATCTTTACATTGACAAGGGAGTCAACATAACCCAATAGATAAAGGTTTTAACTAAAAAAAGGTTAATGAATATCTAATCTATGCATTTTTAAAGTACAATCATTAGGATTTTATGTTGGGAGATCTTAAAAAACATTTTCAAAAGTTTCAAATTTTAAAGTGTGGACAAGAACTTAATCTACAAAACCTATTATTTTATTGTATCTAAAGTTTGAAATTCAATCTACCTCTCACACTAGCTAGACATAAAGTACATCTAGATACATTATTTTAGTGAGTTACTTTTTGGAAAGACGGATAAAATGAAAGACAGGACAACACAAAATGTTTAAATTTCAAAAGTCAGATTTCAGTTGTACTGGGCACCTATGATCGATGCCCACGGTCTACCATGGGCTGAAGTTGATGGCAAGCTCCTTTTTGTCACTTTGTATCTTGTCCTATATATATGCAACAGTTCTCTCGGAAAGAGGGGGCAAAGCAAAACCAAGAAACCATCCTTTGAACATTTTAATTTCTCCATCTATTCTTTTTGAACTTTTAATTCTAAATTCAGAGTGTGATTTCTCGAGTTGTTAAAAAAGAATTATGTGTGACGAAGAACAAATCATATTGAAGCGAAATGGTTAAAGATTTTCAAGTGTGAATTTTATATTATTATACACACTTTTGTCATGTGAGAGAGAAATCTGTAAGCACTTTCACTCGTTGTGAAAAGTGTAAAGAGAACATCATATTTTGTATTTGCTCGGAGTTTTTGTTGTGCAAGTTTTTGGTGAATAACTTGGCTGTGAGGTTTGTTTAAGGTTGTCATTATCTTATGAAATTAGTGACAAATGCTTAAGGGGATCATTATCTTGGAAAATTGGTGATAAGTTGCTTAAGGTGATCATTACCTTGAGAAATTAGTGATAAGTTGCTTAAGGTGATCACTATCTTGTGTAATTAGTGAGACGTTGTGACGGTGATCTCTTTCTCCCAATGAAGGCGTTGATAGTGAAGCTAACTCTTAGATTGAAGGCCAATGACTCGATGCCGGTTGGAATCGTTAATAATAACCAAAACATTATACATTGGGTGTCATCATTTCTTTTCCATAAACTTTTACATACTGGCATATTTATATTCTTGTTTATATATACAATTTCATTGTGCACACTAATATAATTTTCAAAAGAGTGTTTTTATGAAGATCTAAATTTTTTAAAGTTACCATAGAAACTATTCAATACCCTTTCTAGTTTCTATATAATCCTTAAATCGATATAAACGTCAAGCTTTTTAGCGATAGCAACAATATACACAGAACGGTAAAACAAAATTTAGTTAAAAATATTAAAATATTTATAAAACATTTAATTTTATCTTTAGAAAAAAACTTATAGACTTATTTAAGGAGTTTATAATCAATTAGGTGTTTTGGTTATCGTATAACGTTAACTACATAAGTCTGTTTTAGTAAATCATATCAAAATAGCTTATTAATTGTCAATTTACTTATTTATTCCAATAATAATAATCCAATCATCATGTCCAAATGTTCAATGCTACAAAATTAGAAATTAATTCAAACACTTTATAAGTTTAAGCTTTAGACTCGAACTTTACCAAAGTTTTTCAAAATTAACAAAACCTTTTATCCAAAACACACTTTCTTAATAATAAAGTTTCAAAATGTATACCTAATTAATATAAAATGAATAGCACATAAGTTTCATAAACATTTTAATCTCCAACATTTAGGAGGAAGCAAATGAACGGTAACTTATTTCTAATTTTTATGTGTATTTGATTTATAGAAATTGAGTGTGGAGATGAGTTTGGCCGGGTGGTTTGTTCATTGCCTCTTTAAACTAGGGGTCTTAAGTTCGAATCTTATTTTGGCACGTCTCTCTTGACCTGTTCAATTTAGTAACAAGCTTCCTTTTTAATTGTTATTAGTTGCATAGATCTGATGTTGCTGTTTTATGCCTCTTTTATGTCATTTTAATCAATTGCTTTTGTTATTGAAATAAATTATATTAAATATAAGTATGAAAAGCCACACTTTTAATTATATGTAGGTTCACAACACTACTCAAAAAGATTAGAAGTGTGAGTATTAAAAATCCTATTTAAAAAGTTGCATCTTATTTCTTTTGAGTAAAGCCCATTATAATTATATATAGTAACATTTACAAGGAAAGTGCATACTAACTTCTTCAAAAAAAAAAAAAAAAAAAATATATATATATATATATATATATATATATAGGGAAGGATTTCATTGAGAACTGATTTTAGTGCGAGAACCGAGAGAACCAATCTTAGCCGTTAATTTGATAAGTGGAATTCATGGATGGAGAGCGTGAGGGAATCAAGTGTGGCAGGGTGTATGTGAGGAATTCATGGATGGACAATGACATAGAAAGAGGGGAATTGGACGGTAGCACTAAAAATGGTTCTCAATGAAACTTCATTCATATATATATATATATATATATATATATATATATATATATATATATATATATATATATATATATATATATAATGTGGTTCTAGTTTCTTAACAAAGACTGCTTTGACGGAGTGGAAACCTCATGTAGGTAGGAAGTTTGTGGTGAAGGCTTTGAATATTGCTCCTTTCTTTTTTTTCCTCTTAAATGTGTTGCGCCTTTGTTTTTTTCTTTTTCCCCGATATGAATGAGTTGGTTTTTATGTAAGGCACTTTTTTCTTTTTTGGTTTGTGGTAGGATTTTTTATATTTATATTTTATATTATTATATTTAAACACTTGATTGTATATTATTCATAAATCTTTTATAGCTTTCAACAAGCAAAGTTTGATGTAGATACGAATATATATATTTGAATTGATGGTATATGTACCTGACCAAACTGTTTGGAGTTTGGTCCGGAGTGGAAGAAGGAAGCATCAGAAGTGAAATGCTTATTCGGATACCACAACTGTACACAAAGTACAGTGTTCTAGAAGGTGCATTAATACTACCCGACAGAAGGTACAACTGCGTTTAATGATCTGTCAAAACTGCCAGAGGAATACGAAAGAAGCAAAGGACCACTGGATAAAGATAGCTAGTTCTATCAGGACAGTTAGCTGGACCAAGCAACAGACCACCGGACAAAGACCTCATTTGGAGACTCTATAAATACCCTCATTTGTCATATGTTCTGCATCATATTATTCTCAACTCTCTCTGTATCTATCATTCTGTTCCTGAGATGAATACTCATCCTTGCGCCCGAGCTTGGTCATGAGCCGAAGCTCGTGACAAGGCTAACCGTTTGTTGTCTTTCAGATCCACAAGAAGATCCAGCAGACGGCCTAAAGAAGAAGGTTGCTTCAGCTTTCTGTTGTTAACACACATGTTTCAACATGAATGTTTCTTTTTTATTTATATTTTGATACAAACTTATCATAATATAATGTTTAATTGTTTACCCAAAACATATTTTCTAACATTACAATTTTAAAGTTTGATTTTTAAGTCTAGATGAAAGAAGTTAAAATTATTTTACTAAATTATTAAGTTAGACGTAATATGAAATATAAAAACCAGACCAAACGACGTATTTGAATTCTCTATTTAGAAAGACGTGACGCATTGGAATTCAAAATGTTTAAATTTTTTCTGCTTTGCACAAATATACTTGCTTGAATGATAGTTTTCATGTTTTGTTTAACCTAACATCCCGCCATAATGCTCGGGTAAAAAATTATGATTTAGTGAGTATATGGATGAACAAAAAGATTTGATAGGATGGTATATAACAATCATTTTTATTCTTTTTTCTCCGGTAAAGTGCGCGAGTAATGATAACTCATATATAACAATAACCGGGTATTATGAACAATATCTATTTTGTCTTTTTGTGTGTGGGGTCTTTGTGTGACTTACACTAAGTCAAAGGGGTGTTTGTGTAAGTTCCAAAGGTGTTAAAAGTTGTTAATGTGTTCGAGGATGTAACAGCAGGAGGTTGGATGTCAGAGGTCGAAGATCATAACCTTCAGCTATACAAGGTTCATCCATTTCCTTAAGCTGCATCAAAGATTCATTCATCTTGTACATTTCCTTTGTAGTAGTTCATTTCTTATATTCTTGAGTTCATAATGGATTGTTAATGGAGGTTTAAGTATTCAACAATCTTTGCTGGTTTTGTGATCATTTGTTCATTAAATCAATTCGTTTTCATCAATTTTCTTTTCAAATCCACAACAAAGTGATATTAGAGCACCAAGGCTCAATCAATCGGGTCAAGATTACGTTTCTTGAATCTGCGGGTGGTTGCTTGAAGAGAAAGAGTATGAGAAACAAGGTTTAAATCTCATGGGAGATTAAGTAAACGTTGGTAATTCAATTCTGAATTGAAGTGATCAGATAAAGAAGGTTCTTGACGGTGAACAAAGATGGCTCTACCTATCATGATGATCAAAAAATTCACACGTAAGAACAACTTCAGTCTATGGCGTCTCAAGATGAGGGCCTTGTTGAAGAGAGAAGGAATATGACAACCATTGTCAGGGAAAGACCTGATGACGAGGAAGATGCAGAACTTAAACAACAAGAAGAGAAGGCATACTCTACGATCTTGTTGTCGAAATTAGATGAAGTTCTGTATGAAGTTGCAGATGAAGATACAACAGCAGGTCTGTGGCTGAAACTTGAATCGCTTTACATGACGAAATCCCTCACGAACAAATTGCTACTTAAGCAATGGTTATTCTCTTTTGAAATGAAAGAACGTTCGGTTCTGAAGGATCATTTGATAAGATAAACTCAATCTTGATGGATGTCAAGAATGTTGAAGTAAAGATTGAAGACATAGGATGTTGCTCTAATCCTCCTGGTCTGTTTACCACTATCGTATGAGATTTCGTTAACTCGTTTGTAGTCGGAAGAGATATGATTAAGCAGGAAGAGGTTAGGTCAAGTTTACACTCACGAGAGCTACGAAACAAGGATTCAAGTAATATTTTTGATACATAAGCTATAGGTCTGAATTTGTCAAGAAAAGAAGGCCGAGGTGCTGATCGTCAGATAAAGGAAAAGGTAAACAGAGAAAGGGAAGATCTCGGTAAAGAGAAAGGAAACCAAATTCGATGGATGTGTGTCATAGGCATGGTGATACGGGGCATTGGAAGAACGAGTGTCCCAAGAGCGAGTCGAATGAATTGAATACAAACGTGACCAGGGACGATGCCTACTATCATGCCAATGATGGAAAGCTAGAACCAAGGGCTAAGAAAGGAGTTTTTATGGGATATGGTAGTGGAGTAAAGGGTTATCGAATATGGTCACCATCTAAGAAGAAGTTAATTATGAGTAGGGATGTAACTTTTGATGAGAAGTCACTGGTCTCACAAGAGGGTCTTGAGGGTGTATCTAAGAAGGTGTAGGATGGTGAACTTGACATGGAGTCAACTGATGAAGATATGGACCTTGATGGTAATGTTCAAAATAAGTTTGTAAAGATGGGTGCAAACTGGGATGATGGACAGGGTGGAGGAAGGTTAGTGGAAAGTCAAGAACAACCTCACGAGGTAGATACATAGGAGGATGTAAACATTGGTTTAGAAGATGAAGGTGGAGCTGACCAGGAAGTTGAGGTACGACTAGATATGGTTATGAGGATATAGCTGCATATGCTTTGCAAATGGCAGAGGAGGTTGATGATTCCCACGAACCAGGGACTTATGGTGAAGCAATAGTCTCGAACGAAGCAGGTTTGTGGATAGGGGCAAAGACGGAGGAGATTGAGTCTCTTCATAAGAATGGAACTTGGGTTCTTTTAAGTTTCTTAAAGGTAGGAGAGTTGTAGGATGTAAGTGGATCTTTAAGAAGAAGATTGGCTTGGAAGGGTCCAAAGCTGTACGTTATAAAGCATGACTTGTGGCTAAAGGGTATAGTCAGAATGAAGGTCCGAAGTATAATGAAATTTTTTCTCCGGTAGTTCGTCACACGTCCATTCGTGTGTTGTTGTCGTTAGTAGCTCATGATGATCTTGAGCTGGAACAACTAGATGTGAAGACGGCGTTTCTTCATGGTAATTTGGAGGAAGAAATTTTTATAGCTTAACCAGAAGGTTTCATAGAGCAGGGGAAGAAGGGCATGGTGTGTTTGCTGAAGATGTTGCTATATGGGTCGATGCAATCTCCAAGGTAGTGGTACAAACGTTTTGATACTCTTATGATTAAGCATGGCTTTGTAAGGAGTTCTTATGACTATTGTATGTACCTTCGGAAGTTGAAGGTTGGAAGCTTGATGTACGTCATGGTGTGTCCAAGGCCGGAGCTTGCTCATTCAGTAAGTGTAGTATCCAGGTTTATGATCAATCCGAAGAAGGATCACCGGATAGCCGTGAAAAGGATTTTCAGGTATTTGAAAGATACTTCGGATGTTGGTCTCATCTATAGGGGTAATAAAGAGTGTTTTGTTACTGGATACTCGGATTATGATTACGCCGCTGACTTGGATAGAAGGTCGTTAAAAGGTTATGTATTCACGTTGGGAGAAGCTGTGGTTAGTTGGAAGGCAACTCTACAATCTTCAGTTGCACTATCAACCACCGAAGCTGAGTACATGGCTTTGACAGAAGCTGCAAAAGAAGCAATCTGGTTGAAAGGACTAATGGGTGTGACTTAGCTTAAGTCAAGGTGAAGTTTTGGGGGGTCTTTCTGTGACTTAAACTAAGTCAAATGGGTGTTTATGTAAGTTTCAAAGGTGGTTAAAAGTTGTTAGTCTGTTAGAGGATGTAACAGCTGGAGATTGGATGTTAGAGCTCGAAGGTCAGAACCTTCAACTATATAAGGTTCGTTCGTTTCCTTCAGCTGCATCCGAGATTCATTCATTTTGTACATTTCCTTTGTAGCTGTTCATTTCTTGTATTCTTGAGTTCATAATAGAGTGTTAATGGAAGTTTGAGTATTCAAGAATCTTTGTTGGTTTTGTGATCATTTGTTCATTGAATCAATTCGTTTTCATCGTTTTTCGTTTCAAATCCACAAGATTGTGTAACTTTATAGTTATAAAAACAGAAAGCAGTGAGATTTAACAAAATGCTTACTAGATGGATTGGTAAGTTGTGTAGCTTTTTAAGCTATAGACCAAGGTTCAAATCTCTTTAACACTATTTTTTATTTCTACTTTTTTTTATTATAGAATAGTTATTGATATTCTATTTTTATTATCTATTAAAAGAGAAATAAACATGAACTTTTTTCTCTTTCTATAAAACAAAAATTTTTAAACAAACACCACCATACCACATATATATACCAAGGAAACAAAATTTTGCATGATGATTATGTATATATACGTTAGTGATGGAACAAGTTGTGATTTGAATTCTTAGACATTTTGTATTATTATTCGGTTAGCTACTTTTAGTAAAAATTTGAAATAAATATTATTTTTAAATCTGCCGAAATAGTAATTTTCGCGCTGGTAAAATTGTTACACAAGTAAAAAAGAAAAATATATAAACTATAATGGGTTACAAAAAACGGTGTTTGCATGCATAAAGCCATTTAAAAAAAGTCTAACAAAAGAAATTATATATGTATTTGCTGTTAAAAAAAAGAAATTATATATATATATATATATATATATATATATATAACAAAAAGCAGGAAGAATGAACCGTACCCATTTTGTCTTTTTCCGCAAAGCTTCCTTGAGGTAGAAAAGAGAAAAGAACTTGAGCAGGCTGAAGTAAGTAATTTCTAGTTATTTCTATTATTCTTTTATATTTCGTGTTAAGAAATTGGAGAAAGAGTTTTATTGATCTGAATGAATTCTTGAAAATGAAAAGTAATACAAACTGAAGTACATGGCTGTTATTTATACTACACGAGAACTAACTCAAATGCTAACTAACGAACTCAGCAGCTAAACTGACGCTCTAGTTGACTATTTTATAAAGCTGAATTGTCAAGCTGACTTCTAATTAATTTCTTCAAGCTGACTTACACACTTGTATTAAAGGCATCAGACTTCACATTTCCTGTAATTCTCTATCATCCCCGTAATTTTCTTGGTTATCAAAACAGCGAATGAAAGCTATCACAGAGGAAACACAAATTCAAGAGGAGCCGGAAAGACCTTTAAAACGATTGCGGCCAAGACACCAAGATGGTCAGGCTTCACCCTCATCTATCACCCCAGCACTAATTCAAGTGGAACTGAAAAGGCCAAAATTAGATGTTGATGAATCCCAGCCGAGCTTCACATGAAACTAACAATATGTAGCATTAGTGAAAAAAATTCTTTATAAATTGTGGAGAAGCATGTTTTGATTCGTTGCATGCTAAAAAGGTGCTTAAATGGCATGTAGTGACAGGGAAAGAAGTAGGTTTAAGTAGGTGTAAAATGCACTCTCAATCTTTTTTAAGAGTCAGGTTTTGATTTACTCGTATATTCAAGTTTATAACTTAAAGTGTAACTTCTACATATATTGTTGTACAGAGAAAATAGGTATGATATTTTTTCATGTTAAATTATTCAATCTATTTCTATTGTTGTAAGACCCACACTTTCCATTTAAAATCTATTGTCACATTAACATGCACATCCCCACCTCCAACCCTCTTTAACCCACAAATACTCTCTTAATATTTTATTTTATATATATATATATATATATATATATATATGAGAGAGAGAGAGAGAGAGAAAAAAGGATTCAAAGAGAGAAAAAAAATTCAACGATCCAGTGCTTCGTGAACCAGCTAGCTTGGGAACCCGCCTCCAACCATTGGCTGGGCGATGGGCTGGAGCCATCCACCTCGGGTAGGAGGCCTGATGCGCATGGTCTAAGAGTATTATAAATTTACGTGATTAGATTAGATACATATTGAATACTAAATTCTTTAGATATGAGAAACAAGTACTTATGTTCGAGAGTTTGCGTTAGGTTTGCTTTTGATATATAGTGTAGCCATTAACATAACATAAAAGATACATTAGTTTTCATTAACATGTCATTATACATAATCTAAGTGCAACCGATTTCGGGCGAATACATACTTGTATTATACATATTATTAAATGCCTTATAATATTATGTGTTCATGTTTAAGACGATAACTTAACACATCCTAGATATTCAACTAGTATATGATATAATTTCTCTATTCGTTTCTAACTAGTCACTTTCATTCATTTATAAAATACACAAGAAAATTGATATATTCTTTTAATTTTTCTTTTTACTTCATCTTTTTACTCAACACAAAATAACATTTTAAATGTACTAATTCTTTTTCCTTACATCCTCCATTGCTTTTAATGCATGTATTAATTATATAAGTAGAAGAAAAAATAATATACGGACTCTATAACCTATATTAAAAACAATAAATTGATTATATATTTTTAATATCAAAATGTTACAAATAATAGTATCTTTTTGTTATCATGTTTTGGATGAGGTGAATAGCCACATAATACAATAACTGCTATCAATTTCTTTTAATTTCACATTTTTATTATAAAACCACATAATATTTTCAAATTTAAGATAAACAAAATAAGAATACTAAAATACCATTTCATTAAAAATAATCCTAAAAAAAATCTTCTTATCTTCTAATCTTAATAAACAAGTAAATATTTGGACACATGTCTTATTTCAAGACCATCTCTTTTTTGATTTCCCGCTCAATACCTCTGTTCCTTAGCATTCCACGTGTCATGTATACATCAATGTCATTTTTAAGTATTCCTTCTTTCATATTGCACTCTGTAGCTACCTGCATTCAAATCCCTATAATTGAAGAAACAATCATTTATTTAGGGTTTGTTTATATGAATACGTGATCCCCTTGTATCTTTGAAATTAAATATGGTAGACTTAAATGAGCATCCACGACGATGCATATTTGATTTTATTCCTAATTACTACTTTTTGGTGTTTATATATATAGTTTGGTGGTTTATGTATAGGATATGAGAAGAAATAATCTTTGATGAACACTGAGAGGGGGGCCTTAAGCTATAACTTGGGGTTTCTTTTTCACTTTCAGTTTTGTCACAAATATGTTTGATATAATGCCCAATTGAAATTCAAGGTAACATTTTTGTAAGTTATTTCTTGAATGTCTAGATGATATGATTAACGAGTTGAGTGATGTCAAAATTGATGCTCACTGGTTAAGAAATCGTTCAAAGGATAAGTTTGATTTAACAACTAAATTATACAAAATTCAATATTTTGATTTCCAGAATATATTTGAATATGCTAAAGAGGATATACCAGTCAATGTGTTTGATGCATCTAAGGGTGACATGAAAATGAAAAAGGAGATTAGTGTGTCAATGGACAGTAAACAAATATTGGTTATGTTATCTTTATTAGTATTACTAATCTAAGGGTCATATATATAGCCTGTTTATAACATATTTATTTATTTTTCTTGATCATAAGTAACTAATCATTTTGATGGTAACTCTATAAACATGTTTTGTAAAATACATGTTGTTACTATTTGAACTAAATCCTTTTCTTATACTAAATAATTGTTTCTCGTGAATTTATTGACTGATTATAATAGCAATAGTCAGAATAATTAATGTCAATGAGCTTACTTTTTGTTGTAATATCTTAGTATATGATAATTAATCATTCCAATTTTGTAGGTAAGCTTGTGTTTGTAATTGCTTAATTAATTGCTTAGTATATGAAATTTTCCGACCGATTACAGACGGATTTGAGTCGGAACACACCTCCGGGGAATTAGCGACAGATTTCAGATGAAAATTCCGACGGAAGGCAAGCGTCGGAAATCCGTCAGAAGTGATTGAGATTACCGACAGATTTCAGACGTAATTTGCGATGGGAGGCGATTCTTCGGAAATCAGTCTGAAGTGGTTGAAATTGCCGATGGATTAGAGACGAATTTGTGAAGAAAGCAAGTCGTCGGAAATCCGTCGGAAATTTCTGACGGATTTCCGATGGTGGGTAGTCTTTTTTTCATTTTTTAAGTGTTTATCACCATGATTTGCTATACAATTGTACATAACCTTAATATAATAGTGTTAATGTGTATAAATGTCCATTTACATGACTTCGAAAACACGTACTCGTATACGTATCCATGTGAAGTTTTGTATAAAAGTGTTTAAGTATAACGACGTTTAAATATGTACGTATATGTACGAGTGTAGTTAACGAACGAAATTATTATATATTTTAAGGGTAATACATATAAATGCGTATATGTATGTTAACGTGTGAGAAAACACGTCAAAAACTCTTAAAATAAAGGAATTTATGAAAAGGCCGTCGGAAATCTGTCGGAAATTTCCGACGGATTTCCGACGGTGGATAGTCTTTTTTGCATTCCTTAAGTGTTTATCACCATGATTTGCTATACAATTGTACATAACCTTAATATAATAGTGTTAATGTGTATAAATGTCCATTTACATGACTCGAAACACGTACTCGTATACATTAAAAGAGGGGGAATTGGACGGCTCATATTGGTTCTCGCAGTTCTCGTACGAAAAATAGTTCTCGTTTAACTTTTGCCTATATATATATATATATAGGTCAAGATTTATTTTGTAAATTTTACAGTCTTAATTGTTTAATTCTCTTGTTTCTTTCTTGTTGGTCCCGAATGGATACTACAACAACAAATGTTTGTAGAAGCGGGGTTGGATACAAACTTTAGCAAATTAAAATTTAAGAGACACACGGTTTACTTTTATATAATTCTTATTGACGTTAATCAATAATTACATGAACTAGATGCGGAAAATCTAAGTTCAATAAAAGGTGGCAACGAATTTTGTCTAACACATAGACAATGCTAATCTTAAACAACTAATGTCTAAGACGTTCAACACATGAACAAGTTTGTTACACTGAAAGTAAAATGCTAACTCTTCTAATTCTCAACTTATGAGATTTCAGTGCTTTTCAACGCATTCACTTTTTTAGCATGTTTCCATGCATGAATATATATAAGCAAAGTGTGTCTGGGTTGATGAAGAGAGAAGGAGACAAAGGTACTTGGTTTAATAATATTATAATAGATAAAGTTAGTGGGTGAAAAGGTAAGTTAACTTTATACACAAAGTGTGTAAAGTGAACATACTTTTCAGTAATGAGTATACCAACTATCTATTATTATATTATTAAATTACTACCTTTATGTCTTGAGAAAGTAACCTTATCCTTCCATGCTTGTGCTTTAATCGACACCATGCTTTCTGAAGATTTGACTTTACCAAGTATGGGGTTGCCAGCCATACTTAACATCATATCTTCGAGATCTTCTTTTCAAGAGTATCTTTCTCCTTTTCCAGGGGATAAAGATCTATCCTTTTTGTATCATTGTAGATCCAAAAAGTACAGTACTTTTACAAAAGAAAGATCTAAGGCATAATAAGAACAACACATGTTCTGCCTTTGACTTTAAGAAAATATTACATAGAAAAGCTATTAACTGAGATATACAATAAAGACTCAGTTAACAGACACTGAACTAGAAATATAATTTTGCTCAGCTAAGGATAAGTGTGAAAGACTCAGCTGACTAGACTTGCTCAGCTGATAATACAAATCGTAGCAGCAACTAATAAACTGATTAACTCAACTGTCAGCTGTTCCCAAGGGCTCAGCTAATCATTTGAGTATAGTCAGCTTATAAAGAGAAGATTGGATAAGTAGGAAATACCTTATCTGACAGATGGAAGGCATCAGCTGATAACTTGTGATTGTGTCAGCTGATCCTTGACTGCTTAGCTGACCTTGAAATCTTCATCAGCTGATGGTTCTAGGCCATCAGCTGATCTAGTGTGATTCCTCAGCTGATGCTCTTTGACTGATCTTTTCTTCTCAGTTGATCTTTCTGAAGCTGGTCATTTTGCTGATACTCAGTGTTCAGCTGACACTATGATTCGTCAGCTGACATTTCTTACTTAGAAATTCTTTAAGTCTCAGATAGAAAAACAACACATGTTTTTCATCAATCTAAGTCCAAAACTGAATATATGGTTTTGTTAACATCAAATCCTATTTTACTTAATAGATAGGTTTGATTAAGGTTTGATATTGCTATCTCACCAACAATCTCCCCCTATTTGATGATGACAAAACCTTATCTTGTTTAAGAAGAATTAGTTTGACTAGGATTTGTAAAGATATAACTTTTAAGTGCAATTTTGGTTACCTAGCTATCTGTTTTTGGTAACTCTTTTCAGTATGTTCCCTGATGTTCTGTTTTTGGGAATCTTTTCATTTATGAAGTACAATTGTTCTGTTTTTGGTATCTTTTCTATCCTTTTTCTGTTTTTAGGATTTTTGATCTTTTCTATATTTACACTATGTAAGCTATCTACTAAGAGTCATCTATACTAGCATTTTAGCTAAGTAGTCCATGATCAAAGTTTCAAGCTTGATTACAAAACAAAGTATTTACATAAGAGTTTGTATAGTGAAATCTAACTAATAGTTAAACTAAGTACAAAAGTTGAACTATTCTAGGAATTGAAATTACATCTACTCTAGTTATGAAGTGTGATCTTCATTCCCACCAAGGTTCTTCTTTTACATTCAGAAGTCTGTTCAGAGGATTAGCAACCAACAACTCTTTAGCTCTTGCTTGAATCAGATTTTCAAAATGTTCACTTCCTGTCTGTCCCCTTGTTAAATGTGCAGCTTGAAAGATTAATTCTCCAGGGGCTCTTCCTAAGTCAGTTTCTCTTAGGAATCTCCAAACACCAGCTCTGTCTTTGAAGAAAATCCCTCTCTCAGGTTCAGTTATGTACTTAAACATTTCTGGCTCAATGTTGGAGGGCAAAGCAGTGTTGAAATTTTCATATGCAGACAGGTAAGGATGATCAGGATTAAGTATAATCCGTTCAGCAGGTACAAAAGCTTTGGAGGATTTCTTGACTGCATCCTCAATCACATCAATGTGTTCCATAAATTGATCATGAGTGCATATCCTGTGGTAAACAGCCATTCTGATCCAGAATTCGAATTTGTTTATGAACCTTGGGGCAATTTCACTTTTGGATTTAAGGAGGTGGTACAGAGTCTCAATCATCTCAGTGAAGGAGAACAGTTGCAGTGATGGATATAGGCATTCTCATGTGTTTGTCTTTCATCTCTTCTTACTAATCAGAGATATAGCCCTTCATCTGTTCCCTTTTATGGAGTGACTCTGGAAATGAGATCTGGATCCTTTCTTTCTATCAAGTTCTTCTTGTTATCCAAGACCTCTTTGATCTCCCTTTCAGATTGCTGAGTTGTAACTCCAAAGTTGAACTCATGCAATGCTTGAATGGCTTCTCTGTGAGTTCTTCCTCTTTTAGGAACTTTCTTAACAGAAGGATCATCTTGCTGTGATGCAACCTGTGTTGGATGTGATTGAGAGGATAGCATGATGATTTCTTCTTCTTGTAATTCTCTTAATTCATCATCAGTGACACCAACTGCAGTAGCAAGATCCTCAGTGGTAGTGAAATCCTGGTGTCTCTCTTTGGCTTTAAGAACTTCTTCAATGGTTGAACCAAGAGCAGCAGCCAGTTCACTTAACTCTCTGAGATTCTCATCTTCTTGATTTAGCTCTTCCGCTCTTCTTTCTTCTTCTTCAATCTCCTCAGCAGTCATTATCTTCTTTCCTTTTCTTCTTGATGAACTGCTGGGAGTTGGTTGACTTGATTGAACTGGAGAGGAAGCTTGGACTGGTGGAGCTGTAGTAGAGGAGCTCTGCTTCCTTATGTTGAACATAGAGGACAAAGGCATTTCATCTTCATCATCATCATCAGAATCCTCAGATGGTAGTTCAATTGGAGCACAGGATTCACCTTGCTTTGATTTCTTTGTCCTTCTAGCCATTTGCTTTAGCCTTCTCTTTGGCCTTTGCTCTTCTTCAGCAGGTTGCTCCCCCTCAGATTTATTCTCCCCCTTAACAGCTGATCCTATCTCATCGGGGGTTGATGCATCCTGCTTGTAAAACTGACTTTGTCCTAACTGACTTCTCCCCTTTTTTGTCATCATCAGAGGAGGGAAAAACAGCAGGCTTTGCAGGGGCAACAGGAGTGGTGAAGGAATAAGGAGTTGGGGTAGGTGTAGAGGTAAAGGGTGGTATGGTTGAGGATGAAGGTGAGGCAGTGGGTATGGGAGGCTGAGTGAAAGGTGATGTTGAGTGTCTAAGGTGAGAGGGAATAGGAGAGAAAGAAGGAATGGAAGTTGAGATAAGAGGTTTTAGGCTGTTGATAGCTTCAGTGAGATTGGAGAATTCTCTCAGAGTATCACTGTGCCTTATCTTAGCAGAAAAGCTGGACCTATTTACCTCAGTATCAATGTCTTTTAGGAGAGAGGGGATAGTTAGAAGAGATTCAGGAATGGTAATGGAGATATCAGGGGGTGAGGGTCTAAGGGTTTTGAGTTGGGAAAGGAGATTGGAAATGGTATAGTTTAAGTTAGAAATGGTTTGGGCAGGTATAGGAGGGGAGGGTGTAGGAGTAGGAGTAGAGGTTTGGTTTAGAAGTTGATCTAGTTTGGTAAGAATAAGGGAAAGATCAACAGGGGCAGGGGTGGGTTGGGGTTTGGGTTGGTTGGCTTTAAGTGACTCAATCTCATTGGTTAGGTGAGAGATTTGAGTTTCTGTTTGAGTTTGGAAAGAGGTAAAGGAGTCTTGAAGACTATCCATCTTTTGAGAGATAGATAATAAGGTTTGAAGTAGTTGGGGTGAGGGTTCAGAAGTAGTAGAGGGAATGGGTTGGGTTGGAATTGATTGAGAAATTGTGCTTTGAACTGGAATGAATTGTGGTCCCTCACTTAGACCTTGGTATAGAGGCCTAAGATTACTAGGAACAGAAGTTGTACCCTGTACTAATGACTGGTTTATGCCACTAGTATTGACAGGTAGTGCACTAGCATGTGTAAGAATTGAATCAAAATTAGGTGCAAATATGTGAGTGTGAGTGAGGGTTGCACTCAAAGGGGTATCCCTTATTACAGTAGCAAGTTGTTGTGAACTTACTAGGGGATAAGCTTGACACATAGGGGTTGTAGACACAGTATGACCTTGGGAGAAGGTCTGTCTTTCAATGGTATCACCCTGTTGGGAGGGTGACCCAGATTGCAGCAATCCCATATTTACAGATGTGCCCTGTTGTGAGGACACACCTACTGGTTGTAGGGTTATATCAACTTCCATGAGCTCCCCCTCAAAATAAGAGGTAGCTATAGGAATTGAGGTCAGAGGTGCAGTGTGCAGTCCCTCTAAGATAAGTGCAGTGTGCACTATCTCTAATGACCTTGTTTCTATTTGGGTTACTAAGGGAGTAGAACTAGCAACTGTTGGGAGTTGACTAGAGCTTGGCAGTTGTGGGGGTGTTACAACTAGAGGAGAGGATGGGTTCTCATTGGTGGGGTCAACCAAATGAGTATCCTCAAGAGTGGTAGAGATTATACCTGCGATGTGCTGAGTCTTGCTGATCTCAATTAGTTGAATGAGATTGTCAGAAATTGTGTCTTCCTCAGCATCATCACCATCAGCTGCATCACCACTTTGTTTGTCTTGTGGAGTGCTTGAGCTGGAAGGAACCAGAAAATGTGAGAGTGGCATCCCAGTTTGAGAAGATGAGGAGGTGGTATCTTGAACATTTTCAGTATAATGAAATCCAGCATCACCACCATGAAAGTCATCATCTCCCCCATTATGATCATTTTGATCACTGTCAGCATCATTGTCATTATCACCCTCAGCATCAGGATTAATAGGTTCATCCTGTGCTGGTTCATCAAACACATCTGCTCTAAACATCAATTCTTCTTCCACTAAGGCTTCATCTGGAGCATGAGTCATAGACTCCTCAGAATGATCAGTGATTAAATCAGGAGATTCAGAATCATTAGCCATTTGTCCCTCAACATTTTTAGCATCAACTTCCTCTTCATTTTCAGCATCCTCAGCAGCAACATCAATCAACTCTTGCATCTGAGCAGTTATAGCAGGACCTTTAAATTCCCTTATCAAATGGAAAGTTTTCTGACCCATTTGAGGGATGGTCATTGTGTGCAAGTGAGCAGCTAACCCAGCATAGTGTTCCCTCTGAACATCTCTAAGTGCAATTAAACTTAGATACCTGATGTAAGGAACTAGGGTTCTGGTTGATTTCTTTGATGTGCCCAGAGTGATCTTATCCACCATTTCAGAGACTATGACTTGTGAGAAGTCAATATTCCTCCCTGTGACCAAAGCATGAAGAATCATCAATTCAGACTGATTCATTTGGTCATGGCTGCCAGACTTGTGACCAAAACATCGAATGATTACACTGGCCAGATATTTCCATGGGAAACAGCACCTTGGTAGCCAATCAGGGGCAAAAACTCTAAAACTTGATCCATTGTAGAAAAAGGTTGAAATGGGGCCATATGGGGTATGGAGATCGCTTGTCTAAGAGAATTAGTAGTGATGTTTATGTTGATGGTACCATTGAGGCAGGTGCAAGTGATTAAATCTTGATTAGCATGGTACCTTGCAGTGTACCACATCTCACCAACAATGTTTGGAAAGATAAACAGAGGATGAGCAGATAGACATGCGAACAGGGGATGGGCAGTTATGAAAGCTACCATAGGTTCGTATCCCTAGTTTGCTTTGCTCGCGGGAATGTCAGTGTTTATGAGAAAGTTGTTTGGGCGTATTGTGATTTCGGAGTTGGGTGTGACATTTTCACCAGCAGTGGCATTTGGAGAAGTTGCAGGGTTGAAGATCACCATGATTACAGAGTGAATGAAGTTTGAGCAACGAGAGTTTAGGGTTTGAAAGTTTGAGAGAGAAAGAGTGTTTGAGAATTTTGAAAGCTTAAGAAATGAATAACCGCTCGAAAACACCTTTAAATCTTCCTTGGAAACCTAAACTGTCACAGAAATATTTTGTAAAAAGTAATTGTCACTTCTGCAAAAAAGGTAATAGACGGAATAGATATTAAATACACAGACAATAAACGGACAAATAAACTAAATTAAATAACCTAGTAACACAATAAATACAAATGAGAAATTAATAAAATAGGTGTGGGGACACAATATTTTTGACTTTTGAAAAACATCAGCTGACAGACGAGAGTGTCAGCTGATCCATGTTGAGATAAAATAAGTGTCAGCTAATGAATGCACTTAGCTGAGCTTCTAAGTCTTAGCTGATGGTTTATCAGCTGAGGTGCTTAGATAAGTACTTCATTTCACACACAAATAAAATTATTTTCTCACACACAATTAACTACCTAAGAAGAGAATATATTACAAATTTAACATGCCAAGTTTGGATATTAGGAAGTTGAACCGAGACTCATCCAAAGGTTTTGTAAAAATGTCAGCTAATTGAACATCAGTGTTGATATAATGCATTGAAACTTTCTTTTTCTGCACATTATCTCTAAGAAAATGATGTCTGATTCAATATGCTTAGTTTTTTTTAATGCAAAACAGGATTATTAGAGATAGATATAGCACTTGTGTTGTCACACAGAATTGGGGAGTTTTCAAACTGTAAGTCATAATCCAGTAGTTGATTTTGCAGCCATAGCAATTGAGCACAGCAGCTTCCAGCAGCAATGTATTCTGCCTCAGCTGTAGAGGTTGAAACAGAGTTTTGTTTCTTGCTTGACCAGCTGACTAATCTTCCACCTAATAATTGACAACCCCCAGATGTACTCTTTCTATCTAGCGTGCAACCTGCAAAGTCAGAATCAATGTATCCAACTAACTCAAAATCAGAGTCTTTGGGGTACCAAAGACCTAGATTAGGAGTTCCTTTGAGATACCTGAAAATTCTTTTAACTGCAGCTAAGTGAGATTCTTTGGGATCTGCTTGGTATCTAGCACAAAGACATGTAGAAAACATAATATGTGGTCTACTTGCAGTGAGGTACAAAAGAGACCCTATCATACCTCTATAAGCTGTAATGTTCACTGATTTACCATCAGTGTCCTTTCCAAGCTTTAAGGCAGTGGACATGGGTGTTTTCATTGAAGAACAATTTTCAAACTCAAATTTATTAAGTAAGTCATTTACATACTTTGTTTGATGAATGAAAATTCCATCAATCTCTTGTTTAATTTGAAGACCTAGAAAATAGTTTAATTCACCCATCATACTCATTTGATAGTTATCAGACATGAGTTTGGAAAACTTTTTGCAAAGATCAACATTTGTAGACCCAAATATTATATCATCTACATAAATCTGTACAAGAATCACATCACCCTTGAATTTTCTTATAAATAAGGTGCTATCTATGCTTCCTCTTATAAATCCTTTATTGGTCAAAAAGGAAGAGAGGGTATCATACCAGGCTCTTGGAGCTTGCTTCAGACCATACAAAGCTTTGTTCAAGAAGTATACATGATCTGGTTTGCTTGTATCCTCAAAAGCTGGAGGTTGTTTGACATATACCTCTTCTTTCAATTCACCATTTAGGAAGGCACACTTAACATCCATTTGGAATACTTTGAAGTCTTTGAAGGCAGCATAAGCAAGAAATAGTCTTATTGCTTCAAGTCTTGCAACAGGGGCAAAGGTTTCATCATAATCAATATCTTCTTCTTGACAATACCCCTGAGCAACTAATCTTGCCTTGTTTCTGATGATCAGCCCTTGTTCATCCATCTTGTTTCTGAATACCCACTTAGTGCCAATGATGGATTTGTCCTTTGGTCTTTGCACCAAAGTCAATACATTGTTTCTTGTGAATTCAGCCAATTCTTCTTGCATGGCATTTATCCAGTGAGGATCAGTTAGAGCTTCATCTACCTTCTTTGGTTCAATCATAGAAATGAAACCTGTATATAAACAGAAGTTACAAGCTTTTGATCTTGTTAGTACAGGTGCTTCTATGTTACCTATGACCTGATCAATTGGATGATTTCTGAGGTCCTTGTAGGCATTTTGGATTCTAGGAGTTGAAAATCTTTGGCTTGGGTCAGCTGATGAGACTTCTGGTTGATCAGCTGACAGAATTTCTTGATTACAATCTGATGAGACTTCTACTGATGAGGGAATGTTTGATATGGAATTAGAGTCCATTGATGTTGAATCATGATTCCCTTCATTTAGTAAAAGTGTGTGTTGGTTTAGGATAGAATGTGCAGAGGTGTTTTGTTCATTCGGAACAGGTTCATCTAAGTCATCTATGTCAGCAGATGAGATTGGATCAGCTGATGGGAGTGGATCAGCTGATACTGGAGTGTTGTCTTCAGTACGCAACAAATCATTAAATTCCTTACCTGTAGATGGATTAGTAGAACAGGAAGCAACAAAGTCATTTTCATTAAAACTTACATTGATTGATTCTTATATGACCTTTGTTCTGAGGTTGTAGATTCTGTAAGCTTTGGAAATCACAGAATATCCAATGAACACACCTTCATCAGCTTTTGGTGCAAATTTTTGAAATTGATCTTTCTGGTTCAGAATGAAACACTGAAACCCAAAGATATATAGAAAGCTGATGTTGGGCTTCCTTCCCTTGAGCACTTCATAAGGAGTCTTGTTGTGCCTCTTTATTATAAGAGATTTGTTCTGAGTAAAACATGCACAGCTGACAGCTTCAGCCCAGAAGTTGAATCCTAACCCACTCTCACACAGCATGGTTCTTGCAGCTTCAATCAAAGTTCTGTTTCTTCTTTAAGCTACACCGTTCTGTTGTGGAGTTCTTGGAGCAGAGAAGTTTTGAGATATTCCTTTCTCATCACAGAAACCTTCAAGAGTTTGATTTCTAAATTCAGTTCCATGATCACTTCTAAGCATCCTTACCAGATTGCCATTGAGCACTTCCATCTTTCTAATGAAGCTTATAATTTCTTCCGCAGCCTCACTCTTTGCTTTTAGGAAGATGACCTAAGTGTATCTTGAAAATTCATCAACCATTACCAATGCATACTTACTTCCACCAATACTAGAAGTAGCAACAGGACCAAATATGTTTTTGAAGATGACCCATGTGCAACATGTAGAAAGGTTCAGTAATGGAGAAGGCTTGCTTAGATGGAAACGAAGTCTTGTGCTGCTTTCCCTTCTCACAGGAAGAGCAAGGTTTAGGCTTAACATACGTCAGTGAAGGTAGTCCTGACACTAGTTCACCCTTGCTCAACTTGTTAATGTTTTTGAAGTTTAAATGGGAAAGCCTTTTGTGCCATAACCAGTTTGTGTCAGTTACAGACTTGGTATACAAACAGGTTAACTTGGACGGATCACCAGAGGACATATCAAGAGTATATACATCCTTGGTTCTCTTTGGACAAATTATTGTTTTACCTTCTTGATCTAAAATGGAACCACCTGTCTTTGTAAAGAGGACTTTATGATCACCATCACATAACTGACTTATGCTGATGAGATTATACTTAAGTCCTTTAACATATGATACCTTGGATAAGGTTAGGTTCCCATTATGAAGTTTTCCGTAGCCTTTTGTTTGCCCACAATTATTATCACCAAAGGTTACTCTTGGACCTTTTTCCTTCTTGTAGTTACTAAGCAAAGCTTTACAACCTGTCATGGTCCTTGAACATCCACTGTCAAGATACCACGTGTTCAGACCCTGCATATATGTGATTGAAAGAAGGTTAGTGAGATTTGGGCATCCACATTTAAGTGGACCCCTGTGGATTGCACCTAGCCATCCACTTTATATTAGGTTGTTTATGAATGAGAGAAACAGCTGTGTTATCATAATCAGTCCACTGTCTTGAGTTACCTTCTAGAGAACAATTACCTGCCTTATGTTCTTTGCTCCCACATTTATAACATTTTTGATTTTTGGAGCTTTTAACATGTTTTGGTAATTGACTAAGAGATGTCTTAACTGTTTTCTGATGACTATGGGTTCAGCTGACAGATTTCACCATTCAGCTGTTGCAGCTGATTCTGTAAACTAATAAGGTCTTTGTTTACCCTTAGGTTGACCCTTAGTTAAAATGAGTTTTTGATCAACTTTAGGAGTGGCAGACTTAGACTCTTTGTAAACAAAATGTCCTTTTCCCTTAGTTTCTCCTATTAAAAGAGTTTGAAGTGAAGTTTGATCAGCTAAACAAACAGAAGAGGATCCATGATCAGCTGACAGGATATCAGCTGAGCAGTTATCATCTACTTTTTGATCAGCTGATGTAATATCATTAGCTAAGGAATTTTCAGTCAGCTGATTTCCTAAATTTAATGTATCAGCTTTCAAGGTTTGACAACAGAATGTCTCTTTGGTATCAACAAATGATTCCATTCCTTTACTTACTTCCTTTACACTTAAATTTTCAGTACTTTTGCTTTCTGTCAAGACAATAGAACTTGAACCAACTTTTGAAGAGGTTGAGTCTTTCAGCTGAGTACTTTTACTTTTGACAAATCTGTTAGTGATAATACTTTTTCCTTTTACAATCTTTGGAAAAGTAAGAGGTAAAATATCAGCTTTTTCTAAGATATTTATGTTCTTGCTAAAATCAACACAGTTAGCAGCTTGGGAATAATTTCCACCAATAATAGCTTGAACTTGTTTTGGAATCTGCTCATTGACACACTGAGTGGTCTTCTCAGCAGAAACACACCAAGATCTAACTACTTTTTGAAGGTCATTAAACTTTATTGTTGCTTCATTGGTTTCTTTTACCAAGATCTGATTAAGTATCTTTTGATTAGCTAAATCATCTTCCAGTTTTGTCATTTGTTTAAGTTTCTCATCTTTAAGACTTAATCTCTCTTTTAGTGATTCTATTTCTAATTTTAGCTTCTTTTCTCTTTGAATATTTGACTCAAACTCAACACACAGATAATCAAACATAGTGTTCTTTTCATTATCTTCATAGTTAATAAATTTTCCAACCTGATACATAGAAGAAGGATCCCAGTCAGGAGAAGTACAAACTTTAGCAGCTTTCTTCATATCCTCATCAAAGGAACTTGTACTTGCTGTGTTGGCCATCAAACTGAACTGAGCTGTGAGGACCTCATCTTCATCACTTGAGAGATCTTCCTCAGCCCAATCTTCTTCTTCAACAACCAGCACCCTGTTCTGAGCTTTCTTCTTCTTCTTGTCAAGGACAGCATATTTGGCTTCATAATCAATATTGCTGTCTGAGCTTGAGGAACCCTTGAAGCCTGTGTTTCCTTTGGACTTACATTCACTGGCATAGTGACCAGTCTTGCCACAAGAGAAACAACCTTCAGAAGCCTTTGGTTTTGACATGGCTCTTTCTCCTTTGAAGGGTTTCCTTTCAAACCTCTTAACACCCTTTCTTTTCAAGGAAGGTTTGAACCTTTTAACCAACATGGCAGCCTGCTCAACAGCAGCTTCAATGCTGTCCATGTTCTCCAGAACTTCATCCCCATCAGCCACTTGCTCTTCATCAGAAGATTCCTCCTCTTTCTCCTCATCACTGGACTCATCCACAACTGCAGCAAAACTCCTAGATCTTGTATCCTTAGATACAAGGGCAGTAGTTGGAGCTTTTGCAGCCTCCTTCATATCCTTGGTAGAGAGTTTCTTTTGTTTCACTGATTGTTCATGATTCATAAGATTTCCATATAAACCAACCAGTGAAAGACCCTTGATTTTCTCACCATGTTTAAGCACAGTGATAAAATGATCCCAAGATTCTGGGAGAGAGTCTAGAAACTTGTTTACAAGTTCCTTATTGCTTTTGTGAACATCTGCCCTTCTTAAGTCATTAATGAGGCAGTTGAACCTGGTGTAAGTCTGAGTGAGACTTTCACCTTTATGAGCAAAGAAGAACTCATATTCTCTAATCAGAAGGAGTTTCTTGTTCTCCTGCACTTCTTCAGTGCCTTCATATGCAACAGTCAAAGTGTCTAGCATCTCTTTTGCAGATTTACAGTTAAGAACTTGATGATAGACATCATTTGGTAGTGCAGAGACTAAGGCTGTTCTTGCTTTAACATCAAGATTAACAAGCCTTTTGTCTTCATCAGACCACTGATTTATAGGTTTTATAATCAGTCTTTCAACAGCAGGAGCTTCATCAGTTGCTTCAGTTACTTGGATAGTTGAGGAAGGAACATAAGGACCTTCAGTAACAGTTTTAAGTATCACATCATGAAGGCTTGACATATAGAGAAGAACTCTACTCTTCCAGAGAGAGAAGTTCTCTCCATCAAATATAGGACACCTTGTGAGTGAACCATTGTTAGAAGAACCATTAGAGGCAGCAACAGAAGTGGCCATTTTGTAGTGTGGGGTAGAAGCAGTTGAAGAGTAAGCAAAACAGATCTTAGATATGGATTATCTAGCCTGCTCTGATACCAGTTATTGGTCCCGAATGGATACTACAACAACAAATGTTTGTAGAAGCGGGGTTGAATACAAACTTTAGCAAATTAAAATTTAAGAGACACACGGTTTACTTTTATATAATTCTTATTGACGTTAATCAATAATTACATGAACTAGATGCGGAAAATCTAAGTTCAATAAAAGGTGGCAACGAATTTTGTCTAACACATAGACAATGCTAATCTTAAACAACTAATGTCTAAGACGTTCAACACATGAACAAGTTTGTTACACTGAAAGTAAAATGCTAACTCTTCTAATTCTCAACTTATGAGATTTCAGTGCTTTTCAACGCATTCACTTTTTTAGCATGTTTCCATGCATGAATATATATAAGCAAAGTGTGTCCGGGTTGATGAAGAGAGAAGGAGACAAAGGTACTTGGTTTAATAATATTATAATAGATATAGTTAGTGGGTGAAAAGGTAAGTTAACTTTATACACAAAGTGGGTAAAGTGAACATACTTTTCAGTAATGAGTATACCCACTATCTATTATTATATTATTAAATTACTACCTTTATGTCTTGAGAAAGTAACCTTATCCTTCCATGCTTGTGCTTTAATCGACACCATGCGTTCTGAAGATTTGACTTTACCAAGTATGGGGTTGCCAGCCATACTTAACATCATATCTTCGAGATCTTCTTTTCAAGAGTATCTTTCACCTTTTCCAGGGGATAAAGATCTATCCTTTTTGTATCATTGTAGATCCAAAAAGTGCAGTACTTTTACAAAAGAAAGATCTAAGGCATAATAAGAACAACACATGTTCTGCCTTTGACTTTAAGAAAATATTACATAGAAAAGCTATTAACTGAGATATACAATAAAGACTTAGTTAACAGACACTGAACTACAAATATAATTTTGCTCAGCTAAGGATAAGTGTGAAAGACTCAGCTGACTAGACTTGCTCAGCTGATCAAATTGCTCAGCTGATAATACAAATCGTAGCAGCAGCTAATAAACTGATTAACTCAACTGTCAGCTGTTCCCAAGGGCTAAGCTAATCATTTGAGTATAGTAGGAAATACCTTATCTGACAGATGGAAGACATCAGCTGATAACTTGTGATTGTGTCAGCTGATCCTTGACTGCTTAGCTGACCTTGAAATCTTCATCAGCTGATGGTTCTAGGCCATCAGCTGATCCAGTGTGATTCCTCAGCTGATGCTCTTTGACTGATCTTTTCTTCTCAGCTGATCTTTCTGAAGCTGGTCCTTTGGCTGATACTCAGTGTTCAGCTGACACTATGATTCGTCAGCTGACATTTCTTACTTAGAAATTCTTTAAGTCTCAGATAGAAAAACAACACATGTTTTTCATCAATCTAAGTCCAAAACTGAATATATGGTTTTGTTAACATCAAATCCTATTTTACTTAATAGATAGGTTTGATTAAGGTTTGATATTGCTATCTCACCAACATTTCTAGTTAAACATCTATGTTATAAATTATATATTTTTATATAGAGTTCATATTTATATTAAAGTTTAGTTGATTATTTTGTATGTAGTAATGTAAAGGTAAGATTTAAAAGAAATATAAATAATAGGTTTGAAAAACTCAAAATGTAGCTGTCAATGTAATAATTATTTGCTATTCCAGGCAGCACCAAGATGTACCAAGACTTGAAAGCTTTGTATTGGTGGCCTACCCTGAAACGTGATATAGCTTCGTTTATAGAGAAATGTCAAATCTGTGCTAAGGTAAAAACAGAGCACCAAAAGCCCTATGGTAATTTACAACAGTTACAGATCCCGGAGTGGAAATGGGATCATATTACCATAGATTTTGTGACGAAGCTACCTCGTACTTCTAAGGGGCATGATATGATTTGGGTTATTGTTGATAGACTTAGTAAGAGTGCTCATTTTCTCGCGACTAATGAATCTGCACCTCTGAAACAATTGGCACAACGTTATGTTGCTGATATAGTGTCTCGACTTGGTATACCACTATCTATTGTATGTGATCGGGATACACGTTTTGTAAGCTATTCTAGAAATGAGAAGTAAAACGTGTATCCCGATCACATACAATAGATAGTGGTATACCATGTCGAGACACTATATCAGCAACATAAAGTTAGGCCAATAGTTTCAGAGGTGCAGGTTCATTAGTCGCGAGAAAATGAGCACTCTTAGTAAGTCTATCAACAATAACCCAAATCATATCATGCCCCTTAGAAGTACGAGGTAGCTTCGTCACAAAATCTATGGTAATATGATCCCATTTCCACTCCGGGATCTCTAACTGTTGTAAATTACCATAGGGCTTTTGGTGCTCTGTTTTTACCTTAGCACAGATTTGACATTTATCTATAAACGATGCTATATCACTTTTCAGGGTAGGCCACCAATACAAAACTTTCAAGTCTTGGTACATCTTGGTGCTGCCGGGAATAGCAAATAATTATTACATTGACAGCTACATTTTGAGTTTTTCAAACCTATTATTTATATTTCTTTTGAATCTTACCTTTACATTACTACATACAAAATAATCAACTAAACATTAATATAAATATGAACGCTATATAAAAATATATAATTTATAACATAGATGTTTAACTAGAAAGAAACAAGAGACTTAAACAATTAAGACTGTAAAATTTACAAAATAAATCTTGACCTATATATATATATATATGGGAGAGTTCAAACGAGAACTGTTTTTCGTACGAGAACTGCGAGAACCAATCTTAGCCGTTGATTTGATAAAGTGTAATTCATGGATATGGAGCGTGGGGGGATCCAATGTGGCATGGTGCATGTGATGAATTCATGGGTGAGTGATGACATTAAAGGAGGGGGAATTGGACAGCTCAGATTGGTTCTCGCAGTTCTCGTACAAAAAATTGTTTTCGTTAAACTTTGCCTATATATATATATATATACATACATATATATAAAGGTCAAGATTTATTTTGTAAATATTACAGTCATAATTGTTTATGTCTCTTGTTTCTTTCTAGTTAAACATCTATGTTATAAATTATATATTTTTATCATATTTATATTAATGTTTAGTTGATTATTTTGTATGTAGTAATGTAAAGGTAAGATTTAAAATAAATATAAATAATAGGTTTGAAAAACACAAAATGGAGCTGTCAATGTAATAGTTATTTGCTATTCCCTCCTTCCCAAAGTATTTACTATTTCATCCTTCACAACTCAACATTCTACAGTCACTGCTGTTGTCAAATCCTATCATCTTCTTAAGGGCTCACTTTTCAAAGGGGTCCAGAGATTTTGAAATTATGCCTTATCTCTCTCATCGTTAACATAGGGCTCACAGGCTTTACATATGAGATTTTAATATACATAGGGCTCATCATTAACATAGGGTTCACTGGCGAAAATGAACTATTATAATTTCATGATAACTAGTAGAGTAACATAATATAAAATAATAATATGTCATGACAAAGTAAATCTTTTAAAGTATATATATATATATATATATATATATATATATATATAAAAGGGAGGTTTCAAACGAGAACTGTTTTTCGTACTAGAACTGCGAGAACCAATCTTAGCTGTTGATTTGATAAAGTGGAATCTTCTAATCTTAATAAACAAGTAAATATTTGGACACATGTCTTATTTCTAGACCTTCTCTTTTTTTATTTCCCGCTCAATACCTGTTTTCCTTAGCATTCCACGTGTGATGTCTTCAGTATTCTGTTACCCTAAAACCATTAGTAAATATTTGGACACATGTCTTATCTCTGGACCTTCACTTTTTTTGATTTTCCGTTCAATACCTCTTTTCCTTAGCATTCCACGTGTCATGTCTTCAATATATTCTGTTACCCTAAAACCATTATTCCCCTACACTATCTAAAACATTTTTTTAAGCCGCCTCTTTTATCTCACTACGATTCCTTGAAGAATCATCCGCTTAAAGAATATTCATCAAAGATTTGTGATTCGGTCCATCCATACTAAATCTAGGGTTCACATTTTAATTAACTCAGATACATTCATCAACCACAATGCTACTGTGTTTAATATTTTGTAGTTGGGATTTTTCTATGTTCAATAGCTAATGGTTTTGATGTTTTGCTACAGGTATGTTTTGACATCATTGGCTCTTTAACATTCTTTGTATCATCTGCAATCTTTTTGTAAGGTTAGTTGTGACTTTATCTTAAGTCAAAGGACCTAGTTGCAATTCTTGAAAGCTGTAACAAACTTCAGTTGTTAGTTGTAGAAGGAAGCTCCAGATCAGCTTGTTTAGTTTCTTATAAATAGAGTTATGTATTCTCTAATACATGTACACACATTGTAATTCTTTTTAGTTCAGATACACATACACATAGATAGAGTTTCTAGTTCAGAGACATTTCAGTTCGTTTGTATTTCTTCATCGTTAAAGGAAGTTTAGTTCATTCTTGTTCCTTCAATTCAATAGTTGGTGTTCTTGATTTTCGTCTTTGATACTACAAATTAGTATCAGAGCTCCAAGGCTCAAACGATTATGGGAGAAAGAAAAGTATGTGGGTTTTAATCAAAGAAGAAGGAAGATCTGTTGGGAAATTGGCTAAGTCATTGAAACTGTTATACATGCAAAAAATCAAAACTGTTAAGACTGTTAGTGAAGATTGTGAAAACAGTTGTAACCAACAGTTGCTGTGAACTTCAAAGCTGTTATATAAAGTTCAGAACTGTTAGTACAAACTACTACAACTGTTTGGAGACCTTGAAGCCGAAGACTGTTAGAAGAACCAAAACTGTTGCATCCAATAAACAGTTTCGGTTGAGCTAAATATGGAAAACCCTATCTTTGAAGATATCCCGAAATATTTGAAAGATCATCAAGATTATCTCAGAAGATAGAAGATTACCTAACTGTCAGTAAATCAAGGAAGATCAAGGAGTATATAAATGCTAGATTAGAATTTATAATATGTACGTACTCATTGATTAAGTTTTTTTGCATTCATTCTTAAAATTGTAATTTGCTTTCAGAATAGTGCTAAGCCTCTAAGTTTCTCGTTGAAACCTAAGAACAATCTGTGTTCTTCGTCTAACATAATAAGTTAGATTGGGGGTGAAGTTTGCTATTGTAATCATTCTGGTTGATCAATAAAACTACTGTTTGATTGAATTGCTTTGTGTTCAAATCCTTCTTTAATCAATTAAGTGTGATTCTGCAACTTCTTAGTTGATTGTGATGATAGATAAAGATTAACTTTTTTATTCAACTCTGATTTGTTATTCAAAAGTTAGTTCTTGTTATTTGATATAATCTATATCCGATCCTGACAAGTGGTATTAGAGCCTTATCATTAAGGTTCCTTTGATCACCAGTTAAAGGTTTTGCTTCAATCTTGCTTTGTTCTTTAAAACTGTTTTCAAATCACTTTGTTTCAATGGATTCTGGTGGATCTTCTGATAACAATGGCTCTGGGTCAAACATTCGTGTTCCCATGCTCAAACCAACTGATTTTGAGATGTGGAAACTGAGAATCAAGCAGCATGTCCAATTAATGGACTATGCTGTTTGGGAAATCATTGAAACTGTTCCCACTACCCCTGTTGATCTGGATGAGACTGGAAAACCAAAGAAGAAGCCACCACTAAAGACAAATGCTGAAAAGAAGGAGAGAGTGATTGAGATGAAAGCTCTCAGCATCCTCCAGATTGCAATTACCAATGAGTATCAACATCAATTCAAGAAATTTGAAGATGCTCATGAACTCTGGAATGCTCTGGAAAAGAGGTTTGCTGGGAATGCTAGCTCTAAGAGAAACCAAAGAGATCTCCTTAAACAAGCCTATGAGAACTTCACCAGTGGAAATAATGAGAGCATCACCCAAATCTTTGATAGGTTTTATAAGCTGGTAAGCCAACTAGAGAGTGCTAAGGTTAGGCTTGATCAAGATGAGATAAATAGAAAGTTTCTTAGGTCTCTAGGTGATGAATGGACTATGTTTGCTGCACAATGGAGGACTAAGGATTCTCTTGAAGACATAGAGTTAAATGACCTCTATAATAGTTTGATAGTGTTTGAGGGAGAGATAGAGGGAAAAAGAAAAACTGTTGTCCCTAGCCACAATGCTGCTCTCCTGTCATCCTCAGGTATGGAATCAAAACATTCATTAACTAACTCTTTTGATAGTTGTGCAGGTACTAGTTCTACTGTTGGACTAGATGTGAACACTCCAGATGCTGTACTTGAAGCTTTTCTTGCCAGTCATGCACATTCAACCCTCACCAATGAGGATCTTGAACAAGTGCACCCTGATGATCTTGAGGAGATGGATCTCAAATGGCAGATGACCATGCTTACTGTTAGAGCCAAGAGGTTCATCAAAAGGACTGGAAGGAAAAACATGAATTTCAGAGCTGATGGCAAGGCTGGATTTGACAAGTCAAAGGTGAGATGCTTCAAATGTCAACAGCTTGGCCACTTTGCAAGAGAGTGCAGATCTGGTGGACAAGTCCAGAATCAAGGTCAGAGGCTAACTCAGAATCAAACCTCCTCAGCATTGGTCTCACAAGAAGGCCATGGGTTTGATTGGAGTGATCAAGCAGAAGAGGCTACAAACAACAAAGCTTTGATGGCATTGACTGACTCCTCCATCAAGTTGGATTCACCAGCATCTGAGGACATTCAGGTATCTTCTAAACTATGTCCTGGTGAATGTAGAGCTATTGTTAAAAGGTTTAGAGAGCACAATAAGAAAATGTGTGCTGCTCTAAGTAAAATGGAGGAGAGGATATATGAATCAAGTGCAGTCATTGAAAGCTTTGAAAAGAAAATAAAAGATTATCAAGCCAATGAACTACAAATGGATTATGATAGAAAATATCATAAGTGGGAAAAAGAGCAGCTTCAAGAGGAGATTGATAGTCTGAAAAAGAAGCTAAGTGATAAGGAAAGTAAGGTTGATGAGTTAACCAAGAAGTTGGAGGGTGTTGATATTGATATGAGCATGTTCAAGGCAACAAATCTTAAACTTGAAACCTTGTTACAATCACAAATCAGAGACAAGGTGAAAACTGGTTTAGGATATAAGCAGACCCCACCTCTATACAATCACAACTACATAACTCCCATGTATGATGTAGCGGATAGGTATGTTAATGAATCATTACCAGAGGAACTGAAGTCAGCTAATCCACAATTTGAAAGTGATGAGGAAGGAGTTGTGTATGCAGTGAGTGATGATAAGAATGAGGGAGTTGTGAAGAAGGATGAAGTTATTCCATATGAAAATCACATCTGTTGTGAGCCCATTCCCACAAAATCATGTTTACAACCTGTGGTGTTTGTAAAAGCATCCACTGAACCCCTCACCAATGAGCCAAAACCCTCAAAAGCTGTTAACTCCATAAAAAGTTTCACAACTCTAGCCAACAGTTCCCATCTCTACACTAACAGTTCCAAAAAGAACCCAAACAACTCAACTGTTAGTACCAAGACCAAAGGAAAGGAGAAAGTTGGTGAAGTTGTAGTTGGAAAGCCCAAGAAGGAGGCTGCAAAAGCACAGACTAAACCCAGATCTGTAAAAAGGCATACTGAAATGCCTACATGCACTTGTCAAAAGCATGGTGTACAAAAGTTTCCTCAGTCAGCACCCGTTAGAGGAAATCAAAGAAATAGGAACCAGTTCTGGTCACAAAGAACTGGTTTGCCTATTGTGAAAGCTAAAAAGTGCTATACATGTGGGAGATCCAATCACTTGGCTCAAGACTGTTATTATAACCCACAGCTGTGTAGCACCAAAAAACCAAGTTTCAAAAATCAAAATAACAGTTCTAAAACTGTTAAGTCAAAGAAGATTAACAGTTCTAAAACTGCTAAGCCAAAACAGGCTAATAGTTCTACAACTGTTACATCCAAACCAACTAACAGTTCCACATCTGTTTTATCAAAACCAAAAACTGTTGGTCTGGCTTGGGTGAAATTGCATAAACAAACAGTTTCTGAAGAGGGTAAAACTGGTACTCAAATTGCAAAACAAAATAAGTCACATGATTACTCAACTGTTTTACCATCTACAACAACTGTTTGTTGAAAGGTCTCAAATGTTAATCACAACAATTGGGAACCACATGTTCTTACAAAGTATTCCTCACACAAATTAGAGAAATCTAATTTGGATGAAATAAAAAAGAACCAAACTCTGTTTAAGTATTATGACTTGAATGGTGTACCCAAGACCTGCATGGCCTGGGTACTTCCTGCTACTAACTGATTTTATTTGTGCAGAGCATTCATAGGGCCAATCATGGATCTATCTGGCATGTGGATAGTGGATGCTCAAGGTACATGACTGGAAATCCACATTGTTTGAAGGATTTCAGAAGCATCAATGGTGGATTTGTAGCATTTGGAGGAAATGCTAAGGGAGGAAAAATCACAGGCAAAGGAGCTGTTGAGGCAGGTACACTTACATTTAATGATGTTTTCTTTGTTGAACAACTTAAGTACAATCTGTTAAGTGTATCTCAAATCTGTGACAATGGAAACAAAGTTTTGTTTACAGATTCAGAATGCATTATCCTATCAAAAGATTTTAAACTAAATGAGAAGGATGTTCTTTTGAGAACACCTAGAAAGGATAATGTATACTGTCTAGATACACAAAAGATTGCTTAACAAAATGTGTTAAGTTGTTTACTCTCAAAGGCATCTCATGATGAGTCTGCCATTTGGCATAGAAGGATGTGTCACATGAATTTTAAAACCATGAACTTGTTAGCTAAAAACAGTTTGGTAAGAGGTTTGCCCCAAAAAGAATTCTCATGTGATGATCATTGTGTGGCTTGTCTCAAAGGCAAGCAACACAAAACTTCTTATAAGACCAAAGAAGTTTCTTCCATTGCTGCACCTTTACAACTTTTGCATATGGATCTTTTTGGTCCAACATCTGTGATCAGCATAGGTAAGAAAGCCTACTGTTTAGTTGTAGATGATGATTTCACCAGATTTACATGGGTTCAATTTCTTAGAACTAAAGATGAAACTGCTGAGTTAGTTAAGTCTCTTATTCTTAGGATTGAGAATCAATCTGATTTGAAGGTGAAAGTCATTAGATCTGACAATGGTTCTGAATTTAAGAACTATGAGCTAAACAGTTTTTTTGAAAGTAAAGGTATTGAAAGACAGTTTAGTGCCCCTAGGACTCCCCAACAGAATGGAGTTGCTGAGAGAAGGAATAAGACTTTGATAGAGGCTCCTAGATCCATGTTAGCTGATTCTAGGCTTCCAATGACATTCTGGGCAGAAGCAGTGAACACTGCCTGCTATGTTCAGAATAGAGTACAAGTAGTCAAGTCCAAAGGGAAAACTCCTTATGAGTTGTTCCTCAAGAGAAAACCTTTAATCAACTTCTTCAAACCATTTGGCTGTCCTTGCACTATCCTTAATACCAAATCACAATTAGGCAAGTTTGAGAGTAAGGCTGAAGAAGGTTTCTTTGTAGGATACTCCACTCAAAGTAAAGCTTATAGAGTTTTTAACAATGTCACTAGAATCATAGATAAGAGTATGAATGTCTCTTTCAATGAGAATAGGATCAATATTGCAGGTAAAGGGCCTGATTGGTTATTTGATATTGATGCATTGTCTAAATCTCTTTCTTTTGAGTATTCTACTGAAACAGCTGCAGGTACCTCAACAACTGTTGGTAAAAACCAATAAACAGTTTCCAACAGCCCAAACAGTTTTGAAACTGTTAGTTCAAACAGTTTTGAAACTGTTAGCTCAAAACCAACAACTGTTGGTTCAAACAAAGTTACTGAAGACTTTGTTGTGATTCCTATGCTTCAACAAGAGTTCTCCAATGCTGTTGATCCATTGATTGATGCTGATTCTTCAAAGGACATGGAATCTCATGATCCTAAACAACACACTGAATTTGCACCCCGAACAGTTGCTGATCAAGTGTGTGATACTGCTGAAAATTCAAGTGAATGTGAGTTTGATCTGTCTAATCTAGGGAATGAACTGACTGAAGAAAACATTCCTACATCAAGAGTTCACAAGAATCATCCAATATGACAAATAATTGGTGATCCAACCACTCCTATCAGAACAAGGAATATGCTGCAAAATGAAAACAGTGGTGTAGATCTTGCCCAATTTGATGTGAATGCCTGCTTTCTATCTCAAATAGAACCAAAGAAAGCAATTGAAGCATTGAAAGACCCTTCATGGGTGGAAGCAATGCAAGAGGAGCTCTTACAATTTCAAATTCAGCAAGTTTGGAAGTTGGTTAAGCTTCCAAGAGGCAAAAGAGTAATTGGCACCAAGTGGGTGTTCAGAAACAAGAAAGATGAAAGAGGGATTGTAATCAAGAATAAGGCAAGACTGGTTGCACAGGGCTATACACAAGAGGAAGGAATAGACTATGATGATGTCTTTGCACCTGTTGCAAGGATTGAAGCCATTAGACTATTTCTTGCCTTTGCAAGCTTCAAAGGATTTAAGGTGTATCAAATGGATGTCAAGTCTGCATTTATTTATGGAACTATTGATGAGGAGGTATATGTGTGTCAACCCCCTGGCTTTGAAGACTCAAAGTACCCTGACAGGGTGTATAGGTTGGATAAAGCTCTATATGGACTATATCAAGCTCCTAGAGCTTGGTATGAGACACTATCATCCTACCTTCTTGAGAATGGTTTTAAGAGAGGCACAATTGACAAAACATTGTTTACAAAGATTGTTAAAACAGAGATTTTGCTTGTGCAAATCTATGTTGATGATATAATCTTTGGATCCACTGATGACAGCCTGTGCAAAGAATTTGAAGTCATTATGCACAAAAGATTTCAGATGAGTTCCATGGGTGAACTCACATTTTTCTTGGGATTACAAGTGAAACAGAAGCCCTCTGGAATCTTTCTAAACCAATCTAAGTATGTCAAAGATATATTGGACAAGTTTGGCTATCAAGATGTGAAACTGGCAAGCACTCCTATGGAAACACACAAACAGTTGGGAGCAGACTCTGAGTGGGAGGATGTAGACATACATCTATATATGTCAATGATAGGTTCATTAATGTATTTAACTGCTTCTAGACCTGATATAATGTTTGCTGTGTGTGTTTGTGCCAGATTTCAATGCAGTCCGAAGATGTCACACTTGTTTGCTGTGAAGAGGATCTTTAGACACCTCAAAGGCCAACCAAAATTGGGACTTTGGTATCCTAAAGATTCACCTTTTGATTTGGTGGCATATTCTGATAGTGACTATGTTGGAGCCAATGTGGACAGAAAATCAACCTCTGGAGGATGTCAATTCTTTGGATCAAGGCTGGTTTCATGGCAATGCAAGAAACAAACAACAGTTTCAACTTCAACAGCTGAGGCTGAATATATTGTTGCATCAAGCTGCTGTTCACAAGTGTTGTGGATTCAAAATCAGCTTCTGGATTATGGTTTGTCTTTCTTGCATACACCTATTTATGTTGATAACACCAGTGCAATTAGCATAGTTAATAATCTAGTGAAGCATTCTAAAACCAAGCACATTGAAATCAGATTTCATTTCATAAGAGATTGCAATGAAAAGAAATTAATCCAAGTTATGAAAATCCATACTGATGATCAATTAGCTAATCTGTTCACTAAAGCATTTGATGTGAGCAGATTCAACTTTTTGATCTCAAACATTGGAATGATTAACTTGGACTAACAGTTGTTCATTACTCAATGTTTTTCACACTAACAGTTTGCAACTGTTAGTATTGTTTTCTAACAACTGTTGATTTTAAGTGTTCAGGGAAGAGTAAAAGTTCAAATCCCACACCAGTTTTGGACGTATCTGGTTGCCTGTCCCACAAACAGTTTTCAAACCCGTGAATGTTCTTGATATGTGGTAAAGGTAAAATACTTTATTGAGAACAGTTCCAAACTGATAAAGGTAAGTCACTTTATTTTGACAAGTCACTGCATGCTAAATTATTGACCAATTCACAACCACAAGTTTGTCTATAAATTAGCTTGCATGCATTCTTCACAAATCACACCTACATTTGCATTCCAGAGAGCAAACTTTTCTTTGCAAATGGCTACTAACTTCTTTCTCATAAACTTCATAGAAATTAATGCTAAACAAAGTTATGTAACCATCCCTGTCCCATTTGTTAGAATGCATGAGCTTTGGAAATACTCATCTTGTGTTCTTGAGATGCATGATGATCGAGATATATTCACCTTGACACAGCACCCAGACCCACGTAGGCCATATAAAATGACTGATCATATTCGTATAAGAGGTGATTTTGAAAACTTCACTCTCTTCCACGAGTTGCTTACCAACTGTTGTTTAAGGTTCGACTTGAACCTGGAAGGCACTACAGGCTTAGTAGTGTGGTTTAATGTTCGAAGAAATGAGTTGATGATGACGTTCTAGCCTCGGATGATGATGCAGTGGAGGTCATTGTAATCGATGACTAGTTCCATTGCACATCATGGTCTTAGCTGATGATGAATTGGCAAGTACTCATCATCATCATTCCAGTCTAATGGAAGCCATAACCATTAGAGACAAACAACCGTTAGAGAAAGAGATGGGTGTAGAAATCGAAGTCATAAAAGACTGAATTTCGTTGACCCTTGCACAATTAGATAAACAGTACCAACAATGGCTTGTGAAAATGCATGTACTTTGTAGTTTATCTGTGTTAAACATGACCAAAATGCATATTCTGTTGATGACTGTGTTGGCTAATGGTTTGTTTATGATGAATCAACTTATGATGGGTGTATGAGCTAAGTTTTGTTGACAGTTGCACATTTTTTTTAACAGTTGTTTGAAATACTACTAACAGTTTTCAACTGTTAGCATATAGCCTGCCCAACTGTTAGGCAAAATCCATGTGCATCTGAGGGGGAGAAACTCGTCTAATAACAGTTGTACTTTCTAACAAAAACAGTCTTCAACTGTTAGTGTGTAGAATGCACAACTGTTAGTCCAAAATCATGATCTTCGAAAAGGGAGTTATTTCTAAATAACAGTTGTTACATCTTATGAAAACAGTTCTCCAACTGTTAGTTTTATTTTTGTCCGTCAACTGTTAAGTTACTAAAGGGTGTTTTGGTCTTTGCAGAATTTTGAGGATGTTTGAATTGCATTGAACATTCGAAAAATATATAAGGCAATTTCCTCCTCATCAGTTCATTCACTCGTTCTGAACTTTGATCAAACGCTAAAACCCTAGAATTTTGCTCTCAAATCAAAATGGCTCCCCTTCCATTTGTCAAAGAACACAATATGCTTGCCTTCCTTACAAAACCTGCTGATCTTACTGCTTTCCACGACATGATTGACTATCTCTCGGTGTCAACTCTACACACTGCTCTCACCATAAACCCAACCATTTACACTTCTCATATTGATCAGTTTTGGAAACATGCTACCCTTCGAACAACTGATGAAGTGCAATGGATTGATTCCACTGTTGATGGTTTGAATGTTTCAATCTCTGAGGACTCCATCCGCCAACTTCTTCAACTTCATGATCGCGATGGAGAGTATTTTGATTCTGTTTCCCTAGACTTTGTACATACCGAGTTGGTTAGGCTTGGGTATGAGGGCCCTAGGGGAAAGGGTACCTTCTACAAGGGACATTTTTGTGCACACTGGAAGTATTTGATTCATACTCTCCAGCAGTGTGTAAGTCCTAAACGCACAGGGTGGAACGAGTTTGGAAGCAACATTGCATTGGCCTTAATCTGTTTGGCCAACAATCGTTGTTTCAACTTTTCAAAACTTATTTTTAATGGCATGGTAAAACATCTCGGGACCAAATATGGTCTCTTTTTGATGTACCCGCGGTTTGTGCAAGTTTTGTTAAACTTTTTTATGCTAAATCTTAAAGCACACAAGAGGGTCCTAATTCCCTCTGCTCATGTGGCCTCCACATTGAGCAAGTTGATGGTTAATGGGAAGAATTTCTCAGGTGCCATAACTCCACCACTCTCTGCAATGGTAGAGTTTCTTTCAAGAAACAGTGCTACCAGCGGTGAGCATGAAGCCCAACTTATTGCTACACCACCACCTCTGGAACCTACAGCTCACGATACTCAAATAATCCCCTCTGCTACCTTTGAAAGAGCTACAACACAAGCCCCTGCACTAAAAATATTTCAAAAGAAGAGGAAAAGAACTGTTGGTGCTCCTTCTACCACAGTTCATGAAACTGAAACTGTTAGCCCTGCACAGGTGCATTCACCTGTGCAGAATATCGAAAGGGAACCCCTTGTACTGTCTCCCAGGCACAATAAGGAGGTGATCACTCCATTAGAGGGTGATCATATGATTTTTGAGGCTGACACTACTGTTTCATCCATAAGGGATGAACATGACAGTGTTAACATAACTAAGACCTCAACCATGGCAACAGAGGCTGGTCAAACAGTTTCTGGAAATCCCAAGTACCAAGAAAGGAGGGGTACTGGTGTGGAATCTCAATTGAGTGAACCACCAGTTTTATCTGTCAATGATATGTTAACAGTGGCAACACTGGCTGACATTGAGGCTAGAATGAAACTTAAAGCATTGACGAATCCTGATCTTGTACCATTTGTTGCTGCTTTCCTCTATCTCAAAAAGAGGAATTTCCAATATGAAAAGCTTCTGACAAAGCATAATGAGCTAATTATCAAGCAGGATCAACAAATCAAATTTTTGTCAGCTTCTTTGAAGAAGGCTACTGATGTCCTTCATGCACATGATCAAATGCTCCAAAAATCTTCTACTCATGCCAGACCCTCCTCTCAAACAGTTCCAATCAATAAGGGGGAGAAATCTTTAAAGCCAAAAACAGTTGCTGAAACAGTTGAACCAGTTGAACTAACAGTTGCATCTAGTACACAAACAGTTGCAGCTGAAGGCACAACAGTTGCACCAATTGAACAAACAGTTGCAAGTGTTCAACAAGTGGAAGAAGAAGAAGAAAGGTTGTCAGCTGTGGATAGAGTGTTGATTAACAAGATGATCATGACATGAGACTATCCAACAACCGAGGTTTTTAAAACATGGTCTAAAGTTAAACAAAATCATTTGATTGAAATAGATGCTCAAACTCTGAATATCAGCACATTCAAGATGGCACAAAAGATTGATGATGGATGGTTGGATGGAAAAGTGTCAAAGCTGAAACCACTTGCACCTAAGCCAGGGTTTAAAGGCATTGCAATTATTGATGGAAAGAAAGATGAAAGGATGCCCCCTGTGCTAGGTAAGGGAAAGGAAGTGGTGGTTGATATTCCTAAGCTCAAGCTCACAAAAGAACAACAAGAAGAGCATGATAGGGAATTAGCACAAAGGTTGAATGCTGAGCTTGTACAGCAAGAAAAGAAAGATCATGATCTAGCTCAACAACTAGCTGCTGAATTTACACAAGAGTTGAATGAAGAAGAAAGGGAGAAGAAGGCTGGTAAGGGAGTAAAAAGAAAAAGAGTTGTAAAGAAGAAAACAGTTTCACCTCCCAAGCCAGTAGTTGAAAAGAAAAAGCCAGTTGAAAAGAAAAAGCCCCAAACATTCCAAAATCCCCAAACAGTTCAAAAGCCCCAAACATTCCAAAAGTCTGAAGAAAAAGCTAAAGCTGAAAAGGTTCAAACCATTCTTCAAGACAGACTAAGTGTGGAGATTGCAGAAAGAATTGAAAAATTAGAAAAAGAGCAGCTTGGTCAAAAATCCCACATTACTGAGTGGAGATTTGAATTTTTGAGGGTAGAGACTGGAAAGCAAGGATTTACTATTGTCAGGGAACTGGAACCAATTGAAAGTTATTCCAGTTTCTTACATATGATGGATTGTGTGACAAGGAGAGACATACAGGAGATGTATGCATATGGAGTAAGTCACTATGGAGGGGCAGCTGAGGTTGAAATAAAAGTCTTGATGATGCACTTATCTAGTATATATAATCCACTGGCAGTGATGCCCATGTTGATAAGTGATGAAAGATTTCCAATCATTATTGTGAAAGTATATGAAAGATCAAAGGTGTATCACATGGTGATGGGAAATGCTCAAACTCAGTGGTTTGATCTTGAGTTCATCGAGCACAGTAAACCAAAGCTAATGTATATGTTGAAAGCAAGGTTTTATGGCCCTGCACAAGTGAAGGAAGATCTGATGAAGAGATTGAAGAAGAGATTGGAGCTTATACAGTCAAAGAAAATGTAATTTTTCTATCTCTTGAATTTTTGATTGTAACAGTTTGATTTTGCATGAAATGATAAATATGTTCTTTACTTATGTTAATTTGTCTATGATTGAACCCTTACAAAAAACAACTTATTTGTATTGTTCAATACTTTAAGTTAGGGGGAGATTGTTGGGAAATTGGCTAAGTCATTGAAACTGTTATACATGCAAAAAATCAAAACTGTTAAGACTGTTAGTGAAGATTGTGAAAACAGTTGTAACCAACAATTGCTGTGAACTTCAAAGCTGTTATATAAAGTTCATAACTGTTAGTACAAACTACTACAACTGTTTGGAGACCTTGAAGCCGAAGACTGTTAGAAGAACCAGAACAGTTGCATCCAATAAACAGTTTCGGTTGAGCTAAATATGGAAAACCCTATCTTTGAAGATATCCCGAAATATTTGAAAGATCATCAAGATTATCTCAAAAGATAGAAGATTACCTAACTGTCAGCAAATCAAGGAAGATCAAGGAGTATATAAATGCTAGATTAGAATTTATAATATGTACGTACTCATTGATTAAGTTTTTTTGCATTCATTCTTAAAATTGTAATTTGCTTTCAGAATAGTGCTAAGCGTCTAAGTTTCTCGTTGAAACCTAAGAACAATCTGTGTTCTTCGTCTAACATAATAAGTTAGATTGGGGGTGAAGTTTGCTATTGTAATCATTCTGGTTGATCAATAAAACTACTGTTTGATTGAATTGCTTTGTGTTCAAAACCTTCTTTAATCAATTAAGTGTGATTCCGCAACTTCTTAGTTGATTGTGATCATAGATAAAGATTAACTTTTTTATTCAACTCTGATTTGTTATTCAAAAGTTAGTTCTTGTTATTTGATATAATCTATATCCGATCCTGACAAGATCACGGTGATTGTTTTTGTTCTGAGTTGAAGCAATCAAGGTGGAGGAGAAGGATGTCAGGAAAAAGGTTCTTGAAAGTTTCTTGAAAGGTTCTTGAAAGTTTCTCAAGAAGAAGAAGATTCACGGTTGTGAAGGGATGGCTACTCCCATGATTCAGATCAAGAGATTCACCGGAAAGAACAACTTTAGTCTCTGGCGTCTCAAGATGAGGGCATTGTTGAAGACGGAAGGAATTTGGCAAACTCTGTTAGGAGGAAAACCCGTTGATGAGAAAGAAGCTGCAGAACTTAAACAAAAAATGAGAAGGCCAACTCTACGATCTTGTTGTCGTTATCAGATGAGGTTTTGTATAAGGTTTCAGATGAATACATGACGAAATCCCTCACGAACAAGTTGCTACTAAAGCAACGTTTATTCTCTTTAAAGATGAAAGAAGGCTCAACCTAATGAGTTAAACTCAATCTTGATGGAGCTCAAGAATGTTGATGTAAAGATTGAAGACGAGGATGCGGAGTTAATCCTCTTGGTCTCTTTACCACCATCGTTTGATAGGTGTAGTAAAGCAGGTCACTGGAAGAATGAATATCCCAAGAGTAGGACAAATGGGTCCAATGTCAATGTAGCTAAGGAAGACACCAACGTTGAGTCAGATATGGTGCTGATGGTTTCTGATTGTCTCTATAGTAACTCTGAAAGTTGGAATCTAGATTAAGGTTGTTCCTTTCATATGTGCCCGAGAAGAGAGTGGTTTGTAACATATCAAAAGATGGATTCCGGAAGTGTCTTGATGGGGAACGATGTATCTTGCAAGGTGGTTGGTATTAGATTAATCAAGGTTCGTATGCATGATGGGATCGTGAGGACATTAACTGACGTAAGACATGTTCCAGAACTTAAGAAGAACTTGATATCTTTAAGTACTTTGGATGAAAAAGGTTTCAAGTATTCGGGTGCAGGTGGAGTACTTAAAGTGTCAAAAGGTGCTTTGGTCGTAATAAAGGGAATGAAGGATTCTACTTTGTATGTCCTAAAGGGATAAACTGTCTTGAACAGAGGTACAGCTGCTATTACACAAGCAGAAGAAGCTAAGTCAGAAATGATTAGGCTGTGGCACATGAGACTTGGTCATGTTAGTGAAAGAGGCATGGTGTTGCTTGGTCTTGGGCTCTTGGGTGGACACAAGGTACATAAATTGGAGTTTTGTGAGCATTGTGTGTATGGAAAGCAACATAGGTTAAGTTTCCCTAAAGCTATTCATCAAACGAAGGGTACTTTAGATTACTTGCATGCGGATTGTTGGGGTCCGTCTCATGTTTCTTCTCCTGGAGGATGTCGATACTTCTTATCGAACATTGATGATTACTCAAGAATGACATGGATCTTTATTATGAAACACAAGAACGAGTCCTTTGATAAATTCAAGAATTGGAAGGTGTTGATTGAAAATCAAACGGGTCAAAAGATCAAAAGATTAAGGACCGACAATGGCTTGGAGTTTTGTTCGAAGGAGTTTGATGGGTTTTGTGAGAAGCATGGTATTGCAAGACACAGAACTGTACGGAACACACCTCAACAAAATGGGATTGTAGAGAGGATGAATAGGACGTTACTTGAAAGAGCAAGGTGCTTGTCGTCTAATGCTGGGTTAAGTCGGAGCTTTTGGATAGAAGCTATAAACACAGCTTGCTACTTAGTTAATCGAGCTCCATCTACTGTTATTGATTATAAGAATCTAATTGAGGTCTGGTCTGGAAAACATGCATATTAGCTTGGTTTAATGGTGTTTGGTTGTCCAGCTTATTATCATGTAAATGAAGGGAAGTTGGAACCAAGAGCAAGGAAAGGTGTATTTGTGGGTTATGGTGACGGGGTGAAAGGATATAGAGTTTGGTCTCCATTGGAGAAGAAGGTTATCCTAAGCCGGGACGTGATTTTTGATGAAAAGACAATGTTAAAGGGTCTTGATGGTACCTCCAAGAAGGTAGAGGTTGATGGACTGGAGGAAGAGTTCATTGATGATAAAGAAGATGTTGATGAAAGTCCTCAAGGTAGATTTGTGAATGTTGAATCCTTGGAGGAAGTTACGTCCAAGAAGGAGGTGCAAGTCATGGGGATTTGCAAGGCACTGATGAACAGCATGGTGAACCAAGTTCAAGTGCTGGTCATAGTTCAACATTACAAGATCAAGGTGGAGCTGATGTTGAGTCATCGTTGGCTCGTGAACGGTCAAGAAGACAAATTATGCCGCCGGTTCCATATGGGTTCGATGATTTGGCAGCTTATGCCTTACAAGTAGCTGAGGAGATGGATAGTTTGTATGAACCTGGAACTTATCGTGAAGCTATTGGTTGTCGTGAGGCAGGTCTGTGGTTAGGAGCAATGACTGAAGAAATTGAATCCTTATATAAAAACCAAACGTGGGAACTTGTCAAGTTACCTAAGGTAGACGAGTGGTAGGATGTAAGTGGACTTTCAAGAAAAAAGTTGGATTAGAAGGTTCTGATTCAATCAGGTTCAAAGAAAGGCTAGTAGCCAAAGGTTATAGTCAGAAGGAAGGTCTGGATTATAACGAGATTTTCTCTCCAGTGGTTCGACATTCCTCCATTCGAGTGTTGTTTTCGATTGTCGCTCATGGTGGCTTAGAGCTAGAGCAGCTTGATGTTAAAACGGCGTTTTTGCATGGTGATTTGGAGGACAAAATTTTTATGGCTCAACCAGAAGGTTTTTTTTAGCAGGGGAAGGAGGACATGGTTTGTCTACTCCGAAGGTCGCTGTATGGGCTGAAGTAGTCGCCCAGATAATGGTACAAAAGGTTGGATACTTTTATGGTTGAAAATGGATTTACGAGAAGTCCATAGGACTGTTGTGTTTATCATCGAAGGGCTGAAGACAAGTCTTGAGTTTATATAGTTGTATATGTTGATAAAATTCTTCATAAGTTTGGGATGTACAATGCAAAACTAGTAAGTAATCCTTCAGCTTCTAATTCAAAGCTTTGTGCTGGTGGTTCTTTAGAGGTGAAGGAGGAGGACGAGTACATGTCGAAGGTTCCTTACTCAAGTGCTGTTGGAAGTCTTATGTACGTGATGGTGTGTACAAGACCAGATTTGGCACACTCAGTTAGTATAGTGTCAAGGTTCATGGTTAATCCTAAGAAGAAGCACTGGTCAGTAGTAAAGAGGATCTTTCGGTATTTAAAGGGTTCGTCAGACATTGGTCTGGTGTACGGCCGTGATTGTGATTGTCTTGTGACCGGATATTCTTATTTGGATTATGCGGCTGATTTAGATCAGAGGAGGTCGTTGACTTGTTATGTGTTTACTCTTGGTGCTGCGATAGTTAGTTGGAAAGCTACGTTAAAACCTTCAGTAGCTTTATCAACAACATAAGCTGAGTATATGTCTCTAACGGAGGCAGGAAAGGAAGCTATTTGGCTGAAAGGCTTGGTAGGCGATCTGGGTATTGGTCAAGATAAGGCGTTGGTTTATTGCGATAGCATGAGTGCGATTTGCTTGGCAAAGGATCAAGTCTTTCATGATCGGACGAAGGACGTCGACGTCCTGTATCATTTCATAAGGTCAGAAACAAGAGTTAAAGTAAAGAAGGTTGGAACTAAAGATAATTCAGCATACATGTTGATGAAGCAAGTTCTGGAAAGGAAGTTCAGGCATTGCTTGGATCTGCTGAAACTTGATAATTGGAAGTATGAATTAACTTAATCAAAGTCAAGGTAGAGATTGTAAGGTTAGGTGTGACTTTATCTTAAGTGAAGGGACCTAGTTGCAATTCTTGAAAGCTGTAACAACCTTCGGTTGTTAGTTGCAGAAGGAAGCTCTAGATCAGCTTGTTTAGTTTCTTATAAATAGAGTTGTGTATTCTCTAATACATGTACACACATTGTAATTCATTCTAGTTCAGATACACATACACATAGATAGAGTTTCTAGTTCAGAGACAGTTCAGTTCATTTTGTATTTCTTCATCGTTAATGGAAGTTTAATTCATTCTTGTTCCTTCAATTCAATAGTTGGTGTTCTTGATTTTCGTCTTTGATACTACACATTTATTGTTGGGTAACATAATTGCAAATTATGTTCTATATATTACTATTGCTCATCGATTGTCTTTTGTGAATCCGTTTAGTGAAACTATTTGACTCGATTAGGTATTAGGATTTCATAAGTATTATATTTGTTTCTATACATCAATGTCATTTTGAAGTATTCCTTCTTCCATATTGCATTCCGTAGCTACCTGCATTCAAATCCCTTTAATTGAAGAAACAATCATTTATTTAGGGTTTGTTTATATGAATACGTGAACCCCTTCTATCTTTGAAATTAAATATGGTAGACTTAAATGAGCATCCATGACGACACATATTTGATTTTATTTTGAATTGGGCAAGTACCTAATTACTACTTTTTGGAGTTTATATATATAGTTTGGTGGTTTATGTATTGGATATGAGAAGAAATAATCTTTGATGAACACTCAGTAGGGGGACCTTAAGCTATAACTAGGGGTTTCTTTTTCACTTTCAGTTTAGTTACAAATATGTTTGATATAATGCCCAATTGAAATTCAAGGTAACATTTATGTAAGTTATTTCTTGAATGTCTAGATGATATGATTAACGAGTTGTGTGATGTCAAAATTGATGCTCACTGGTTAAGAAATCGGAATAAGTTTGATTTAACAACTAAATTATACAAAGTTTCAATATTTTGTTTTCCAGAATATATATGAATATGCTAAAGATGATATACCAGTCAATGTGTTTGATGCATCTAAGGGTGACATGAAAATGAAAAAGGAGATTAGTGTGTCAATTGACAATAAACAAATATTGGTTATGTTATCTCCGATAGTATTACTAATCTAAGGGTCATATATATAGCCTGTTTATAACATATTAATTTATTTTTCTTGATCATAAGTAACTAATCATTTTGATGGTGAGTAACTCTATAAACATGTTTTGTAAAATACATGTTGTTACTAGTTGAACTAAATGCTTTTCTTATACTAAATAATTGTTTCTCGTGAATTTATTGACTGATTATAATAGCAATAGTCAGAATAATTTATGTCAGTGAGCTTACTTTTTGTTGTAATAGCTTAGTATATGATAATTAGTCATTCCAATTTTGTAGGTAAGCTTGTGTTTGTAATTGCTTAATTAATTGCTTAGTATATGAAATTTTCTGACCGATTACACACGGATTTTAGTCGGAACACACCTCCTACGAATTAGCGACAGATTTCAGATGAAAATTCCGACGGAAGGCAAGCGTCGGAAATCCGTCAGAAGTGATTGAGATTACAGACAGATTTCAGACGGAATTTGCGATGGGAGGCGATTCTTCGGAAATCCGTCTGAAGTGGTTGAACTTACCGATGGATTAGAGACGAATTTGTGAAGAAAGCAAGTCGTCGGAAATCCGTCGGAAATTTCCGACGGATTTCCCATGGTGGGTAGTCTTTTTTTCATTTTTTAAGTGTTTATCACCATGATTTGCTATACAATTGTACATAACCTTAATATAATAGTGTTAATGTGTATAAATGTCCATTTACATGACTTCGAAAACACGTACTCGTATACGTATCCATGTGAAGTTTCGTATAAAAGTGTTTAAGTATAACGACGTTTAAATATGTACGTATATGTACGAGTGTACTTAACGAACGAATTTATTATATATTTTAAGGGTAATACAAATAAATGCGTATACGTATGATAATGTGTGAGAAAACACGTCGAAAACTCTTAAAATAAAGGAATTTATGAAAAGGCCGTCGGAAATCGGTCAGAAATTTCCGACCGATTTCCAACGGTGGATAGTCTTTTTTGCATTTTTTAAGTGTTTATCACCATGATTTGCTATACAATTGTACATAACCTTAATATAATAGTGTTAATGTGTATAAATGTCCATTTACATGACTCGAAGCACGTACTCGTATACATTAAAGGAGGGGGAATTGGACGGCTCAGATTGGTTCTCGCAGTTCTCGTACGAAAAATATTTCTCGTTTAACTATTGCCTATATATATAAAGGTAAAGATTTATTTTGTAAAATTTACGGTCTTAATTGTTTAAGTCTCTTGTTACTTTCTAGTTAAACATCTATTTTATAAATTATATATTTTTATATAGCGTTCATATTTATATTAATGTTTAGTTGATTATTTTGTATGTAGTAATGTAAAGGTAAGATTTAAAATAAATATAAATAATAGGTTTGAAAAACTCAAAATGTAGCTGTCAATGCAATAATTATTTGCTATTCCCTCTTTCCCAAAGTATTTACTATTTCCTCTTTCACAACTCAACACTCTACAGTCATTGATGTTGTCAAATCCCATCATCTTCTTAAGGGCTCACTTTTTAAAAGGTTCCAGAGATTTTTAAATTTTGCCTTATCTCTCATCATTAACATAGGGCTCACAGGCTTTACATATGAGATTTTAATATACATAGGGCTCATCGTTAACATAGGGCTCACACGCGAAAATAAACTATTATAATTTCATGACAACTGGTAGAGTAACATAATATAAAATAATAATATGTAATGACAAAGTAAATCTTTTAATATATATATATATATATATATATAGGGGAGAGTTCAAACGAGAATTGTTTTTTGTACGAGAACTGCGAGAACCAATTTTAGCCGTTTATTTGATAAAGTGGAATTCATGGATGTGGAGCATGGGGGAATCAAGTGTGGCAGGGTGAATGTGACGAATTCATGGGTGGGTGATGACATTAAAGGAGGGGAAATTGGACGGCTTAGATTGGTTCTCGCAGTTCTCGTACAAAAAATAGTTTTCGTTTAACTTTTGCCTATATATATATATATGTAAATATATATATATATACACATATATATAAAGGTCAAGATTTATTTTGTAAATTTTACAGTCTTAATTGTATATGTCTCTTGTTTCTTTCTAGTTAAACATCTATGTTATAAATTATATATTTTTATCATATTTATATTAATGTTTAGTTGACAACAACTAAAGTGAGTGTGGCAAATTCACAATTTTGGTTGTCGAGCTTAGCGCAAGCCAACTTTGGTGATTTTTCTTACCGTGTGTCTTGACGGACGATTTGCAATTTTAAGTTTGAAATCTTGATTAATTGTCAAGCTTACCGTGGTGCTGTCAGCTGGAGGAGCTCGAAGCAAGACACGGTGGCTGATTCGACTACTGAGTCGGAATACATAGCGGCATGTGAAGCTGCTGAAGAAGCCGTGTGGATGAAGAAATTCATCCAAGACCTAGGAGTGGTTCCAAGCATCGCGGACCCTCTTGCGATATTGTGTGACAATGAGAGTGCGATGGCTTTGGCAAAGGAACCAAGAGCTCACAAGAGGACAAGACACATATTGCGCAAATACCACTTTATACGAGATGTAATTGAAAGTGGTGAAATCGTCATTAGCAGAGTAGCATCAGATGGAAACCTGGCGGATCTGTTCACTAAGCCGTTACCGCAAGCAGCTCATGAATCTCACACTAGAGCAATAGGTGTAAGATTTGCTAGCGATTTGGCTTGAGATGTGTATTTAGTTTGTTTGATATGTAAATTTTATTTTGGGAACTTTAGACAGTATTGTAACTAATGCTTGTTTCGATATATGATAGAGATCTTATATGCGTATGATACGGTTACATTCATAAGGCTTCACTGTGTTCCATCTTAGTATGTTTAAACACTTCCGGAAATATTTCGCAATATTTCAAACTTTCCACAGTTGGTCGATCTTATGGAAGAAAGATTGAATTAAGGCTGAGGTAAGCATGTGACCTTGAATTCAAAATGGTTGAATTAAGGTACAATACTTACGTGTGCTTGAAAAGAGTTTCAAGTGACTGGAAGACTACACCCAAGTATACTTCATGGATTATAGTCACGAGTAACTTGGGATGATAATATCTTATGTCATTAGACCTGAGATGTATAAACCGATATATCATAGTTCTTCCTTACTTTAGCCATTTTTCAAAAGGAGTTCGTGACTGGCTGTGATAACGGAAATAGCTAGGTAAGACAAGAAGTATGGTATAAGGTTATGCAGCCAATGGAATTTGTTCCTCTGATATGAGAGGTATCCCTGGACCCCTCGATGATTGGGAGATGACACCAAAATTTGGCATGGCCATGCACAAGGAATATTGATTGAAAATCAAATGTGTCCATAACTTTTAGTCACCACCAATCAAGATGGAGATGATAGGATTTGTGTGCATAACCATCGAACCCTGATGATACGCCCAATGCCATAAAACACTCAAGGGTCACACATGTGAGGGTATGTAATTCAAGTAGGAAAATCCACACTGTTCGAAGACTAGTATTATGACACTTAGTCATAAACCAGCATTGGGAGTTGAGATAATAACCAGGTTAATATAATTAACAATAATATATATATTTATTAGTTAATAAATATATAATTTTAATTATTGAATTAATATCTTGGATATTAATTAAAAGGTTATTATTACTAATTGTTATTATTATTAATAAGGATAGAATATATTAAGGGATTATATATATATAAATGTCAATTATATATATATATATATATTATATTATATTAATAATAAAATGGTTTAAATGGTTTCCTAATTAGATAACTAGGTTAGTTATCTATAAATAGGGGTTAAACCTTAACAGTTAGGGTTAATGAAAAACTAAAAACACTCTCCCTTTCTCTCTCTTGGATCGACGGCCGAACACCCCTAGGGTAGTGGAGAAGTCGATTTGGCGATTCAAGGGGCAAAGAATCAAGAACAAGGAAGTGTGGATTAAACCTCTCTAGCGGGTGCTTGTTATACCTCATCACGGGTGGATTAAGCTTGAGCAATTCAGGAATATCATTCATCTAATATGTTCTTGGTGATGTATGGTGAAATCGATGGACTTATATGTGTATAAACACATATATCGATTTCCAGTTTATGATAATAGGATTGATTTCAAGTGTATAAACTATGATCTTTCTAATCCTTTAGGGTTTTAGGATTAAGATTATTATTCTATTCCCGCCTATGTGAATAATAACTGTTTTGTTACACAATTCTGAGTTGGTTCAAACCAAGTTTTGTTGTGAATTTGTATAACTCAAGCATGAATTGTGACCTGTAAAACCCAACACGAGAAACATAATCGTGAACGATCTGGAGATTGACATTTAATCCATGTCTCGTGTTTACAAGGATATCGCGAACAAAGGGATGTTTAAGATCACTTATCTAAAGGACCATTTCTTTTGAATTGGTTTTGTTTTTTGATAACGAAACTCATACTGACTTAGGGGCAGAGATGCTTTGCTAGAGGCCAATCTTTGTCTATGATTTGAGAATACGGTGCATCATGTGCAAGTGGGAGTTTGTTAGAATATGCCCACTTATGCATACATGCTGTTTAAATCAGTGCCAATGATGTATGAGCCTATTGGGTCATACACCGGGGTCAAACCTGACAGCAACTAAAGTAAAGGGACCAAGTTTGTCTTCGGCCTCACGTTTCACGTAGGCTTGACAACCCCAGACTCGTAGGTATGAAAGTGTCGGCTTCTTATTATGCCACATTTCATAATGTGTTTTTATAACTTTCTTGGTTGGTACGAGGTTAAGGACTCTTACCGCCGTTTAAATTAGTTGTTGTCAGGTAAGTAACACCTTTCATAATGTCAACTAAACATTATTATTTTGTATGTAGTAATGTAAAGGTAAGATTTAAAATAAATATAATTAATAGGTTTGAAAAACTCAAAATGTAGCTGTCAATGTATTAATTATATGCTATTCCCTCCTTCCCAAAGTATTTACTATTTCCTCTTTTACAACTCAACACTCTACAGTCACTAATGTTATCAAATCCCATCATCTTCTTAAGGACTCACTTTTTAAAGGGTTTCAGAGATTTTTAAATTATGCCTTATCTCTTCTATTTAACATAGGGCTCACAGGCGAACATAAACTATTATAATTTCATCACAACTAGTAGAGTAACATAATATAAAATAATAATATGAAATGAAAAAGTAAATCTTTTAATATATATATATATATATATATATATATATATATATATATATATATATATATATATATATATATATGGGAGAGTTCAAACAAGAAATGTTTTTCGTACGAGAACTATGAGAACCAATTTTAGCCGTTTATTTGATAAAGTGGAATTCATGGATGTGGAGCGTGGGGGAATCAAGTGTGGCTGGGTGCATGTGATGAATTCATGCGTGGGTGATGACATTAAAGGTGAGGGAATTGGACGGCTCATATTGGTTCTCGCATTTCTCGTACGAAAAATAGTTTTCGTTTAACTATATATATAAAGGTCAAGATTTATTTTGTAAATTTTACAGTCTTAATTGTTTATGTCTCTTGTTTCTTTCTAGTTAAACATCTATGTTATATATTATATATTCTTATCATATTTATATTAATGTTTAGTTGATTCTTTTTTATGTAGTTATGTAAAGGTAAGATTTAAAATAAATATAAATAATAGGTTTGAAAAACTCAAAATGTAGCTATCAATGTAATAATTATTTGCTATTCCCTCCTTCACAAAGTATTTACAATTTCCTCTTTCACAACTCAACACTCTACAGTCACTGATGTTGTCAAATCCCATCATCTTCTTAAGGACTCACTTTTTCAAGGGTTCGAGAGATTTTTAAATTATGCCTTATCTCTCATCATTAACATAGGGCTCACACGATTTACATATGAGATTTTTATATACATAGGGCTCATCATTAACATAGGGCTCAAATGCGAAAATAAACTATTATAATTTCATCACAACTAGTAGAGTAACATAATATAAAATTATAATATATAACGAGGTAGCAAGGTCCGCGTGTTACCGCGGAAAACAAAAAATAAGGATGACCAAAATATAAAAGCAAAATTTGCATTTGAATATATCTTTTAATATAATATATGTTTGTCTAACAAAATGTATCTCTATAAGTTGAAAATATGTAATATTAAAATTTATATCGAAATGTTGAGAAAAAAGAGACAATCACAAATACATATTTGTATTTACTCTAATCATGATATTTTAAAAGATTACTAAAAATAAACAAACAGCATGTAAAATTAATTGTTTAAATAAAATAATAATAAAAATGAAAAACTAAACTTGAAATCCTTGTGTAAGGGCTGATGAAAGAAAAAGAGCCACATATGGTAATAGAAGTATTGAATGTGAAATGGAGATGGGCTGATGAAAAAAAATTAGAAAATGAGTGCAAAGTCACAAAACTAAGACTCGAACTCTAGATATGCATGGTGTACTGTTCACTTCATTCCTGATAAATGTTAGAGATTATAATGAAAAAGTAAATCTTTTAATATATATATATATATATAGGAGAGTTCAAACGAGAACTGTTTTTCGTACGAGAACTATCAGAACCAATTTTAGCCGTTTATTTGATAAAGTGAAATTCATGGATGTGGAGCGTGGGGGAATCAAGTGTGGCAGGGTGCATGTGATAAATTCATGGGTGGGTGATGACATTAAAGGAGGGGGAATTGGACGGCTCAGATTGGTTCTCGCATTTCTCGTACGAAAAATAGTTTTCGTAACTTTTGCCGATATATATATATATATATATATATATATATATATATATATATATATATATATATATATATATATATATATATATAGGGTATGGTTAAACAAAGAACCTCCCTTAAACATAGAACCTAATGAACCTTCGTGGTGATGACACGTAACACATTGTTCAGGGGTAAAAGTGGAAAATTGGAAAAAAAAAGAAACCTTACGATCACCTGGGTTTTAAAAAAAAACCACATTTAATTTAAATAATCATAACTCGTTCGTTTTTAAGAATTTTAACAAAAAAAAATCATAATTCGTAATATATTTCAGAAACTTTTTTTTTTGAAATGCAAATTTTGCATTTTGAGCTCGGTTTATTAAACCCATAATGCAAAATCCCTAGTTTGCATTTTGAGTTGGGTTCATTCAAGCCCAAAATGCAAAATTCGTACATGCTTGGTTCATTCAAACCTATGCAAAATGCAAAATCCGTAGTTTGCATTTTAAGCTAGGTTCATTCAAAACCTAAATGCAAAAAAAGAAAACGTACATGCTGCCCAAATGCAAACAAAAATTGTGTTTAAAAAAATTTAGAAAAATATGGGAAGAGTGATCTTGTTTGAAATAGGATTAAAAAACTAAAAGATTGGTATAATTTTTATGTTCAATTTCACAAAACTTATAAAGTTATGACAATTTAAAGTTTTTGATTGTTTTTTTTTAAATCGAGTTTGTTGGGGGGATTTTCCATTTTTACCCTTTCTTCCTAATTAAATATATCATAATTACAGTTTTGCCATCTTTTGATCTTATCCATTGATTTTGATGATCTAACGGTGCAGATTTGTTCTTTAGGTTCTTTGTTTAAGCATAGGTTCTTTACTAATCCAATTTATATATATATATATATATATATATGTATATATATATACATACATATATATATATAAAGGTCAAGATTTATTTTGTAAATTTTACAGTCTTAATTGTTTACGTCTCTTGTTTCTTTCTAGTTAAACATCTATGTTATAAATTATATATTTTTATCATATTTATATTAATGTTTAGTTGATTATTTTGTATGTAGTAATGTAAAGGTAAGATTTAAAATAAATATAAATAATAGGTTTGAAAAACTCAAAATGTAGCTGTTAATGTATTAATTATTTTCTATTCCCTCCTTCCCAAAGTATTTACTATTTCCTCTTTCACAACTCAACACTCTAGAGTCACTGATGTTGTCAAATCCAATCATCTTCTTAAGGACTCACTTTTTACAGGATTCCAAAGATTTTAAAATTATGCCTTATCTCTCATCATTAACATAGGGCTCACAGACGAAAATAAACTATTATAATTTCATCACAACTAGTATAGTAACATAATAAAAAATAATAATATGTAATGACAAAGTAAATCTTTTTATACATATATACATACATACATACATATATATATATATATATATATATATATATATATATATATATATATATATATCTATATATATATAGGGGAGAGTTCAAATGAGAACTGTTTTTTGTACGAGAACTATGAGAACCAATTTTAGCCATTTATTTGATAAAGTGGAATTCATAGATGTGGAGCGTGGGGGAATCAAGTGTGGCAGGGTGCATGTGATGAATTCATGGGTGAGTGATGACATTAAAGGAGGGGGAATTGGACGACTCAAATTGGTTCTCGCAGTTTTCGTACTAAAAATAGTTTTCGTTTAACTTTTGCCTATATATATGTATATGTATATATATATGTGTGTGTGTGTGTGTATATATATAAAGGTCAAGATTTATTTTGTAAATTTTACAGTCTTAATTGTTTATGTCTCTTGTTTCTTTCTAGTTAAACATCTATGTTATATATTATATATTCTTATCATATTTATATTAATGTTTAGTTGATTCTTTTTTATGTAGTTATGTAAAGGTAAGATTTAAAATAAATATAAATAATAGGTTTGAAAAACTCAAAATGTAGCTATCAATGTAATAATTATTTGCTATTCCCTCCTTCACAAAGTATTTACAATTTCCTCTTTCACAACTCAACACTCTACAGTCACTGATGTTGTCAAATCCCATCATCTTCTTAAGGACTCACTTTTTCAAGGGTTCGAGAGATTTTTAAATTATGCCTTATCTCTCATCATTAACATAGGGCTCACAGGATTTACATATGAGATTTTTATATACATAGGGCTCATCATTAACATAGGGCTCAAATGCGAAAATAAACTATTATAATTTCATCACAACTAGTAGAGTAACATAATATAAAATAATAATATATAACGAGGTAGCAAGGTCCGCGTGTTACCGCGGAAAACAAAAAATAAGGATGACCAAAATATAAAAGCAAAATTTGCATTTGAATATATCTTTTAATATAATATATGTTTGTCTAACAAAATGTATCTCTATAAGTTGAAAATATGTAATATTAAAATTTATATCGAAATGTTGAGAAAAAAGAGACAATCACAAATACATACTTGTATTTACTCTAATCATGATATTTTAAAAGATTACTAAAAATAAACAAACAGCATGTAAAATTAATTGTTTAAAAAAAATAATAATAAAAATGAAAAACTAAACTTGAAATCCTTGTGTAAGGGCTGATGAAAGAAAAAGAGCCACATATGGTAGTAGAAGTATTGAATGTGAAATGGAGATGGGCTGATGAAAAAAAATTAGAAAATGAGTGCAAAGTCACAAAACTAAGACTCGAACTCTAGATATGCTTGGTATATAAAATAATGAGAGATCAACCATCAGGCCAAAAGAAGTTCTCAAATTAAACTTCATAGATCAATTATAAATATAAATTTTAGATGTTACTGTTCACTTCATTCCTGATAAATGTTAGAGATTATAATGACAAAGTAAATCTTTTAATATATATATATATATATATATATATATATATATATATATATATAGGAGAGTTCAAACAAGAACTGTTTTTCGTACGAGAACTATCAGAACCAATTTTAGCTGTTTTTTTGATAATGTGAAATTCATGGATGTGGAGCGTGGGGAATCAAGTGTGGCAGGGTGCATGTGATAAATTCATGAGTGGGTGATGACATTAAAGGAGGGGGAATTGGACGGCTCAGATTGGTTCTCGCATTTCTCGTACGAAAAATAGTTTTCGTAACTTTTGCCGATATATATAGGGTATGGTTAAACAAAGAACCTCCCTTAAACATAGAACCTAAAGAACCTTCCTGGTGATGACACGTGACACATTGTTCAGGGGTAAAAGTGGAAAATTGGAAAAAAAAAGAAACCTTACGATCACCTGGGTTTTAAAAAAAAAACCCCCATTTAATTTAAATAATTATAACTCGTTCGTTTTTAAGAATTTTAACAAAAAAAATCATAATTCGTCCTCTTTCAAACTAGACCGGGCTTGATATATTTCACAAACTTTTTTTTTTGAAATGCAAATTTTGCATTTTGAGCTGGTTTATTCAACCCAAAATGCAAAATCCGTAGTTTGCATTTTGAGTTGGGTTCATTCAAGCCCAAAATGCAAAATTCGTAGATGCTTGGTTCATTCAAACCTATGCAAAATGCAAAATCCGTAGTTTGCATTTTAAGCTGGGTTCATTCAAAACCTAAATGCAAAAAATGAAAACGTACATGCTGCCCAAATGCAAACAAAAATTGTGTTTAAAAAAAATTTAGAAAAATATGGGAAGAGTGATCTTGTTTGAAAGAGGATTAAAAAACTAAAAGATTGGTATAATTTTTATGTTCAATTTCACAAAACTTATAAAGTTATGACAATTTAAAGTTTTTGATTGTTTTTTTTTAAATCGACTTTGTTGGGGGGATTTCCATTTTTACCCTTTTTTCCTAATTTAATATATCATAATTACAGTTTTGCCATCTTTTAATCTTATCCATTGATTTTGATGATCTAACGGTCCAGATTTGTTCTTTAGGTTCTTTGTTTAAACATAGGTTCTTTATTGATCCAATATATATATATATATATATATATATATATATATATATATATATATATATAAGTATGTATATATATATACATACATATATATAAAGGTCAAGATTTATTTTGTAAATTTACAGTCTAAATTGTTTATATCTCTTGTTTCTTTCTAGTTAAACATCTATGTTATAAATTATATATTTTTATCATATTTATATTAATGTTTAGTTGATTATTTTGTATGTAGTAATGTAAAGGTAAGATTTAAAATAAATATAAATAATAGGTTTGAAAAACTCAAAATGTAGCTGTCAATGTATTAATTATTTTCTATTCCCTCCTTCCCAAAGTATATTTACTATTTCCTCTTTCACAACTCAACACTCTAGAGTCACTGATGTTGTCAAATCCAATCATCTTCTTAAGGACTCACTTTTTAAAGGGTTCCAGAGATTTTAAAATTATGCGTTATCTCTCATCATTAACATAGGGCTCACATATGAAAATAAACTATTATAATTTCATCACAACTAGTATAGTAACATAATAAAAAATAATAATATGTAATGACAAAGTAAATCTTTATATATATATATATATATATATATATATATATATATATATATATATATATATATATATATATATATATATATATATATATATATGTATATATATATATAGGGGAGAGTTCAAATGATAACTGTTTTTTGTACGAGAACTATGAGAACCAATTTTAGCCATTTATTTGATAAAGTGGAATTCATAGATGTGGAGCGTGGGGGAATCAAGTGTGGCAGGGTGCATGTGATGAATTCATGGGTGGGTGATGACATTAAAGGAGGGGGAATTGGACGACTCAAATTGGTTCTCGCAGTTCTCGTACTAAAAATAGTTTTCGTTTAACTTTTGCCTATATATATGTATATGTATATATATATATATGTGTGTGTGTATATGTATATATATATATATATATATATATATATATATATATATATATATATATATATATATATATATAGGGGAGGGTTCATGCGAGAACCGTTGTTAGTGCGAGAACCGCGAGAACCAATCTTAGCCGTTCCTTGGATATGGGAAGTATCATGGATGGAGAGCGTGGAGGGATAGGGTGTGGCCGGGTGCATGTGAGGAATTCATGGGTGGGCAATGACATTGAAAGAGGGGGAATTGGACGGCTTAGATTGGTTCTCGCGGTTCTCGCGCTAACAATGGTTCTCGCATGAACTTTTGTCTATATATATATATATATATATATATATATATATATACATACATATATATATATATATATAAAGGTCAAGATTTATTTTGTAAATTTTACAGTTTTAATTGTTAATGTCTCTTGTTTCTTTCTAGTTAAACATCTATGTTATATATTATATGTTCTTATCATATTTATATTAATGTTTAGTTGATTATTTTTTATGTAGTTATGTAAAGGTAAGATTTAAAATAAATATAAATAATAGGTTTGAAAAACTCAAAATGTAGCTATCAATGTAATAATTATTTGCTATTCCCTCCTTCCCAAAGTATTTACTATTTCCTCCTTCACAACTCAACACTCTACTGTCACTGCTATTGTAAAATCCCATCATCTTCTTAAGGGCTCACTTTTCAAAGGGTTCTAGAGATTTTGAAATTATACCTTATCTCTCTCATCATTAACATAGGGGTCACAAGCTTTACATATGAGATTTTAATATACATAGGGCTCATCATTAACATTGGGCTTAAAACTATTATAATTTCATGACAACTAGTAGAGTAACATAATATAAAATAATAATATGTAATCACAAAGTAAATCTTTTATAGTATATATATATGTGTGTGTATATATATATATATATATATATATATATATATATATATATATATATATATATATATATATATAGCGGAAGGCTCAAACGAGAACTGTTTTTCGTATGAGAACTGCAAGAACCAATATTATTCGTTGATTTGATAAAATGGAATTCATGGATGTGGAGTGTGGGGGATGAAGTGTGAGTGGGTGCATGTGATGAATTCATGGGTAGGGATGACATTAAAGGAAGGGGAATTGGACGGCTCAGATTGGTTCTCGTACAAAAAATTGTTCTCGTTTAACTTTTGCCTATATATAGGTCAAGATTTATTTTGTAAAATTTACAGTCTTAATTGTTTATGTCTCTTGTTTCTTTCTAGTTAAACATCTATGTTATAAATTATATATTTTTATCATATTTATATTAATGTTTAGTTTATTATTTTGTATGTAGTAATGTAAAGATAAGATTTAAAATAAATATAAATAATAGGTTTGAAAAACTCAAAATGTAGCAGTCAATGTAATAATTATTTGCTATTCCCTCCTTCACAACTCAACACTCTACAGTCACTGCTGTCGTCAAATCCCATCATCTTCTTAAGGGCTCACTTTTGAAAATGTTTCAGAGATTTTAAAATTATTCCTTATCTCCCTCATCATTAACATAGGGCTCATCATTAACATAGGGCGCACAGGTAACTATGGAGCGGCAGTAGTCCCGGCGGATTGGAGGTAGTCCAGCGGAGCTTCGGAGGTGCGTTTTGTGTCGGTTTTTCCGGTCAACGATGGTTTGAGTTTTGAGTTCTCTTGCGGCGGCGGCAGCGGAAAGACCACAAATGGCGGTGAGAATGTTGACTTCTCCTTCTCTAATTTTTCTAATTTTTAGGGGATTTAACAGAAACTTTGTTTTTTTATATAGATATAACTAAGAACCAAAAATTTTGGGGGTGGCAAGAACCCCCCTTGCCCCTTATATGTTCCGCCATTGATTGTTGTGGTATCTTAAGTTCATGATTTTGTTTGTTATTTGATAATATGAGTACATAGAAACAACTAATGATTGATTTCCAGAATTGAAATTGGGTTTTGGTGTGTTAGTTGCATTGAGATATCGAATTCTATGTTCTATCTGTTAGAATCTGCCCGATAATATATGTACGCCTTAGAGTACTGCCGATGATGTATAGGTCTATATGGGTCACACACCGGGGTCTAACATGACAGCAAATAAGGTTGAGGGACCAAAGATGGCAAAAGTGAAAGTTAGCAATGCAGGCCGCGTTAGCGCCGCTAACTTAACGAGTTAGCGCCGCTAACTGTTAAAGGTTAGTGCCGCTATGGCTGCATGTGATTTATGTCACTTCAAAGTCAGGCCGCGTTAGCGCCGCTAAGGGCTAGGTTTAGCGCCGCTAACTCATGGTTAGCGGCGCTACCACTGCATACACTTTGTGTCAACATCACCTCTTGACTTGGCCAATGCATGGCAAGTTGTTGAGGTCACTTGGCCGGCTAGAGGTAGTTCAAGGGGCATCTCAGATGTCTTTAAAAGACATCAAAACCTGGAAACCTTACTCTCTCTTGGCCAAAAATTTTCTCTTGCAAACAAGAAAACCCTCTCTACACTTTATACCAAGTCCTTGGTGATCTAGTGTTGATCTCGAGTTCCAGGAGCCAAATTTGCTGTTCTTGTGTGTGTTTCCAGTAGAATACTACACACAAGTTTGCTAGCACAAATTGTTGGACTAGTTCCCGGAGTGTGATTTCGAGAAGAGAAGAAGAAGAAGGAGTTCCTTGCTTCTACACCACCATCAGCCACCATCATTCAGTTTCTGGAGCTTAGGAAAATGGTATAACTTTCTAACCTCCTTGTTTGTTGCTATTTTGTTAAATAGAGTTGATCCATATTTGGGATTTCATGTTTTGAACACATTTTTGCATGTATGCTGTTGTTTTTGCTTCCGTTGCGTGTTCATGGAATCCCAACAGTGGTATCATAGCCACCTTTATGTTAGAATAACACTTGGTGGCCTGAAAACCCGAAATCAAAATGTTTGTAATCTGCCGTTTGGGTTAGCGCCGCTAAATGTTAGTTAGCGACGCTAAGTTTTCTGAGTTAGCGGCGCTAACGTTACTGGAAACTTGTTTTTTCGAAAATTTTGATTAAAACAGTTTTGGTCTCCGGATTTTTGGTTTTAGACCTTCTGGAAATTTGTTCCAAAGGTTCCTTGCATGTTTTTCGAGTAGCTTATGTAGATGTTTGGTTGTATGTGGTAAAATGAGTTGGTAACCTTTCCTTGGCCTATTTGGTTGTATTTGTGTTTTGTACGCATTTGGTGGTTTTAATCCACATTTGGGGCTGTAATTTTATTAAATTCAGAATTGATTGTAATAAATTTGTGGCTTGCATGCCATTTCATTTATCCATGTACAAGTATTAGATAAATAGGAAGATTTGTGGCTTGTATGCCATTTATTTTCTATTGTATGTAATTTGTATGATGGAGGGATGAAGACACAAGAGGAGGCAAAACAAGATGGAGTTTTGATGCCCTTAGAAGCCAATGAAGTCCAATGGAGATGGTGGTTCTAGTGGGAGCTTGCATTAAGAAGTTTTTGTCCCTTAGTTGGACCAAGTTCTTTCCATTTTGGCTCACGGGAGGAACGTATAGGTTTATTGGCAAGGGTTACCGACTATTTAGTAAATTGTGTGTGATGTGATTTTATTATTCTATGCATGGATGTGTAGGTTTCGCATCCTAGACAATTTTTTTTATTAAATTGATAAAATCACAAGAGTTTTGATAAAAACGGTTTACTCTCGCGCGCGATCACATACATAGATTAACCCGCCTAGTGAAAATAGGATTTGTCACTAATAAGTTAATCTAAAACCAAACCGGAAACAAAAGCCTGTTTTTCCAACAAACCGTAAATCATGCACCATCCGTAAGTCGATACCACCCGAATCTAGTCTTATGGGATTTGGTTATCGAGCTTAGCACGAGCCATCTCATAAAACTGTGTGGAAGGTGAGTGTGGTGAATTCACAATTTTTGGTTGTCGAGCTTAGCACGAGCCAACTTTGGTGAGTTTGTTACCATATGTCTTGACGGACGATTTGCAATTTTAGGTTTTAAATCTTGGTTAATTGTCGAACTTAGCACGAGTTAACCAAAATTTCAAGACTTAAAATTGGTGAAAGAAGGGATCAAACATGCCAAACGACCATTGGATGTCGTAGGATCCCGCATGTGCTAAGGATTGCAATGGAGATTGCAATTGGCAAAATGGTTGCCGACCTAAATAGTTTTATCATGTGATCCACGGTAACCCCGTCACATGGTAGGATGAAATACGGTTCTTAGCCTTGTTATGATAATTCTATTTGGGTAAATTATTTAACAAGATAAAATATCAAACTAACTAAAATCTACTTTGCAATTTTAGATGGCATCAAAAAGCGCAACAAACACCACCACCAACGTTTCTCTCCGAGTTTTCCTTGAAAAGGAGAAACTCGATGATAGCAACTTCATGGACTGGCATAGACAACTGATGTTGTTCTTGCAGTATGAATACAAGTTGCATACCATAGAGGAACCCCTACCAGAGGTACCTCCTGCTGGTGCAACAAGGGCTGTCCGAGAGGCGTATGAAAAACGCCTCAAGGAAACTGAGGAAGTCACGTGCCTTATGTTGAGCACGATGAACCAAGATTTGCAGAAGCAAATGGATCATTTGAGTGCTTATGACCTGGTCGTGCAGCTAAAGGATATGTTCTAACAGCAGGCGAGGCAGGAAAGGTACGAGTGCCTCAAAACAACCCTTGCTTGCAAAATGCAAAAAGGGGGGAACGTGAGCGCGCATGTGTTGCGGATAAAAGCAAACATCGAGCGCATGGAGAAGTTGGGTTTTACCATTGGGAGGGAGATGACGGTTGATTTAATCCTTCAATCCCTGCCCAGTACATATGATCAATTTGTAATGAGTTATCATATGCATATCATGGATAAGACCTTGATGGAACTTCATGGTATGTTGAAGACCGCTGAGTCTAGCATGACAAAGAACAAGCCATCCTCCTCCAACTCCTTTCTCACCATCCGGGAAGGCCGCATCAAGAAGAAGAAGACCGCTCCTTCCCATAAAGGGAGGGGCAAGGGAAAGGTTGGCGCGGCCAAGCCTACCCCGGCCTCCGAGGGTAAGGGCAAGGGGAAACATCCCCAAGCCAAGACCCTAGAGGATACGGAATGCTTCTTCTGCGGGGGCAAGGGCCATTACCGCCGTAGCTGCCCAAAGTACCTGGAGGGACTCAATATGCTCAAGGCAATGAGTATTTCGGGTCCGGACACGTCAGGTACGTTCATGATAGAACTCCACCATACTTCTACTTCTAAAGGCTGGGTATTAGATACTGGATATTGTCCCAGTGGAAGCGAAGGGTGACTTAGAGCTTTCATTCAAGACCGGTTTTTCTATTTTATTAAAAGATGTATGCTATTCGCCCTATGTGGTTAGAAACATTATTTCTTTTCACAAATTGTTTGACGATGGTTATGATTTTAGATTTGTAAATGGTATAATTATATGCTTTAAAAATGAAGTTGTTTATTTTAAAGCTTTACCATGTCATGGCATATATGAGGCAAATGCATACATTGAATCAAGAAAATCTATCATGAATATTGATTCTAATTCCAAAAATGGTTTGGATAAGTATTCCATATGGCATAGTCGTCTTGGCCACATAAACAAGATTCGCATCGCCAGGCTCCAAGCGGATGGGATCTTGGAATCATTTGATCCAGGATCAAATGAAGTATGCGAATCTTGCTTATTGGGTAAAATGACAAAAGCACCTTTCACGGGAATAAGTGAGAGGGGAAAGGACATATTAGACATAATCCATACGGATGTATGTGGACCTTTCAAGCATGTCACAAGGAATAATTCAGGATACTTCGTAACCTTTATAGATGATTATTGTAGGTACGGGTGTGTATATCTTGTTAAACAGAAGTATGAAACCTTTTAGGTGTTCAAGACAATCCAAAATGAAGTTCAGAATCAGCTGGGCAAAACAATAAAGATACTCCGATCTGATAGAGGCGGAGAGTATCTTAGTACCGAGTTTATCAATCATCTTAAAAATTGTGGAATCATTTCACAATTAACACCTCCAGGACTTCACAATTAAATGGGGTCGCTGAGAGGAGGAACCAGACTTTACTAGATATGGGGAGGTCTATGATGAGTCGGGCAGAGGTACCTATTAGTCTATGGGGATATGCCTTAGAAACGGTGGTAAGAATCCTTAACCTCGCACCAACCAAGAAAGTTGCTAAAACACCTTATGAAATGTGGCATGATAAGAAGCCGACACTTTCATACCTACGAATTTGGGGTTATCAAGCCTACGTGAGACGTGAGGTTGAAGACAAACTTGAACTCCGCTTAGAAAGGTGTTACTTTATCGGATATCCTCCTGCTGGTGTTGGATATTTATTTTATAAACCTTCAGAGAACAAAGTATTTGTTGCTCGTAGGGCATTCTTCCTTGAAAGGGAGTTTCTATCCAGACATGGCAGTAAGGAAATTGACCTTGAGGAAGATCAAGGGTCGACTGATAGAGAACATGAGGTTGTCACTAGCCAAAATACCGAGCAACATGATGTTGCGGTACCTGACACTCTAGCAACGTATACTCCTAGGCATTCCAGTAGACTTGTTCTGAGCTAGAGAGATATGGGTTTCTCATATCTGAGGGCAACGAGTTATTGGTGGATCATGATGAACCCACCAACTACAAGGAAGCCATGGCAGGCCCTGAGTCTACTCAGTGGAGGAAGGCGATGGAAAGCGAGATGCAATCTATGTCGGATAACCAGGTTTGGGAACTGGTTGATCCTACACCAGGGATAAAACCCGTTGGGTGTAAATGGGTTTTCAAGAAGAAACCCGGCATAGATGGAACCTTGGATATCTTCAAAGCCCGACTCGTGGCGAAGGGTTTCAATCAGACTCAAGGAATTGATTATGATGAAACCTTCTCCCCAGTGGCCATGTTGAAGTCGATCCGGATACTACTTGCCATAGCTTCATTTCATGATTACGAAATTTGGCAAATGGATGTAAATACTGCCTTCCTTAACGGGAAGCTTAATGAAGAGGTGTATATGAGACAACCTGACGGTTTTGAGCATCCAATGTATCCAAACAAGGTTTGTAAGCTTATGAAGTCCATTTATGGACTTAAACAAGCATCTTGAAGATGTAATCTTTGCTTTGATGAGAAAATCAAAGAGTTTGGATTTTCAAAGAGTAAAGATGAACCTTTTATGTCAGGGCTAGTGGGAGCACTATAGTCTTTTTGGTTCTATATGTAGATGATATTCTACTCATTGGAAATCATATTCCAAGCCTAAGGAGTGTCAAAGCTTGGCTAGGGAATTGCTTTTCAATGAAGGACCTAGGCGATACGAGCTGTATTATGGGAATAAAGATCTATAGAAATAGATCTAGAAGGCTGCTAGGGCTTTCTCAAAGTGCATACATAAAAAAGGTCGTGAGACGCTTTAAGATGGAGGAGTGCAAGAAAGGAAACTTCCCTATGATGCATGGCTTGACCTGGAGTAAAACTCAATGTCCTACCTCCAGAGAGGAGATAGAAGTAATGAAGCGAGTACCATATGCTTCGGCTGTGGGCTCGATCATGTACGCCATGCTATGCACTTGCCCTGATGTGTCATGTGCTTTAAGCATGACTAGTAGATATCAGGCGAACCCAGGAGAGCCTCATTGGAGGGCAGTAAAGAACATTCTCAAATATCTGAGTCGTACAAAAGAAATGTTCTTGGTATATGGTGGGGAAGAAGAGCTAAGAGTAAAGGGTTACTCGGATGCTAGCTTCCAAACTGACAGGGATGACTACCGATCACAATCGGGGTTTGTGTTCCTGTTAAATGGTGGTGCTGTCAGCTGGAGGAGCTCGAAGCAAGACACGGTGGCTGATTCGACTACCGAATCAGAGTACATTGCGGCAAGTGAAGCCGCAAAGGAAGCCGTGTGGATGAAGAAATTCATCCAAGATCTACAAGTGGTTCCAAGCATCGCTGACCCTATTGAGATATTTTGTGATAATAAGGGTGCGGTGGCTTTGGCAAAGGAACCAAGTGCTCACAAGAGGACGAGACACATTTCGCGCAAATACCACTTTATACAGGATGTTATTGAAAGTGGTGAAGTCATCATTAGAAGAGTAGCATCGAATGGAAACTTAGCAGATCCATTCACTAATCCGTTACAGCAAGCAGTTCATGAATCTCACATTAGAGCGAAAGGTGTAAGATTTGCTAGCGATTTGGCTTGAGTTGTATATATTAGTTCATTTGATATGTATATTTTATTTTGGGAACGATATACACAGTATTGTAACTTATGCTTGTTTCGATATATAATGGAGATATATATGCGTGTGATACGGTTACATTCATAAGACTTTACTATGTTCCATCTTAGCATGTTTAACAACTTCCAGAAATATTATTCTATATTTCAAACTTTCCACAGTCAGTCAAGCTTATGGAAGAAAGATTGAATTAAGACTGAGATAAGCATGTGATCTTGAATTCAAAGTGGTTGAATTAAGACGCAATGCTTATCTGTACTTGAAAAGAGTTTCAAGTGACTGGAAGACCCACACCCAAGTATACTTCATGGATTATAGTCACGAGTAACTTGGGATGATAAAATCTTACATCCTTAGACCCGAGATGTATGAATTGCTATATCATAGTTCTTACTTGCTTTAGCCTTTTTCAAAAGCGGTTCGTGACTGGCTGTGATAAAGGAAATGACTAGGTAAGTCAAGTGGTATGGTATGGGGTTATGCAGTCAAAGGGACTTGTTCCTCCAGTATGAGAGATATCCCTGGGCCCCTCGATGATTGGGTGCTGACACCAAAATTTTGCATGGCCATGCACAAGGAATATTGATTGAGAATCAGATATGTGCTTAACTTTTGGTCACCACCAATCAAGATCGAGAAACATAATCGTGAACGATCTGGAGATTGACATTTTCTAATCCATGTCTCGTGTTCACAAGGATATCCCGAACAAAAGGATGTTTAAGATCACTTATCTAGGACCACAACTTTCAGTATGATGGTTTTCTGCAGGTAATCAGAACCTCTACAGACTTGGGGGCATTGATGCTTTGCTAGAGGCCGCTCTTTGTCTGTGCTTGCTAGGGTACAGTATATTATGTGCAAGTGGGAGTTTGTTAGAATCTGCCCGATAATATATGTACGCCTTAGAGCACTGCCGATGATGTATAGGCCTATATGGGTCACACACCGGGGTCTAACATGACAACAAATAAGGTTGAGGGACCAAAGATGGCAAAAGTGAAACTTAGCAATGCAGGCCGCGTTAGCGCCGCTAACTTAACGAGTTAGCGCCACTAACTGTTAAAGGTTAGCGCCGCTATGGCTGCATGTGCTTTATGTCACTTCAAAGTCAGGCCGCATTAGCGCCGCTAAGGGCTAGGGTTTAGCGCCGCTAACTCATGATTAGCGGCGCTACCGCTGCATGCACTTTGTGTCAACATCACCTCTTGACTTGGCCAATGCATGGCAAGTTCTTGAGGTCACTTGGCCGGCTAGAGGTAGTTCAAGGGGCATCTCAGATGTCTTTAAAAGACTTCAAAACCTGGAAACCTTACTCTCTCTTGGCCAAAAATTTTCTCTTGCAAACAAGAAAACCCTCTCTACACTTTATACCAAGTCCTTGGTGATCTAGTGTTGATCTCGAGTTCCAGGAGCCAAATTTGCTGTTCTTGTGTGTGTTTCCAGTAGAAGACTACACACAAGTTTGCTAGCACAAATTGTTGGACTAGTTCCCGGAGTGTGATTTCGAGAAGAGAAGAAGAAGAAGGAGTTCCTTGCTTCTACACCACCATCAGCCACCATCATTCAGCTTCTGGAGCTTAGGAGCATGGTATAACTTTCTAACCTCCTTGTTTGTTGCTATTTTGTTACATAGAGTTGATCCATATTTGGGATTTCATGTTTTGAACACATTTGTGCATGTATGCTGTTGTTTTTGCTTCCGTTGCGTGTTCGTGGAATCCCAACAGTATCCCCATTTAGGGTTCCATTTATACATGATTCTTCATGGTGTTAGTTAATTGTTTCAGTGTTTCTAAATACTTTTCCAGTTACACTAAAATGCTTGGTGTCTGCCTGCCTTAAGTTAGTTTCTTTTGAGTTTATTATTGCAATGGCAGACTATGAACAAGTTTGTGCAAATTTTTTTGATCTTTAATCATAATTGAGTGTTTTTAAACTCATAACATCTACATACTTGGTGTCTACATACTTTTGATCTTTATCCAGATTGAGCACTTAACAGATGTAAATCTTTCTCTAGTTGCCCTTTTAACCTACTCTCATATGACTATAGACATTTAACCATAATTTTAAGTTCTTTTAGTTTGAGACCAATAACCATCGAAATATAATGTAGACAATTTTTCACTACAAACTTCAATTATTTAATTTTTTCAGATGTCTAACAAGGGTAAAAACATAATTGGGGACTGTGACAAAGTTGTTTCTTCCAAACAATGGGGTGGCACCTCAAATGCAATTCCTCCACCTTAGTGGACTGGACGGAATTGGAACTTTAGGCCAGGAAACAACATATGGTAATTGGAAAATGATGCATGAAAGAGGGAAAATGTGTCAATTCTTCAACCTTGTGGAGTGGAGGAAGATGACGATAAGTATTATTTAGATGGAGACCCTAAATTTCATGAGGAATGGAAGCAGGACATGTGTTATTATGACTATTTTTTAGACTTTGGATACTTTGACTATCGATCAGATCAACAAACTAACAAGAGGGTGGCATTGCCCTACATGTCAGAATGGTCCCTCGTACTATAGTCCGTAGTCTCTAGTGAGAGATGCTAAAACAAAAGGATATAGAGTAAAGATTCATAGAAATTTTGCTCGAGTATTGGAGGACGAATTGCACATAACGGGAGTAACAGTCAATCTAACTGGTGAATCCTATGGACAGTGGAAGGGACTTAAAGAAGTTGTTAAAGACAAGGAAATCATGTGGCTACCGATGGTTATCATCATGAATACACAACTTGAGCAAGATGAAAACAAAAAGGTAAATAACTATATCACTAGTCTTGTTAAGGGATAAACATATTATGTTTGTTTTGTGTCATGAATGAAAAAAAGGAACTTTATTTTCAGTGGATTGGCATGGGAAACCCGGAGCTTCTTATCTACTTTAGGTCATATGAAGCAGTGAAAGGTCGTTATTCTTATGGGCCAAAAGGGCACACGGGTATGAGTGTGCTGATATACGAGTCATCAGCTGTCGGATACACAGAAGCTGAACGTCTGAGCAAGCATTTTGAACAAGAAGGTAAAGGTAGATATGCGTGGGACAATCACAGTCCTTTATTAAACCATTGTGGTAAAAGACAATTATATGGCTACATGGCAACAAAAAGTGATATAGATGTCTCCAATCAACATTCTCATGTTTTTAATCTTTCTCTCTTTCTTTTTGTTCTCAACATTTTGAAACTGTATTTGACATGTATAGAATGTTTATGTAGGGAAATCAAAGTTGAAATTTGAAATGGTTTCTTACCAAGAAAAAGTTGTTGTACAATTGACGAACGAAGAAGACCAGTAGTTCTTTAAAGATCAACTTAAGTTAATCCAAGATGAAAGGAAAGTTTGCTTTGATAATATGTTGCTAGAAGAACCTAGGAGGGATGAACAATCTTTCTCTGCAGTAGATCATCAGAAGAGGTAATCATAATATGAACTTCTTTTTATCATATATCCTTAATATTATTAATCATTCTAATGTTAAAATGCTCATTACGATGAAGAAGGCAAAAATTCTATTAGTCGGTTCTTGATAGGGGTCGAAATATATCATTTGTGCCAAGTATGTTGATTTATATATGCAGGTAGGAGAAGCTTGAAGAAATGAAAGAATTTAAGGAAGAAAAGGAGAACTTGAAGCACATGTATTGGAAGAAAAGTAACACGTGTGTTGGTGAATCCTATGGACAATGAAAGGGACTTAAAGAAGTTGTTAAACACAAGGAAATCGTGTGGCCATTGAAGGTTATTATCATGAATACAAAACTTGAGCAAGATGAAAACAAAAAGGTAAATAACTAAATCCCTAGTATTGTTATGGGATAAACTTATTATGTTTGTTTTGTGTCATGAATGAAAAAAAGGAACTATTTTCAATGGATTGGCATGGGAAACACGGAGCTTCTTAACTACTTTAGGTCATATGAAGCAGTGAAAGATCGGTATTCTTAAGGGCCAAAAGATTACAGGGGTATGAGTGTCCTGATATACGAGTCATCATCTGTTGGATACACGGAAGCTGAATGTCTGAGCAAGCATTTTGAATAAGAAGGTAAAGGTAGATATGCATGGGACAATCACCGTGCTTTGTTCAACCACTATGGTAAAAGACAACTATATGGCTACATGGTAAAAAAGAGTGATATGGATGTCTTCAATCAGTATTCTTATGGTTTGAATCTTTCCGTCTTTCTTTTTGTTCTCAATATTTCGAAACTGCATTTCACTTGTCTAGAATGTTTATGTAGGGAAATAAAAGCTGAATTTTGAAATGGTTTCTTCCTAACAAAAGGTTGTTGTACAATTGACGAACGAAGAAGACCAACAGTTCTTTAAAGATCAACTTTAGTTAATCCAAGATGAAAGGAAATCTTGCTTTGATAATATGTTGCTAGAAGAACCTAGGAGGGATGAACAATCTTTCTCTGCAGTAGATCATCAGAAGAGGTAATCATAATATGAACTTCTTTTTATCATATATCCTTAATATTATTAATCATTCTAATGTTAAAATGCTCATTACGATGAAGAAGGCAAAAATTCTATTAGTCGGTTCTTGATAGGGGTCGAAATATATCATTTGTGCCAAGTATGTTGATTTATATATGCAGGTAGGAGAAGCTTGAAGAAATGAAAGAATTTAAGGAAGAAAAGGAGAACTTGAAGCACATGTATTGGAAGAAAAGTAACACGTGTATTGATGAATCCTATAGACAGTGGAAGGGACTTAAAGAAGTTGTTAAAGACAAGGAAATCGTGTGGCCACCGATGGTTATCATCATGAATACACAACTTGAGCAAGATGAAACCAAAAAGGTAAATAACTATATCACTAGTCTTGTTAAGGGATAAACATATTATGTTTGTTTTGTGTCATGAATGAAAAAAAGGAACTTTATTTTAAGTAGATTGGCATGGGAAACCCGGAGCTTCGAAACTACTTTAGGTCATATGAAGCAGTGAAAGCTCGACATTCTTATGGGCCAAAAGGGCACAGGGGTATGAGTGTTCTCATATACGAGTCATCAGCTGTCGGATACATAGAAGCTGAACGTGTGAGCAAGCATTTTGAACAAAAAGGTAAAGGAAGATATGCATGGGACAATCACCGTCAATTGTTAAACAACTGTGGTAAAAGACAATTATATGGCTACATGGCAACAAAAAGTGATACAGATGGCTTCAATCAACATTCTCATGGTTTGAATATTTCTTTCTTTCTTTTTGTTCTCAATATTTTGAAACTGCATTTGACTAGTCTAGAATGTTTATGTAGGGAAATCTAAGTTGAAATTTGAAATGGTTTCTTACGAAGAAAAGGTTGTTGTACAATTTACGAATGAAGAACACAAGTAGTTCTTTAAAGATCAACATAAGTTAATCCAAGATGAAAGGAAAGCCTGCTTTGATAATATGCAGCAAGAAGAGCTCAGGAGGGTTGATGATGGTCCCGTATGTTATACGGATGAAGCAATGCTTTGAGTATTAGTGTGTGTTTGTGTGTGTTCGGTTGAGAGAGTGAGCCGAGAGGTAGAGAGTATAAAACAAACACAAGAATTGAGAAATGATGCAAAGCTTACTTAGAAATGTGGGGGAAATGCCTTTATATAGCATTTCCCCAACTTTGAGTAATTACATATTACACCTCTCACTTTTATATTTCTAACAATCTCCCCCTAAGTGAGGTGTGTAAACATTCACAACAAATAAATACATTAATCTATTCATAGGCTGATTTGTTCCGAATCCCGAATGCCACTTGCCACTTGCGTATTTGCCTTCTGCTTGCTAGTGTCATTCTCATCCTTTCAATAACACGATAGGCTTCAGTATGTTCTTCATCAGTGTAGGCTGCCGGGTTATCCCAACCTTTCTGACGTATCTTATGATGAAGGATTTTCAAAGTGCCGTCTGAATATGACACTAAATCATCAAGTGTGACGAATATCTTTTCTCCTTTTGAATTCCTTGAGACGACACCTCGATCACCTTTGAAGTTTGGATGTCCATCATAGATAACTGTCAACTCTTCAAGATTTTCTAGATCTGGATGGCTCTGGTTTGGCTTTAAGAGATTGACTTTCAGATAGTTGTTTTCAGCTCCGAGTTACAGATCATGTTCCTCAAAGTATTTCATCAAATTTCTCATATATTTCATCAGAGTACCCCTTCCAAACTCTTCTTCAGACCAATTTCCTCTTTTCTGAGATAGGGTGTCAAAGATAAAGCTGATGTCTTCAATACTAACATACCTTAAATTTGCTTTGTTGAGGAAGTATGACAGGTTGTTTGCTCTTCTGACATGAAAGATGGCATACTTTATTCTGAAGGTTGTCTGAGTATAGATATTGATAAGTTCAACTATTGGATACTCTGATTTGATCTCTTCGGGTTTTGTCATGGACTGAGAGAGGATGTGTTCATATCATCTTCTCTGTTTGTCGTCCATGTTCCGCAACTCAGGGGAAATAACCTGTATTAGCTCGTTGCTGAATATGTCTGGAATTCTTTCTTCAAGAGTAGCAACATTGACAAAATATGGTTTCCATATAGGTTGTTGGCCAGCACTTCTTGTGAACATGTTGCCTGCATCAAGTCCTGGATCTCCACGATACACTGGAGGAGCAGGTGGCACTATGAAGCTCCTTCGCAAAGGCCATACAGAATCTTGTCTCACTTTCTCAGTTGCCTCTTTCTGTCTGTTTCTTTCTAGTACATCGGAAGCTGACTCTTGAAACTGACCACGAGGAGGAGGGAAGCTTTCATGAACTTCAACGTTTACTCCACTGAGAACCCTAGATACGTCAAAGGCTGGTTTCTTCTGTTTCGGCTTTCTCCTAGCTTTTCTTCTAGAAATTGCTAACCATTCTTTCCTTCTGCGTGCAAGCTCCCTTTCACTAGGGATGTCATCAAACCTGTCAACAATTCTAGGTGAAGCTAGACTTGTAGCAACCTCAACGTATTCATCAATATCTCTGAACATATCACCAATTTCAGGATCCTCAGTTTCCTCCTTTGGTTGAGAAGAACTGCTTTCTCCCATATGCCTTGCAGGTGATGTGTGTATGGACTCATATAAATCCTTCATTTCTTCCTCTGAGTCGCTAGACCATTCAAACATCTCGGCATAGGACTGCTCGTAAGGTATTTCACCTTCTTCAAGATCAATTGGCCTCGGTTCAGATTGTTGCTGAGGTACGTAAAGTACAATTTGTTTGTCAACATTTCCCTTTTGTTGTTGTTCATAAACTTCATCGGCCAATTGTTGTGCAGTTTTCTGTTGTTGTTGTTGTTGACTTCCAGACCCAGCTGAACTTGTACCTGCATATAAGTATGAACTTAGAGAGGGAACAGGTACAATTGGTACATTTACAGCCGCAGAGGGAGAAGTCATATATAGTCTTCTTCTTTTCTCCCCCTCAGGTTGATCATCAGGATCTTGATCATCCTGGCTCCTTTTGCTTCCCTGAGCCTGAGCCTGACAAGTTTGTTCAAGTAGTTTCAACCTGTCAGTAACCTTTGAAAGTGAAGTATAACAACCTCTGGTGATCCCATCTATCTTGTTGTTTACATCTTCATGAAACTCTTGAAAGTCATCCATGGAGATTCCCGATAGATGTTGTTCGTTGCGAAGAGTAGTCAGAAGGTCTTGATCATGTGTAAATTTTGGCCTTTCCTCAAGAAGTCTAACATACAGCATGCTCTTTAAGGCATCCACTGACATAATAGCAGGATCAGTTTGTGGTTGTGGCTCTGGAATTGGAGGACGAGTAGCAAGGAGTGTTTCAATTCTGTTTAGCTGCTCAGCTTGGGCCTTGGAGGCTTGCTCGATCCGATCCAACTTTTGATTAGTCATCTGCAGTTGTTGGTGGATTGGTGACATGACTTGTTGAATTTGTTGTTGAAGTTTTGCACGTGTAACAAACCCGGAGTCACGAAGAGTTCCGGTTGAGGTACCAGCCACAGAGGCAGTACCACCTACTAGAGCAGCAGGTATGTTGGCTCCAGCAGGATTTCCTTCTAATCCTCGAATGGCACCTAAAAAGGTACCACCTCTGGAAGTTGAGGAGACTTGTTGAGTTAACAAGCTCAATGCATCAATTGTGACTCTGTGTTGTTCAAGATAAGTGGAGATCCGCGGTATATCAATTTGTGCACGAAAAGGAGTCGAGGACGAGGGAGGCGGTCCTCTTTGTTTAATAGGTCCAACACACAATTGGGGTTGACCTAGTGTATGTGCTATAACCCTGTACAATAAAGACGGAGTCTGTTGAGAGACACCGTAGTGGCTTGGTGGGGCAGAAACTTGCACGGGTGGGATCACTGCGACTTCTTCAATATGAGGCCCAGTAGTGCTAGGCCCCATAGCAGATGTTGCTTCCCGGCTTTCTGGGTTTGGGGAACCCTCAGTACTCACTTTTTCTTTTCTCACCTCCTCTCTATCACTCGAACTCCTAGCTAAACTATCTTCCTCTTCACCACTAACTGGACCATATCCGGCATATTGATTAGGATCAAGTAAAAAATCAGGAGTGACAGAGCCAGTTTCGACAGATATATCAGGAGATGGAGAGACAACTGGATTGTCATGGTCAAGGGCTATAATAGCCTGGCCAGTGGTAGGAAATTCAGGAGGTTGCGAAGAGATGACCAGACCACTAGGTTGTAGAGTGACCTGAGCAGGTTGAATGGGGTGTGTCTGGTCAGGAGAAGTAGTATGAGGTTCAGTTAGCTTCATGAAAGATGGTGTGCTTTCAGATGGTTGGTCTATTGGTTGCTCAGGGGTGCCCATAGGAGAAGTGATAGGTTTAAAAACAGGGACACCACCTTGGTGGGAAGCAGACTCATCAAGAGAGGATTCAGAACTGGATGACTCAGAAATTTCAAGACCAAGTTCTTCTAGTACAGCTTGGGTGCGGGTGGATTGAGAAAGAGACTGAACAATGGCTTGAATGGTGGCGGGATCATATGCATCCCCTCCCTCTCTAATCTCATCACCTTCACCCTCTTCTCCTCCCTTCTCTTCATTTTCTCTCTGCTCTTCCCTCTCAGCATCTCCCATAGATGTCTGAGGCCTATGTTCTAATTCCTCACCAGGTTCTACTCCTCCCTGGGTAGGTATGGCCGGTTCTGGCACAACCATGAGAGGTATCCCTACACTCGTCCTATAGCTCACAACAATATCATTTTGCTCACATAGGTCTAATAGAGTGACAGGGAAAGATCTGGGGACAGGCAAGTTGGCCGGAATGGCAGGTTTAATGGATATGAAAAGTTTAGGGTTGATAGAAGGTAAACCTGCCCGGCGAGGAATTTCAGCATTCCGATCCATCACATATTGGATGATCATTGGTAGGAAGCGGTGGTATGGCAGCATGTTGGCATCCTTCTTCTCTTGAGAATTCTTTCTCAGCATAGTAGCTTTGATGTCTTGGAAGAGCAGAAATGCATAATCTACATGTAAGTGATTGGCTGCAGTAACAAAGATCTTGAGTTGATTCTCTGTTGGAAACTCATACCCCGAGTGTTTGGGAGTAAGACACCTTTGAAGACCCATCATGAAAGTGTTGTACTTGGGATGTAGACTGGCCTGTTTAAACTGATTCTTATGGGTGAGATCCCCATCATAACCCATTTCCCTAATGGCTGTAAGACATGCCTCCTCATCAGGGATTTCCTCAAATTCTGTAGCTGGAGGTCTACTGACTGCAGTGGGCAGTGAAAAGATTGTTCTGAGGCGGTGAAGTGGAATGTTGACTTGGAATTCGTCAACCTCAGCATAGATGACCTCCTTTCCTCTTTTATTTAGTCGGACATCACAGGTTCTCCAAAATTGTTGGACATATAACTCGGGAACATGTGTGCCTGTTGTAGCTAGGTCGTAGGTTAAGAGGTAATTTAGTGGATGGATTTTGAGGATTTCAGTGACTATGGGATAGGTAGGGATTTTTAGTTTAGTTAAGTCTATATAGTGGTTATTGGCATGAGTCCTGGTGTTAAGGAACTCAGCTTGGGGCATTATCTCTTCTGGGTCACGAACATCTTGAGCCATCTTATCTGTACAGACGGATAAAATAATTAAGTCTAAGATATAGAGATATGCATGAAAACCCAACATTTAATTGTGAAATTTGGTCAAACTTAAGTGATTGAAGAAATGTTGACCCTTGTTGACCAAAAATATCAAGTGTGAAGAGTTTGTGAAAAACCTTAACTCTTGAAGTCCCATTATGTACACGATGATTTTGTGTATTAAAAAGTTATTTTGAGAATCTTATTATGGTAATTGAACAGTAATAAACAACTTTGTAGTAATGAAGCATATTCCAAAAATCATCCTAACACCTCTTTTTAGGCGAAAAATATAGTTTATAGTGAAAACTCATACACCTCAAGAACACGAAGAACACTTTTCGAGATATATGAAATATTTTTACATCAAAGTGTTCCCCATATGTTCAAAACACCCATCGCAAACTTGGATTGGGCAACCAAGTTTGTTTCGTGTCCCAAAACTCCATCTTAATTTTTGAAAGATCCTATCGCAAGTGGCTGTTCTAGGGCCAAAATCACTACTTTTAACTCAAAATTTTCAAAATGTAAACCGTACAAGTTGTTACCTATGTGATTAGGAGTATTTTGAGATAAAAATTGCAAATTTTGGCAGAGTAACGAGAGAGTTCGTATAATCAAGTAGCCAAAAACGAGAGAAACTTGTTTGATTTTGAATTTGATCGGTTTGAATGGAGTGATAGATGGATGGGACGGTTATAAAGTAAAAAGGACACGTGGCAGTTAGTTATTGGGTGGTTAAACGGTTAAAAAATTGCGGCTGATAGAAGTGCTCAATAACATGCGATTCACACTTTGGTGTGTTAATCCGCATGCGATTCATCTCAGGTGTTAGGTCCAGTTCTATCAGCTCATCCGAATCGCATGCGATTTATCATATGAGTTGGCCAGATTCTATCAAGCCATTTGAATCGCATGCGATTCACCTTTTCTTATTTCAATCGCATACGATTGAAGTTCAGTTAAGTCATGCTATTAATCCTTATTGCCTATTGTTAGTCTATCGCATGCGATTAAAGGATAGGTAACAAGAGTTGGAATCCCATGTGATAGCCTATCAATGCGATTGAATTCCATGCTATTGAACGAAGACTTAGAAAATTATCATTGAGTTGGAAGTGATCCCATGCGATTGAAGCATAGAATGCGATTGCTTGAAACATAACCCAACACTTGGAAAATTTCTGAAAAATCAAGATATCTGAATTTTGAAATTTGAAAAATTGAATTCTCCAGTTATGGTTGATTTGAATGTTTGTCTGACACACTCCGCCTAGACTTTTGCATCTGTTTATGAAAATTTTTCAAGATTTAGGAAATGTATCAGTTATATACTCCTCCCCCTACACATGTGCAGTATGTGTATAATTTTTCTCCCCCTACACATATGATACATGTGTGTCACCAGAAATTCACTCCCCCTTCAGTGTATCATCATGAAGCTGCACAAAGAACAAACAGTGTAAAACCTACCCTAAAAAAAGAAAGAAAGGAAAAATTGAGCAACAATATGTTATATTCTCAAGTTGAGCATGCCTAACTTGGATACCAATTCAGTGAAGCGACTTTCGTCTAATGGTTTTGTAAACAAGTCAGCTAGCTGATTTTCAGTAGGAACATACAGGAGCTCAATAAGGCCTTTCTCTACGTTATCTTTTATGAAGTGATAACGGATATCAATGTGTTTAGTTTTAGAGTGGTGTACCAGATTGCAAGAGATAGCTATGGCAGACTGGGAATCGCATAGTAATGGAATGTTGTCATACCTTAGTCCAAAGTCTGATAACTGTGTGCGTATCCAAAGACTCTGTGAGGAGCACATTGCAGCAGCAACATACTCAGCCTCAGCTGTAGAGGTAGATACACAGTTTTGCTTCTTGGAGGCCCAGCAGACTAAACGATCACCCAGAAAGTGTGCACTACCAGAGGTGCTTTTCCTATCAATATTGCAACCGGCATAGTCAGCATCTAAGTAAGCATGGAGATCCAGATTTGAGTCTTTGGGATACCATAGACCTAGATCCATAGAACCTTTAAGATATCTGAATATCCGCTTGACTGCCAGAAGATGTGACTCTTTTGGATTCGCCTGGAATCTGGCACAAAGACAGGTAGAGAACATGATGTCCGGACGACTTGCAGTTATATACAGTAACGATCCAATCATCCCACGGTAATTTTTCAGATCTACAGGAGAACCATCAAGATTTGCTGACAGTTGTGCCTTAGTAGCCATGGGTGTGGATATGGGTGTGCAGTTAATCATATCATACTTTGTGAGAAGATCGTTAATGTACTTCGATTGGCAAATAAAGCTGCCATGACTTAACTGCTTCACCTGGAGTCCGAGAAAGAAAGACATCTCCCCCATCATACTCATTTGAAATCTGTTTGCCATGATCTTAGCAAACTCGTCACTGTATTTTGGATTTGTAGATCCAAAAATGATATCGTCCACATATATCTGAACCAAAATCTTGTCCTGACCTTTGGTCTTTGTGAACAGAGTGGTATCCGTCTTTCCTTTGGAGTAGCCTTCACCAATCAAATATTCAGATAAGGCGTCGTACCATGCACGAGGAGCTTGCTTTAACCCGTACAAGGCCTTATCTAAGATATATACATGATTTAGAAATTATGAATTGATGAATCCCTCAGGCTGTGAGACATAGACTTCTTCTTTAAGTACACCATTAAGAAAAGCTGTCTGCAAGTCAATTTGAAAGACACGGAAGCTTCGGGAGGCTGCATATGCAAGAAATAGTCGTATAGCTTCAATACGAGCAACAGGGGCAAAAGTTTCATCATAGTCAATGCCCTCCTGTTGATTGTAGCCTTTAGCAACCAACCTAGCTTTGTTACGAATAACCACTCCATCCGAATCCCTTTTGTTCTTGTAAACCCATTTAGTTCCTACAACAGATTTGCCATATGGGAGAGGAACTAATCGCTAGACTTTGAGACGATCAAATTGGTGTATATCTTCCTGCATGGCAATTACCCAATCTGGATCATCTAATGCTTCACAAGTCTTGGTGGGTTCAATGATGCTTAAGAAACCCGAGAATTGGCATTCGCTTGCTGTTGCGGATCTTGTTTGAATGCTAACTGAAGGATCTCCGATGATGTTCTCTTCAGAGTGATGTCTGGTCCACTTAATTTCATGTGAAATGGAAGATGAAGGAATGAGATCTTGTATGTGTCGTGCTTCTTCTTCATCTTCAGGAGAGAAATGTGGGTCTGAATCAAACACAGGAGGACTCTCCGGGTCAGGAATCTGAGAATTCACAGGGGGACAAGTGACATAAACAGAAGAAGAATCCTCAACATAGAGATCAGCAAAAGGATTTGTTTCAGTGACCGTAGGAGCCATTATAGTAACACTTGTTTGTATGCCTGTGTTATCCCTATTGTCAGTTAAAACAGGAGAGGAGGAATCTGAGAAGTCACAGGGGGACAAGTGACATAAACAGAAGAAGAATCCTCAGCATAAAGATCAGCAAAAGGATTCGTTTCAGTGACCTTAGGAGCCATTATAGTAACACTTGTTTGTATGCCTGTGTTGTCCCTATTGTCAGTTAAAACAGGAGAGGATTCAGATCTTAAGAAATCATACATAAAGTCAAGATAAGTATTTGAACTGGATGGATTGTTTGATTCTTGATTTTGAAGCGCCGGTCCTAAACAGGTATGTTCAGAAGCGTTTATCTTTGATTTTGGTGGTAAATCAATAACAGGCAATGTATCATCAAATGTTACATTGATGCTTTCTATGATGCTCTTTGTTCGTGTGTTTAAAACTCGATATGCTTTAGATTCAGTGAAATAACCTAAGAAAATAGCTTCATCAGCTTTAGGAGCAAACTTTCCTAGATTATCCTTGTCATTTAGAACAAAGCACCTATTTCCAAAGACATGAAAGTATTTGATATTAGGCACTATGCCATTTGCCAGTTCATAGGGAGTTTTATTAAAACGTTTATTAATGAAAGAGTGGTTCTGCGTGTAGCAGGCGGTGCTGATTGCTTCAGCCCAAAAGGAAGGTGGGAGCCTAGAATATGAAAGCATTGTGCGGGCAGCTTCAACCAAAGTTCTGTTTCGTCTTTCCACTACACCATTTTGTTGTGGTGTGTATACATTAGAGAACTGATGGTTGATCCCTACAAGGTCACAGAAGCTCTTCAGAGTACTGTTCTTAAATTCAGTTCCATTGTCTGTCCGGATAGAGACAACACTCTGACTATGTTTGTTCTACTGTTGCTTGATGAAGGAAATTATTATTGGAGTGGCTTCATCTTTTGAGCGCAGAAACTTGACCCAAGTATATCTAGAGTAGTCATCCACCATGACTAGAATATACTTCTTCCCATTCTTGGACTGGATTCTCATAGGACCACAGAGATCCATGTGCAGTAGTTCCAAAGGTTTCGTATTGCTAAATACTTGTTTAGATTTATGTGAAGCCTTCTTCATCTTTCCCTTCTCACAATCGGCACACAGATGATCCTTCTTGAATCTTAACTTGGGAATGCCTCTCACCAAGTCACCCGTGACTAGTTTGTTGATATGTTGAAAGTTTAGGTGAGAGAGTTTTTTGTGCCATTGCCAAGTAAGATCCATAGATGCTTCGGATAGTAGACACACAGAGGAAGGAGAGTCATACTTTTCTAAATCAATGGAATACAGGTTAGATTTTCTTGAACCTGCCAGCAACTCATCTCCATTTTCAGTTAAAACGGAACATTTGTTCTTTTTGAACACTACCTCTAAGTCTTTATCACAGAACTATCCAATGCTGAACAAATTATGACCCAACCCTTCAACATAGGAGACTTTCTTGATCTTGATATGCTTCTTCTCGATGTCTCCGTACCCCATTATTGGTGCAACATTGTCGTTCCCAAAACGTAAATTCCCGGAGTACTTAGGAACATAATTCTTGAGAAGACTTTTGTTACCGGTTATATGTTTGGTACAGTCGGAGTCAAGGTACCACAAGTGAGGCACCTGCAAAAAGAGAATAAATCACGTTTAGGTCCCCATATCTGAATGGGTCCTTGATTGTTAGTCCCTAGAAGTGATTGAGTAGTGATGTTGTCTGCTTGTGGTGGTGAAACTTCTACTGATGTATTCTTGAGTACCCATGTGGGTTTAATCTGTTGTCGTGAAGGAATAAATTTGCAAGAAATTGGCTGAGAAGAAAGTTTCTTTACCACTGTTGGTTTGACAGTTGATGGAATCGGAGGTTTTGGATTCGGTAGAGTTGCAGAAGCGTTATGTTTGCGAATTCATGGTTGCGAGGAATTCTTAGGAATTCTCTGTGGCCTCGGTGCATCAACTTGCTTTCGCTGAACTGGAGCACTGCGATTAGTAGGTTTTTCTACTCGTTGAATGGATGATGGCTTGGGTTTAGAAGATTTGGAGATTTTGGAAGGGGAATTGCGAGAACGCTTTTGAGAATGCAAGTGTTTTTCCTGTGCAATCCAAGCCCTTTTAAATGCTTCATAGCCCTGCCATATGTAGACTTCCAGTTCCTTGATCGTCAGTAGTCGCTTTGATTTGTGCAAACGTTTGAGTGCATGTGACTGACAAGTTGTGATCCATTGATTAATGATGATTCCTTTTGAGGTTATAAATGGAACACAGACTTGGTTAGTCTGTCCAGTCCTCACATGGTTTAATTCCAATTTATTTTCATAATTGATCATATTCACAGTTAAATTCACAATGACCATGGAGGCAACCATCACTAATACAAAACATGGAAGTAGCAATATTATCTTGCAAACTTGAATGATTACAAACTTAATCAAACATCAAAATTTGTTCACATGATTGACTAAAGTTTGAACATTTCCTATTGGACCTAGGAATGACTCTCTTCTAGTTTGTGCTTATTTTACGCTCCACACTCCCGAGCTTCTTCACATCTGCAGCAGAATGTAAAACGTTAGAATTGAGTCGTGGTTGACTAGCAGCTGCTTTTGAGGATTCAGGTATGTTGATGATCTTACGAGAAATGTGAATAGAAGTGGAAGTGGAGGTCTGTTTTGGTGTGAAAATCTGTTTCAGTTTTAAATTAATAACAGATGAATTATTAACAGATTTTACATTAGGTTTGACATTTTGAGAATATGAAGACGCATGTTTGGAATCTTCGATTCGTTCATCAACTGCTGATCCATATGGAGAGAAGGTGAATGGAGCAGGTGGTTCCAATGCAGTTTTGACCACTTTGATTCGTTCAAGCAATTCGAAATTTTCTTTGCACAAGTCGTCAATGATCTTGCCATCAAGATTGAATACTGTTTGGAGACGCCTATGGAGGACGACATTGTCTTGAACTAGTGAAGAGAATTCAGATGTAGTTTCTGATTGGAAGGCTTTGGTAAGGTCACCTTGAACTAGATGAGTGAAGCAAAACTCCTGTAAGGTTTGAAACCTTTGCTGTAATTCCTTGTGGGGAATGTATAGAAATTGAGGTTTTGGCGCTTCAGGGGTGTAGAGTTCCTCATCTGTATAAACTGGTATGTTGACAGCAGAGTTAGATGTTGGGATGGGGTAAGTGAAGTATGAATCATTGAGATCAGAATAATTGAAGGGAGTTTCAGTTTTCAGATGTAGGGTTCGTTTGATGTCCTCTTCAAGTCGTTCTTCCTCTTGACCAACAAATACCATTCGCTGAGTTAGTCCCTCGCTAAAGAGATTTGAATTGTATAGTTGCTTGGCAGATACTTTACTCAGGACCTTTGGGTTTTCGAAACCAAGTCCATCGAATGTCCATCTTGAAAAAGGTCGTTCTTTTTGTTTGTATTAAAAGATGGTTTGTTCACTTTGCCCCCTTTTAATGAGAAGGTCTTCCAATTCTTTTAATTTTAGACAAAGAAGTTGTTGATCAATTTTAAGAATTTCATAATCCTTTTCCGCACCAACACGTTCTGCTTTAAGATCATGTATGATGTTATTTGTTGTATTGGTTAATTCAAGAAATTCAGATTCCTTCACAGCTAGTTGAACTTTTGATTCGTCTATGTTTTTCTCCAACTGTTCAATAGTAGCCTGTGCTTCTTTGTCTTGTGTTTGGATGACCTCGTTTAACACTTGATTTTTCTTTGTCAGTTTGGTCATTTTTAATTCTAACTTATTCATGCGGTTTAATATGGTTTGGATATGTTCAAAGTTAAAACCCATGTCAGAATTAAAAATAGAGGGTACCTTTCCACTGTCAAAGATCTCCTCCTCAGCATCGGAGAGATCACCATCATCTTCATTTCTACCACTTGCTTCACCGTTGGCTATGAAGAAGAACTGAGCATGATCTTCACCATCTGGATCGCTCTCAGAGTCTGTGTCCTCTAGGAACTGGTCTTCCTCAACCATAAGTGCATTCCCAGCCTATTTTTGCTTTGACAGGCGGTACTTTTGTCTGTAGTATTCAGCATCTTTGACCTTCTTCTGAGGACAGTTCCTGATCATGTGTCCAGATTTCCCACAGTTGTAGCATTTGAGATCATTCTTCTTCTCCTCCTTCCTCTCCTCTCTCTGAAACCTAGGCTTGTCAACAGGAGCAAACCTTTCAGGTCTTCTGGATCCGGAAGTGAACCGTTATCTGTTGTTGGTCTTGGTGAACCGGTTCTTGAAGTTCTTGCTGGCGACTGTGAGTGCTTGAAATGCAGCTTCTACCGAGTCATCATCATCATCTTCATGGTCAGATTCACTGAATATCACATGTTTCAGTTTGGCAGACCTTGATGAAGATTCTCTAGGGGTCCTGTCAGCTACAATCAAAGCAAGAGGGTCAGCAACTGGTTGTTTCGGGTGAGACTGCAAGATTTACATTGATGCTTTCTATGATGCTCTTTGTTCGTGTGTTTAAAACTCGATATGCTTTAGATTCAGTGAAATAACCTAAGAAAATAGCTTCATCAGCTTTAGGAGCAAACTTTCCTAGATTATCCTTGTCATTTAGAACAAAGCACCTATTTCCAAAGACATGAAAGTATTTGATATTAGGCACTATGCCATTTGCCAGTTCATAGGGAGTTTTATTAAAACGTTTATTAATGAAAGAGTGGTTCTGCGTGTAGCAGGCGGTGCTGATTGCTTCAGCCCAAAAGGAAGGTGGGAGCCTAGAATATGAAAGCATTGTGCGGGCAGCTTCAACCAAAGTTCTGTTTCGTCTTTCCACTACACCATTTTGTTGTGGTGTGTATACATTAGAGAACTGATGGTTGATCCCTACAAGGTCACAGAAGCTCTTCAGAGTACTGTTCTTAAATTCAGTTCCATTGTCTGTCCGGATAGAGACAACACTCTGACTATGTTTGTTCTACTGTTGCTTGATGAAGGAAATTATTATTGGAGTGGCTTCATCTTTTGAGCGCAGAAACTTGACCCAAGTATATCTAGAGTAGTCATCCACCATGACTAGAATATACTTCTTCCCATTCTTGGACTGGATTCTCATAGGACCACAGAGATCCATGTGCAGTAGTTCCAAAGGTTTCGTATTGCTAAATACTTGTTTAGATTTATGTGAAGCCTTCTTCATCTTTCCCTTCTCACAATCGGCACACAGATGATCCTTCTTGAATCTTAACTTGGGAATGCCTCTCACCAAGTCACCCGTGACTAGTTTGTTGATATGTTGAAAGTTTAGGTGAGAGAGTTTTTTGTGCCATTGCCAAGTAAGATCCATAGATGCTTCGGATAGTAGACACACAGAGGAAGGAGAGTCATACTTTTCTAAATCAATGGAATACAGGTTAGATTTTCTTGAACCTGCCAGCAACTCATCTCCATTTTCAGTTAAAACGGAACATTTGTTCTTTTTGAACACTACCTCTAAGTCTTTATCACAGAACTATCCAATGCTGAACAAATTATGACCCAACCCTTCAACATAGGAGACTTTCTTGATCTTGATATGCTTCTTCTCGATGTCTCCGTACCCCATTATTGGTGCAACATTGTCGTTCCCAAAACGTAAATTCCCGGAGTACTTAGGAACATAATTCTTGAGAAGACTTTTGTTACCGGTTATATGTTTGGTACAGTCGGAGTCAAGGTACCACAAGTGAGGCACCTGCAAAAAGAGAATAAATCACGTTTAGGTCCCCATATCTGAATGGGTCCTTGATTGTTAGTCCCTAGAAGTGATTGAGTAGTGATGTTGTCTGCTTGTGGTGGTGAAACTTCTACTGATGTATTCTTGAGTACCCATGTGGGTTTAATCTGTTGTCGTGAAGGAATAAATTTGCAAGAAATTGGCTGAGAAGAAAGTTTCTTTACCACTGTTGGTTTGACAGTTGATGGAATCGGAGGTTTTGGATTCGGTAGAGTTGCAGAAGCGTTATGTTTGCGAATTCATGGTTGCGAGGAATTCTTAGGAATTCTCTGTGGCCTCGGTGCATCAACTTGCTTTCGCTGAACTGGAGCACTGCGATTAGTAGGTTTTTCTACTCGTTGAATGGATGATGGCTTGGGTTTAGAAGATTTGGAGATTTTGGAAGGGGAATTGCGAGAACGCTTTTGAGAATGCAAGTGTTTTTCCTGTGCAATCCAAGCCCTTTTAAATGCTTCATAGCCCTGCCATATGTAGACTTCCAGTTCCTTGATCGTCAGTAGTCGCTTTGATTTGTGCAAACGTTTGAGTGCATGTGACTGACAAGTTGTGATCCATTGATTAATGATGATTCCTTTTGAGGTTATAAATGGAACACAGACTTGGTTAGTCTGTCCAGTCCTCACATGGTTTAATTCCAATTTATTTTCATAATTGATCATATTCACAGTTAAATTCACAATGACCATGGAGGCAACCATCACTAATACAAAACATGGAAGTAGCAATATTATCTTGCAAACTTGAATGATTACAAACTTAATCAAACATCAAAATTTGTTCACATGATTGACTAAAGTTTGAACATTTCCTATTGGACCTAGGAATGACTCTCTTCTAGTTTGTGCTTATTTTACGCTCCACACTCCCGAGCTTCTTCACATCTGCAGCAGAATGTAAAACGTTAGAATTGAGTCGTGGTTGACTAGCAGCTGCTTTTGAGGATTCAGGTATGTTGATGATCTTACGAGAAATGTGAATAGAAGTGGAAGTGGAGGTCTGTTTTGGTGTGAAAATCTGTTTCAGTTTTAAATTAATAACAGATGAATTATTAACAGATTTTACATTAGGTTTGACATTTTGAGAATATGAAGACGCATGTTTGGAATCTTCGATTCGTTCATCAACTGCTGATCCATATGGAGAGAAGGTGAATGGAGCAGGTGGTTCCAATGCAGTTTTGACCACTTTGATTCGTTCAAGCAATTCGAAATTTTCTTTGCACAAGTCGTCAATGATCTTGCCATCAAGATTGAATACTGTTTGGAGACGCCTATGGAGGACGACATTGTCTTGAACTAGTGAAGAGAATTCAGATGTAGTTTCTGATTGGAAGGCTTTGGTAAGGTCACCTTGAACTAGATGAGTGAAGCAAAACTCCTGTAAGGTTTGAAACCTTTGCTGTAATTCCTTGTGGGGAATGTATAGAAATTGAGGTTTTGGCGCTTCAGGGGTGTAGAGTTCCTCATCTGTATAAACTGGTATGTTGACAGCAGAGTTAGATGTTGGGATGGGGTAAGTGAAGTATGAATCATTGAGATCAGAATAATTGAAGGGAGTTTCAGTTTTCAGATGTAGGGTTCGTTTGATGTCCTCTTCAAGTCGTTCTTCCTCTTGACCAACAAATACCATTCGCTGAGTTAGTCCCTCGCTAAAGAGATTTGAATTGTATAGTTGCTTGGCAGATACTTTACTCAGGACCTTTGGGTTTTCGAAACCAAGTCCATCGAATGTCAATCTTGAAAAAGGTCGTTCTTTTTGTTTGTATTAAAAGATGGTTTGTTCACTTTGCCCCCTTTTAATGAGAAGGTCTTCCAATTCTTTTAATTTTAGACAAAGAAGTTGTTGATCAATTTTAAGAATTTCATAATCCTTTTCCGCACCAACACGTTCTGCTTTAAGATCATGTATGATGTTATTTGTTGTATTGGTTAATTCAAGAAATTCAGATTCCTTCACAGCTAGTTGAACTTTTGATTCGTCTATGTTTTTCTCCAACTGTTCAATAGTAGCCTGTGCTTCTTTGTCTTGTGTTTGGATGACCTCGTTTAACACTTGATTTTTCTTTGTCAGTTTGGTCATTTTTAATTCTAACTTATTCATGCGGTTTAATATGGTTTGGATATGTTCAAAGTTAAAACCCATGTCAGAATTAAAAATAGAGGGTACCTTTCCACTGTCAAAGATCTCCTCCTCAGCATCGGAGAGATCACCATCATCTTCATTTCTACCACTTGCTTCACCGTTGGCTATGAAGAAGAACTGAGCATGATCTTCACCATCTGGATCGCTCTCAGAGTCTGTGTCCTCTAGGAACTGGTCTTCCTCAACCATAAGTGCATTCCCAGCCTATTTTTGCTTTGACAGGCGGTACTTTTGTCTGTAGTATTCAGCATCTTTGACCTTCTTCTGAGGACAGTTCCTGATCATGTGTCCAGATTTCCCACAGTTGTAGCATTTGAGATCATTCTTCTTCTCCTCCTTCCTCTCCTCTCTCTGAAACCTAGGCTTGTCAACAGGAGCAAACCTTTCAGGTCTTCTGGATCCGGAAGTGAACCGTTATCTGTTGTTGGTCTTGGTGAACCGGTTCTTGAAGTTCTTGCTGGCGACTGTGAGTGCTTGAAATGCAGCTTCTACCGAGTCATCATCATCATCTTCATGGTCAGATTCACTGAATATCACATGTTTCAGTTTGGCAGACCTTGATGAAGATTCTCTAGGGGTCCTGTCAGCTACAATCAAAGCAAGAGGGTCAGCAACTGGTTGTTTCGGGTGAGACTGCAAGATTTCATCTTGATATTGATTGAGGTATTCGAAAATGTTGTGGAAGGTGACAGTTGTAAGATCTTTGTTGATCTGTTTGTACAACTTAGCATAATCCTTCCACTCAGAACCTAATGAATTCAGAAAAACACAGTTCAAATCAAGGTCAGTTCTGACAATTTGATTAGATCTCATCTCATTCTGCAATTTGCAGTATCTGCCATATGTTTCAGATTGAAGCTCATTTTCACGGGCCTTGAAATCATGGTAGTTGTTGACCAGTTGAGTACGTTTGATGTACTCTCCCTGCTCAGTGCCTTGAAGCTGCTTTTTGATTTCATCCCAGATTTCTTTGGCAGTACCCAAGCTGTCTATCTTCAGATAGATCTCAGATAAGAGACCTTGTTTCAAGTAGTATTTGGCCAGTCTCTCAGCTTTCTTTGTTTCCTTCTCAGTAGCAGTCAGCTCATCATTGGTCTTTTCCCTTTCATGTCTGAGAATGGGGGGATTGTTGGTTGGATCAGCTTAAACAGTCTTCGTGAACTTGGTGTTTCCCTTGTGGATGCATTCTATCATCTTATCACCGAAGAGTTCGTTGTGCTCAAGGAAGTCCATGAACCTTCCTTTCCATACATTGTATTCCCCCTTAAACAAAACATGAGGTTTTGTGTCGCTACCAATGGACATCATCTCATTTGTATTTGACATGATTAGTGAGTTTTAAAAGAAATGATCGTTTACTTGTTAAGTATGGATTGATTGTTCAAAAACTTGATTGATATAATGAGGATCTAATTCTCTTTAATTCAACTTTGAATTAGATCTTGTAAAGATTAAATTCAACTTTGAATTATATAGAATTGAGTTAATTTTAATTCACCTTTGAATTATATCTGAGTTTGATTAAATTTAAATTTGAATTAGAATTTTAATTTTAAGTCCAATTGTCCTCTTTGTTTAAAGTCAAGTTCAAATGGTTCTCTCAGTTGTCCAATAGTTCAAGGTATGGGATAGCGTGCAATTGAATAAAGTAACACTTGAAAAATTAAACTTCTGGAGTGAATATGGTAACCAATAGTGTGCGATTGAATCCTGTAACACCAAACAGAAATTGTTAATCACAATAGAATGCTATTCAAGTTTACTGAATAGCGTGCGATTGTCTTGGATGTGTGGTGATCAATAGTGCAATAGGAACAAAACCCTTGAATCGCACTGGACAATGGAATGCGATTGATGAGAACACTTAGAATTTAATTCTTAGTGTAGCTTATAGAACCATTAAAGGTACTCCAATCGCATGCGATTCACTTTACCCGGCTGATAGCTTCAATAGCAACACTTGGTATTTTCAGTTTAGTGTAGCTGATAGAAACTTTTGAATCACTTCTATCGCGTGCGATTCACAGTACCCGACTTATAGCTCTTAGAATAACACTTGGTGATTCTTAGAACTCTATAGGCCGCGTAAACAGGTCAATCGCATTGACCACACAACCCGACTTATAGATCAGGATATGTCATAATCAGATCTGATTCTTACCTCTAATGATGCATACCCACTTGTACCTTGATTGGTATGGGTAGTACTTGAGTTACCTTGACTTACACTTAAACTTGGAAGAATTAATAATTATTTTAAATTAAAAACCAAAATTCTTCTTCTTCAAGTCTGCATTTATGTCTCAAGAACACCATAAATGCATGATTTCCAGAAAATTTTAATGTTACAAAATCAAGTATTTAATGAACTTTTGAACCTTTTCCTTTAAAGATACCACTCGATTTTGAAATGTGATTCAAGAAAGCCTTATATAACAGTAGTATACTTCGAACACAGCCCCGCAAAACGATGAAAACAATAGATTTTTATACCTTGAATGTGTTCCAACTTGTAACTTTCTTGAATAACCTTGTTGTTGAATGCTTTGTTAGACCCGAGTGCTTGTTTTTCACTTTGAACTTGGATTTTTCGAAATCTTCTTTGATGTTTTTGAACAATCAAGAGCCAAAAACAAGTTTGGCTCTGATACCAATTGATGGTCCCGTATGTTATACGGATGAAGCAATGCTTTGAGTATTAGTGTGTGTTTGTGTGTGTTCGGTTGAGAGAGTGAGCCGAGAGGTAGTGAGTATAACACAAAAACAAGAGTTGAGAAATGATGCAAAGCTTACTTAGAAATGTGGGGGAAATGCCTTTATATAGCATTTCGCCAACTTTGAGTAATTACATATTACACCCCTCACTTTATTTTTTTAACAGTTGAACAATCTTTCTCGGCAGTGGATCATCAGAAGAGATAATCATAATATGAACTTCTTTTTATTATATATCTTAAATATTATCAATCATTCTAATGTTAAAATGCTCATTACGATGAAGACGGCAAAAATTGTATAAGTCGATTCTTGATAGGGGTCAAAATATATCATTTGTGCCAAGTATGTTGATTTATATATGCGTCTAGTAGAAGCTTGAAGAAATGAAAGAATTTATGAAAGAAAGGGAGAACTTAAAGCACATGTATTGGAAGAGAAGTAACACGTGTAATGTTGAATCATATGGACAATGGAGTAGACTTAAAGAAGTTGTTAAAGGCAAGGAAATCTTGTGGCCACCGATGGTTACATCATGAATACACAACTTGAGTAAGATGAAAACAAAAAGGTAAATAACTAAATCACTAGTCTTGTTAAGGGATAAACATATTATGTTTGTTTTGTGTCATAAATGAAAAAAGGAACTTTATTTTCAGTGGATTGGAGTGGGAAACCCGGAGCTTCTTAACTACTTTAGGTCATATGAAGCAGTGAAAACTTGGCATTATTATGGGCCAAAAGGGCACAGGGGTATGAGTGTGCTGATATACGAGTTGTCGGATACACAGAAGTTGAACGTATGAGCAATCATTTTGAACAAGAAAGTAAAGGTAGATATGCGTAGGACAATCACAGTGCTTTGTCAAACCACCGTGGTAAAAGACAATGATAAGGCAACGTGGAAACAAATAATGATATGGATATCTTCAATCAACATTCTCATTGTTTGAATCTTTCTCTCTTTCTTTTTGTTCTCAATATTTCGAAACAGCATTTTACTTGTCTAGAATGTTTATGTACGGAAATCAAAGTTGAAATTTGAAATGGCTTGTTACCAAGAAAAGGTTGTCGTACAATTGACGAACAAGAAGACCAGTAGTTCTTTAAAGATCAAATTAAGTTAATCCAAGATGAAAGAAAAGCTTGCTTTGATAATATGTAACGGAAGAACTCAAGAGGGTTGAACAATCTTCTCTTCAGTGGATCATTAGAAGAGATAATCATAATATGAACTTCTTTTTATCATATATCTTTAATATTATCAATCATTCTAATGTTAAAATGCTCATTATGATGAAGAAGGAAAAATTATTATAAGTCGATTCTTGATAGAGGTCGAAATATATCATTTGTGCCAAATATGTTGATTTATATATGCAGGTAGGAGAAGCTTGAAGAAATGAAAGAATTTAAGGAAGAAAGGGAGAACTTGAAGCACACATTAATTGGAAGAAAAGTAACACGTGTATTGGTGAATCCTATGGAGAGTGGAAGGGACTTAAAGAAGTTTTTAAGGACAAGGAAATCGTGTGGCTATCGATGGTTATCATCATCAATACACAACTTGAGCAAGATGAATAGAAAAAGGTAAATAACTAAATCACTAGTCTTGTTAAGGGATAAACATATAATGTTTGTTTTGTGTCATGAATGAAAAAAAGAACTTTATTTTCAGTGGATTCGCATGGGAAACCCGGAGCTTCTTAACTACTTTAGCTCAGATGAAGCAATGAAAGCTCGGCATTCTTATGGGCCAAAATAGCATAGGGGTATGAGTGTGCTGATATTCGAGTCATCAGCTGTCGGACACACAGAAGCTGAACGTCTAAGCAAACATTTTGAACAAGAAGGTAAATGTAGATATGCATGGGACAATCATCGTGCTTTGTTAAACCACTGTGGTAAAAGTCAATTATATGGCTACATGGCAACAAAAATTGATATGGGTGTTTTCAATCAACATTCTCATGGTTTGAATCTTTCTCTCTTTCTTTTTTTTCTCAATATTTTAAAACTGCATTTGACTTGTCTAGAATGTTTATGTAGGGAAATCAAAGTTGAAATTTGAAATGGTTTCTTACCAAGAAAAGGTTGTTGTACAATTGACGAATGAAGAAGACATGTAATTCTTTAAAGATCAACTTAAGTTAATCCAAGATGAAAGAAAAGCTTGCTTTGATAATATGCCGCAGGAAGAACTCAGGAGGGTTTAACAAACTTTCTCAGCAGTGATGATCAGAAGAGGTAATCATAACTTGAACTTCTTTTTATCATATATCCTTGATATTATCAATCATTCAAATGTAAAAATGCTCATTACGATGAAGACGTAAAAAATTCTATAATTCGATTCTTGATAGGGGTCGAAATATATCATTTGTGCCAAGTATGTTGATTTAGATATGTAGGTAGGACAAGCTTAAAGAAATGAAAGAATTTAGGGAAGAAATAGAGAACCCGAAGCACATGTATTGGAAGAAAAGTAATACATGTATTGGTGAATCCTATAGACAGTGGAAGAGACTTAAAGAAGTTGTTAAAACAAGGAAATCGTGTGGCCATCGATGGTTATCATCATTAATACAAAACTTGAGCAAGATGAAAACAAAAAGGTAAATAACTAAATCAATAGTCTTGTTACGGAATAAACATATTATGTTTGTTTCGTGTCATAAATGAAAAAAGGAACTTTATTTTCAGTTGATTGGCATGGGAAACCTGGACCTTCTTATCTACTTTAGGGCATATAAAGCAGTGAAATCTCCATATTCTTATGGGCCAAAATGGCACAGGGGTATGAGTGTGCTGATATAAGAGTCATCCGCTGTCGGATACACAGAAGCTAAACGTGTGACCAAGCATTTTGAACAAGAAGGTAAAGGTACGTATGTGTAGGATAATCACCCTGCTTTGTTCAACCACTATGGTAAAAGACAAATATATGGCTACATGGCAACAAAAAATGACATGGATGTCTTCAATAAACATTCTCATGGTTTGAATCTGTCTCTCATTCTTTATGTTTTCAATATTTCGAAACAACATTTGACTTGTCTAAAATGTTTATGTAGGGAAATCAAAGTTGAAATTGAAATGGTTTCTTACCAAGAAAACGTTGTTGTATTATTGACGAACGAAGAAGACCCGCAGTTCTTTAAAGATTAACTTAAGTTAATCCAAGATGAAAGGAAAGCTTGATTTGATGATATGTAGCACAAGGAACTCAGGAGGGTTGAACATTCTTTCTTTGCAGTGGATCATGAGAAGAGGTAATCATAATATGAACTTATTTTTATCATATATCCTTAATAATATCAATTATTCTAATGTTAAAATGCTCATTACGATAATATCGGAAAAATTATATAAGTCAATTCTTGATAGGGGTCAAAATATATCATTTGTGTCAAGTATGTTGATTTATATATGCAACTAGGAGAAGCTTGATGAAATGAAAGAATTTATGGAAGAAAGGGAGAACTTGAAGCACATGTATTGGAAGAGAAGTAACACGTGTATTGGTGAATCGTATTGACAGTGGAAGGGACTTAAAGTAGTTATTAACGACAAGGAAATCGTGTGGTCACCGATGGTTATCATCATGAATACACAACTTGAGTAAGATGAAAATAAAAAGGTAAATAACTAACTCACTAGTCTTGTTAAGGGATAAACATATTATGTTTGTTTTGTGTCATGAAGCGAAAAAGGAATTTATTTTTAGTGGATTGGCATGGAAACTCGGAGATTCTAAACTACTTTAAGTCATATGAAACAGTGAAATCTCGGAATTCTTATCGGCCAAAAGGGCACAGGGGTATGAGTGTGCAGATATTCGAGTCATCAGCTATCGGATACAGAAAAGCTGAACATCTGAGCAAGCATTTTAAACAAGAAGGTAAATGTAGATATGCGTGGGATAATCACCCTGTTTTGTTTAACCACTATGGTAAAAGACAATTATATGGCTACATGTAACCAAAAAATGATATGGATGTCTTCAATCAACATTCTCATTGTTTGAATCCTTCTCTCTTTCTTTTTGTTCTCTATATTTCGAAACTGCATTTTACTTGTCTAGAATGTTTATGTAGGGAAATCAAAGTTGAAATTTGAAATGGTTTCTTACCAAGAAAAGGTTATTGTACAATTCAGAAATGAAGAAGACCAGCATTTCTTTAAAGATCAACTTAAGTTAATATAAGATGAAAGGAAAGCTTGCTTTAATAATATGCAGCAGGAAGAACTCAGGAGGGTTGAACAATCTTTCTCTGCACTGAATCATGAGAAGAGGTAATCATAATATGAACTTCTCTTTATCATATATCTTTAATATTATCGTTCATTCTAATGTTAAAATGCTCATTACGATGAAGAAGAAGAAATTCTATAAGTCGATTCTTGATAGGGGTCGAAATATATCATTTGTGCCAAGTATATTGATTTATATATGCGGCTAGGAGAAGCTGGAAGAAATGAAAGAATTTATGAAAGAAAGGGAGAACTTGAAGCACATGTATTAGAAGAGAAGTAACACGTGTAATGTTGAATCATATGGACAGTGGAGCGGACTTAAAGAAGTTGTTAAAGACAAGGAAATCTTGTGGCCACCGATGGTTACATCTTGAATATACAACTTGAGCAAGATGAAAACAAAAAGGTAAATAACTAAATCACTAGTCTTGTTAAGGGATAAACATATTATGTTTGTTTTGTGTCATGAATGAAGAAAAGGAAATTTATTTTTAGTGGATTGGCATGGGAAACCCAGAGCTTTTTAATTACTTTAGGTCATATGAAGCAGTGAAAGCTCGGCATTATTATGGTCCAAAAGGGCACAAGGGTATGAGTGTTCTAATATACGAGTGATCAACTGTCGGATACATAGAAGCTGAATGTCTGAGCAAGCATTTTGAACAATAAGGTAAAGGTATATATGTGTGGGACAATCACCGTGCTTTGTTAAACCACAGTGGTAAAAGACAATGATATGGCTACGTGGAAACAAAAAATGATATGGATATCTTCAATCAGCATTCTAATTGTTTGAATTTTTCTCTCTTTCATTTTGTTCTCAATATTTCGAAACAGTATTTTACTTGTCTAGAATGTTTATGTAGGGAAATTAAAGTTGAAATTTGAAATGGTTTTTTACCAAGAAAACGTTCTTGTATTATTGAGGAACGAAGAGGACCAGCAGTTCTTTAAAGATCAACTTAAGTTAATTTAAGATGAAAGGAAAGTTTGCTTTGGTAATATGTAGCAGGAAGAACTCAGGAGGGTTGAACAATCATTCTATGCAGTGGATCATCAGAAGAGGTAATCATAATATGAACTTCTTTTTAACATATATCCTTAATATTATCAATCATTCTAATGTTTAAATTCTCATTACGATAAAGTCGGAAAAATTATATAAGTCAATTCTTGATAGGGGTCGAAATATATCATTTGTGTCAAGTATGTTGATTTATATATTCAACTAGGAGAAGCTTGAATAAATGAAAGAATTTATGGAAGAAAGGGAGAACTTGAAGCACGTGTATTGGAAGAGAAGTAACACGTGTATGGAGAATCCTATTGACAGTGGAAGGGACTTAAAGTAGTTATTCACGACAAGGAAATCGTGTGGCCATCGATGGTTTTCGTCATGAATATACAACTTGAGCATGACGAAAACAAAAAGGTAAATAACTAAATCACTAGTCTTGTTAAGGGATAAACATATTATATTTGTTTTGTGTCATGAATGGAAAATGGAACTTTATTTTTAGTGGATTGGCATGGGAAACCCGTAGATTCTTAACTACTTAAGGTCATATGAAGCAGTGAAAGCTCGGCATTCTTATCGGCCAAAAGGGCACACGGGTATGAGTTTGCTGATATTCGAGTCATTAGCTGTCGGATACAGAGAAGCTGAATATTTGAGCAAGCATTTTGAACAAGAATGTAAATGTAGATATGCGTGGGACAATCACCCTGCTTTGTTCAACCACTATGGTAAAAGACAATTACATGGCTACATGGCAACAAAAAGTGATATGGATGTCTTCAATCAGCATTCTCATTGTTTGAATCTTACTCTCTTTCCTTTTGTTCTCAATATTTCAAAACTTCATTTTACTTGTGTAGAATGTTTATGTAGGGAAATCAAAGTTGAAATTTGAAATGGTTTCTTACCAAGAAAAGGTTATTGTACAATTCAGAAACAAAGAAGACCAGCAGTTCTTTAAAGATCAACTTAAGTTAATATAAGATGAAAGGAAAGCTTGCTTTAATAATATGCAGCAGGAAGAACTCAGGAGGGTTTAACAATCTTTCTCTACACTGAATCATGAGAAGAGGTAATCATAATATGAACTTCTATTTATCATATATCTTTAATATTATCGTTCATTCTAATGTTAAAATGCTCATTACGATGAAGAAGAAAAAATTCTATAAGTCGATTCTTGATAGGGGTCGAAATATATCATTTGTGCCAAGTATATTGATTTATATATGCGGCTAGGAGAAGCTGGAAGAAATGAAAGAATTTATGGAAGAAAGGGAGAACTTGAAGCACATGTATTAGAAGAGAAGTAACACGTGTAATGTTGAATCATATGGACAGTGGAGCGGACTTAAAGAAGTTGTTAAAGACAAGGAAATCTTGTGGCCACCGATGGTTACATCTTGAATACACAACTTGAGCAAGATGAAAACAAAAAGGTAAATAACTAAATCACTAGTCTTGTTAAGGGATAAACATATTATGTTTGTTTTGTGTCATGAATGAAGAAAAGGAAATTTATTTTTAGTGGATTGGCATGGGAAACCCGGAGCTTTTTAATTACTTTAGGTCATATGAAGCAGTGAAAGCTCGGCATTATTATGGGCCAAAAGGGCACAGGGGTATGAGTGTGCTAATATACGAGTAATTAGCTATCGGATACATAGAAGCTGAAGGTCTGAGCAATGATTTTGAACAAGAAGGTAAAGGTATATATGTGTGGGACAATCACCGTGCTTTGTTAAACCACAGTGGTAAAAGACAATGATATGGCTACGTGGAAACAAAAAATGATATGGATATCTTCAATCAACATTCTCATTGTTTGAATCTTTCTCTCTTTCTTTTTGTTCTCAATTTTTTGAAACTTCATTTTACTTGTCTAAAATGTTTATGTAGGGAAATCAAAGTTGAAATTTCAAATGGTTTCTTACCAAGAAAACGTTGTTGTATTATTGAGGAAGGAAGAAGACCAGCAGTTCTTTAAAGATCAACTTAAGTTAATCCAAGATGAAATGAAAGCTTGCTTTGATAATATGTAGCAGGAAGAACTCAGGAGGGTTGAACAATCTTTCTCTGCAGTGGATCATGAGAGGAGGTAATCATAATATGAACTTATTTTTATCATATATCCTTAATATTATCAATCATTTGAATGTTAAAACGCTGATTACGATAACGTCGGAAGAATTATATAAGTCAATTCTTGATAGGGGTCGAAATATATCATTTGTGTCAAGTATGTTGATTTATATATTCAACTAGGAGAAGCTTGAATAAATGAAAGAATTTATGGAAGAAAGGGAGAACTTGAAGCACATGTATTGGAAGAGAAGTAACACGTGTATTGGTGAATCCTATTGACAGTGGAAGGGACTTAAAGTAGTTATTCACGACAAGGAAATGGTGTGGCCACCGATGGTTTTCGTCATGAATACACAACTTGAGCAAGACGAAAACAAAAAGGTAAATATCTAAATCACTAGTCTTATTAAGGGATAAACATATTATGTTTGTTTTGTGTCATGAATGGAAAATGGAACTTTATTTTTAGTATTTTGGCATGGGAAACCCGGAGATTCTTAACTACTTAAGGTCATATGAAGCAGTGAAAGCTCGGCGTTCTTATCGGCCAAAAGGGCACAGGGGTATGAGATTGCTGATATTCGAGCCATCAGATGTCGGATACAGAGAAGCTGAATATCTGAGCAAGCATTTTCAACAAGAATGTAAATGTAGATATGCGTGGGACAATCACCCTGCTTTGTTCAACCACTGTGGTAAAAGACAATTACATGGCTACATGGCAACAAAAAGTGATATGGATGTCTTCAATCAGCATTCTCATTGTTTGAATCTTACTCTCTTTCCTTTTGTTCTCAATATTTCAAAACTTCATTTTACTTGTGTAGAATGTTTATGTAGGGAAATCAAAGTTGAAATTTGAAATGGTTTCTTACCAAGAAAAGGTTATTGTACAATTCAGAAACAAAGAAGACCAGCAGTTCTTTAAAGATCAACTTAAGTTAATATAAGATGAAAGGAAAGCTTGCTTTAATAATATGTAGCAGGAAGAACTCAGGAGGGTTGAACAATCTTTCTCTACACTGAATCATGAGAAGAGGGAATCATAATATGAACTTCTATTTATCATATATCTTTAATATTATCGTTCATTCTAATGTTAAAATGCTCATTACGATGAAGAAGAAAAAATTCTATAAGTCGATTCTTGATAGGGGTCGAAATATATCATTTGTGCCAAGTATATTGATTTATATATGCGGCTAGGAGAAACTGGATGAAATGAAAGAATTTATGGAAGAAAGGGAGAACTTGAAGCACATGTATTAGAAGAGAAGTAACACGTGTAATGTTGAATCATATGGACAGTGGAGCGGACTTAAAGAAGTTGTTAAAGACAAGGAAATCTTGTGGCCACCGATGGTTACATCTTGAATACACAACTTGAGCAAGATGAAAACAAAAAGGTAAATAACTAAATCACTAGTCTTGTTAAGGGATAAACATATTATGTTTGTTTTGTGTCATGAATGAAGAAAAGGAAATTTATTTTTAGTGGATTGGCATGGGAAACCCGGAGCTTTTTAATTACTTTAGGTCATATGAAGCAGTGAAAGCTCGGCATTATTATGGGCCAAAAGGGCACAGGGGTATGAGTGTGCTAATATACGAGTAATTAGCTATCGGATACATAGAAGCTGAAGGTCTGAGCAATGATTTTGAACAAGAAGGTAAAGGTATATATGTGTGGGACAATCACCGTGCTTTGTTAAACCACAGTGGTAAAAGACAATGATATGGCTACGTGGAAACAAAAAATGATATGGATATCTTCAATCAACATTCTCATTGTTTGAATCTTTCTCTCTTTCTTTTTGTTCTCAATTTTTTGAAACTTCATTTTACTTGTCTAAAATGTTTATGTAGGGAAATCAAAGTTGAAATTTCAAATGGTTTCTTACCAAGAAAACGTTGTTGTATTATTGAGGAAGGAAGAAGACCAGTAGTTCTTTAAAGATCAACTTAAGTTAATCCAAGATGAAATGAAAGCTTGCTTTGATAATATGTAGCAGGAAGAACTCAGGAGGGTTGAACAATCTTTCTCTGCAGTGGATCATGAGAGGAGGTAATCATAATATGAACTTATTTTTATCATATATCCTTAATATTATCAATCATTTGAATGTTAAAACGCTGATTACGATAACGTCGGAAGAATTATATAAGTCAATTCTTGATAGGGGTCGAAATATATCATTTGTGTCAAGTATGTTGATTTATATATTCAACTAGGAGAAGCTTGAATAAATGAAAGAATTTATGGAAGAAAGGGAGAACTTGAAGCACATGTATTGGAAGAGAAGTAACACGTGTATTGGTGAATCCTATTGACAGTGGAAGGGACTTAAAGTAGTTATTCACGACAAGGAAATGGTGTGGCCACCGATGGTTTTCGTCATGAATACACAACTTGAGCAAGACGAAAACAAAAAGGTAAATATCTAAATCACTAGTCTTATTAAGGGATAAACATATTATGTTTGTTTTGTGTCATGAATGGAAAATGGAACTTTATTTTTAGTATTTTGGCATGGGAAACCCGGAGATTCTTAACTACTTAAGGTCATATGAAGCAGTGAAAGCTCGGCGTTCTTATCGGCCAAAAGGGCACAGGGGTATGAGATTGCTGATATTCGAGCCATCAGATGTCGGATACAGAGAAGCTGAATATCTGAGCAAGCATTTTCAACAAGAATGTAAATGTAGATATGCGTGGGACAATCACCCTGCTTTGTTCAACCACTGTGGTAAAAGACAATTACATGGCTACATGGCAACAAAAAGTGATATGGATGTCTTCAATCAGCATTCTCATTGTTTGAATCTTACTCTCTTTCCTTTTGTTCTCAATATTTCAAAACTTCATTTTACTTGTGTAGAATGTTTATGTCGGGAAATCAAAGTTGAAATTTGATATGGTTTCTTACCAAGAAAAGGTTGTTGTACAATTGACAAATGAAGAAGACCATCGGTTCTTTAAAGATCAACTTAAGTTAATCCAAGATGAAAAGAGAGCTTGCTTTAATAATATGAAGCAGGAAGAACTCTGGAGGGCTGAACAATCTTTTTCTGCAGTGAATCATCAGAAGAGGTAATCATAATATGAACTTCTCTTTATCATATATCTTTAATATTATCAATCATTCTAATGTTAAAATGTTCATTACGATGAATAAGAAAATGTTCTATAAGTCGATTCTTGATAGGGGTTGAAATATATCATTTGTGCCAAGTATGTTGATTTATATATGCGGCTAGGAGAAGCTTGAAGAAATGAAAGAATTTATGGAAGATACGGAGAACTTGAAGCACATGTATTGGAAGAATAGTAACACGTGTAATGTTGAATCATACGGACAGTGGAGCGGACTTAAAGAAGTTTTTAAAGACAAGGAAATCTTGTGGCCACCGATGGTTACATCATGAATACACAACTTGAGCACGATGAAAACAAAAAGGTAAATAACTAAATCACTAGTCTTGTCAAGGGATAAACATATTATATTTGTTTTGTCTCATGAATGAAGAAAAGGAACTTTATTTTTAGTGGATTGGCATGGGAAACCCGGAACTTCTTAACTACTTTAGGTCATATGAAGCAGTGAAAGATCGGCATTATTATGGGCCAAAAGAGCACAGGGGTATGAGTGTTCAGATATACGAGTGATCAGTTGTCAGCTACACAGAAGCTCGTCTGAGCAAGCATTTTGAACAAGAAGGTAAAGGTAGATATGCGTGGGACAATCACCGTGCTTTGTTAAACCACAGTGGTAAGATACAATGATATGGCTACGTGGAAACAAAAAATGATATGGATATCTTCAATCAACATTCTCATTGTTTGAATCTTTCTCTCTTTCTTTTAGTTCTCAATATTTCGAAACTACATTTTACTTGTCTAGAATGTTTATGAGGGAAATCAAAGTTGAAATTTGGAATGGTTTGTTACCAAGAAAAGGTTGTCGTACAATTGACGAACGAAGAAGACCAGTAGTTCTTTATAGATCAACTTAAGTTAATCCAAGATGAAAGAAAAGCTTGCTTTGATAATATGCAGCAGGAAGAACTCAAGAGGATTGAACAATCTTTCTTTTCAGTGGATCATCAAAAAAGGTAATCATAATATGAACTTCTTTTTATCATATATCTTTAATATTATCAATCATTCTAATGTTAAAATGCTAATTATGATAAAGATGACAAAAATTTTATAAGTCGGTTCTTGGTAGAGGTCGAAATATATCATTTGTGCCAAGTATGTTGATTTATATATGCAGGTATTTGCAACGATTCACAACAAACAAATACATAAAAACTATTCATAAGCTGATTTGTTGCGAATCCCGAAAGCCACTTGCCACTTGCGTATTTGCCTTCTGCTCGACAGTGTCGTTCTCATCTTTTCTATAGCACGATAGGCTTGAGCATGTTCTTCAACAGTGAAGGCCGCACGTTTATCCCATATTCTCTGATGTATCTTATGATAAAGGATTTTCAAGGTGCCGTCTGAATAAGCCATTAGTTCATCAAGTCTGATGAACATCTTTTCACCTTTTGTATTCCTTCAGACAACGCCTCGATCACCTTTAAAGCTTTCATGACCATCATAGATAACTGTCAACTCTTCAAGCTTTTCCAAGTCGGGATGGCTCTGGTTAGGCTTCAAGAGATTGACTTTCTGATAGTTATTTTCAGCTTCGAGTTGCAGATCGTGCTCCTCAAAGTATTCCATTAGATTTCTCATATATCTCATCAGGGCAACTCTTCCAAACTCTTCTTCAGGCCACTTTCCTCATTTCTGAGAGAGGGTGTCAAAGATAAAGCTGATGTATTCAACATTAACAAACCTTAGATCTGTTTCATTTAGGAAGTATGTCAGGTTGTTTGCTCTTTTGACATGAAAGATGGCATACTTTATATTGAAGGAGGTTTGAGTATGGACATTGAGGAGTTGAACTATTGGATACTCTGATTTGATCTCTTCTGGTTTTGTTATGGACTGTGAGAGGATGTGTTCATACCTTCTTCTCTGTTGGTCGTCCAAGTTCCGCATCTCGGGAGAGCTAACCTGTATTAACTCAGTGCTGAATATGTCTGATATTCTTTCTTCAAGATTGGCAGCATTGAAAAAATACGGTTTCCATATTGGTTATTGGCCAGCACTTCTTGTGAACATGTTGCCTGCATCAAGACCTTGATCTCCACGATACACTGGAGGAGCAGGTGGCACTATAAAAGCTCCGTGGGAAGGGCCATTCTGATTCTTGTCTGGCTTTCTCAGCTGCTTCTTTCTGTCTGTTTCTTTCTAGCACATCAGCAGCTGATTCTCGAAACTGACCACGAGGAGGAGGAAATTGTTCATGAACTTCTATGTTTACTCCACTGAGAACCCTGGATACGTCGAAGGTTGGTTTCTTCCATTTAGGTTTCCTCCTAGCTTCCCTTCTAGAAATTGCTAACCTTTCTTTTCTCCTAAGTGCAAGCTCTCTTTCACTAGGGATATCATCAAATCTGATTACAATTCTAGGTGAAGCTGGACGTATAGCAACCCCAACGTATTCATCAATGTCTTTGAAGAGTACTTCCATCTTAGGATCCTCAGCTTTCTCCTCTGGTTGAGCAGAACTACTTTCTCTCAGATGCCTTGCACGTGATGTGTGTATAGACTCATATAAATCCTCCATTTCACCTTCTGAGTCTGTAAATCCCTCAAACATCTCCAAGATCTCGTAAGGTATTTCACCTTCTTCAAGATCTAGTGGCCTCTGTTCAGACTGTTGTTGGGGTACATATAGTACAATTTGCTTGTCAGCATTTTCACTTTGCTCTTGAACTTCATCTACCACTTGTTGTGCACTCTTATGCTGGTGGCTGGAACTAGTACATTCAAAAGGAGTAGTTGAGGTTGAAGGAGTATATGGTACAATAGTCCTTGCAGCCGCAGAGGGAGAAGATAAATACACTCTTCTTCTTTTCTCCCCCTCGGGTTGATCATCAGGGTCCTGATCATCCCGTTTCCTCTTGCTAATATTTTCCTGAGCCTGACTTGGTTTTTCAAGGATTGTCAGCCGGTCAGTAACCTTCGCCAGTGAAGTATAGAAACCTCTGGTGACCCTATCAATCTTATTGTTTATATCTTCATGAAACTCTTGAAAGTCATCCAAGGAGATTCCCTGTGGACGTTGTTCTTTGTGAAGAGTTGTCAGAAGGTCTTGATCGTGAGCAGATTCTGGCCTTTGTTCTAAAAGTTTAACATATAGCAAGCTCTTTAAAGCATTGATGGACATAGATGATGGATCAGGTTATGGTTGATGTTCTGGCACTGGAGGTCTAGCAACAAGGAGTGTTTCTATCCGATCCAACTTTTGATTTGTCCTCTGCAGTTGTTGGTGGATTGGTGCCACAGCTTGTTGAATATAATCTTGAAGTTCTGCACGCGACACAAACCCGGAATCACGAAGACTTACGGTTAAGGTACCAGCCACAGAGGCAGTACCACCTACTGGAGCAGCAGGGATGTTGGCTCCAGCAGGATTTCCTTCTAATCCTCGGATGACACCTTGAGAGGTACCACCTATAGAAGTTGAGGAGACTTGTTGAATGTACAAGCTCAGTGCATCTATTGTGACACGGTGTTGATCAAGATAGGCGGAAATCCGCGGTATATCGAGTTGTGTGTTGAAAGGAGTCAAGGACGAGGGAGGCGGTCCTCTATGTTCAATAGGTGTAACACCCGATTGGGGTTAACCTAGTGTATGTGTTATTACCCTGTGCAATAAAGACGGAGCCTGTTGAGAGGCACCGTAGTAGCTTGGTGCGGTAGAAGCTTGCATGGGTGGGATCACCGCGACTTGTTCAATATGAGGCCCAACAATGTTAGGCACCATAGCAGATGTGGCTTCCCGGCTTTCTGGGTTTAGGGGACCCTCAGCACTCACATTTTCTTGTCTCACCTCCTCTCTGTCACTTGAACTCCTAACTACAAAACTATCTCCATCTTCACCACTACCAGCACCATGCCCCGAATATTGATCAGCTTGAATTAGAGAATCAGGGGTGACAGAACCAGTTTCAACAGATAAGGTATGAGTTGAAGAGTGACAGGAATGTCATGGTCTGGGGCAACTATGGCCCTTCTGGCAGTAGGTATTTCAGCTGGTTGGGTGGGAGGATTCAAAGTTATGACAAACCCACCTTCTTGAGGAATGACAGTGTCAGGTTGAGCGGTGGGAGTCACATCAGGTGAGGTGGCTTGGGGGTCTGTTAGTTTCATGAAAGAAGGGGTGCTTTCAGCAGGTTTTTCAATGGTTCTTTCAGGGGTGCCCAAAGGTGATTGGACTGGTTCAAAGGCAGGGGCACCACCTGGTTGGGAAGCTGACTCAGCATGAGAAGAATCGGAATTGGATGCTCAGAAGTGTCAAGACCAAGTTCAGTAAATACAGCTTGGGATCGGGTGGTTCGGGAGATAGATTAGACAATGTTTTGAACGGTGGTGGGATCATATGCATCCCCTCCCTCTCTAGTCTCTCCACCTTCACCTTCTTCTCCGCCCCACTCTTCATTTTCTCTCTGCTCTTCCCTCTCAGCATCTCCCATAGATGTCTGAGGCCTATCCTCTAAATCGTCACTGGGTACTACTCCTCCCTGGGTAGGTATGGCCGGTTCTAGCACAGCCATGGGAGGTATTCCAACACTCGCCCTATAACTCACAACGATCTCATTCTGCTCACATAAGTTTAGGAATGTTACAGGGAAAGGTCTTGGGATTGGTAGATTGGCCGGAATGGCAGGTTTAATATGCATGAAAAGTTTAGGGGTAATAGAAGGTAAACCTGCCCGGCGAGGAATTTCTGCATTCTAATCCATCACGTATTGGATGATCATGGGTATGAAGCGGTGGTACAGCAGTATGTTGGCATCCTTATTCTTTTGAGAGTTCTTCCTTAGCATTGTAGCCTTGATATCTTGGAAGAGAAGAAATGCATAGTCCAGATACAAATGATTGGCCGCTGCCACAAAAGTTTTGAGCTGATGCTCCGTTGGGAATTCATAACCCGAATGCTTGGGGGTGAGACACCGTTGAATCACCATCATAAATGTGTTGTACTTTGGATGCAAGCAGGTGCGTTTGAATTGACTCTTACGGGTAAGCTCACCATCATAACCCATTTCCGTTATTGCTGCAAGACATGCATCCTCGTCTGGGATTTCCTCAAAGTCTGTTGCAGGAGGTCTGCTGTCAGCTGTGGGTAGGGCAAAAATTGTTCTGAGGCGATTGAGAGGTATATTGATTTGAAATTCACCGACCTCAGCATGAATGACCTCATGCCCCCTGTTATTGGTATGCACATCACATGTTTTCCAGAATTGTTGAACGTATAGCTTAGGAACATGTGTGCCGGTTAGAATCTCAGTGACAATGGGGTAAGTAGGGTTTTTCAGTTTGGTTAAGACTACATAGTGGTTGTTTTCATGAGACCCAGTATTAAGGAACTCAGCTCGGGGCATAATCTCGTCAGGGTCACGCACTACTTGAGCCATCTTATCTATACAGATAGATAAAATAGTTACGTTAGAGATATGCATGAAAACATTATTCAACTTTGACTTGTGATCAAACTTTGGTGAGTGATTCAAAGTTGACCAATTTGAACAATACTATAAAGTTTGAAAATGTTAAGAAAAACCTTAACTCTGAAAGCCCCATTGTGTACAAGATGATTTTAAGTATAAAAAAGCTGTTTATACACCTTTAATATGGCAATTAGATAGCAATAAACAACTTTGTAGTACTGGAGCATAGTCCAAAAATCATCCTAACTCCCCTTTTTGAACCAAAAACCGAATTGTTGGTGTATATTCATACCCCCCAAGAACACGAAGAACACTTTTCGAGATTTTTGAAATATTTTTGCATCAAAGTGTTCCCCATGTGTTCAAATGTCCCATCGCAAACTTGGATTGATCAAAAAAGTTTGTTTCGTGTCCCAAAAGTCCATTCAAAGTCCCGAAATACTCTATCGCAGATGGGTGTTCGAAGGCCAAAAATCACCCACCCTTTTAACTCAAAATTTTCAAAATGTAAACCGTACAAGTTGTTACCTTTGTGATTAGGAGTATTTTGAGACTAAAATTGTAAATTTTGGCAGAGTAACGAGATGTTTTTCAAAATCAAGTAACCAAAGTTGAGAGAGTATTCTAAGTTTGAATTTGAATCGTATGAAGGAAGTTTGTAACTGATGGGAAGTTAAGTAAGTGAAAATGGACACGTGTCAAGACCTGATTTGACCAAAAACATGGTGAAAAACGCGGCTGATAGATTAGTGTGATTGGTAAAAAACCAGGCTTATAGAACATTTGAATCGCATGCGATTCACCCTTTGGTTTGCCAATCGCATGCGATTCACCTTTTGGTTCTCTAATCGCATGCGATTGAGACTGAATTTAATTTGCATATTTTCTAAGGCATGCGATTAGGGCTTGATTCATGTTTGTTAGTCTATCGCATGCGATTGATGGTTAGTTTAACAAGTGTTGTAATCCCATGCGATTGACTGCCAATGCGATTGAAGACTATGCGATTGAACCAAGACTTAGAAAAATTAATTTTGTTGGGTTTCAAGAGAGTCCATGCGATTGAAGCATAGGATGCGATTGCTTGAAACAGAACCCAACACTTGGAAATTTTCTGAAAAATCAAAATATCTGGATTTTGAGATTTGAAAAATTAAATTTCCCAGATATGTTGATTTGAATGTTTGTCTGACACACTCCCCCTAGATTCTTTCATCTGTTTATGAAAAATTTTCAAAATTTAGGGAATGTGTCAGTTGTATACTTCTCCCCCTACACATGTGCAGTATGTGTATGATTTTTCTCCCCCTACACATATGTAACATGTGTAAAA